>OX438641.1:29147545-30397545 GCA_949316285.1 Eupithecia subumbrata | reverse complement strand
ACGAAGGTCATCAAGCATGTAAGTAGGCAACTAAACTACTCCGCATATCATTGGGTTCAATATTCATAAAATCAACATTTCCTAAGATTGAGCCGATAAAATATTTTGCACTACCCGCAAATATATTTAAAGTGGAATTGGGTTTTCCTTTACGGAATTCGAAGCCATAATAATTAATGAACCCCTATTTGCTAATATCTGTGTAGATAAAGAAGCCGGTATAGAATAATAATAATATAATATAGGTATTGTATCCCCGATAACAAAAAATCTAGACACCATCGAAACTGATACTGGGATATTGACGGATACCATGTCAAAATTGGTAATCCTGTCTTGATATTATGTCGTGCATGTGGTCGTGCACTAGGTGACTCAACTGAAGAGATTCCAGTTGTTTACGGTGAGAATATACACTCAGATCTCGCAAAACCGAACATTCAATCGAGACGAAAACACGCAATAGGCCAATATCTAGATAAATCGTCCCTGAACATCATTCAAGACGAAACTCGAGATGACACCCGTTTTGGCTCTAATTTGTCAGTTATAATCAAAACTGCTAAAACAATTTAAAAGCAAAAAAAAAGGGGTTGTCAAAACCCACCCCGCAAGCTTCAAACGGGATGCCCTCCACGTTAACCCGCGGTGAACAAGGGGGGGGGGGAGGTACAGGTACATGGCGCATCGCCAGGCACAGAGAAACTCAAGCGCCGTCAGCTGTGTCCCTAGCGTCGGCGCAACACAACCGACAGAATACGAACCGACGGACGTCCTCCACTGCAACAGTAGATCAGGTACTAACCTACGTGACGGCGTTGTTATAAATGTTGGTTATCTATTACCAAAACACCAATATGAACGGTTACCGATTTTCTCTCTGACTCAGTGATACATGCCTAAAAATACCCTAGCTCAAGTTGATAAGTCTAACACTTAACATAAAAATAAAGGATTTAGTACATTTTGGTGAATATCATAGTGTAAAATGAAGAATGTTAGCTAATTTATGGTAGGTACATTGCAATCATAATAACCAACATTGTTGACACCTAACAGTACCCATATGTTTATTTAAAATCATTTGATGTATCCTAAGGAACACAATCAAAATAAAATATAATGCGACCACTTGTAATAACCAAAACAAGACTATCTTAAAGTCATGTACAACAATTGATCACAAGGACCCATACTTATTGATATGTACAATTCATCAAAATTATTAAAGATAACTATTTAGTTAACGCATTCACTGCCCAGCCTCGGAGGAGCGACCCGCAAAAGGGCGCGCCGCCTTGCCGCCGCCCGCGCCGCACGGCGCCATCGGTCTCATAACGGCGGCGATGGAGGCGAACATGTGTCTCATGGGTAATTTAGATGACGCATTCACTGCCCAGTCTCAGGTGCGATCCGCAGGGGCGCTTTACGGCGATGATGGAGATGGACATGTGTTTCGTGGGCCATATAAGTGTTAGTTATATCGCATTCACTCTCCAGCCTCGATGATGCGACGCGCAGGCGCAAGAGCGCGCAGCAGCCGCCTTGCGGCGTGATGGAGATGGTCATGTGAGTCGTGGGCCATGAAAGTGTTAAGGTTTCGACTCGAATCTACAGTTCAGTCTCATATTTAAATGATAGTAACCAACTATGAAAAATGCTTTAGTAACATTATTGAAACAATAAAACGATCTCGAAATGGTTTCGTATTTAATTATAAACAAAATACAATTGAAACTAAACAGACATGCAAGCTGAAAGTTTTAAGGCTTCATATTTAATACATCATCAGATATTTTGAGTTTAGCCTTACCTGAAGAAAAACGTGAACCATAAAGTTGTCACAAAAATAGTTGAAATTACCACGATTTGAGTTTTGCACAAAGTTTACACAAAGGTTTTGAAGACAGAAAAAATTTCGCGCTGCTTAATAATAATTATGGCCATCATTACAAAATAATAATAATAATCAACTGATAACAGACAAAAATTCGATATATACTGGCAACAGGATAGATGATATTAAAAAGACTAAGAAATCCTTAATTTCTAATACCATTTCTATGACCCATAAAATGTTTACTGACTATCGTCCTGGATTGGATGCTGCTTGCAATGGCATGGGCGCAAATGGTCACTGGAAATAATGTGGCCTACAATTTCACACTAATAATTTAATTTAATTGAAACAAGCGTTTTTTGTTTAGGCCCTGAGAGTTTGCTCACAATAAATCTAATTGCGCAAAACTGATGCTTACAGTTAAGACGACGGAAATAAGCTATATAATAGGAATGGGAAAAATTAACCCAGTATTGAATTAGAACTAAACTCACATGTCTGTATTAACTTTGGTATATAGTTCACTCAGTAGGTACATCACTTTAGTCTACCTTACATTGATCGTTGCGCATCTCGCTCCAACGCCAAATGTGACACTTTTGTAAATGGAACCCCGATTCGGTTTTCACATTTACTGAATTTCGCCTTTGTCAATTATTTTAAAGTGTTTTCCAAAATTAATAACGAACAATCAACAGGAATAATTGTATTCCCTAACTAGCCTTCCTAGGCTCAGTTCTCTCTACTGAATCGTTTGATGGTATCCAAAATCACAGACAATAATTATAAAATTTTGCGCTTTAATAAAGGGTGCTCCTGCCGATAGACCTTACCCTTCGAGGGCTGCGATCGTCACCGGAAGCGTTTTCACTGCGACCAGTTTTTCAGCAATCACTATAATTGTATTAATAATATTAAGATGTCATGATTGCTTCCTTTTCTAAAGGACCTTAAAACACTATTTATAAGCTATGGTGGAATTATTTTTAGCAAAATACAAAAAATAGAAGTATATTAAAATTTAACAGAACAATTTCAAAAGGGTGATTCATAATATAGTTCACTTAGTATTAGTCAAGTCACCGATCGGCGCCTTTTAGGCCACAAAATTGGTTCTGACGAACACAATATTATCTCGCCTCCTGAAAGGAGCTTATACGCGTAAGCAGCGGCCGAGTGTACCTTAATACAATTTTGTAAGGAACCAAAAAGTTCTAGATTTCATCCACAATTGGTACCCTAACATTGATATTCTTTAGATAAATTACCTAAAATACTAGCGTTATTAAATTGTTATATACCTGTATATATCAGCATTATTATAAACCTATGCAGCAGCTCGCGAGCAACCAAATATGATTATACCATATTTTACAAAATAAATAATGTTAACTAGATTATAATTATGTCTGCCCCGAGTAAATTATGAAGTGAAATTAATAGTAATTTATTGATCACCGATTAACGTCCGCATAAGCGAGCATCGTCGCAAACTATGGCTCGGTAGATTAAGGATGTTACGAGAGCAAGCGGAATTGGCGTTGCAAATTTCGGCGCACATTGCAGCGACATGCTGCAACGTCGAGCGCAAACGCTGCTGGTCCACCGAGGATCTACGGAAGGCACTGAGCTGGCTAGAGATAGAGCTCGCAAGCCTTTGCCCAAATTATAATCATCCAATTTCATCGGAATTTTTTTATTAGGTCGGCTGATATACAGTGGCAATAGAGACTTCATTATTACTTTATGCATAAGAAGTTATGATTGCATTGACTGATAAAAAGTTAAGTACTTACATTATTATTTTTCTTATATATTTTGTGTTATAGATATCGACATACTCGTACGATCATAATCTAAAAACACCTATTTGTTTTATCTTTATAAAATCCGCTATTCCTAAATAAAGCAGAAAAGATTACTGCTCTGAAATTATACCAAAACTTAAGTAGATAGTTAAGACTCTAAACATCTACCTGTGTAAAATTATAATCTTCTACTAATGGAACTATGAAATATAATAGGTGATTAAAAGAACTTAACAAGTGAAGTTCAATCTCTATTATATGAATAAGTCCATTAGTAGAAGATACAAGAACCCACCCACCACATCCCAGCTCAAGTTTTGGTTGCTATCCTCTAAAAAGAATGGCGTTCTGGTAGCGTGGTAGGGTTGGGAAGGTGTTTTAGTGTTGTGCATCGATTTAAATCGATTCTCTGAAACGTGCGAGCTACCGAATGGAACAAGTAACTACCTGTGTAAAATTATAATCTTCTACTAATGGACTTATTCATATAATAGAGATTGAACTTCACTTGTTAAGTTCTTTTAATCACCTATTATTTTTTTACGTCTCGTATTCTCCATCGACATAGAAATAAATCTTTATGTACATTTATTTTTGTATTTTTTGGTGTTTTTATTGTGAAATTTAATCATTGAAAAGTAGATATTTAAATCTCAATCGCAAAATTTCTAAGCGCAACGCCATTGTCATGAGGCTTTGGCGGGATACCTTTTTGTATTATTTCGCGGTTGTTTGGTGTTTTCTTTGGGTTATTCCAGTTTTCCCCTTTGAAAATCCCCCTTAAGGGGGAAAACTGGAATTCATTTTTTTGGAGTCCAGTTTTCCCCCTTAGGGGGGATTTCAGGGGGGAAAACTGGAATAACCCTTTTCTTTGTGGTGAAAATTTTATTATTTATTTGTATCAAATTTTATTTTGATTGAAGAATAAACGAATAAACAGAAGCGCTTTGAGTTGAAAATATGAAGATGTGTACGTCACAGAACAAGCGCAATTATGTTATTTTTATCACCCGAAACTGAGTGCAGTTTTACTTTTTGATTTTTACCATTCGATTGTGATTCTTGATTTAAATATATATTTTTATACCTAAATAAACGGTAAAAAAAATAAAAAAAATTATGCTTCTATGCAGTATTTTTGCAATTGCTAGAGCGAAGTGGAAGAATTAATTTCCGTTTAATTTTCTGATTTGGAATGATGTCACTCATTATATTTGTTCATATTAGGAAACCCTGTAATTCTTTTCTCGATTTTGACCAAAACAGCATGCATTAGCAAAAGAAAAAAACAACAGCAAAAAGAAAGTTAAGCTAATAACTCATAGTAAGGGCCAAGATCTACATAGGTTTGTAGCAAACGCGTTCATACATACTGATCTTCCTACATAGTTATTCATTTGAGTGACGACAATGATGACTTTTCATTGAATTGGTAGGCCTACCACATCATCAATAACCAAAGTCATGTTATCTGTAAGCATCATTTACTGGGTTTTGTGTTCCAATATAGCGAATATTTGTCTTCAAACTCAATGAATATGCCTTGTAGGATTATTTATGAAAACATTCTAAAGAGTGGCATTCACACAAGGACCAAGCAGTATTTGGCACTTAGCCAACACTGAAATTGTAGTTTTTTCCCCTTTGCCAAGTATAGCCTGAAAAAACTTGGCCGAAATAATTTCCTTTCAAAGTTATCCCGTGGAACTGGACGGCATGTTAGAGACGAGTTATTTGCGCAGAGAATAATAAAACAACATGTGTAGATCGAGCTGTAATGAGCGATCTTTTTCCCCAAGCATTGTGCGAAATAATGTTTTTAATGTCACGGTCAATATGTTTAAAGTTTTTGTAACTATCTATTGATATTTATTGACATTCATTGACTTAGGAAAAGCATAGGTAGGTGAATTGTGCCTTAATCCAAACCACCTAATAAATTATACTAAACTAACCCTTTTCGTCCATTTGACTCACTGCCTTTTACCCTTTCACTTTCATGACTGAAGAAAACTGAAGAAAACTGAAAGTGTAATTTGATCTTAGAATACAGGTATAGTTTTTTAAATTATTAAGAACAAACTGTCTAGCAAAATTGGTCATCACTTTTGTCAAGAAGATATTATGAAAGCTAAAATATAAAATAGTTTAGTGTCCACAATTTCGTTCATGCCATACCTACCAATCGCTTGCATTGCCATGCATGTTAGGTTGGTTATTGTAATGTTATGTTACAATATTGGTAAAGCTACAATAATGGTTACTCACATTGCAGTAGATATTCGATTGATTGAACCGTTCGAAACAAAGCTCCAAAATAGTTACAATGCCTTTTGTTTGTTCAGTACATTAACAGACAGAAACAGAGAAAAATTTGATGAAGGATTTTCTGCTGAGTAATTTCTATGACGAGCACAAACTTTCTACTTTTTATTTTTACGGCTTATCGAGTCGATAAATTTAATCACATTATCTTTTGATCCTTTTTTCCTTCCAATAATCAGGACAGTGCCCCTTGAATGTAGGGTTGATAAAACCGTACAAAACCTACCTGGCTATGATCTCCTTTAATGAGGCAAGATGTGAGACACAGATACTCGAGGTACTCAGCGACTCGAGTGTAATTCCAACGGTACAATAATCCAACTATGTCCCAGACCAAGCCAAATGTTTGGGAGAGATACACAAAACGCAATTTTAGCAGTAAGTATAAACAGTTGTATGTAATCTCTGCGGTTTTCAAGTTAGACTTCCTTTCTAATTAGGAAAATTTGAAACGTTTGCGTTTGTGAGACCTTTGATATTGCTGCAGCTTGACCCATTCAGTTGGTAAACTTCTTGGATCTTTCAGCGAATAACGCTTTGGTATTTCATTTCCCTAAATGACCCATGAAGTTGAGATTAAGAGAGGAGTGAAAATGAATGCGTGTGCCATTTCAAAGATTTGTATCAATGTTGTACCTACACGAAAGTGTAAGAAAGTGGCGAACTGTAGGTAGTAAGTACTGAGCCAAATTACAAAAACATTATGCAGAATAAGAAAAAACTACAGAAGCTGTTTGAAACATTCCCACATAGTAAAAATTTAATAAAATTAAAACAGCGGCGTCAATAGCGCATAAGTGCTGGATTATGCTCGATGCAAATTTAATGCGAGTCACTAATTTCCGTCGAATGCACGAACGAAAATGTGAAACTTTTCCGAAAACTGTTCATTTCAACGATGTTCGCAAATTTAAGTTTTGAACCAATAATTCAGAGTTTTAATTAAATGAGTCTCACTTTGGAACAACAAATACAATGTATATATTTTTGGCTTTTAGGCTAAAAAGCCCTTTAAAATATAAGATTAATTGAATTTAAATACCTTTAACAGGGCGTTGTGCATTTCACATCCACATTCACTACGTCGGACCTGTTATTACATTCAATAAATAACTAATTATAAAATACAAATATCTTATTTTTCAGAACATAGTAAAAGCTTGAGATCATGTTTTTTGGCCATCATGGTCTGCGAGTTTCATTGCGCAATATTTATAAAGAGTGCAACAGAAAACTTGGTGTTGTAATAGTGCACGGTTACAGTTACAGTTACATTGTAAGTATCCGTTATAAAAGAGACCTAACAGTTACGACATCTCCATTGCTTATCATCCCCACTACAAACGGCATTAGTTCATTTAAAAACAGTTTCAACACCTCACGGCATAGATTTATATCGTCCTCACGGGCACAACTATTATTTTTGATTAGAACATCAGACACATTCGAACACACTTTTGCAACTACGGCTTGGATTCCCTTACCCAAGGAACATTATACTCTATGGGAGCCCTTACCTGAAGAGTCCCGCCCTCTTCAGGAGGCGGCTAGTACAAGGCACCACTAATTCTTCCTCCATCACATTCATTTTCGGATACTTTACTTAAAAAATCTTATGAACTACACAATCCGTAGCTAAAATAATAGCACATTGTTTTTTAAATGTACCTACAAGAAACAAAATTAAAATAATTTGTAGTGATAACAAAAACATGACGCCAACTCAAATTCAAATTTCGAAGTAAAACAGCGATATAAGCCTTATTTCATGCATTCTGCAAATAGGTTTATTCGAATTTGTGTGAAACCTCATAGCGCTGGTCTCCTTGCTTAAAATCTTCCTTTTTCTACTTTTAATTAACATTAGGTAGGCACAATACAATGCGGGTTGCATTGCAAGGGCTGGATTTTGAAGTTAACTGAAATCTGTGGTTAAAAGACAAACTTCAAGAAAAGTGCCATAATACATACATTAAGGGCCTTTATTACCCCTGTATAATTTATGCAGGCTTGACTCGTATCAAATTTGGCGCGATAAATAAATATTTTCTTAAAGTAAATTAATTTTTGAAAAAAGTTAGTGCTCGCGAGGTCTACTGTTCGTAGAACTACTAGTTTATCCTTTTTAACTCAAGCTAACGTGGTATTATCGACTTGCCTCTTCCATAGTTCTTAAGTCTCGGCAATCTTGAGCCTATCTCATCCACACTTACATTAGCCATATTCAATGAATAATGTTTGTTACACACCATTTTTGATATCATTTTTTCCTAGCTGTTGGTCTCCTTAAAATTGTAAAATTAAATTAATAAATAATAAACATACATACCATCCGTACTTACCTAAAACTCACTCTGTTGTCGCGTCTCTTTATGCGGAATTTACGTTACTTGTCGATTTGTGATCCTTCCTTCAAAAAATATTGCTATCAGGGGATTATTGGAATAAGCTTATTAATATACTTATCTGAAACTCGACATCATGCAAGTGAGTATTAGTTTTTGTGTCACACTTTGTTTACCAACGTTCCACATCGAGTTAGGCTAGTGTATAGTCATGGCCTCTTCGTGTCGTCTAGGTAATTCGTGCATAAAATCAATGGCCCGAAATTAGATTCAAATCCACAATAGAGTATACATACATTTAGAAAAGTTTTTACTTTATTTGAAATCGGTTAATAAATAGGTTCGGTGGTAGGTCTGAAACCTGATATTTGTAAAGATTCATTTTCGGTATCAAATAAAAAAGTCAAAAAGCATGATGTTTAATGAGGCGATGAGCTCTTCTACTGGTTACGAAGCAGCCTGGAGGGTGATAGGAGGCTTTAACCGAACGATGACAGATTGGATTATAGCCAACTAGTTTATGCCCGCGGCTTCGCACGCGTTATTTCTATAGAAACGTTTGAAGGTGATTTCTATCCCATGGTAAGCCTAGCCTATATTTGATTCCAGGATTAGAATAAGCTGTGTTCAAAATTTCAGCCCGATCCATTCAGTAGTTTCGGAGTGAAGAGGTAACAAACATCCATTCATCAATCCATGCATCTATCCATCCATCCATCCAAACTTTCGCATTTGTAATATTCGTGTGATTAACGGCGTTTGGTCGAGCATCGAGCATGTTGCATCTGGTTTCAGTTTCAGTTATGTATCTGCATGACCAGCAGGTAACAATAACAAAGCTGGGATGTAGATACTCCTGCAAAAAAAGTTTGTACAAGTAACTACCTTTAGAGTTTTGCTCTCCCTCTCGCTCTCTCATTGTCCACCAAAAAAAAACAAACATTAATATTGATAAAGAAAACGTCAATTAGGAAATGCTGACTTTTGATAAGTAGCAAACTGAGTAAGATAAGTGATTGTAGAAACTTATTCTCAGTTTCATCGCGAGCTTTTGAGCACAGTTGAAATGCTGATAGTATAAAAATGCCGTTTGGCTGAGTGCCATGCCAGTCCGTTGCAGTTATCTTATAACTGAACCGGTCATATCAGCGTCGCCTCGATATGACACTCTACCAGTGTTCCATATCTTATGACCTACGTGTGGTCATAGGAATTCGAATGAAAATGGAACTTGAGTTATGTTTCGCATGTCATATCTTACACAATGAAGAGTTGAAACGTCTACTTGTGCTGAAAGCTCACCATACGTATGCCTACTGTACTCTAGATTGGTCCCTAATGTATTATGCTCCCTCATTACGAAGTTACTTTGAACATTTTGCATGCAATGAGCTAGAAGAACGCATACGAGACTACCTCATATATATTTTTGGTTACTCTGAAGAAGGTGTAGGTAGGTAAGGTACATGCGTACCTATAAAAATCTTAAATTGACGATTCAATTCTAATTCAGAAAAAATACTTGCCTTCTTTACAGATGGAATTTCGTTCATGAAGAAGGTAACTGCTCTGAAATAAGAATAAAAAAATAGGTAAGAGATGGATAGCATATTTATATCCCTGGAGAAGTTTATTTCTAGTTTAATTTTCATATTGAAAGCCGGGGTTATTCCACATTCTCCTTATGAACGTTTAGTTACAAACTCACACTTCTAAATCATTCCAGTAAAGGCAAACTAATTAATTTCATAACTGCAAACCCAATTCAAAACTAAAAGCGTGCTGTTAAGTTACAAATTATTGAGTTCGAGATTAATGTAGGCACACTGGGTTCTTAAAACAACTTTTACATCCGTTTTAGTTTGGAAGTTGAAAAAAAATAGTAAGAAAAGTTAAGGATCAAGATTGCAGATTTAAGTATCAAGATTGCCAATTTGGTGGATAAGTGTTTCTCGATAGCGGGTGTAGGTAAACGGCCCGTGCATATGGCCATACTTGACTCTTGAGTATTGAGGCCAATCGTGTTATTAACCTTTAAGCTTTTTACTGCTTATTTTCTTTTAACCTTTTGGTACCCTCGATTCTTGTTTCAATCGATTTTCTATTCATCGGAATGGAAGAGGAGTCTAATTTTGTGGCCTGCGTAACGCAGCCATAATTTTGCAGTATTTCTATGTATTATCTATAATGGAAACTTATTACTGTTTGCTTTCGCTGTGAGACCGCCATCATAAGTTCAATAACGTTTACTTCCATTATCTCTTCTAACCTGATCTTGTGCGTACTGATATTTGCTACTGCCATCGGTTGTTGCTGATCGATGGCAGCAGCTGAAACCTAAGCACAGTATATACCTACTTGTGTACGTTGAATAAAATGTGGTTGTGTATAGAAATAAATTAAAGTACAAACAGCTTCTTTGATATTAAAAAAATTGAAAGCGGATTTTTTTACAGCATTTTACCCTTATTTCACAATACGAGAAGCTGAGTTGCCCTGTAAATATTTAAGGTAAACTAACCGTGTTAGAAGGTCAGTAGCTCGGCGTCGAAGGAATTACCTCTTTAACTTAGACGGAGTTAGGAAAGGGCAAACGTTTCCTTTTACGCATCCATGAAGGAGAATTGTGAGACATTAGGTAGGTAAATAGCTTGCTCCCAGTGGGGCGCCTAAAAAAATTGCTTCATGTGCAAAAAGTCGCTGGTCACCAAAAGATGAAATAAGGGAAGGGGTTTTTAAATTTTACATGAAATTGGCTCGTCTTGTTGGGCCAAACATTTGAATAGTTTGTCCCTTAATTTGTAGTCATATTTCTAGCCCCATTATGTGCCAATATTTAGTAAGAATACTGACCCTCGGGCTAGCAATTTGGGAATAATTCCGGGGCACTACGCATTTAATATTCAGCGGAGCTACATTATGGTAAACACTGCCTTAACGTATCGTGAATGCGGTGATATACACTTATTATTACTATAGAGAGCCTCTATGGTGAGCTAATCTACACTAATATTATAATGAGGAGAGATTTGTATTTTTGTGTGTTTGTATTTGTAACGAACAAACTCCAAATCTAGCGGACGGATTTCAAAAATTCTTTCAAAATTAGAATGCTCCGTTATCCCTGAGTAACATAGGCTATATTTATATGATTACAAAATAAATGTCCACCCGTGCGAAGCCGGGACGGGTCGCTTGTTAGTAATAATCATGGAAATTTTCACTAAGAAATCAAATAACCAGAGTGTGAGGCTTACGCACTATAAAAACAAAAAACTTTAGAAATTTTCACTGTTATTAGTCCTCGCAGGACATCTAGTCACCTCCCATGCGTAAAAGGTTTGCGAGCGGCGAAAAGGTGGAGGGAATGAAACAAAATATTGGCTGATTTTGCTTGATGTACCATACGAACAAATAAAACATGCTTGACGTAAAAACAATTTGAGGTAGCCTCCTATTTTTTAAACGCCCTTCTCTCGCCGCTCGCATACCAGACCTACACAATTTTCAAGTTTGTGAGTCTCATCAAAGTAACCTGGATCAAATATTGTTGGTTAAATGAGTGTGTCATTTCACAAAACAAATAACTTCCTATGATGCTATTAGGTTATGATTAGTTAACTTAGATTCGTTTCATATATTTTTAAAACTCAAATATAGTATATTATGTGTTTAAGATATGTAAGTAGACGCCCTCTTGCCTACATTAAATTAAACCAAAGCCAGCCATGTCCCACGCTCTGAAACATTTAAGCAGAATTTCAAAAGTCAATTTGTTAATCAAGAAGTAAGGTTTCAATTAGAAACGAACAGTAAGCCCGACCTATGCACACTTAGCGTCGAAATTGCAAGCCCCGAGCAAACATTTCAACTAATCTTGAATTTGAACATTATGCTAAGGCGATTTTAGCGGATTGCTCTGTCCAGGCAACAAGTGAACAGAAGGTTTTGGTGATCAAGATCAGGTATTTGAGGACTTCAATCTCTAATTACAAGGCCACGTGGGAAATTCCCGGAATCCGGTCGAAATATTTAAATTATTTCGTGCTTGAACAACCATTGTCGAATTCCGTAGCGTCCTTTTACTTTTTTAATGAGAAGCTACGATTGTGAACTGTTTGATCCAAGAAGGAGGTACCGACTACGCTTTGCAAACTGTATTTACTTTTCTAACCCCGTTCTCACACGAATCGATCAAGTTTAGCGATTAAAACTTAATCGATTCGTACTACCTACTATGCAACTAACACGTTTTGGCAGCTGAACTGCATCTTGTGCGAATTGTGAGATGATCAAATACTAATCATCTCTACCACAGTGTCGCCACATTAATGCCGTCAGTCGATGGTACTGGCTCCTCTGATTTGTTCCGATGCTACAAAGCGTTTACCATTGAAATAACCTTTAAATTTTATTGATCAGCGAATGTATAAATAGAAACTCAGAGAAATGGCAATCCACCCTTAAGATTGAGATAGATCGTCGAAGAAAGCCCTCAATAAAAAGACAAGTTTATTACAGTGATTTGCGTGAACTTGAAGAGCTCTTCTATTCTTTGAACGGAACTCGGAAAGGGGGTTCTTAAAGGGAGTTTAAGAGCTACGGGCCGAAAATCTTACGATGCGAGAGATTTCGTGTCCACCCGCGTTTATAGTGCTCATAAATTCTTAACATATTACATTTATTTCTTTGTTTATCTTCCGAAAATCAAAGGAATTTTATGGGTATCCCTTATGCGTAGCGAGGCGGTTTTTTTGTATCCTGCGTTCACCTCTGACGAACCTAGACCTTCGGTGGTTGCATCGGCACTAATATGCTATTTTATTTTGTCTTTACTGCTTCAATGAGTACCTATGACCCAAACAATTCGTACAGCCAAATTGTGTTGCGTTTATAGCTTTCCTTCGCTCAATGTTTCGAAATTTTATGACATGAAAGCGCTCTAGCAGATGGCTTTAGAAAAAAAATGTGTGTGAGGTTATTTTTTTAAAGTTGAATTTTAGGTATCGTAACACGAAGACGAATAATTTGAATCTAAAAAGCCAGGCTAGCCACAGCAACTTGAATTAGAACTAGATTGTATTATAAGTAAATCCGTTTTTGGCCGTAAGTCTGGATATGTAACATATTTGTATTAATTAAGGGCTGTGGTTTTTGTTTAACCAGTAAATAAATAAATAAATCAAGGTTTTTAAGGGTACCTACACACTAGGTATTGTAGATATATATATTTTATTCCCTGATAATTTTAGGTACCTACTTTGAATTGAATTTTATCTCGGTTGTTAAAAGCTGGTGCCATCTTCTTTTGTTTTTTCACACAAGTGACTCGTAATCTACAATGACGTCACATATCTGTCGCCTATACAAAACAAAAGATGGTTGCGCCAATTTTGGCTGAGCTACCCTTTAGTAACTAAAATACTTCATTGGCGCTACCTTTATGAAACCTGCAACGCAACCTTCTGCGCCTCAGGCAGACCTTCGCCTACACACTTCCGAGGTCGTCAATTTGAGAAAAAGCATCGTAAAAGAATCGTATTTCAAATAACGAGCAGCAGGCAAGGTGCTTAATATATATAAAAAAATATAAAAAGCCAATTTATTTAGCGTCATAAAAATAAATCCGCTAAAGCTAATCAAGCGCTAATAGGTATCTTTGTGAATTATTTAAACTCATTCGCCGAAGGAGTCTTCATCTTGAGCATCATTAATTTTATGTGCTAAATCAGAAAAGCTAAAAGGTGTTCTTACTTCGGTTATTTCATTTAATTATATTATTATTATCTTCGATAAACTTACTGGATTCAAAACTGCTTGGTTTAGAGTTGTGAGAGGAATTTATTAACTACCTACTCTAAGTAGGTTCCTCTCGAATCATTCAAAATGTTTAACTAAGTAGGTAGACCCACACAACTGGCGGATTGCTGTAGAACCATGTCCCAGTAATAAACGCCAAAAGTGGCGTTTGTTACTGTGTTTGGCGTTTGTTTCCTTTGACAAGGTTCTACTGAGATCCGCCAGTGAACTTGAGTTCGAATTTGGAATCCTCGCAAATTCAGAAAGCGTGCGTGAGTCGTGTTGTACAATCAGTCGGAATCCTGAATGTTGCTATGACTTACATTTCGTTCGTGGCCTGTTATAAATCTTCCCGTACGTGAGATGCTACGATAAATAATAATGAAAATATGTGAACCTAAAATAAAACCAGAATTACTTTGTACCTAACCCCAAAAATATAGTTTCGTCTAAATCGAATGTTTGAATCCACATAAGGAATCGAATTTTGAAATGACAAATCCTCAAGCTGACCAACAATAAACAAGAAATTGAATGAACGAATGAACACTGTATTGTAGTAGTAACATACTTATAAAAAAATCCTATACTGAAATGTTGTAATGTTTATAAATTCGAAAATCAATTTCGAGTCTCTCTTTTGAATTTAGAACTATAAGTATTAAAAACTACATACTCATTCGAATGTCAAATTCAAATCGCGAGAGCACAGGCGTGGAATAAGGAATGAACATGAACTCTGCAAACGGGAGTAGGACAGAATAAGGCTCAGATGGGGTCCAGGTGAATAATGCATATTGCAGCTCTATCCTCGGAGGACAGATAAACTTTCTGTACACTTAGTGTCGCGTAAAAGCGATGACACGGACTTGGAATTTGTAGATCTTGTTGAGGATTTTCTTAGGTTTGTATTTTTGAATACCTACTTCGAAAGAGGCGTTGAAATATAGAGCCAGATCGGGTAGAATGAGTTAGATAGTTAAGCTAATAAGTTGAAGCCACTATTCTCTTGAAACATATAAGAAGCGATGTGTTCCACTTCAAATAAAAGTGCCTGTCGAAAAAAGAACTTAAAAGTGACCTAACATTTCTTCATGATTTTGAAGTTTTAGGGAACCAGTAGTTCTCTGAAACAGAACTATTATGGCACCATCTCGGGATCATCACACTAATAGGTATTATAAACGCGAAAGTGTGGATGTTAAGATGTTTGGATGGATGTTTTTTCTTCTTCATGCAAAAACTACTGAACGGATTGGGCTGAAATTTTACATACATTTACATAGGCCTGAAATAAAACGTAGGCTACGTTTTATCCCATTTATCAGTTCCCATAGGATCTTATTTGCTATTCCTATTTCTAAATTACCTTTAAACTTTTCCATATAAATGGGTTAAACTAACACTTTCATGGCCCAAAACGCAGATGATCTCCCCCAGCCCCGTGTAGCCGCGGCGCCAAGGCTGGGCAGTGAATGAGTAAACCCTGTTCACCAAAAAAAAAAGCCAATTGAACAAAAAGTCAAGACAATTCAAACAGTCAACAGTCCTTCCCAGCCACTGCAAATAACTTGTGAGTGTAACCAGGCCGGCACAGTCAAAGCCAATTCGATGTTAGTAATTGCTCTCGCCTGCATAATGCCTTCTCGATCGAACTAATTGCTTGTTACAAACGTGTTTGTTTTCTATTTTTAAACTGTCCTAATAAATCTGCACTAGTTTATCAGATTTTGAACGCCCTTTCCATTTTCAAATCTTACTGACCAATCATTGTATTTATATCCGACTTCAAAAAATGAGTTTGGTAGCAGCGTGTTTTTACTCATTGGTTGTATGTACTACTGTTTGTCTGTTTATTGTATGTTCAACGATTTTTCTGTCAATTGTGACCGATTTGATGATTCTTTTACTTTTCAATAGAAAACTAGTTTCTACCCGCGGCTTCACACGCGTATTTCGGTACAATTGGCCTAGTATCTAAGTTCTAAATGTCTAAGCTTTGTTCTACACGTACGCCAAAGTTCATCATGACCAGTTCACAAACTTTCGGCTTTATAATATTAGTAGGATAACATAAATGTTGTATCTTTGTATAGGTTTTCCTCTTTGATTTTCCACAATGCTCCCTTAATAAAATAAATTGTTACCCAATTTTTCCTTAATTCTAATAATTATTACAATTAAGGAAAAATCTCGATTATAGTCGAGACTATAATAAGAAGGGATGGAAAAAGTTTCTCTTTTCCTTGCAAAATTCAAGGTTCCTTCGTAAATATCGTGCAGTAGGTATACCATAATAGAAGTAGTTATTTGTCTAAGTAAACAAGTCGTCTAAACGCCCACTGCTTCGACTGCCCGAAGCGTGACACGATCAAAGGAAATGATCCCGGTCCTATTAACAAGGCTCTCCTAGGGATTAAAGGGTCTAAGTGTACAATAGACATGATAAATTAAAGAATACTTTTTAGGGTTTTGAAGATCGAAGATCGGTTTCAAAACCCTTATGGTCTCGCTTTGTCTGTCCTTTTTTCCCTCCTTAATAACTCAAAAACTACTGCAGCTATCAACTTGAAATTTAATACAATAATACATTTCGTGCGCCTGTACAGATTTTGAGAAAAATAAATGAAAAATGAAAATGAATATTTTCCATACAAATTGTGATGCCGAAATTTTAAAAGATACCTACAGAGTCATATGGGGTATCAAATGAAAGGTATCATTTTATACATTTCAAAATATTTTTTGAAATTTTTGTAGGTTTCATACTTTTTAAAATATTTCGAAAAAAGTCGAAAAAATACCCATTCCCCCCCCCCCCCCCCTATCTCCGAAGATTGCAGAGCGATCCATGTAAAATGTATGAAGCGTTTATAGACATGGATCTATATTTTACAGGAAAAATATAGAGAAGCTTGAAAAAAGAACACTTTTTGAAAAATGGTCAAAAAGGGGGGCAATAATTTTCAAAAGGGGAAGCTACCTCACCGAATGGGGTATCAAATGAAAGGTATCGGTTTGTACGTTTCAGAACAGTTTTTGAAATTTCTGTAGCTTTCATACTTTTTGAAATATTTCGAAAAAAGTCGAAAAATTTACCATTACCCACCTTAGCCGAAGCATGCAGAGAGATCCATCTGAAATGTAGGTTGGTACCTACTATTCTTAGGTATTCGTTAAATTGCGAAGTCTCTAACCGGTACTTTTGGTACATATTTGTTGACAAACGCTCAAAACCCTCGGCGCGCGAGTTACACTCGCACTTGACGGATCTTGTTTAAGTTGATCTACATTATGTGTATCTATTAACTGTTTCTTTATAAATGGGTTAAATTATTTTGGTATTCAGTCTCCAAAATCGTTTCTTTGGCCAATTCGTCAAGTAAAGTATATTCCACGCGTGATCAGAATGGGGCGGAATCTTTTCAAAGTAGGTAAATGTTTGGTTATAATTATCAATGTAGAAACGAGTTGAAACTAATATCACATTCATTAATTAAATGCCCCACACGACGATTTGTAAGCGTGTATAAATGATGTGGCCCCCGAGGTGAACCTATTAAGGATCTCATTTACCCTTACTCAGCTCTCTTCTCTTAATATTTCACACTATCCCTTCAATTATACACCTAAAATTTAGAAGCTTCTAGACTACAGAAACATGGTAATTTCTAGGAATTCATCATATTCTATTAGCTGAGGGAATTTTCTTTCTACTTAAGTGTATAAACGACTATGTTCGCCGAAGTTGCACGCAGAGGATAAACTTATTCCTCAACAGGGGTAGAGCCATCGGGCAACATGATAATTAAGACATAGACATATTTAAAAAAGACGATTTATTGTAAGGTAAAGTATGAGCTATTGGTAGTTATATAAATTTCTATAAAAGTATTTGAAAGACAACTTCATGAGATTGACTGCTACGATGTTATGTAAATAGGTAAGACGGATTTAAACAACGGAGTCGCTGTTTAGCAAAGGGACCCGTTGTTCTAAAAATTTATTGAATTATTATTTCAGTTTCTTTATCAACAAAACAAAGGGAACAAAGAAGGAAAAATACTCAGAATACAGTTTAAAAACTCAGAATACAGTTCCAAGGCTCACCTGAGACCTCCTCTCTAATAAACTCTCATGTTTATATTAACACTGGTATACTAAATTTATACAGTCTGCGAACTCAGCAAGCTATTTATGTCTCCCTTAAAACAATTTATGGGACAAAATTACAAAGTTCTAGCGTCCGGTGGTAAAAGGCGCGTGTTAATTGTATTTCTGTTTGTTGATGGGGAAAGTTCAGAAAAGTTTATGTATTAACAAATGGCTCGCTTGGCTTTGTTCGGGTATAAAGACATACCAATATACCAATATGTTGTATAAGTAAATAAATCCTGTCAACTTCAGGATCGCTAACTGTTGGAAAAGGTGGAAGTTTGTAGGTGCCTACTAATGTAAAAAGGTGTGTTAGTCACGGCACCAAAACGACTCAACGGACATGTTTGAAACGTTTGCATAGGTACATACAGCAGTTCTGGACCTGGAATAACAGAAAAGCAACTATTATCCCATAAAACACATGCAAAGCCTCGGGCAGAAGCTAGTTTTAAATGACATTGGACTCTGAAAGCATGTTTCAAAAATGTTTTCTCGAGAACATTCCGTACCGTTTAAGCAAACATGTGACACTGCAGGGGAATTGAGAAGTGTTTCACAAAGTTGGAACTCAATTCGCGTGAAAACGAATACACTCTCCACCTGCTGCCAATGCCACGTCTGTACGATACGAACAAGGCTTTACAAAACCCCACTACGTTTTTGTTCACTTACAGGATTCTTTCTTATTCATCAGCACTCATACGATTACTGCCGAACATGGGAGGTATGTTCGGCAGTGGTAAGGCGGAGGTGGCCAAATGAAGGAGATTTAGATATTATCACTACGCTTGGCAGGGGGATTGGTAATCGCAGTAGAGGTGTTTATAATATCTACAAAAAAAAGCCCTTCCACGCTGGTAGTCTGAATTGAAGGGGTCGATTAGGCGACCAAAAGGCTTACTATAAAATATCAGATTATCTAGAAGATAAAAAAGCTTGGAACGGGTTTTGCTCCAACGAAAAATAACAACTAACAGGCTAAAGGTTTCTTCGTCGCTTCTTTACTTTGGTCTACATACCGAAGCGACAGAAATCAAAAATATAACTTTATTTCCGTGTCAGTGTATAGTTTTATAATTTGACCTTTTCTAAGTGTACATTTATTGTATTTATGGAAATAAAGAGTTTTTGATTTTGATTTTTTGATTTTTGATACTTACGCCGCTACCGCCACGGCAACATAGGCTCTAACAGTACATACCAGTGATATTTACAACATACTTCGGTTTACCTCGTTGTTTTTTTTTTAACGAGGGTGCTTGGGGTGGCAAAGCCAAAAAATAAAAAAATGATGATGTCGCCAAAGTTGGGGCACGCTTTCCCAGAAGGTTCACTATCCACTATGAATTTTTAATTGAAAAATTTATCGAGATAGGTTTCGGTTTTGGTTACTGGTTGCGTGTTTGTTGCCTCTACCTATGATTTTTAAAATATTGAAATCGTTTACTTTTGTTGTACCACAGTTGTCGGAGTAGACATGTGCGAAGAACAAAAATAAAGAAAATTCAGGAAAATTTGGTAAAGAAAGAGAATATTTTGCACCTTGAATCCGCGGTTCTCTCGTGTTGAGTGAAGTGTAAAATATAAGTCGGAAATTTTCATTCGGGAGCTCTCGCAGCAATTTCACACTGAGGAATTTATTTTCGTAACATAAAATGCAGTTTAGCTTTCTACAAATCGGTAGGTATCTACTTTTATTGTTACGTAATATTTGTATTGTAGGGTATGGTAACTCAAATATTGTTTACAGCAGAAACCGTTAAAGGTTGTTAATTTGTTTTTCATAGCATATGTTTTTTGTAGGTTTTAAGTCATAAAACTTTTAGTAGGTAAACACGGCAGTAAGTGGGTATGTTCTAACAATAATGGCTTTTGTGTATCAAATTGAATTAACACTGTACTAGGAAATACACATCTTTTTGTCTAATCAAGTACTTTTGTTTTCAAATAAGCCATTCAATCTGATTTTATCTAAAATTTGCAAAGCTTTTTTCTATCTAAAAAGTAATAAGCTGACTAAACTAAACATGGAACTTGCAGTGAGGCCGTGCTTTTTCCGAATCGTTTGATAGACATATTTACGCAGCTGGCAGTAACTTTCACAATTTTACGACTAAATAAATACAAGCCGGAGCTGGAACAGACAATAGATACCAAGCCTGTAGGTAGGTACTGTAGAGATTGCCGAACCGAAACAAAGGACTGATAGGCCGGCGTCATAAATTGTTTCAGTTTTATTAGAGCATCATCAAGATAGCCGCTGTAAAGCGGAGCGGCGGTATTCAATATCATTTATAACATGATTTCGCGCTGCGATTGGTTGGTTGAGCTTGCACTCGCTGTGTTGTAGTTTACTCGTAAACTGCAATATGTGGCGTAAAGGGAGTTTGATCTTTCTCAAGTTACCTACACAAGGTTCATTGAATTAAAGAAGGTTACGATTTTTACAACGAACGAATTAATTTTGAATAAAATACCAACTCGCTTACAAATCGTGACAATAAAGCTCTTTCAATGGCTAACATTTGCAGAAGAAAACGCACAATCAACAATATCAAAGAAAAGTTGCCTTTACGACAACTGTATAGCGTTGTAAATGATTTGTATGTATGAGCCTATGTGTACCCACGTGTTGATTGATTGCTTATCTTTTGAGCCTCTAGGGGCGAAGATTTATGTTAGAAAATGTCTGAGCGAAGACATGTTTCCATAAATATTTTGGCCATGTCTTGCTGAACTTTTGCGAGTGAACCTTGTCACGAACCATTATGACGTGTGTGGCAGTGGCAGTTCAAAGCATTGACCTAACTTTTCTCAGTTATTACTTCAACCCATAAGGAGAAAATACCGACTGCATTTAAACGGAAAACTTATATACGGGTCTCATAAGTCTGTAAACAATAAGTACCTCATGGATTATTTAAAAAAGCTGTGTAAGCTTGCTTTCAATTCACTCTTTTAACTTCATTATGCGAGAGTGTTGAAGTTTTCCGTAGGCAATAGAGAAATAGTAACCAGTTTTATTTTATATATAAACGAAGGTCAAAGGTCTTGATATTTATTCGTACTATCGCTATAAACGTACCTACCTATAAATGCCCAACCCAAATGAAATGGTTGTCCAATGATGTGTGAACCACGGTCTAGTGGGCAGAGACATCGTTTGCTGTTTGTAGAAATTAAATAAAGATTTCGTTAATCGATGACAATAAGTTAGTTTGTATTATGAGAAAGTTTTTGTGGAGATAAGCTTCGCATTTCTTCAGTGTATCTTTTAATAAACAAGCCAATTTAATAAGCATGTTACACATTAAATATTATGAACCCTGAAAACCAAACACTCTTTTTTTGGTAAGTCGTATAAAAATTGTTTGTAGGTACAGTTAGCCTGATATTTCCTCAATTTTAACAAAAAGCAAAGAACGTATCTCGATATAATCGGTTCCATTGAAATCTCAATCACAAAGAATTCTACGATTCTGTGGGATTTAATGAACGCCATTGAAATTCATAATCCATTTTTGACGGCTAATATTTCTCCATGTTTGTAATTTGAATTTGGAAGCCCATCAATCTAAGCGTTTACAGTATGAATTAGAAGGTTGAGTGATCGGCTTTCCGAGGGAATTTTAATGTTTTTGAACATAAAATACTCAACATCGTTTTTCTAGGTGTAGCTCACACACAGTAGAAAAACGTTAGAAAGTGATTTTGCAGGATATATTAATTTGAATATATCTACTGCAAAGCGTTATATTTTTACCACATTTCCATATTTTAATTGTTCTTTTATGTTAGCAAGGCTGATATAAGGTACAAAAGGACATCAGATAATCGGATCATTGAGAAAATTTATACACTATTTCAAAAGAATAAAATCTTGTTGGTGAAAAGGGCCCTTTGAACAACAGATTAATAAAAACTTTCATAGGACAAGGATCACAAGAAAATGTGAACACAAATAATCCAGTTAAAGCGATACCAAAAGAGGTTTGAACAAAATATGGGGGAGCTGGGTATTATGACAGCTTCATACAGCAGTCAACCTGACTAACAAAGACTCGAAGATGTATGGTGTCCGTTCCACTTCCCGCTCTCATTTTACCAAGGCATAATGTTATAGAAATGTACAGAGGCAAATAGAAAACATTAAAGTTTGTCATCTTGTTGCTTTGGTATTTGTTTGGTTTGCTTGGTTGGGTTTCATCGCACTAAAATCTTCAGTGTCAACATTTCATCATTATCATCATCGTCATCAGCCCATATTAGTCCACTGTTGGACATAGGCCTCCCCTAATGAGCGCCATAGCGCCCTGTCTTCAGCTTGCCTCATCCAGCATCTGCCTGCAGTCTTTCGCAGATCGTCATCCCACCTGGCCGGAGGGCGTCCTACACTACGTTTGCCGAGTCGTAGTCTCCACTCAAGAACACGTTTACCCCAGCGGTTGTCGGTGTCAACATTTAGTACATGAAATATTCGGATGTACTATCGGCAGGTTGACTGGTACGAGTACCTCGGTGCTAAGTAGCACTCTTTATTCCTTCACTCTCATAATCCGATGGGACGGCAGACCGACACGACCGGGGAGAGTTCAAGAGCAGGACCAACGGCTTATTGTGCTTTCCGAGGTACGGGGGTGTAACACCGCCAACTGACTCCGGGCTGCTTCTGTGAATTGTTCTTGTCAGAGAGACCCTGATAACAATTATTGGCCCGTCCCAGTATTTGAACCCCGAACCTCCTAATCAGCGGTTGAACAAACTGACCGCTAGACCAACGAGGCAGTCAAATTAATCCGGCGTTCTTAACAACAGCAGTTCTTAATGCAGCGTTCGTGCAAGCTCGGGAGGCCCCGCCACCCGAGGATGCCCGAACACTGCGGCAATAATCTACAAACTCTGACGAATCCGCTCTTTATTCATTTATTTGTTAAAAGCACCTACCTACCTCACTTTTTATCTTTCTAGATATTTATGAGATAAATTATGAGAACAATGTAATTGTGTTATAATGAATGAGTAGCTTCATACTTACCTTACCTTACATTACTTACTCATACGTAAGTACCTACATGCAAAGATGTATACTTCTTTTTAAAGTTAAAACCGAGGAATGTAACATTCGGGTCAAACCCCCACGGGTTTAAAGAGTGTTATTAATCTAAGTACTATGTAATTCTTTTTGAAAAAAAAAAAAAAAAAAAAAAAAATTGTATTGCTCAACCTCAACCTCAACAGCCTGTATTGGTCCACTTCTGGACGCAGGCCTCCCCCCTTATTGGCTTTTGTCACATGTATTGCCCATAATCCCATCGCTGGGCATGAGGGTTTGGGATCGCAGTTTATTTGGTAGAATTGTCCTGCAGGGAGCGCTGCTGCCCGCTCCCGGTGGATATCCCTTAGTCGCCTCTTACGACACCCGCTGCAAGAGTTGGGGTGGTGCAAATTCTAAGCAATGGATGAATGATTGGAATGGGTAAAATTGTAAACGCAATTTTACCGATTCCAATAGTATTTTACAAACAAATCAAAGATGCAGGATTTATGAGTGAAAATGTAAGCTATATAATCTGGCCGTAGGGCGGAATTTATCGTAAAATAGGTGTTAAGGCGCAGGGTGAGGCATGTAATAGACTGATTAACCATCCCACAGACAAATCAGGCTAAGCACCGACCCGTTCCTAATAAATATTCCAATCAAATAACAAACACAATCCTCTTCAGAGATAAACGAGGATTAGCATAACAACCAAAACCCGCCACGTGCAACGCATGATATCTGAAATTTTCAGTCCCTCTCCCACTCATGATAGCCTCGTAAATAAAAACGAGATAAAATATCATCACAAGATAACTGGGGCACCACCCACTCCATACCTACTTATGAAAATGAGAGATATAATTTTGTGCCTATTTTGCTTTGCCGCTTTTTTTGATTGTAGGGATATTTTACGCATGTTTTCTTGAGTTCAGAGTTTTGAAGCAGCGTGAACCTTAGAGTTGTCCCATCACGAAGCGACATGTTACGTAGTAAATTTCATTGGTTATAAATTTTACATTAGAACATTTTAGTCTTTGTTGTTTCTCAGTAAACAAGTTGGAAATGGTTTTGAACTCAGAGCCAACGCAGCCTGATCTTTTTTTAAAATCATTTCCAAAGCACATATTATTATATGAGAACGAAAATGGGTACCATTATATTATACAACAATGGGTCTATTTTCGGTAAGAAGCGGGATAAATAAAGATTATTGACACTTCTCAATAGATCGTGTAAGTACTCGTACTATATTTTCATGTTCGACGACCTTTGTGGCGCGGCGGGCGAAGGTCTGCCTGCGACGCAGGAGGTTGCGGGTTGGATTCCCGCCTCGGGACAAATATTTGAATGATCTGCAGACATTTGTCTAGGGCGTTCTGTATGTTTTCTATGTATAATAAAAAATATATATCTATGTAGTTTATTGTATTAAGTATATCAGTTATCTAGTACCTACCCATAACACAAGCTCTGCTTAGCTTGGGGCTAGATACTGCTGTGTGAATTGTTCAGCATTATTGTTTTTATTTTTCGTCTTTGACATAAATAGGTATTTAAAAAGGTACCTTAAGCTTTAACAGCAAAGATGTCAAACAATTCAAACAAATTGATGCAATTCCAACTGGTTGTAATTATAATAGCTTTAAATCTAATAGCTTAATATAATAGCTTTAAATAGATAGATATTTTTTATTATACATATAAAACATCCAGAACACCCTGAATTGAGATTCTGTAGATCTAACAAACATTTGTCCCAAGGCGGGAATCGAACCCGCAATCTCCTACGTCGCAGGCGGACCTTCGCCCGCCGCGGCACGGAAGTCGTCAAGGAGGTCCTCCAGTCCAATAAGCTTCACATACTAAACTTTTACATGTAAGATAAGAACCACCGAAGTACGTCCTTGCCTGCCATCGACAGAATAACAAATGGCACAAATGTAGCCGCATTTGAATATCAAGTGTCGGCAGAGAGACAGGATTTCATCTTCAATATGATCTGCAAATCGTCTAGCTTCACATCTGGCGTGAAACAAACAGAAGCGGCTAGATATATGTAGTTGTTCGAAAACATTTACAGTTGAATAGTTTATTTGAAATCGGTAAGGGATCAGAAAATAAACTGTTTAATTCATAATGCTTGTTTTTTGATGGTTTGGAAACCCAGAAATGGATTTGTTTATATTGGTTTATGTAGATAATACTACAACTTGAGGGCCTACGCGCTTACTATGCACATTGTCAGCTTAGTGTCAATGTTTTTTATTCTCTTTTTGGTTTTTCATTGTTTCTATATATAATATTTAATGCATGTTTTATTTCGGTTGGATAAAGTTTTGTTGATAAAATCTATTTATTTACGTTTCAATACAAAAAAATCAATAATCTTATCTACTTTTACATAATTGTTATTTTGTATTTCTAATCAGACTTCTTACAGAAGATTTATCTGATCTACAGAACCCATTTTGTATTTCTAATCAGACTTCTGTAAGAAATATAAAATAACAATGTTATGAAAAAACCTAATTTATTAATAAACTTTTATGAGCTCTTCATTTCCTGTCCTATATAATTTAATTTCTGCTCCCTCCCGGACAAATCCCCTTGTATTTTGGCGGGAGACTACCGAAGAATAACAAGAGGATAATAGCAAACGTATCTTTTATGCAAAGATGTGATTACAGTTGCGCACTGAAATGGTTATTTTGTTTTTAGGTTGTTGGTAAGTAATTACCAAAAATATTGGCAACTAATAGTTTTTTTCTAGCCTTCTACAATCAATTTTCAAAATTACCCAGTTCGTAGGTCAGATGCAGTAGGTACTGTAACTTTTCTCCGTTGTTTTAAGTTTGTCTCAGAAGAAAATTCAATAAATTGTAAAATTCAAAAAGTTGTTACCACCAAAATCGCTTTTCTACATAATCCTAAACTGACTCGCGTCAGGATTAGTTCACCGTATGTCTGTTCTAAGTAGGCAAGTTATCTCTAATATCCAGAGATTGTTACAAAGTTAGCCAACTAATTGTTCCTATGAATTTATACTTGTATGGCAAATAGTTTAATGCTTACAGTAACTGAGCGGGTGACTAAGGCATAAACTCTCTCTCTTATTCTTAGGTTAAGACTGTAGGGTTTCTTTGTAAAATCCATCTCGTATTAATTCTTTGCTCTCAGGTTTCTTCCGTTCTGTTGAAATAGATACACAAGTGGCTTAGCCTACTTATGATTTACTCTAAACTTAAACAATTATTCAACGATTTTAAACAATTATTATCGCTGACCATTAAAGATGGGAGGTTGTGATTTATTGAGCCTCAGCATTTTACGATCAAAGGGTTCATAAATAGAAAAAACAGGAAAAGCATTCGCATCATTCTACTAAACGGTTCAGAATCACTTCCGCATCTCCAAAATCACAATTGAGGAGGCCATTTACCAAGATAACATCTTTGAATACAGAAAGCGATATCCATTAAGTCAGGGAACTCTAACTCTTGATCACCACTAATAAGAACCAAGATCCCGTGCAAGATTTATGCTGGCAAGGTAGTTAAGGCCAGTAAGGCATTCGATAGCCTAAATGTCATTCGAAGATTCTAGACATCCTCTGAGAATTGATGAATGGAAGAGCGTTGGAGGGTTTTGGCTTAGAATAGCTTTTGCTGACAGACAAAATGTGTCCAAAAGCCGATTAAGTGCGAGTTGAAATCAACTGCCGAGGGTTTCGGATGATGCCAAGAATGATGCTTAGTAGGTAGGTGGGTGGTATGTAGCCTTGCAACATCTATGAATGGAGTGGAGTTACTAATACAAAAAGTACCTACAGCTAGCCATCTGAATTTCCTGACCATAAACATTAAAAACATAGTCAAGATAGAAGAAGTACTTACCTAATTTTACACTATTTATATTTTCAAAATTGACAAAGCTAATGCAAAACAGACGGACAATAAAGTGAAAAAACGTTTTAAATTCAATCTATGTATTTCTTTGCTTGGATTTGAACCAGCTATTACATTACCCGCTGTGCGCCACCTACAAAGCCTTCTTATAGAATGTCCGAAAAGGACGATACAAAAACGGCAAAAGCCTGAGATTTAGCCTTTGGAAAACGTTAAGCCTTCCAGAATATAATACAACGGAGCTCCGGAGATACATAGATACCTCTGGGAGGCTAGAGAAAGGATTGACCGGATTTAACAGAAGCTACCTCCATTCCTCCACAGAGTTGTAAAATCTACATGTAGAAAACTCTGTGCCGCTTTTTGCCGATTTATTATTGGCAGCCGGCTGCCAATTTTCATGTTGATCTTCTGGATGCATGGAGTGGAGTACCTATAATATGTACGTACTGACATGACATGACACCCTGTAAGCACCTAATCGAGTCAAGGCTCGCTATGACTTAGCCAACATAATCCAACTAAAGAAGTTCCCAAGACAAGCTTAAGGTCGAACCTTAAGATTTTCTTGGAAACTTCGTAAAATTTTAGCTAAAAAAAATTCTTATGCAATCGCTTGTAATACAAAGCTCTAGTACTGCTCAACTACAATTCAATCAAAACGGTATTGATAACATACATGTACAATAATTTACATTATCGAACACAATGCCTTCACAATGGTGTATTGTACTGTGTGAGACATAATCGCTACACATAGGTTTATTGTAACACGCCTCAATAGGCATCATTACTCGATTATTCAATATATTCCATGATTTACTTATAGAAGTTACATAAATATACACACAGACCGCATACGGTCTGAGGAATGTGAACCCTTTATGCAACCGCATGAAGTTCCCGTTGTCGAAGATCAAGAAGTTTGCATCACGGTCAATTTCAGAATATTCTCACTCCTATTGACCAGTCTGTAAGTTATAGCCACAATAAACTCTCTGATTAATTAACTTCTTGGTAAGTTTGTTTAAGATCAATTCGGATAAGTTTAGGTTGTAAAGTAAGAACAATGAATTTGATTAGTTTGCGAGAAGTGATATTGGAAAACAATAGCTAAAAGAAAATACGAAAAAAGTTTAATTGGAAAATAAATGAACACGGCATTCAAGTTAAGGAAGATTAATTTTCTTGAAAGTTATCTGGTGTTTTTATTCAGTATCGATCTATTCAGTACCTACCGACTTTTCTACGGCGTCATAGTTTAAGCGTGAAGAGGTAAGAAAGATCCATTAATTCAAACTTTCAGATGTAAGCTATTCGTAGGTAGTTTTAAGTTTTAGTGGACCTATTAAACGAACCACCAAATAAAATCATCCATCGTCTACCAGCAACACTTCAAAGAATGCATATACTGCGTTACCTTATTTTCGTTGATTCGAGAATTTGCCACAATTAGAAATTATACCAGCCTTCTTCAAATTTCCGAACCGATGAAATACAAAACATGACTAAATAAAGTTGTAATTGACATATGAATACGTACACCGCGTATTCATATGTCAATTACAACTTTATATAGATTTATATATAGAGTTTTATGATTTCAAAAGAGAAGGAAATTCAAATTTATTGAATAAGCGGGAGTTTGGCCTTACGTTCCGTTACTTTGTGTATAAAGTTACAAGAAAACGAAGCCTGTGTTTGTATGACATCCAATTAAAAAATAATAATTAGAGGATTTATCTATCTTTGTCGAGACTCGTTTCTTTATTGTAAAGAAAAACGTAACTACACATTTTAGGGGCTCGCCCGAGCTCTACGTATTCTGTACACATAACCGTATACAGGGTGTAACAAAAATAAGTAACCAAACTTTCAGGTGGGGTGTAGAATCGAACACTGAATTCAGGAAAAATATTGAAAAAAAATCCCGCCCTTTAGTTTTCGAAAAATTTAATAAATAGGTACGAAATTTTCACAACATTAGGCAATAGACTATAATACATGTGTCTATTTGGAATAAAAAAAAATGGCCTAAGTACCTGTATTCATCTCTTTTATAAGCCCATAACACCTAAACGGTGCCCTAATGAGCGGCCACCGCGGTCATCGACCCGCGACATCATTGCAGCGGAAGCGAACAGGCTGCACGGCGTGCTTAGATATGGATCCTACGTACAACAAATACATTCCAATATTCCTCTAGGAATTAAAAAATAAATAAATTAGGTATTTTAAGTCTTTACACACGTTCTATCGCGAAAATGCATAGTTAGTAGGTACATTCATTAAGCATGCACCTTCCTACTAAAAGATATTCACTACTAGCTTTTATTTTTTCATATCGTTGACTACCTAAGTACCTACCTTCACATTGGCCTTTAAAAACACGGTGAGTAACTTACAATGAACCCCATAAAAGGTTGTTACAATTTGCATTTCCGAAGCACCAGATTGAGACAAGAAAAGGCACAAACTTTTAGCGCGCGAGAGCGAGATAGGTATACAAACTTAGTTCATCCGAATGTTCACCCAATGCTAGGCTTATTGTTAGTTTTGTCAAACTGTCATACCACAGAAATGTTATCATAGGGTCAATGGCCGTTTAGTTGCATCATTGCAAGCGCAAGGTGAAGGTCGCGGCGGCGCTTATCGGTTTTTGTGCGTAAAAATGGCTCGTATGCGTTATTCAGATATTGAATACCACGAGATGAAAATTGAAATGGGAAAATTGGAATGCATTGGCTAGCTTCCTACATAACTACAACACGTGCAGCCCGCCGCCGCGCGCACTGCTGCGATATCGCGTGTCCGGTCGTGGGTGCCCCCCGTAAAAAGATGTTTATCTGCTTAAAAGGTGTACACAAGGTACGTAGACCTTTTAATCATATTTTAATGTCAAATAAACACGTGCATCAGTCGTTTGCGTAATGTAGTGAAAATTCCGTATTTATTTTATTTTTCGAGAACTAAAGGGCGGGATTTTTTTTTAATATTTTTCCTGAATTCAGTGTTCGATTCTACACCCCACCTGAAAGTTTGGTTACTTATTTTTGTTACACCCTGTATAATCAATTTAAAAGGTATATGGATATATTGATCAGTTGAGCTACCTGTATATTGTTTGCAACAGTCTGCAGTTAGCCCAATTATTTTAATTGTAAATACTTCATAGTTCTAATTCATTTCTATAATTTATTGTAATTTTTATGTCATTCAAGAGAATTTTGAATAAAAAATAATTAGTGCCGATTACAAATTTAAATATTTTTGAATTTCGACTATCTACCCATGGGGTACCCATGTCCTATCCTACTCGTATAAAGTACAAGGTAAGACCTATAATGCACTGTATTTCTGTACTTTAGGTAATCAGTACGGCAACGTAAGGTATAGGGTTTTGTTAGAGCTTTTATCTTTTATTCGAGGTTCATTCGTTACTTAAGAATGTGATAGGACAATATTTATTTTATTAAAGGTACCGATTAATTGAACAGCGAAGTCATAAATTACTTTATAAATTTAAATAACTAATGATGTTACAAATTCATTTGTGTAAATAGTCAAAATAGTGTCATAAAGACGAATGCCTAATCTATATCTATTCTACATAATGTCTAAGTAGAATTTTTTGTCTGTGCTAAAGTTACTTTTAGCAGAAATGGAAATGTGGGGTTACCAGAAGACTAACAAAATACAAAAAACCCATTTGAAAGATTTTTGTCTGTCTGTCTTTTTGTTCGGGGTAATCTCTGAAAGTAGGTGCTCCACAGATTTTCATGGGGTTTTAAAAATATGTCCAGCCAAATTAAGTGCAACCAATAAAGGGTGAGGGGTTTAAACAAACAAACGGGGGGTAGGGGGAGGGTGGAGACTGTACCACTAATAGTAATCAGGATCGCTTGTTGTGTTTCATGCGTGTTTACTTAGTTTGAAAGTTGTAGTTTAGCCCAGAATACACGCTGTAATACAGTTACTGAGTGCTTTGAATGATAACTAACGCTAATACAATTCTGCAATTGATCATATTCAATTCGAGGAAGGTTTATTATCTGTTTCCTAATGAGTGCAGTCGAGTAGTTAACTGACCTGTTACAAACAGCGAAGGTAAATGTTACAGAAATGATCTTACTTAATAGTTAAATACCAACATTATGATGGTTAAGGTGTTTCATAAAGTTTCAAATTGTTTTGAGGTGGTGTCTTGCATTTCTGTCCAAATCAATACTAAAAAACATACGTTGTGAAAAGACGTTAAATCTAAATAGCAAAAAATTGAAGAAGGAATTAATAACCTTTGTCGAAACATACCTACACTGGATTAATCAAAACCCAGAAAATGCATGGAATGCCTTTTCCATTCAAAAATTTCCAGTTTTTGGCTGTTCAATTCACAAAACTTTTCTAGCAGTTCAAACTGGCTTCACGTGTGTTATATTTAAAACTTCGCCCCATGCATAAACATCACTCTAATGGTTAGCCTTTAATTAATCCCGAATGGCATGCTATGGTGCGTCACAGAGAAAAAATAACAATGCCAACGTCTTTCAGAAGGTTCACTCATCGAACGCTTACAAAAACATCAAAGTCAACAGTCAGCAGTCTTTTCTTCCTGTCTGTCTTATGATATCTGATAAATGCATCTGATAAATTGTAATCGTTCATACTTCAGACCATGATGTGATCTGCGCGATGTGAACGTCTGGTTAGGTACGTCTGGTATAGATAGGTAAATAAGGAATGTGTTGTTAATCTGCGAGGTTTACATTTGCACAAATTCTGCCGTGTCTGAGCATACTTGTTGAGTCGTCAAACTGAACCACACGGAGATGCAAGAAAATGATAAATAATGAGTGAGCGAATATGAGGCGCGCTTTGTCGGTTGGTCCGAGTGAGCCTTCTGGTTGTCGAAGCCGCACATGTGCAGCGCATGGTCGGTATTTTTTCACTCACAACGGGGCAATGGGGGCACGGCATTCAATCTGTCCCGGTGTGATTAAAGCGCCTATCAAAAAATATAGTTCTGATTTTCCTACCGTCCCGTTACATGTCGATAAATAAAATAATGACGACAAAAATCACTGAGATGGGTCCCCTTTCTAGTGGAGTTTAGATATATCAGGTTGTAACAGTTTAATACATAGTTATATTGTAAGGTACATGAGGCTTGACAGATAGGCTTCAAGTTGACGGGCACGGGTCAAATGGATAGTGAACTCTGGAAGTTATATATTTATATACAATAGTAATGCCACTAATCATCAGGTGGACCTTTAAATAGATAAAAAGTACTGGACATTTGAAGATCTGACCTGATATAAATGGTGGACTTAAATGTTTTTTGCTGTAACCTATAACTATTCTGCAAAGGCCGATAGAACGTTGAAATAAATCAGAAAGACCGCACGAGCAATATTGTTTCTAAATATAGCGATGATACGACTGTTTTTTCGCCGATGAAGGGAAAAGGTAGAAATGATTTTAATTAAAAGCTCAAATAAGCAAGCTCAAATAGGAAATGCTTCATGAATAACGGATTGAAAATAGAAAACTTTTTCGAGTATAATTTAAGGAAAATTACATTTTAATTATCAATTTACAGTTCGTTGTATTATTTTTAAAATCGTGTTTGAATCGGTCCACGTGACACAATTTTGATTTTATTTAAATAAATCTGAGCTTGTGGGAAATAAAATAAATTAATAAATAATGGGTATTTCACATAGAATCATCTCGTACGCTGACTTTGTGTTATAGGCTACCAGAGACCTTAGTTAGTAGGTATAAGTTTGATGCTGACACATTGCCTTCCATTCATTTAGCTCCTTGTAACGGAGACCAGAGAATGAGAAGAACTATGTTTCATACTAAAACGGCGATGTTATAATTTCATACAAACTGGATTATAGTTCTCAAATCATTTCTTAAATTTTGGTAAAACGACTTTGACAAATCAGCTGTAGTAAACTATCACGTTCTCGAAAACTTTGTCTGTTTTGGTATTGTGCAAAGTCATACTAGAGTATCATGTGACAAAATATTATTTTAATAAAAATGAACCAAGATAATTTCTTCCACAATAACTCAGATCTCGCACCCCACACTCCCCAACCGCCCCCTGATTATGTCATTTCTGTAGTAGCCATTCAAAAATGCGATCGGAATAGTGCCACTAGGCACTGAGTGGCAAACCTGGCCATGCGTCACAAACTAGCTAGATAATGATTGGAATTTATGGTCCATTAAATTCTATTCCAATGGAACACTCACACGTGATCCCGGATAAGCTAATTTACTGCACTTTTATATGACTGGGAGTTTGGTTGCGTGGGTATTGACTGCTTCACAGAGTAGCCTTTGAACGAGAGATGTTATAAGGATTTAACTATTGTAGTGACTTTTTTATGAATATCACCATTTTCATTCAACCTCTTCGTTAAGCTGATGCGCACCTTTTCGAGGCATGCCGAAGGATTGTTGTTTGCTACTCTACGGACTTTCTTGTCACAAATTTAAGAAGCAATAAAAACATCAACGTTAAGGATCCGAAGAAATCGATTTTTAGAATTCGCTGTATGTAAATCGGATGAGACCGCAGCTGTGCGTCAGTTCAGTTATGTTTCCAATCGATTTCTTCAGTTTCTGTATCTTGTTCGGATAGACGTGAGTTCAGAGGCATAAGTATAGTAGAGAATGCCAAGTTAGCGAAAACTATAAAAGTTACCGTTTCATTCCATATATTAAGCTTGCAGCGCCCTTACCATCCGGTACTGAGAAGGATTAATAGCACAACGGCGATCCAGTAGTTTCATACGAATTCAGTCATAGTTTTGAATGATTTGTTGCAGTACGAGGGCCAAATTTGACCAGTATACAGTCACGGTCCCGAAAACTTTTTCCTTTTTGGTATCTTTCGCTTTAACTTATTATTTAATGTTTCTTTTATTGTATTTTTGTTGGTGTACAATAAAGTATTTTTGTATTGTATTGTATTGTATTGTATCTTGCAAACTGAGACTCGGCGTGCATCTTCCGTCTATATCCGAAAACAAGAACTTTCCATTCAAACATCCTCAACAGCCTGTATTGCCACTCCACTCTAGAAACATCACGCGGTCGTCGTCCTCCACTGCGAGGTCCGCAAGGCTTAACTTACATATGGACCATTTGCTATACCGCCTATTGGATCAGCTCGTCGAATACGTTTTACTATAGAACGATTGTTGTGGACACTCAGTTTGCCTTTTGTATGCTGCAAAGAAAGCACTGAGTATGTTAACGTTTCTCAGGGTATAGGATCCACGTTGAAGATAAATATTTTATCAGCACGTGAATGCACAAAACTTTAATCTCTAAACATCTACTTTGGTTTATTTTAATATCGAATAATGAATCGACGAAATAAAATATATGATCAAATGAACTTTACTGACGTGAAATTCGATCATTATTTTATGAGTCGATTCATTATGAAGATATTAATTCTCTCCCTCCCATGGGATCCCGATAGAAAGTTTTGTTTGCATATCCTATACCTACCTACTCTAAAAAAAATGATAATCTAGAGGAAGACATCTGTCAGGTTGGTCATAGGCAATTCTTTTACTCTATGAATTGTCTACGAAAAAGTGCGATTGCTTTGTAGATTTTAGGGAAACTACTTTGGTTTATTTTAATATCTTCATAATGAATCGACTCATAAAATAATGATCGAATTTCACGTCAGTGAAGTTCATTTGATCATATATTATCCCACATCGTCACACGTCACAGTTCGGAATTACAGAATGCCATAATGCCACTAGCCTCAAAACTAAGCAACCACAAAAGCAATTTCTCTCGCACCTGAAACATCCTGTGGTTGAACACACATTGTTTTAGAGCACGCAAGGTGAATAAATGAGAATTTTATTCGAGAGAGGAATGGATGGGCTGCATAACTTTACCCATTTATTTGTTCAGTTCCGCGGTTGGACCAATGCTGGCTAAAATAGATTAGTTGGACCGCACGCAGGTAGCTTATGTTGAACAAAAATAGTGACCACCATTAAACTATTTTAAACTTTTAACAGATTAAGCTTTGCTTTAGTTTTATGGTAAAACGTGTCAGTTCTGTGACTTTTTATTTTCATATGTTTGAACTCGCACCCCTGCGTAAAGTCCGCAGTACTCTTTATCAATTATATATGTTTAAAAGTAAATTATCATGAAAATTGCCTTATCTACGTTAGATAATCACTTTACAAATTAATAAAAGACGTGGTAAGCAGGTACCTAGACACTTATTTAGATTTTTTATCGGTAAGAAATTACATACCAGTGTATGTCTATTCTCTGCTTCCTTCTAAAGTTTATCACAACCATTTCACAACGAGGTTAATGGCGTCCCTAAAACCGTGGAAAAGGCACATAAATAAACAGCTAGAAGAGAAGCCATGAATGTCGACAGCAGGCACTCACCACATTGTAATTATTACATTTGTGCCATTTGTGTTTCACGGCTCGTTGGTTCAGCATCCCGTTATATCAATCTGATTAGTCTCCTGGCGATAGTACGTGCTTTATGTCGTATTCCTAACTCTAAGGACTAGTGCCATCGAGCTAGTGTAACAGGATATAGATGCTAGCACGGTGTGTAAAGTGTGGTATTTGAAATAGCGATGCTGATCGTTTTTGTTGAAAGTCGTCCATTCCTGAACCTGAGTTTCTAGACTTTACCAGAATGACTGTCTCATCTTATGATAATCATAAGACCTTAGAAAACCTAATTAATAAGCTAAACTACAGTGTAAGAGACTCATAATGCAAAAAAGGCAGCTTTTTATTTCTCTGGGTACCTATTACTTTCCTAAACTAGTTTCTACTTTGTAACTAACACATGCATGGACCTAAGAGTAAGTAAGATACGATCTATTTGTGTCTCACGGCTGGTTGGGTCCTGCATAGCGTTAAATCAATTTGATTGGTCTCCGGGCGATAGTGCCTGTTTTATGGTCTAACTCGATTCGTGGCTGTTTACATTAAGCCAGTGTAACAGGAAATGGACGTTAGCACGATTGTGCAAGGCTGGGTTTCAAAATGTTGTCGCTATCATTCCGACTTAAAGACGTCTATGTACAAAGCAAAAGGACCTTATCTAGGGTACATTGATGCCACGCAATGCTAGGCCAGAGAATATCAAATAATACTAACACTGCAGTGGAGTCGGATATGTGCCTAAGTAAGATACGAGTTCTCCTACGGTTCTGGAAAAACTTTTTGACAGCTTCAATTTACTAACTTCTGAGTGAAATAGGCACCTTGGTATTAGCACTAGAATATAGTGTATTCTGTACTTAATTCCCATACAACTCGCTGAAATCTAACATTATAATGTTTTGCGGACACGACACACTCGTTTCTCTTTAGTAAAGTTTAAATTTAAAGGCTTTTAGTTTAGTTGGCTTAGTTCAGAAATTCTACTTTGGTCGTGAAAGCGTAACTTAATTATAGCACGTATAACTGACGTTTTACCTATGTGTTGTCTTTTGTTGATGTTAATGACAAGGAAAATTAGAGCCGATATTAACTAAAGATACTCGTAGATAATTATATTAGGTAAGTAATGCCTAATAAAAGTAACGCCTACAGATATGTATTTGTACTTAAAATTTTCCGCTTTAAATTCAAATTCAAATCAAGTAGAGAGAAAATCACACATAATAAAATAAAATGAAATAAAATACTAATGACCACCGAAACCAATCTCTAGGCAGATAAAATTTCGCTTTACGCATTGACTTATTAATCCTGCGACGAGTATAGCGGGCATTATAATAACAAGAAATACAAAAATTATGCCAATTTATACCATCAGGATTCAACTTCTGCGGTTAACAGCTCAGAAGAATCAAGTGTTCGTAATTAGATCCCTGCTTTTGATGTTCAGTTGAACACTGCCAACCGGACCGTGCTATTTCTGAAATATCACACTGTCAAGTAGTGAAACCAAAGTGAAACGAAACAGGTTGGAGAAAAATAAGAGGTGCCAAATTACAAAAGAGGGAATCAACGTAACGACTCTTTTTTACTTGCAAAAGGTACTTACTGATACGTTCTTTGAAAAAAACATTCATAAAAATATTCGATCCAATAGAAAAAATACCTACAAGAGGGCATCATCGTGTAGGTCATTCCATTTCTAAACACTAACATATTTTAAGGATGTCTAACGCACACTACAATAAATAAGATACATAAACATGCTGAAGAAATAGTTCGGTTCGTCGAACAATAAAGTCGACTCTAGCAAACATTCAACATTTAATGTTAAAATGAAAAAAAAAATTAAAATCTATCCGGAGATTTTAATATTTTTTTTTTTCATTTTAACATTAAATGTTGAATGTTTGCTAGAGTCGAGTTGAGTGTGATAATAATATTTTCATATCAGGTCCTACAGTAAGATGGATACATTTGATATTATCAACGCTAGTATTTTACTTTTAACGCGTCGAAGTTACATTATTGTAACGTTTATGCGTAAAAAGTTACATATTTACATGTTAGGTTATGTGTACATAATTATGTTATTACAAATTGATATCTTTCATTTGATACCCCACTTGGTGGGGTAGCCTCGCCTTTTAAAATTATTCTACCCTTTCTGAAAATTTTTCAAAAAGTGTTCTTTTTACAGACTCTTTTATATTTTTCCTGTAAAATATAGATTCATATCTACAAACGCTACATACATTACAAATAGATCGCTTTGCAAACTTCGGAGATAGGGGGGGAGGAATGATTATATTTTCGATTCTTTTCAAAATAATTCGAAAAGTATACAACCTACAGAAATTGCAAAAACTATTTTGAAAAGTACATAGTAACACCTTTCATTTGCTACCCCATTTGACTTTTTAGATCTCTTTTAAAATTTCGGCATCACAATTTGTATGGAAAATTTACATTTTCACTTTTCATTTTTTTTTCTTCAAATCTGTACCGGCGCACGTAATGTATTATTGTTTTAAATTTCAAGTTAATAGCTGCGGTAGTTGCTAAGATATTAGGGAGGGAAAAAAGGACAGACCGGGTAGCTACCGAACCATTTATGTACGAGATATACCTAAAAACTAGATAAACATGACGGAGACTAGCCAAAAGTAGTCAATAAATAACTGAATTCTGTCGGACAAATCCCGATAAATGATTCGTCAACGAGGACTGCAATTCAATCAAAACTCCGCAGCTTCCGAAGCCGCATCCTCAACTGAGAAGTACACTCAGCAGGACTTAATAAAAATTTGTTGTGGATTTTAACATACAGTAGAGCCTTTCTTTCCTTCATGAGTGAAACTGAAAAACAACAACCCACTGATTTTTTTTACAAAAATAATTGTTACCAAACCGAAATGAAATCGCTGCCAAACAATGTTTTTAGGGTTTCGAGATCGGTTTCGAAATCCTTATGGTCTCGTTTTGACTGTAATTTTTTCCCTCTTTTATATGTCAGCAACTACCGCAGCTATCAACTTTGAAAAATTGACAAAAAGGGGGGGAATATTTTTCATACGGAGGGGCTACCCCTCCGAGTGGGATATAAAATTAATATTTTTGTTTTTAATAATGTATTTTGGTACTATATTTAGGTATTCATTAAATAGCAAAGTCCCTAACCGGTACCTTTAGTACTTATTTGTTTGACAAACGTTCGAAACCCTCGGCGCGCGAGTTACACTCGCACTTGTTTCTTTACGCAAGCATAATTGTTGGCGGTTGACAGTTCGACGTTCATTGCGCTTCGTAGTTACAGGTTTACAATATAATTTAATAAAAAAAAAAATTTGGATGACAAAGCTTACAGCAAAAATTAAAATAAATAAAAAATAAAGCTCATATACTGTCCGGGCTGTCCAGCTATGGAACGCATTGCTGGTCGCTGTAAGGTGTGCAAAGTCACTACCAATTCTCAAGGATATGGTAAAGGAACACTATTTGTCCTGCTGTCACTGTACACGTCCTTGTTTCCATCATATATAGTATATAATATGTATAAATTTACAGCTTTAGGTTTATTTATATTTTTAAGAGTAGGTGTATGTAATTTTGTAATTTTATTGCAGTATGTTAGTATTGATTTTAGAGTAGTAACTATTTAATTTTTAAGTACCATGTTAGATGCACACAGATCTTAACCCATGCATATCTGACGATCCTATCCATACCAGGTCATCTGGCATAGATTGCTCTTGAGCGATAAGACCGTCCATTATCACTTATCCTATAATTGTTTCATTTGTAAATTGTTTCTTAGTTTTAAGTGTGCAATATAAATATTTTCTAAGCAGATCAAAAACCAATCAATCCCTGTCCAATCGAAAAAATACTTTTCTACCAAAACATTTGTCTCACCCTTTATCTAAATCAGTTCAATATAGCAAACAGTTCATCAAACTGACGGTACAAATCGAGCAAATATATGGTTGAACGTCGCGTGTCGACTGCCATACTTGCACTTGTCTAGCGTGTCTTCGCGTCCTCAGTTAAGATATGGAAGTGGATATGACACCCTGCTTTTGTTTTACGACGTTAGTTCTTAGGTGCCTATATCCTTGGTATGATATCATTAAATCCCGGTTTATTTTATGACACAAGTTTTTAGGACCGATCTATCTTACATCGTATTAGTTAGATTATGAATTATCAAACTGCATAGTCATCACCATCGTCAATCACTTCATAATAGTAAAATGAACCGTTGATTAAGTCTCAGATAATTCTTCCTAAAGTTTTAGGAGTCAGGTTTTTCTTTCGATTATGAGAACCGTTCGAAAAGTATTTTACTGCAGTTAAAAAATCTTCCAGCATGAGAGCTGTCTTATATTGTTCCCTATTGTTATTATTCTCTATGAAATCAGTTGAGTATGAGTGGGAATATACGAGTAGTCCTGTTTGTTCTAAGCGTAGAATACCTTCTCAACTATTTCCTATCTCCATACGTTACGTCGGAACAATACTGATTGCTGTGCTGGTATCCGGGCATTCCTTGCGCAGCTTATATTGTAATTCCACACATCGGAGGTATCTACTTGATCGAATACGTGGTACATTCAATGACTCAATTAAATTGAATAGATAAGGAGAACATTGTTGTCGATTAATGTTTTCCAATACGACGACACGACTGTTTGCGAAGTGGAAATATATGAATTAAAAAAAGATTTTAATGGAAAACGCTTTATAGTGCTGAAGTTAGATGTTATCTAGTTTCTAGTAATCATGCTGCATCATGACGGGAAACATGCTATCCGGCGTGAAATTGGTCTAAATCTACTTGGAGGATATTGATGAAATCTGTAGCTGAATAGAACAAAAATCAGTAAATTCGTTTTAATCAGAGATCTCAATGGATAAGCTAAGACGGCAATAAACCAACTTTATGTGCGCGACGAAACTGAATAACACAGACAACGTTACTCAGCATTCTAAACCATCCCGCACCATTTTGAACTTAAACATCCTTCAAATTAGAGTTCAAAGGACAGAAAAAAGAGAAAACGGTAAATGTTGTACTGAAAGTTTATTTGCAGACTCATCAAAGACTGGTCTATCGCCGATTTCTTTTTATTGTGTACGTTGACGCATTGCTCCAGGCCTCGGGGTACTAGTTCCGAATCGGATGTCCTATTAGGAAGTTTGAACAGTTGCAGCTTTTCTCTTTTGGAAGCTTTTATTTAACTTGCCGTGTACCGTGTTGATGTTTAATTCCTGTGAGACGGGAAAATGTTCCGAATATTTAAAATTTTCGTGTTAGGCCTATACAAACTTCTCCCTACGGTTTAACTTACGCTTATGTTTTGATAAACTTACTTAGGAAGGTAAGCTTACTTTATGCAGGTTTACGATCAAATTTACGTTTAAGTAAGCCTACTAAACACAAAATTTAATTTAGCTCTTGCGGGTAAGCGGCTCCGTTTAGACCGCAACAGAAAGCTTCCGAGTGTGGACTAATAAACAAGTAATTACAAAGGCAGGCAGCGCCGTTGTGGCGGCCAGTAAGTTATGACATCGTAAATTTGTCGGTTGTCAGCATCGTTGGCGTGACGAGGCGGGCGTATTTGCCGTGGCTGGGTGCATCGTACTTTAGGTTAGAAATGTATTATTTTCTAATGAAAAGTTTTATAGACGATATTTATGGGGGGTTTCAATCTAAGAGGATCACGCTAATACTCGTAGGGGTTTTTGCAAATTCTAATTTGTATGCAATGAATAACCATTAATATTTTGTCTTGCATTTTTTCTGCTTAGAAGTAACTGCTGATTTTGTTATAGTTTTTGACCCTTTCTAATGGCTCATACAAAAGAGGTGTGTTAAATCCGACGTATGTACTTATTTGTGTGTATTTCTTTTTCTTCAAGCTCCCAAAATGATGAGCTGATTTTGAATAAATTTTTTGTTTGAAAGGTGACGTCATCGTTCGCATTCTTAGCTTTGCTTGACTAAAATCAGTACAGGCGTTCAAACGCTAGGTTCTAAGTAAAATCTTCGTCGTCAGTGGTTTTATCATTTTTGTGAAGTTATCTGGTTCGCTACCATCAAACTCCCAGTCAGTTCAAAACAGTTCAGAGAAACTAAAACCTAATAATTCAAGGCTTAGAACAATGAAACTGAGACTCACTACATGCAAATTCATTAGTGCGGGCCCTCTTCAAATACTCGCCCTTTTAATTAGTTGATAGTGAATTGCTTGATCATTGTTTTTTGTGCAAAAGGGATTATTTTGTTAGTTTTATTAGTTACGTTATATTATGTTTAAATTATTCTTAGAGTTTTTTAAATTATTAGAATCAAAATTATGTACTATACGCTCGGTTATTTTAATTAAAATAACGTGAAATTTCTGAATTTCTTCTCCTATTTGCCTGCAAATTATAAAATCAAGGACGGTATCCACAAAACTTTATAATTTCATATAAACAATATTCAGTAAGAAAGTGCGGCGATTGAGTCATGTAAAGCATTGATCTCTTGATCACCAGTACGCTGCGTGCTGCGGAACAGTGCGCTAACCCTTACTGCTGACGCAGACTTCGACGGAAAAAAGACCACTGTAGACGTTCTTCATAAGATTATGTGTCCGGCACCGCATAGCGCTTGAGACAAGATGATGCTTTGTGAATTTTCCAGAATTATTTTATTTATATTTTATTCCTTATAAAAATATAAAAGACTTGCTTTTGCCCGCGGCTTCGCACGCGTATTTTCGGTATAATAAGTAATATGTTACCTATCTAAGTTAGGCTTTTTTTCTAAACGTCCGCCAAATTTCATCTTGATTATGTTCAGTAGTTCCTACTTATCAAAAATTTCACATTTCACAAGCTTTTGGATTTATGATATGTATTATTAGGATAATATTAGTAGGATCTTTGTCTGTAATCATGCAAAAGAATCTAGTTCATCCTAATAGTTTCGGTTGGCCAAGATATCGTTGAATATTCGTTGTTGATTGTTTAGTCCAGGGCTAAATACAATTTAATTAAAAATTTAAAGGACCTTTATTACATATCGCACGTACCTTTTACTTCCATTATGCAATGCTATTAATAACTACTTAAAGCTTAAGAATGATCTAAGTCGAGTAGACAAGTATCTACCTAAGTCCATACCTCACGACCATCTTGCAACGGATAGTACAAGACACTGACTAATGTTTCTTATACGTGCGCCTTCTCAGGAAACTTGGATATCTAATAGAGTTCCGTTACTTTATAATCACAAAGAAAATTACAATCAACTGATACAAATAAATTACAACGAGTATTTTCAATTTAAGCAATTGAGCTAACTGCAGACAGTTGCAGACAAAATTTTGTCAAACCAAAAGTCATTCGGCTAAGTCCCACAACAACCAGCACGTGAGCAGCAGTAACTAAATGTAGGTTAGATGTGAAAGAAAGAAAGAAAGAAAATTATTTATTAGACACTACAGTACACTACTAATGAAATAAAATAAAAGACTACTTAGTAACACATACCTACCTACAAAAACACAAGTGAACAGGACTATCACAATACAATACGTAGGTACCATAACACAAGGACCTATCTACCTATTGGGTTGGTACTAAGTAGCCCACTCAGCAAGCCGACGAGCGCGTGTGTGTAGGTCTAATAGGGCCTGACTCAGCTTTTTGCTCAAACACAAAAACCTAGTTTATGTGAGCTTCCTAACATCGCCACTACATCTCGAGTCCGCCATTATTTAGTTCGGATGAGTTTAGTGGTGCTTAGCACCGTCTGTTCTGAGTAAATGCACATGTTAAGGGTAATTGTAGCCATTTTAAATCAACAAATGAATGTCGGAACATAAAGCAACTACGTTGTTGATTATGGAGTCGTTACAAGGGTTTGTTCTGGGTTTAATAGCTTTAATCGCTTTCTGTGAAGGTTTTTGCTTCAAGCAAGAAATACTCTTACGAGTTTTATACTGGGCTGACCTGCGATAACTGGAAGTTGCTGGTTCGATTTCCGTCGCTGGTCAAATTATGTTTGCAGATGTTTTGTTCTGGGTCAAATATGTTTCAACAACGCCGCACCGCCAACTTCCTGACTCCAAATTGCTACGGTGAATATCATTTGCTAGAAAATTCCTAATTACAATTTGTCCCGACCCGGGATTTGAACCCGGGACCTAATTATCTGCAATACGTGTATTCAACGTAGCCACTACAAGGTAGTCGAACGATACTCGATATTTGTCAAAATCATTTTGGTACTATAACCTCCGGGATATTTGGGCAATTTCAAATCTTAATATGCCATCTGAGCGGTTAAAAAACAAGCGATTTTGTAACAACACCCAGCGAAATACTAAATTTTTGGACATATTTACTACCTTTATGGGGGTGAAAAGGGGGTTGAAGTATTTTTGGTATTTTTTGTAACACTTGAGAATAGATACTAAAAATATAAAACCTTTGAACAAATGTTTCAGGATTTTTCAAAATATTCCAGAAGTAACGGGTTATTAAAGTTTGTGATTCGTAGTTTGGCTTCGTATTGTAATATCTGTAACTTTTACTGTCACTATTGACCTGATTTTTCTAGAAAGTACTGAAAAAACAATAAATATAGACACGTATTGCAAGAATTTTCATAAAATCTCTAAAGAAGGATAAGAACGGTGTTGAAGTTTTGAAGGTTTTATGTATCTTCTTAACCAGTGACTCAATTTGCTTGAAACTTATAGAATACTGATATAGAATTTCAAAACTTCTCTTAAAATGGGCTAAAGTAGGGTGGTATTCGTACGTCGAGTTTGTACCGTATGTCACGGTTTGCTTCAAACTCAATGTGTGACATAAACAAATAAAATTACCGCGCTACCGTCGTTCGATTGATCGGCTAGTTGGGTCGTATATTTAACGCAATCCTATCTTTTTTAGGCCAAATAAATGTTTCCCTTCTAAAACATTAAAGCGATCGCTCCAACACACCCGAAGATGGGTCTCACTCAAAGCATATTGCGAGGACAATAAATATTGCCGGAACCCTTGTCAACTGGGGTCGCGGTCGATGTTTTTTACACTGTAGTTTAATTTTCGTCGATATACAATAATCTGCACGACATTGACTAAGAAATGCGAAGAATTTGTATGAAGATCGTTCACGGAATACTTGTTCGTCCATCAGGAAATATAGAGGAATTTAGCCGTTTTGTTGAAATAATGTTTTTTCATAGTGGTTTCGGGTTCTATGATTTCATGATTTAATATTATTGCTTCGTAGATACTGTTTAGATGTTTAGAGAAAGGTTGCTTTATATAAGAGATTACCATATACAATATTATGAATTAGGAGTGGTCGTTGAATGAACGAACTGTTTTTGTAAACTGTTTGTTTGCCGTCGACTGCTAGACCGGTTTACAGTCCACTGATGAACCAGTTTACTCGTGAACGACATTTGCATCGCCCAGTCCAAAGTCGAGCGTTGACGAAACTGTTTGTTTCTCGCTCTCTAGCCACCCGTCTATCAAGCATTCTGCTCTCTTCACACTTGCTTGTTTCACTAATATTACTATCTCTCTTTCGCCATGCGCCAGGCCAGACTGTATATCGGCGGCGGCGTAAGTGGTGTTTTGTAAAAGTAAACTCTATTGCAATGCAATATGCATGTCAATGTATTATTCTATTAGTAGGCATTGTACTAGGTAAGTACCTACTTAATTTGTTATCTACTAGGTACCTAGCTACCTACCTACAAATAAAATTAAATCCATTCTGGAGAAACAGACGCCTACCTATTCTTGCATAGTGTGCATACCTACCTAGGTATTTCATTTCAAAAGTAGGGAAATCATTTAATTTTTTTGAGCTAGCTAAGTAGGTATAACATTACCTACCTATCTTCGTAGGTAAGTTGCACTATGCACACAAGCGTAGGTTAGGTACCTAGGAGGGTTATTTATTTCTGATTTTCGGGCATACCTATCCAGGTAGAGACAAACCATTCTAAAAATGCAGGCCCTCTTCATAAAAAGTCATAGGTACCTACTTACTAGGCGTGCATTTTTAGAATGCTTTATCTCTACCATCGATATATATGTACTACGCACTTAACTCAGTGATCTCTACCTACCTAGGTACCTATCCCGAAGGTAGGTAGGTAGTGTAGTTTCCCTAGGTACCTACCTACTGACCTATGGGATTTTTCTTTTGACGCGTCAAAAAGTAAGAGGCACCGATAGGTACTTACATTTTAATACCTACCTACTTATGACAAGTTTAGCACCACTATTAAAGGTAGGCCTACCTATAATAAACTGGTGCTTAGGTATTCTGATAAGTGATACGATAACATAACACTATTGCTCCGTGCTATTTCACACTGGCTACTGGCATGGCGATTTGCAAGCGAGTTAACGCCGAAAGACATGGTACCTAGCTACCTAGGTAGGTAGGTAGGTAAATTCATTGTTGAAAAAAGTAGTGATCGCGAGGTCTACTGTTCGTAGAACTACTAGTTATATAAAAATACCCAGAACACCCGGAACAAATATTTGCATATCGTACAAACATTTGTCCTAAGGCGGGAATCGAACCCGCAACCTGCGTCGCAGGCGGACCTTTGCCGGCTGCACCACATCGGTCGTCAAAATAGTTCACACGTCGCGTCGTCGATTGGCAAGCGTTTATGATCGTTTCAATTCTCGTCGACGTTTACCAATCTGTGCATCAACGTTCAACGATCGATCATGTCCTGAACTGAACGGCATAAACTGGTCGAACAGTAGACTGTTTTATGAACTAGTTCATCGTAGACGGTAAACGGTCTCGTTTCGTCGACTGAAAAGAAGTCGACGACCCATTCCTATTATGAATGCAATTTATACTTTGGTAGTGTACATATAAAATTACAATCAAATAATAGAAACACATTAGAACAAGTATTTACAATTGATACAATTGAGGTAACTGCAGACTGTTGCAAACAATGAAGAGGTAGCTTAACTTAGCAATACAATATCATATCAATACCAGTCGGAAGCGTCCCCAAGACGCTGGTTGCATTGCTCCGCTGTATGGTAATGCTGATGCGCTGCGTCAGATACTCACTAGCTCTCGGGTCACGCGTCGCTTCGACATGACAAATACATAAAACTTTTTAACAAAAAAAATTATCGCCGAAAAAACAGAGAGGTGAAAAATAATAAACCTTTTTTATTTAACCTTAAGAACTACGTTCTTAAACTAATGAAAGTATATCTAAGTAATTTTGAGTCGGCGCCTGTAATACATACGTACATAACATTAAAGTTCTTAAAGTATTTCTATTTTAAGGTATATTTTCTTGGTAAAAAACTATACCACCTTTTTCATATGTAACTTCACTCAGAAATGATCCTTTATTCAATGTATTGGTATTCCTGAGAGCCCACTTCCAATACTTCGGCAAAACAAAAATATGTTATGTAAGATCGTAAAAGTTAAGGATCTTTTAGGATAGAGCGTCGAATGAGGCTTTATTGAAGATACGCATAACAATGCCTGAAATTTTGTTTTGGTTGAGAGTGCCTGGCTGCCTTTAGAGTATATCTGTTGCGGCTTCATCGCTCGCATAAATTCTTTGATAGTACTCGTATATTCAGGGTTAAACTCTGTTTTAATCCTCATCAGCACACATACGTCCACTGCTGAACATGCTCCCCCAAACAAGGGGGTACTGCCGTAATCACCACGTTAAGTAGGTGGGTTATTAGTCGGTAAGGTTTCGGTACAACATCAGCACGCTTGGTATACGCGGTACCGAAACCTCACGTGCATAATTTTCCAGAGAAGCGAGACTTAGTCAGATCAAACAAGAATAATAATCTTATCACTAGTCCCAAATGACAAATTGACCTTTAGTGGCTCATTTCCCCTGAGCCTTAGACAAACTCTAAGCCACCTGTAAATTCAGCAATTATCGTCATTCACTTTCACGCAAGCTCTTTCCAATTACCCGGTGATGAATGCCCCGGACTCCGCAGTTCTCGTATTCTTTTTGATTGTGTTCTTCCGATATTGCCCGTTCATCTGAATTCAAACGGCTTAGTGTATGATTGGATTTATTTTTGTATGGCTTTGCGCAGTTGGCACTGATTTTTAGCTAAGAGGATATGACTACCTCAGTGATTTAAGTTGAATGAATGAATAAGATACCTATGCTTTTTAAATGTACAAAAAGCCACAAAATTAATTTGAATTAACCAAGTAGGTATAATGCAGGTCTCGACAGAGACCCCTTGGAGTCGAGACCGTCCGGGTCCGTGGGGTACCGAGGCACTTCGTGTTTTTAAAAATTATCTAAGCGACGCTTCTGACTTTTATTGAGATCGATAAGTTCTACCTGTAGATTGTTTGCAACAGTCTGCAGTTAGCTCAATTGTATATGATAATTCTTATCTGTTTATATTATTTGATTGTTATTTTCTTTGTTAATAAGGACTATAAATAAATGTAGGTATTGTACCTTGCTGTTTTTGTATTTGCAAATCTGTAAATTTGCAATTGGCGAACTTTATCGAATTATATGAGCATCGCTAATTAAAGACTAATTATTTGATACAACCTTATTAATTATATTCTGATTTTCACTCATTCATATTTTAGCAGCTTGCATTGTATTGTAATAATAAAATTGAATATAAATTTTTCGTTAAATAGGCCACATTTAAATTGAATTTGGATTATCAATGCTCCAATTTAATTTCCATTGTTCACATACGTAAAGTATGACAACAGAACCAAAGCTCTCGACCACAGAACTATTATGAAAAGGATAAATAGAGGGTGCTCAGATATGTAGTCATTTTCGAAAAGAAAAGAATATACATAAATAAGAATTAATAAATAAGTCTTATATTAATTTATTGATTGAATGATTATTGATTATTGATTATTATTGAATGAACAGAACGCAGCTAAGGAACAGAAAAAAGTTACCAGTATATTCTAATTTGAACGGATTTTGGGAAGTTAAACTTGTTACAATGGTTTATTTAAAATAATTAAACATTTAGATCTATTTTCAGGATCTTTCAAAACCTTTTGTGTCATAGCCTGATTCGTATCTTTTGGCATTACCATCATCAACTTATTTTTTAAATCTGACAAGTAAAAAATAAAGGGTAGGTACAAAACACGATTTTTCTGTACCTTATAATTTAAATACATACATATTAAAGGGTTGTTTTTCGAGTCCAATTTAAAAGATTGATTTGGTAGATAGGTACTAAAGTTTGACAAAGTTTACAGTTATATGGATATGCCGAATAGGATTTCTTACAGAAACATAACGTATGTTCTTTTAGTGACGAATGAGGTTGTTTGTAACAAACCACCTAACGTGCAAAAATATACATTTTATCTAATTTCTGTTTTTCTTGGAAGGAAATGTTTTTCTATTGACCATAAGTCATGGTTTTGAGGCTAAAACAAATTAAAAAGAAGCTACATGTATGAGGAAAAAATAGACAAACTATTAAGGAACCATCGGAAACATCCCGCAACAAAACTTCATAAATATTAGGGAAAGTATCCTATGATTTACACGGTGGTTGGGACGTTAAGCCGGGTACTGACCAGCGTTACGGGGCGTAATGGAACGTGTTTGACAGCGAGCAATGAGCAAACGTTTCATGCTCTCCATACAATAGCCAAAGAAAAACGGTCCATAATTGACGGATAAATTGACGGAGAAACATATTGTAAAAAAACATACATACAGCTGAACATAGAACCTCCTCTTTATTACGAAGTCAGTTAAAAATCCAATAAATAGAGAAATGAAAAAAAATCCGCTTGCATCTCTCAAACACTATTTGGCAAATCTAATTTAGCACACGTTGCTATCTAAGCAAGCAGCGTACATTTGCGAAAAAACGCAATCTTTTTTATCCCGGTTGGTTTCCTACGGAATAAGATTTTCTTTTTTGATTCTGAACCGCTCATGATTTTCTCATCGAGAGCTGACTCAGTGAGTTTCTTTGCAGGATGAAATATTTTGTTTTTTGCTACGACTACGCTTCATATTGTTATTTCGTGATTGGTATTCAATTTATTTGACGTTGAAAAAATATAACGCTGAACATTTTCACAAAATTATGATAGATATTTAGACCCAAGTAGCAGAGCTTGTTTGTGAATACCAGATGTATCGGTGAGCTTACAAGCTCACCGATACATCTGGTATATTTATTATTGCTGACCGATAGAAACTTCACTATTTTACTGACCTCGGATACCTATTTGTAAGTCCATACCTACCTACAAACATTTGTCTCGCAACGGGAGTCAAGGTCGCTACATTGAGCAGACCCACTGCGCGACAAAGATCGTCGAAACACGACAAGAATTTATATTTAACCGGTCGCGTTTTTTACTAATTACTCATCGCAGTTTTGGGGTTTGAGCGCACAACTGCAATTATGAGGCGTTTTCCTAAAAATTAAATCCCTATTTACCTTAGAATCCAATAGATAGATCATCATCATAATTAACCTTGTATCACCCACTGCACCTTTTGCTTTTGCCAGCCTTTTCTGTCCTGTGCTTCCTACATCCACGTACGTTCTGCAATCCTAATGATATCATCAACCCATCTTGCGAGAGAAACCCAATAAATAAAATAAAATGTATATTTCGAAGTATTAGGTAACAAAACAACATTTCTTACTAATCTAGGATACACAGATTTTCATGGCAGGGATCTTTTGCGAAGACGGGGATGTCATGTCATATTTCGCATGGTCTATCTATGCCATTTAAATTTGCCAGACCCACGCCAAAGCGCCGTCTCAGTCCGAACAAATTTTCAACTATCTTTTTTAAGAAAACTCGTCAGGATGTCGTCAGAGTATCTTTGAACATTCAATAAAAACAGATCACTAACGATAGAGAAACATCAATATCTATCTACATAAAACCAGTTGAAAAAATGCCGAAATTAACATAAAAAACAAACGACATAATTCAATTCTCCACCACATCCGTCGTACGATCGTGAACGGGCTCACATTTGACACACACTCTGTGTAGACCAGGCTAACGTTAAATATTTTTTCACGTTGATCACGAGATTCGATGTGCACATTATTAATAATATAATTAATCAAGAAATATTGAGCTGGAATTTAAACGCACATCTTTTATTGGTAGTGAGGTGTTTTTCCTAACGTGTCAGAGAGCTTAGCATGAAAGATCTTGACAACATTTGTCTAAGATAGATTAGCCAAAAAAGACATCATATACATCATTATGCATCATAAATTATAAGATATCATAATGGCCTTTTGCCTCTCATACTAGTTTATAGCTACCGCATACGACCACCAATAAAGCTTGTTTAGACAATATGACAAACGCGACACGAGCTCGCGAATAACTGTGTCAATCAATGGCGAACGCAGCTGCTGACGTATGCAATTTGCTTTTGTTATATCTTACTAGTAGGGTTTCAACTATAATGTTGCACTTTCTTTTGCAGTAGTCAAACAAATTCTTGCTACGGGGCGTAGCCCTCCACGGCGTAGACCTGCTACGGCGTAGACTAAGTGCTACGAGCAATTTGTAGAATTCTTTATGTCATAGCGTCTTTAACTACCAAAATTTCAAAGCAATCACATTTATTTTATAACTTGTAACTAGTTTCTACCCGCGGCTTTACACGTTCTATGGAAACGTTTAAAGGTAATTTTAATTCTGTGGGAACTATTACAGAGGAATTAGTCTTTCGAAATTCGAACAGGCTCACTCACTCATTTTATTTCAAGTTAATTCTTTACTCTTCTCCTTTCTAACAACTGCTTGTTCATTGCTTGATTTATTACTTATCAATGATCAAAAAAAGTGCTTTTTCTAGTTAAATTGACGTTGACTAAGAGAATCATTGATAAGTTAATTAGAGAGATGCTTAGCGTACGAACAACTGGCTGATAGCTTGATGTAATGTGTCAACTCGCATGTTTACTTCTAAACAGTTGTGATGTGACAGTCAAATTACAGCATTGCAGCAGCAAATACACTTCAGTTCGACAGCGAGTACACTGTATCGGGTTTGCGGTGCTCTGGCTGGATTAGTGAGTGGTTTCCGATCTGGTTGTGGTGTTATTGGCAAGTTTTGACATCACACATCACATTATCTCACTGTTATTATACAGGGTGGATTTTGTTCTATCATAAATCGTGGACTCGACTTTTCTCTAACTCTTATGATTTTGGATTTGGCCATCCAATCCTATCTCAAAAAGCGAGCCTGTATATGCGGAAGTTTTGATGTCCGCTTCTCGAAAACAAACTAAACGTTGCGAGCTGAATTTTATATATTTAGTTAAATTGACATATTTATTTACAAAGAAAATTAAAATTAAATAATAGAACAAGTATTTATTATTGATGGTAACTGCAGACTATTGCAAACAATCTACAGGTTGCTCAACTGATCCATATCAATACTAGTCGGAAGCGTTCTCAAGACGCTGGCTGCATTGCATCGCTGTATGACAATGCTGATGCGCTGCGCCAGATAATCCCCCAGCTCTAAGGTCTCGCGTAGTTTTGACCAGACGCTGAGATGTTTTTTTTTTAAATAAGCTACTTTTTATCCGAAGAGTGTGCAAGTTAGGCGAATACCCATTTAGAACAAGTCAAACAATTTTAAAACGAAACATTGCAATAAATGAATGGTAATAATAAAATAATTGAAAAGCGGTTTTCTATCTAATTTCGAAATCTTAAAATTAGATTACGCAGAAATAAAACCCCTAATCTTTAGATCTTTATAAACATGACATTCGAAGTTCGTACTTTTATGAGTGGCCAGTCGTGTTAAGCTTTTAGTGCGTCCTATATCGGCGCAAAATTAGAAGTTTAGGAAACAAACAGCTTATTAAGTAATGCATAAAAAGAGCGAATAGAGCTTAACAGAATCACGGGTAACTTAGTAACCTCGACGCCGACTGCTCGCTACACCAGGAAATCAAGAGGAACAGAATATTTACTGAAATCTTGTGGAAATTTGACTCAAAAAATATCTTCGCTTATCTGAAAGATGGGTAAATAAAAGTAGCAGTAGCGGTCTCGGCATACGGATCTACTCTTCCAACTTAGCCCGTGGATGTCGTCAGTGCCAACTTAGGAAACCTACTAGAGTAATGGCATCATTTTCCTTCTCTTTCCACTGTACACTTTTTAGGACCATCACCAATCCATCTACCAAGCGTGGTGATTATTTCAGAACCCTGTCGTTTGGTAAGTTTCCTAATTTTGAAGGTCCACAAATTATGTAAGAACTTGTTTGATCAAAAGATATATAAAAGAGCTATCGTACAGAAACAGAAGCCAGCAAAGAGTGAAAAAGAAAAATATTGCTCGGAATTCCGAATGAAAGCGGTCGAAAATTGTGACATTATTTATAGAAAATTGGGGTAAGTTAGCAACAGAAAGTTCCCGTGAACTTCGGGAGTAGAGCAGTGAGATTGCTTAGTTTTTCTCAACTTACGTAGGTTCGTGCAAAGTGCCGTGACATTTTTGTTATTTATTTGTTTTTTTCGGCACAAACAGTCCCATAAAACTTTACTATTTACTGTTTTGCACGAGAGTGTCAAAAAACCAGTAGCGAAATGTAAGTACTCGTATCTATAGAAAGCTATTCAAGTTATTTAGTTACTAAGTTTTCTTATATTCTTTGATATTTCAATTATTTCGAAAAATTAGGGTAAAGGCCTGCTAAATTATTGGACGATCAGCAGCTGTCGTCAGTTATGAAAATAAATTTTATCTGTATGTAGTACAGATAAATTTTATCTGTGTTTCATCAATTTAATATGAAATGAGTGTAAAGTGAGTTCAGTGTATGTAGCAAGCGGCACAAAAATGTTTGCTCGCTCTACCCTTACCTTCCATGTAACGTACCAATCAGGTGATGAATATGTATCTAAAGCCTATCAAAGTTTGTTGAATATGGATTACCCAGATAATGCTCCGGAACCAGGTGATCCCGCCATCCATCAAGTTAGTGGCTAATCCTTCTCAATTCATCTCAAATGGTAGATTCGGTTTAAGTTTACTGGTTTGTGGCCCGATTGTGATTTAAGGCTGATCGAAACAAACGAATGTTTCCACGTGCTCATTTCGTAGCGAATTATTTTTTTTCTTTACAATTTTATATGCGAATCATTCCCGGCGCGTACTGTGAAGTACAGTCAACGTGAAATCGAAATACTGTAGGTTGAACGAGTAAGAGTTAAGCCGTGAGCTTAAACCATTCTGTAGCGGGATGGAAACATTTTATACGTACGGCTACTTTTGATCCCGGAAAAGTGCAGTGTTCCCGTTTAAAAATCAAATAACGTATAAAACTTTTTTGAAGTGAAAACTTCTTTAGCGGCGTTGAGCACTTTTTCTGTAATGGGTATAAAATCTTAAACTCGCGTCAGGACACGTGACCTGATCGAAAAAGCGTAAGACGGATGGAGTGTTAGCAACGACGACATTATGCCGAAGGAATAAAGCTCAAAATTGTGCAGGACAATATCTTCATTATAGCTAGGAAATTTCTTGAAGTTTTGTTTTGAGATAGAGTTCAAAATCGAACATTATTTTTAGGTAAACAGAATAGATAATAGTACTAGTTTCCGACAACAACAATAGGCCCTAGCTTACGTAATAGTTGCTAGCGTCCGGCTCGCTTATACCTACCTACTTATACATCTATAGATAACTAGCTGCTGCCCGCGGCTTCGCCTGCGTAGTTCCCGTTCCCGTGGTAATGCCGGGATAAAACATAGCCTATGTCCGTCTCCTGGTTCTAAGCTGCCTCCCCACCAATTTTCAGCCAAATCGGTTCAGCCGTTCTTGAGTTATAAATAGTGTAACTAACACGACTTTCTTTTATATATATAGATTAATTTCTCGAACGAATCGAAAAGAAAGACAAGGACAAAAAAAAATGTTCTAGAATAAAGAAAGAGATAGGTATAGCTTCCGGAAACGCGTAGAATTATCTAGAAAGGATATAAATAGGTATAAAAACCGAGCCTTCTGGCAGATTATTCATTCAGTTCTAAGCAATCAAACAGTGAACAAGTCTTAAGGAAAATAACGAAAGTGAATTATTAAGTGCAGTGCAGTGACTTTTTGTATTAAGAACGTAGTTGAGTGTATACGGTTGAATATACCGATTTGAAGTGTTCTGAAGTGTTTTTACTTGGATATCATTCCTGACCAGCCCTAGTTGAAGTCGACCTTCGACGAGCCCCTACAGTTTTTAATGTAATATAAATTGTCATGTTTGTGTACGATAGAGCAATAAATGAATATTGTATTCTACCACATAAATGATAGTACTTTTATACTGATAAAGCAATTGGTGCAAAATTATTCCCTAACCATTCCAAAATATCAAACATGCTCAACGTTAATAATCAAGTTTTCACTTCTGCCGGCACTCCCGGAGCAACCCATCTTTTTTTTTATAACGCGAGTTACACCACGGGGCGTAATAAGTTGGTAAATAAACGTGACAAATACCCGTGAATAGCGAATTATATTGAATAAAATTTTAAATACGTATTTTTTCATGTAAATTGTAATTAAAAAATATGTTATAACACTAATATCGTAAATGCGAAAGTTTGAATGTTTAGATATATGGATGGATGTTTAGTACTTTTTCATGCCAAAACTACTGAACGGATCGTGCTGAAATTTGGATATAATAGTTCTAAGCCTGGAATAAAACACAGGCTACTTTTTTCCCCATAAATCAGTTTCAATTGGATATCAATTACCGTTAAACGTGCCATAGAAACAACTAGTTATTTAATGAGTCAGTTTTTTCAAGACGAATCTCCAACTTATTTTGTCCCACAAAAACTTAAATTCTCAACAAACACTTCTCACAATCGAATTCAATATTTCTTTCAGTACTATAATCAGTAGTCATATAAGCTTTTTGAAAGAAAAAAATATTTTATTTGATATTAATATCTTAGGCGTAATATCTCGCGAGCCATATCAGAAGAAAAAGCTAGTGCAGTATTTTTAATGTGAAACTTTTCGTTACTCCTCGCTTTTGATCTCTTTTGTGAGTGAAACTGGAGCAATTACGATGCATATACATTTTGGCGTAAAACTTTAACGAGATAAAATTTTAACAAGTCGCTCGGTATGCTTAGTTCGTCAGAATTGTAAATTTTACTTGTAGTATGTATTTTGTTAGTTGTTAGCCGGCGAGTTCAGAAAACACCACACAGGTCTAAAAACACAACTAGTTTTTGTTTTTTGTACTATGTATACTTTGAATGGTTTCTCTTGGTTCTCATATTCGTCATAACTTAATTAAACTAGGACCAGTAGTATCACTAAGTAAATTAACATGAAACTTTATAGTATACTTTTAAAGTGACAGCAATTAAAATAACGACAGCAATTGGTTGAATAGGCACCTATGACAAACGATGAGTAGAGCTTCCACTGGTCTTAAGTAACAACTTATCCAACCGGTAATATCCACTGATGATTATAGGACTTTTGTATCACTACAAAATCACAGAATAAGTTATTGTGTCAAATGATGTTTTGTTGGACAAACGTTCTAATTTTGTATAAAATTGTATCGACTCTGGGGTATAAATGGACGATTATTCTAATTCTCAAATTAAAACATGTGTACCTATTGCATGTGTGAGACCGAGCACTTTAATCAAGCTGGTTACATGTTGGTATTGGGCAGACATCATTAACACACACCTGTGTAAACACATCATTACATCGATTAAAGCTGTGTACTGAATGGAGCTTCATGCCAACCTTTACATTAATTGAGAGTTTTTTAATGGTTGTCGCTTCATTTTCCACGTGACTGGGCTCAGGGACCCGACTAACATTGCATCGTAGTAAGGGCCATGAATGGATAATGATGTCGTATTTTTATAAAAACAGTTGTTCAAGCTACTCAAAACATGCAGTTCTCATTCCTTTTATGTTTATTTAAATATGTAGACATTTTCTGCTGTTTAGAGGCTGCATGCTATTATAAAATTAATTAGGTCTTATTTTCTACCAACTATTGGCAAAAAAGTAAAACTAGTTTAGCTCGCGGCCTTGCATGCGTTTTATCTGGATAAAAATAGCATTCATGTTTGTCGATCTCCTAGGAACTAGAGTACATCTATCCATATCAGGCCGATCCAGTCAGATTGATGTAGGCGTGCAATTTTAATAAAAATCAATCGACCCAAACATTCACATATATATTATAATTTTAGTACGATCTGTGCTATCATATTTCTCTTGGTAAGATGAAGGGATGTATTAAATCAAGCTAACAGACGTTTACCTAATTTGCATTGACGCCTAACCATCGACGAAGTCAAAAAAGATTTAGTCACTTTACTCATATCATAATAAAGAACAAACAATTGACCAAAAACACTGTTTATCGCACCGCAGGCTATAAACAAAATACACATCGTCTGCTATCGTCAGGTCAGACCAATTTGTTCGTTATTTGATTTGTGCGCGCTCTCGGAAGAATATTAATCCTAAAGAAATATGGCTACTTGGTGAACAGCCAGTCTACTCCGTACCTTTAAAATGAGGTTCTTGTCGACCTCCACTCTGTAATATCCCTCTCTGTAAGTAGAATAGAGATACCCAAACAAGTTGAAACTGCGGAGTCTCGTGTTAGTTTTTTACCGAGAACCTATAATACTCGTTAGCGATGGCGGTACTTCAAATTGTGTGGAATCAAAAGTCGAACCATGTGGTCCAACTGTCAATAAACTCAAAAAACCCGATTGATGAAAAAGATTAAGACAACACATTTTCTCAAACTTAAATTCACAAACAATATGATAATCGATGCTGTAAAAAGCAGGTCGTATTGAGGTGCTTTCTTAGCTTAGTTTTCACTGTGACTCGAGGAAAGCGCAGTACCTAAGTAGAAATATAAAGTAAAGTTACTGATACGCTCTCACCGAAATCCGCGTGGTGAACTAATTATAACGAATCGAATTAAGTGTGATTTCTTAGCAAATAATTCAATTGGCACAGTCTGTCACACAGGAAGGTAGGTTAGGTACCTTTACACTTTTACCTTCGGACGCTTTAAAGAAAACTTACTAAACGAGCATGCGTGTTGTCTCTATAAAACTCTTTATTATGACATGGTACTAAAGTGAATCCAACTGTACTATCACTGATAATGGCTACACCTCTGCATGCAGTTTCAGTTCACTCTAGCAACATTAATGTGCTTACCTACAGTTAAAAGTTCTATCTATTTGAATGTGTACCTAATTACAGCCAATTAAACCATGAGCACAGTTAGGTACAGTCCTTTGAGACAAAATTGCAAAACAAACATTCTTCATTTAATTTCTCACACAGTTTAATCATCATCATCATCAGCCTATGTTAGTCCACAGCTGGACATAGGCCTCCCCTAATGAGCGCCATAACGCCCTGTCTTCAGCTTGCCGCATCCATCATCTGCCTGCAGTCTTTCGCAGGTCATCATCCCACCTTGCAGGAGGGCGTCCTACACTACGTTTGCCGAGTCGTGGTCTCCACTCAAGAACACGTTTACTCCAGCGGTTATCGGGTCTTTGCGAGATACGGCCGGCCCTGTAAATTCATGCATTCATTGCAAATTCTTAGAGCTATGTCGATAACTTTGGATCTCTGTCGGATGTATTCGGTACGAATCCTATCCTCCAGAGACTCCGAACATAGCTCTTTTTAAAACTCGCTGAGCGACTTTGAACTGGTGGATCAGCCCTTTTTTTTTTTTTTTTTTTTTTTTTTTTTTTTTTTTTCGATGGGAAAATGCAATTTCCGCATTACCTCTAGCCTGAGGATGGCTAGAGGGGTATGTTGGGCTCTCCACTAGGCTACTAACAGATTGTTAGTAGTTAGTGACATACCAACTAAAAACCCATCGATACTCCCTCTCTCACCTTAGTGCTAGAGCGTCGTCAAACCACTCGTCACCAGACGATTCGTTCGACGGCACACTAGCACTTGACAGGGTTGCGGGTTCCCGGTCGGATTCGACCGCTACCCTGTCGGTGATCATCCGTCTTGGACGGATCCTTCTGGTAGTCCCTTGAAAGGGCGAGGCATGTCCCGGAGTATTTAAGACGTCCCCCTCCGTCGGAGACCTGTGCAATGCTGGGTTGGTTCTCCTCGTACCATCACCCAGCTGGTCTCCATCGAGCGGAAGAAGGCGATGGAATTGCCGTCGCCTTCTTCCGGTCCTCCGCCGGCGGAGCGGCTCAGATTGAGGATTTTCCTCCCTGATTCGCTCTGCTGCTTCCTTCTGAGAGACAACATCTTCGCAAAAGGAAACCAAGGCTTCCCAGGCCCTCTCGCTGTTAAGCATGGCATTCACCAAGCTCCGCAGCGAGAGGTCCTGACCAACTACTCTTTCCAGCGCCTGACGCTGCGACGACCAAGCACTACAGTCCTCAAGGGTATGTTGTGCTGTATCCTCGGGGGCGCTGCAGTGATGACAGGTAGGGGTTGCCTCCCTTTTCGCAACGCGGTGCAGGTACCGCCCAAAACAACCATGTCCAGTCAGTACTTGCACCAATCGGAACGTAAGAGTACCATGTTCCCGGTGCACCCACTCTCCCAAGACAGGAAGTAAGGCGTCAATGGTCCACCGGCCATAGCGAGCGGACTCCAGTTCTTCGGCCCACTCCTGGAGAGCAGCCTCCCTCGCTTGTTCCCGCGCATATTGCACTTCCTGAGGTGCCAGTCGGTGCCCTTGCGCCTGTTCCTCCTTTTTGTGCTCGTGCCATTTGGCAAGCACCCTTCCTTCACAATCCCATGGTAGAGATCCTGCAAGCACACAGGCGGCCCCGTATGACACAGTGCGGTAGCCACGTATCGTTCTAATCGCCATTAATCTCTGTGGCTTTCGTAGGAGAGCCCTGTTTTTCGCTGTTAGAGCGTCCGCCCACACCGGCGCTCCATACAGGGCCATGGAGCGGATAACCCCTATAAAAAGACGGCGGCAGGATGCTCTAGGTCCGCCAAGATTGGGCAAAAGGCGAGCGAGAGATCCCGCCGCACTTTGTATCTTGGGGATGAGCAGCTGGAAGTGCTCAGTAAATTTCCAAGCTCTATCCAGCGTAAGCCCTAGATACCTCATGCGGGTCGTTAGCATGATCCGCACGCCGTCCAGCATAATATAGGCACCAGTGGGTGGCTTGCCACTTCTCCCATAAAAGAGGAGGGCCTCTGTTTTGTCCAAAGCCACCTTTAGTCCCAAGAGTTGAATGCGGCCAACCAGGAGGGTTGAGCCCACTGAGGCCAGGTGCGCAACTTCTTCGTAACTGCGTCCCCGGGCGATGAACAGGGTATCATCAGCGTAGCATATAACATTTGTCCGGGGAAGCAAGGAACCGCGAAGGACCCAATCGTAACCAATGTTCCAGAGTAATGGTCCCATCACTGATCCCTGTGGAACACCGGTAGTCATGCGCCTGGCACAGACTCTACCGTCTTTATCAATGTAAAGAACGTCCCGCTCCCTTAGGTAGTGCTCTACAAACCGTCGGAGGTAGAGTGGCACTGTGTGAAAACGCAGTGCCTCATCGATACACGCGTAGGGGAGGCTGTTGAAGGCGTTAGCGATATCTAACGATACCGCCAAGGCACGCTCCCCTTGTGCAACGGCTTCCTGCGTGATGTGCTTGAGTCGCAGAAGAGCATCGATGGTGGAACGCCCGGCCCTAAAGCCATATTGCTCCTCTGACAAGTTAGGACCCTCTAGCGCCAAATGCTCAACTATACGGGCAGCCACCACGCGCTCAAGAAGTTTACCCATCTCATCGAGCAAAATAATCGGTCTGTAACCGGAGGGTGAGTCTGGAGGACGTCCCTCCTTCCGAAGCAGGCAAAGTCGGCCGTCTTTCCACACTTTGGGGAACCGACCCGCTTCAAGGCAGGAGTTAAATAGCTCCTTAGTTCTATTCCCTAAGTGTTTAAGGGCACGTGCCAAGACACGGCCTGGCACACCGTCCGGTCCTGGGGCAGTTTTTTTTGCCCGTAGATGTAGGATTGCACCACCAAACTCCCCCTCTGTGATAGGAGGGATTTCCATGTCAGTGCGCTCCACAGGCTCCGATGTAACCATACAAGGAGGTTCATACGGCGGACTCTCAGGAAATAGGCCCGTTACTACCGGTGGATCAGCCCTACCGTGAGTGTCTAGGACTCAGCTCCGTAGGCCATGACGGGTAGGACGCACTGATTGAAAACTTTCGTTTTCAAGCATTGCGGTATTGATGACGAGAAGACTCGACGTAGTTTTCTGTCGTATGGGGGAGGCCTATGTCCAGCAGTGGACGGGGGCTGATTTTATGATGATGTATAACGGCTACACACATATAGAACGCTAAAGTTAGACTTTCATAAATGACACGATAATTCAAATACAATAAAAGAAAGCCAGAATTTCAAACAGCTTTGCAGATGTCAGTATTATGGAAGTGAACATGGAACGAGCGCGCATATCAGTCCCCCGAGATAGCAGGGCGTTGAAAAATGGCGATCTTTGTCATTTCGATTATTGAAATACGCAGTCCTGCGCGAAATGGAGATATATTACTTTCATTTTGTCGTTTTGTTGACCTGAAGACAAAAGGTTTGGGAAAACTTTGGTACATTTGGGACAATATTACCAGTAAATAATTGGCAATGACTTTTGACACTTTTCCAGACCCGGTATAGGTTTTTTTTTAATAATAATTATCCTAAAAGCCACTTACAACAGGATATTTACCATGAATTGAGTTTTGAGCTCTCCAATATTTTGGCACAGTTGGTATGGTAAATATCTCATTGCAAATGACTTTAGTGTTAATAACCATGATGGTTTCACAAGATTTATTTTAAAAATTGTTTGGAGAAAGCTTATTTCATCAAGATATATACGGGGGTTTCATAATGTAACATATTTTGCCAAAATAATATGGAGTCTCAGCAATTAGTGTCATATTTCCGCGTGGTCATCATCGCTAAGTCCACTATTGTTCATGTGTTTGCTTTAAAACTCCGGTAGGTAGCATCAAGCAGTTCGCAGAAAATCACAGATGTAACGTCACTGTTTGCCTCTGTAAGGTATCGTTACTATTCGATAGCCGATCTGAAATAAAGTCTCCGCTCCACGATCGATAATCATTAACTTATGGGCTTTAACAGCCTTATTTGCAACTAGCTGTACCCGCGACTTCGTTCGCGATTGCCTCACCTGCCGACTAATTAAGTTCACATTTAACCATGGTCTCTCATATTATGAAACGCCGCCGTGCAAAAAATCGTGTAGTGTCTACGGGGGATAGCATGTTGTCTTCTTCAATCCCATTCTTTATCCACACGACTTTTAGCTACGACTCGGCCAGCGTCAGTGTTAAATGAAATGAAATGAAATGGTGCCCTATTCTGCTATACTAATCGCTTCACTATGACAGGGGTATCGACACAGAATGACACGTTTGGGTATTCCACCTCAGATGAAAGAAATTATGATGAATGCAGATGGAGAGACGTGCGTCAAGTTTGAAACTATTAATTTATCTCGCACGCACTATCTGGAGTTTTATAAATCTAAGGATTCTACGTGATGATTCTGCGACGATTCCATTGTCATACTGAAGCAATTGTATTGCAGAATTGAGCTCCTGATCCATTTGACTGGACCACCGTAATTTTTTTTTCGTTAGTAGGTAGGTACAGTTGGCTGTGTACCACAGTAAAAAATATTTTTCTGTGGTCTAGTTAGTTTAATTGGACCACTTACTGCAACCAAACTTCGGTAGTACAGTTAACTGGACCAGCTAAACCACCATATATCATGTAAGGTAGGAACCTAAATAATTTTTCCAAGACGCCTTAGTAGGTAGGAACCTAACTAATGGGTGCGTCTTGGAAAAATACATAGATAGGAACCTACCTACCCTCTATCTACTAATTTTTTTCTTCTAACTACAGATTATTTCATCAATCTACTGATTTTCTACTCGACTTTCTACTGATTTAGTCAAATTCGATCTTGCAACACTGTTTCTAACAAAAATAATGCATGAAATCGGACGACGCGTAGACCCGTCGTGATGCGCGGTTAAAGAATTCTACTTTTTCCTCTCTCCCAGGGGAACCTTACTGGATTCCAGGATAAAATGTATTCCATGTCCTTCCTTGTAGTATGAACTCAAAACGTGCCAAGTTTAATTCCAACTCATTACCTATGTAGTTTCGGCGGGATGCGCGGTGAAGGAATTTGACTTTCATCCCCTCTGCCAGGGGAACCTTACTGAATTCCGGGATAAAATGTATCTTTTCTCATAGTATGAACTAAAATCATGCCGAGTTGCATTCGATTTCATTAAATAGTTCCGTCGTGATGCGCGATTAAAGAATTTTACTTTCATCCTCTCTCCCAGGGGAACCTTATTGAATTCCAGGATAAAATGTATCCCATGTCCTTCCTTGAACTCAAATAGTACCAATTCAGTCCAACTCATTCAGTAGTTTCGGCGTGATGCGCGGTGAAGGAATTTTACTTTCATCCCTTCTCCCAGGGGAACCTTACTAAATTCTGGGATAAAATGTATCTTTCCTCGTAGTATGAAATCAAATTATGCCGAGTTCCATTCGAATTCATTCAGTTGTTCCATCGTGATGCGCAGTTAAAGAATTTTACTTTCATCCTCTCTCCCAGGGGAACATGACTGAATTCCGGGATGAAATGTATCCCATGTCCTTCTTTGTAGTATGAAATCAAATCGTGCAAGGTTTCATTCCAACTCATTCAGCACTTTCGGCGTCATGCGCGGTGAAGAAATTTTACTTTCATCCCCTCTCCCAGGGAAACCTGACTGAATTCCGGGATAAAAAGTATCCTATGTCCTTCCTCGTAGTATGACCTAAAATCGTGCCGAGTTTCATTCCAATACCTTCAGTAGTTTCGACGTGATGCGCGTTTAAGAAACAGACAGACAGACAGACAGACAGACAGACAGACATGAATGAAAAAAATTACACTTTCGGCTTCAGTATCGATAATAGAGTGCCCTCCAAAAAAAATTTTCAAAATATCTTCAATGTACAGAATTGGACCTGTTACAGTTTTATTATAAGTATATAGATAATCGTAAAAGTTTAGTAAAATTACCGTTTCCCAGAATAGGTCCAAACTTTTCCCTTTATAGTTTAGGGTTCAGCGTAATGAAGGTCTGAATGTGAGATCGAACGACATTTGTGAACCAAACTTGAAGGGTTCCTTAGGAATTTCTCCTTGTAATGTGTTAAGTGTACTTTGGCAAGTCGAGCCCCTGCGTAATGTGATTCTAGAAAGAGTATAATAATTCACCGATGGCCGTTACGTGTGAAATTGAACTGAAGTGTTTTTCCTTAGAAAAAAACAGCAATAGTAATAATAATAATGCTGGACAATTCACACAGCATTATCTAGCCCCAAGCTAAGCAGAGCTTGTGTTATGGGTACCAGATAACTGATATACTTAATACAATACACTACATAGATAGATATTTTTTATTATACATAGATAACACCCAGACAAACGGAACAAATTTCTACAGATCATACACAAATTTGTTCCGAGGCGGGAATCGAACCCACAACCTCCTACGTCGCAGAATATAATTATTTGATGTTTGGGCTGAGCTCATATTAAACGCCGTAGAAAGGTTAGAGTTATACCTACGTAGTTTTTTTATATACTATATTATTCATCAGCGGCTACTTTTCTTCCAGACAGACACTAAGTTGAGAAATTCGTCTCTAGAGCTCAGTAACTAATGGCTACTGACTTATACGGGCGAGGTGTTACTGTGTTCTTTTAGGGTTCCGTATTCTATCTATTTCCCCGCACGATTATTTGGCCCGCCTTATAAACGTTTGATGTGAAACCATTTTGATCTAACTGAATAATGACAGAACCTTTGTTAAGCTCTAGATTATTTCAGTGTGTAGGTGTTTTTGATTGTGTATTCCGTCTTAGGATTGTAGATCAACATAATTTATGCCCGAGGCCTGTGTTCGACCTAAGGTTGAAAGACTGCCAAGCAATACGATACGAGTGAACGAAGAGCCTACTGAATAATACTTGTTGTTGGAATACCAGAGTCTGGATCCCGTGATTTATTTTACTTCAAATTAATAAAAAAAGAACAGGATAAACTAAACAAGCCTTAATGAGGCAAGACTTTAATTTAATAGGCCAACATGTAGCTGAGCCTTAGAGAAAACAATCCTTTTACAAACAAGAATTCTAAAATTTTAATAAACAAAGAACCCCTACCAACCCAAGATTCTTTTGTCCTAATAGGGATTCTCTTTCAAGGGAATTCCTTGACAAACACATATTGACATTAAGTATTGCGGCAAACACCGAAGGCGCTGAAAGCCGTGTTAAATTTAATTAGAAACATTCGGAGTACGAATTTACAGGGCTGAATTTGAAAAGTATTGAAAATTTTCCTTACTGCTAAGGTATCTGTAATTAATGAAATTTTAACTAATGTTACAGAATAACTATAAAATAATATGTACCTACAAATGCCAGACAAAGAGTACTAACCTAGTAAGCCGGTGCGTCTTGATTACTAAGACTAGTACCTTGTCATTATAAAAGCTCTTAGTAGCAGGATGAACGTACATAATTGTTGAATAAGGATTTTTACATAAGAATAGAAATATTTTTACCTTAAACTTTATGAAACACAAATTTCCTCGACATGTTTAATCAACCCAGTGCGCATCTGTTTGCGAAAATTTGAAAATTTCTTACGCGTGCCAAATTAACTTTTAGAATTACCCATCCGAGGCGGCTTGCCGAAGTTGTTAAGTGAATAAACGCATGATTATATAATTTTACACTGGCACATATAGGCTTAGGTGTAGGTGAGATGAGTGTGAGATTATTGGATAACGGATGAAATTGGAGCCAATCGCTTTATTAGGAAATCTGATTACTTGGCATCACTGGCAGTCTGAAAATCATATCTGACTCAAAATTTTAGTCAGGACAGGGATATTGAATTTATGGGACCTGCAGTGTCGCCTGAGTACCTAAGTAAAGTAAGTGCATTTTGTACTTATGAAGGTATGTGAGTGGTCCCAACTAATTTTTTTAGCAATCCTTTGTTTGCTTCTGCTACAACATAACTACTAAAGTAAGTGTTTTGGTAAAAGTGATGCTGACGATTTTCCAACGTATGCCCACTCGATTTCTCTTTGATGCTCTAAATTTATAAAGTGACGGATCAAAATCCAAAAGACGTTAGATATTTTATCGTTGCAGTGAATTTCCTTCATCGAGCGTCAAAAAACTCTTTTCGAACAGTAAAAAATAACATGGGGGAAACTTTCGAGACATGGATAAAAGCCTCGTCGAATTTATTATAATGTCTCAGCTGCATCGCAACCTAACACGTAGCGACTATAAAAATAGGGAAAAGTAGATGTTTCGAATTTTAAACGTGTCGAAGTTTGAACAAATCTTACCTTACCCACGAGTTTAGATATTTTCAGACTGTATATTCAAGGTCATCTGATTTTTTGAGGTTACCTATTAACTTTCGATTTCGACGCCACCGATACATTTTTTACTATTTCTTACCTCTAAGTTATAGTAGACATTAAAACTAAAATTAAGCAATTACACGAGAGAATTTCCTTATATATCAGTGGAAACAATTCTTAATGTTTGTTATGTGCATTGATATCAGGATTCCAATAAGCATGGCTACACTAAGCGTGAAGATAACGCAGGGCTTGGACCCTCAATCTCCCATGATAGATAACAGATAAGATTATAATTAGATATCGTTTTACTTACATGAACCCAACAGGTGAAAATTTGGGTTTCTGCGATGATTTGTTTTTCACCTTGCTATCAGCCAAACTTTTAAAACCATGTTTCAATTGGTTTTCGAGAGACACTCGCTACTATAGCAAGTTTTCATCTCTGTGAAGCGACAAAATTATACATGCAGTCATATTGGAATAGTGAGGTTTTCCACACACGTTTATTGTATTCTACTGTATTATTTTTGGTCAACCATATAATTGTGGTAGGTATAAAGGCTGTCGATGTGATGCGTGTAGTATTAATTTTATTAATAATTTTCTATCATTATTTTAACATTTTATTTATCCCTATCAAACCTTTTACGAAAATTAGCCTAACTGAAACTGCACATCATTCTAGAAAGGATATAATTCCTAAAAAGCCTTTAAATGGACGAAGAGGAAATGGAAATAAATACCCAGACAATATTACTTGTGGAGGATACAGGCTCAATTTAGAAACCAAAGACTTACTTTTACTGCCTACATGTTTCAAACGTGGGGCATAGGCAAAAGTGGTGATGTGACATTGCGACAAATCAGTCGCAATGTCACATCAAAGTTTAGTCAGGACAGCATAATATAACGAATTGTCAACTGGGCTTGCTATGAATATTTAAGAAACGGACAGTAAATTATGAAAAACCGGCATAATTGGGCGACGGCGGCTGAAACATAGGTGCATATACAATTTTAATCTTAATTATGTATATGAGAAGAAGAAAAAAATTTCAACTGTGCACATTCGCAGACGGGAGCATAACAAGCCAATGACTCGGTATCTTTTACTCAATATGTGGCAATAGATGTCAAATTATGTCTCGAATACAACCACGCACGAATTTTTCTAGTTCAACTGACATGTGACAAGCAGTTGACATCACAGCAGGAAAATGTGAAAACAACACCGAGAAACCGTGAAAATCGAGAAAAACTGAAAGTAGAACTTACAATTAGAAGAAGACGAAACCTTTTTTTAAGCTTTTCTTTCTCTTTAGGCAAGGGTTTTTTTGACATTAACGTACAAAAAGCAAATGTTTAGTTTCATCTCAAGTTTCATTGTGAAAAAAACATATAATACAAAAAAGTCCTAAAAGTTTACCGACTCATCAACAAAAAGATACGCAGCATTTATTCCAGCATGTTCTTATTGCGTAGTTCCTGTACCGTAATAGCGGTCAGCTGACGGAGGTCGACCCCTGTCACGGCCATCCCCGACAGGAAAAAATGTAACGGCCAATATCATCTCTGTGAAGCCATGGCGAAATGAGAATTGATTCGAGAGATGCTTTTTATTGATTTTGTAAGTATATGGACGTTGAATCTAATAGCTTGGACAGTTGGAATTGACGGGTTCGGTTACTTATCCACACTTTAGCTAGTTTTAATCCTATGTAGTAACATTAACATAACACAACAACATAACAAGTACCTACCTTCCTCAACAGCCATTGGTCCAATGCTGGACGCAGGCCTCCCCCTGATAAGCGTGTTACTGACTGACTGACTGATCTCATGGGGGAAAGTGCTCATAATTCCCACGCTAGGCATGCGGGTTGGGGATCGCAGTTCGGAGGTAGAATTGTTCTGTAGGGGGCGCTGTTGCCCGCACCCGGTTGATATATTAGTCGTCTTTTACGACACCCGCGGGAAGAATTGGGGTTGTTTAAATTCTAAGCCGGCACCACACAGCTTACCTACCTACCTTTAATCTTACTAATATGGTTTGCTACTATCAAATTGACAGGATAATCAGCAATGCATATTCCAGCAAAATGTTTATTATAACGCCTTTCTGAAGTTCCCCTTTATTTTGTAGCTCTGTTATAAAAGTTGAAAGTTGAGGGTTCGTATAAGAAACTCGGAATGTTACAATTACTAAGTATATACATACATTTTGAATCGCTAAAAATAAAAATTTTGTTATGTACATACTTGGAAAAACCTAAAATAGGTATCGTTTTTATAGACAGCTAAAATCGCTGAACTGGCCAACCTTCCGAAATCGGTGAATGAGAACCGAAAGAAATGAGTTTAAGAAGTGCTCGAAAAATATTTATAATTTGTTTCGTTGACTCTGTTTTATCTATTGTATGTTAAAAAGGCACCAAACGTAGCAGAATAAATACCTATTCTACCTACATTAGAAATATTCCATAACTGACCTTACCTTGAGGCGATTTATTTCGATAGTATTTCGAATACGTTTGAAAGTATATTTAGTTGAAGTGGTTTTCTCTACATTCAGTGTATAAAGATTGTTTGAATGATATTTGATTCGACAACTTTTATAAAATAAACTTTCAGAATGCCCTTGTATCACTACGCCTGATAGTTAAAAGAATATAGTTTGGTTTAAGAGTTCAGAAAATTTCCTTAAAGGTCCGTATAGGTAGCTCGAACATGGTATGCGTTTAAAAGTAGGTATCGAAATGACTCTTGAAAATTGTAGTTGTGTAGTTCGTCTTTTTGAGCTTTCTGTACTCTTTCCCAAAGTTTCTAGAAGTCTCTCGGTAGTAAACTCTTACATGGCTACTTTTGCCTTTACGGCAGCAAACGTGTTCGTCACGATAGACAAAATCCACAGATTACGCAATGTCAGTGAATTTATCAATAACCCTATATAACGGTACCATGTTAGGTTACGCGTACCTGCTTACTTCTTACTATTTAAAAAGTTAAAAACTAGCTCCTGCGTGCCGGAACTAAAGTAGGTATCTACCAATGTATCTACCTATTGGATTAGTATTCTAAACAAGATTCGAAGCTTGATTTTTGATAGCTTTTTATTGGCTGTTTCTGCTGAATTTTATATTCAGAATAGTATTGCATTTTGAAATTCTGATTTCGAGTAGCTTGCCAGATTTGTTCGTAATTTAAAAATGTTAGAGAAATTCCTGGGAATAACATTTAAACCGTACGTTCACATTATTAGGTATACCGAATGGATACAGAAACTTACAATTAAATAATAGAAATAAATTAGAACTAGTTTTTGCAATTGAAACAATTGAGCTAACTGCAGACTGTTGCAAACAATCTACAGGTAGATCAACTTATCCATATCAATGTCAGTCGGAAACGTACTGGATTAACTATTTTATCTATAAGTAGCTGAAACGGTTTGAGGTATGTGTGTACGAGTTAATATCCGTCGTAATATTGTACTCTGAGTGTTAGTGAGGACATTTCATATTATTCATAGTAACTTGTTAAAGTTTTTTTATGCATTTGTATTTTCTTGATTAGATCTTCTTTCCGTCTTCCTTGTATTTGCTGAGGCTGACGGACAATATTGTCCATACCTACTGTATCGTGGTTGGAAAAACAACTTTCCTTTGGTTTTCCATCGAAATGTACAAAGCCCCAAAAAATAATGGCATACGTATGTATAGTCCCTAACAACAGAGCTGTAAATGTGCATGCATATCAATGAATTATTACGAACTGCTCATTATGATTCCCGTCACGTCGCGTCGGTCGCGGTCTCAGGGACTCGCAGAAAATGCTAATGGAATGTACGACTATAATACTGAAATCTATGGAAACTTCACTATGAATGTAAGCGGGTTAACCACGAACCATTTTTAGTAAAATAGCAAACCTATGGAAACTTTTTATGTTTATTTATACCTACCTATGTCATTTTTTTAATAGGGTTATCGAAACTTTAGTGAACTATAATAAACACGTTATTTTAGGGCAATTAAGAACTAATATCAAAATCAGTTCGACCTATTGAGAGATTTCTCCACCAATTATTAAAAAATATAAAATACCATGACTCCATTACAAACAAAAATATTTAAAACGAGTACAAGTGAAAAATTAAAATTTCTCGCTTCCATCGGTGCAGGATCACAAAAATATGCATTTTATCAATCCGTCGAAAGTGCTCCATTCAAAGCCTTTCAGCAAATATGTCCATCCAATAAACCAACCGTTCCCAGATTGCACATAAATTTCGCGTGGATGACACTATTCCGAATGGCGTACTGTCATCGCGTATAGCCCATGACGCACAGCTGAGAGACGACAGCTGGTTTTACAAAAGAAATACATACTAAATCATTTGTTTCAAAATTAAATACACAAACAAGTGGCAGCAGGTGTCCCTGGTTTCCGTTTTAGTTTAATTTAAACTGTATTATAGATAACCAGTCTTCCTTCCTACACATGGTTTCTAAATAAATAAAGAAATTAGCAGTAAATAATATCCTCATAGCAACACTACACAATACTTACATCTAAAATAAAAGGTTAAACTACAATTAAATTATTTAGTTTGGTTGAGACTATGACTAAATCACACTAATATTATAAATGCGAAAATATAGATGGATGGATGGATAGATGGATGTTTTTTACCTCTTCACGCCAAAACTACTAAACGGATCGGGCTGAAATTTTGCATACATGTGATTCTAACTGGAATCAAACATAGGTTACTTTTTACCCCATAAATCAGTTCCCATGGGATATAAATCACCTTTAAACGTTTACATAGAAACAACGCGTGCGAAGCAGCGGGCATAAACTAGTACCACAGATATTATAATACTATACTACTAGTAGGTACTAAATATGTGTGCCGAACATCATAATCATTATAATTTCCTATTCACGTATTATATATATAATTATCAACCAAGATAACTAATGTTAACTATGGATAGGTTAAGTTAACGAAGCAAACAGAAGATTTAAAACTTATATCGGAATTAGTGATGCAAAGAGCTATTTATATGGATAATTACCAAACGACACCTTATTCTGTTCTAGGGGGCAAAATAAGATGCCGGTTGACCTAAGGAGATAGTTGTGTCTAAATCGTATTAACCTGTGTGCTGTCGTTTAGACCCAAATTTGCAGCAAGGAGACCCCTGTAACCACCGGAGAACAGCGTAGCATAAAATCATAAAATGTGGAGCGGATGGAGCATAGCCACGTAGTGGCTAAGCAACAATGAAAAATAACATACCATAGAATAAGTAGGAGTAGAGCTTGCGATATAGATACAAATAATAACACAAGCTTTTAAATTTTAACTTAAAATATCAAGGACAAGTTTTTTACCATGAGAGCTGTCTTGTTTATAGAGTATTAAACTAATAATCATGGTATTAATGAACTTGGCTTGGACGTTGGCCCGGAGCAGGGAAGGTCTTCCAGTACATATCGCCAAAGCATCATTATCGAATAGAGCAGTTTTTGTCTTAGTTTCAATATTAACCCAGCTTTTCATACCCACCCTGTAACTAGGCATTGCCACTAGTAAATATTTGATTCAAGCTCCAACCGAACGTTTTACGCGTCGGTGTTTTTCAATGACCTTACATGGAATACGTAACTGGGGGCTGCACGGGGGCAGTCTTTCCGAATGCATTCGTATACCAACCGAATTTTCGCGGTGTTCCGGCTTAGTGAGCAAGCTTAATACATACGTTGACGGTTTAGTGAGCAGCTTGAAGCAGATTTTTACTAACGTAGTTCGTCTGGTGATTGCATTTGCAGAGCCGATACTAATAATAATAACTCGGGTGAAGTTGTCTCATTATTTATTACTTGGATAGAGATTTTTCTGTGATTTTTACCGAGAAAAAAGCTTTACACAATACCAACTACGACAAAATACCAAAAATAGAGTTTTGGAGCTACGAGGAAACACAGTAAATAAATAGCATACCTAGTACACTACACTACCAGTAGTGTTTGAAAGTAAATCAATATAATAATCGGTTCTAGAATCCTTGATATTTTTTCTATAAAAAGTGAAACAAAACCAAAGAAATATTGGTAGAAAATATTTTACGACATTGGTTTCATTGAAGACTTTAGTTTTTAGTAATTACCTCGCTGTTATCTCGTTGTTTTTTGTATTGTTACGTATCTTTTTTTATGTTTCAGTCATACATGTTTTTGTTGAAATAATCTTGAATTCTAGAACGTAGTACAAATAGGTAGATCATTTAACATCTCATCGTAATTAGTTAAAAAAAGTTATCCTACCACGCCAATAAACTTCTTTGAGATGGTCGTAGCCGCGTCGCGCCACCCCATGTGTAAGAGCCGAAATAATATCAAGCTTATATATTTTATGATTAATTAGAACCATTTGTAACTATTATTTCTAGCTGCGCGTCGTATGCAAGAGCCCAAACACGAGTATAGCCGCTTGCGACTTACAATTATTTCGCTAACTGCCTTATTTTCCGCTTCCGTTTCCAGTGATGAAAATTAGCGAGTTGCTTTTGTTTCTTTGTCTTCAATTTCAGTCCGTAGTGTTCTCTATGTTATTCCGTGTACTCGTATGTATAAGTCCTTACATTTAACTATTATTTGTTTCTAATACAGTTTCTAATTCGTTTGTAGGAAGATTTTTGTGGAAAAATGTATTAAAGCTACGAATATACTGTGAAACCTTTTTTTACCGTTGTGTAAATACAGATCCAATACAAACTCGTTAGTTTAGGTTTAGTAGATGAAACATTTTCTTATTATATTGGCAGAAGCCTTTATTCACAAAAAAATACAATAAAACAATAATAATAATAAATTGAAACATTTTAAACAGAAAGAACCCATGACCCTGTGAACAGACTTGTGACAGAAAGAACCCATGACCCTGATCCCTCATGACTCTGTGCGTGCGTTTTGGCGTTATTCAATCCGCAATTTGGAGATATACGAAAAATAAATAAACTACTTATTTGATATTCAAATTGGGGAATTGTGGTTTAGGTTGATACGTGATACAAATAAAACTACCTAATCTGTAATGTAATGTTTATCGTTCTTTTACCTACTTTGTACCTACTTATCTTTTCATTAATGCTAAACAGCTGTAATTACAACTTACACTTAGACCGAACAATAACTTCTCCATTCACATTTTATAAACTGTTTTACACTGAACTAATTAAGTATTCTCATGTAAGTGACTGTGTCTTTGTTGAGAATAAATATCTTTAAACCTAAACCTATAAAACAAAACAATACTATTAAACCACAGCTGGTCTATTAAAAACGCCCGTCTACGCCTACTATTAGAACCCTACATATCGTATGAAATACAATATCCAGGATTCTATTTCCATTTGCACACATAACAGCTTATTTACTTTAATTTTATACAGCGTCAACCACTTTATTGTTTATTTCACCCTGTTTTACCCACATTTTCTTACATTACGACTCCGTTGAAACTTCCAGCGTGAGTAAATAAAATTTGGAAATGTAAATAAGTGTGACTTAAACTTACCTGAAGCCATTTTATCCTCGTTATGTTCTCCTCTGTGACAGTTAGAGCCCGTCTCTCCCCCAACTTGTACGATTCATCATAGTACATGTACTCGGTGAAGGTTAGTCCACTGGTGGTGTACTGTTGGGTGAAATATATCGATATGGTCCCATTCACTATATTGTCGTGTTCAATTATCCACTTGCACTTTATGGGGACGGGGAAGGCGTTGGGAAAATTGGGGGTCTGGATGACCCCGACGGGGCCGCGGAGGCGGCCCCCACAGCGCTGGGGACCCTCGTGCTCCCGGTTTTCGGAGCACACGTAATCGATGGCTATGGTGATGAGTGTGATGCTGAGTAGCCGATGCATCGTTAACCTGAAACAAAAAAATAAGTATTGTTTATCTACAAGTTATGGCATGTTGCTATTTAATGAGTTAATTCGATAATCATATTACAAAAACGGTAAGTCGTTTAATTTTTGTTATCCATTCGATACAGGGAAATTAGGTTGTTATGTAAAATTTTATCACTTTGTCCCAATATTCCGGCTGTGTGCCAGCTTAGAACTTATACCACCCCAATTCTTCGGCGAATAAGGGATATCCATCGGGAGCGGGCAGCAGCGCCATGAGATAAAAGTCAATAAGGCGCTTATCAGGGGGAGGCCTGCGTCCAGCAGTGGACCAATATGGGCTGTTGAATAAGGATCCCAAAATCTACCCATTTTTCAGAAAAGTCTAGTCACGCTACTCTACCAGTAATTTGCCAAAAAAACACGCATTATGTTTATTATTATGTAAACCGCATGACCCGCCACACTTCCCACTTCCTATACTAGCTGACCAGGAATATCCAACCTACCAATCCAATATTCTGCATATTGATAGCCTCTCCACAAATATCGAAGTATTTTCGCAAATAATGTCCCTTTTTATTACGTAATCAGATATAGATGGCGTGGGTGTTATCCAATAAAGTATGGCTAATGTGATGCTGCGACGCTAGTGGTGGGATAGTTGCGTATCGTCTCTGTATTATGTTTTTGTTGTGACTGTCCTGCGGGCATTGTTTTGTGGCATTCGTCCCTTTGAAAAGGCCTGCAGATAGGTATTTGTGCTTACGGCAAAAAAAGCTTTTTATACTTAACTGCCAGGACTTTTCCATACGCCTGTAAATGTAGATCAAATTTTTTTAAGTGTCAATTTCCAAACCGGATAGGTATCTGAATTCAAAACTAGCTACTTAACTCTAGTTAAAATTGTGTAAATAGTGTGTCCAAAGTGGCCATTGTGATAGAGCACTAAAAAGCAAGAGCACAAGAAACTCCCAAAATAGTATTTCAGAAACAGTGGTCTATTGCAAAGCATTATCTCTCTGTGACTAATTTGTCAGACCACCTCTGTAATTGATGGGCCACATTTGTCCGTAAAAAGTATAACTAACAGGGACTGTTTTTAGTGCCAGCTCACTTTATAAGTCTTTCAATATACTACGTATTTATTTTGCCGACTTAGAATTTAGCAAGTTATAGTTGAAAATAAAAATAATAAACCAATTCGAAAAATATCACGTATCTGTACACTTCAGTACCTACCTTGTCTCTCTAAAATTGAATTATTCGCTGACCGTAATCAACCTGTCAATAAACGTTTGTTTGTATGAAAAGGAGGTGGAAGTAGTTATATTGATAAGTCTTGAGCGTGGTTCCTTATTTATTTCTATATTCGTTTAAGCTGGCCCTCAGATAGATTGCTGAACCTAAGTCTTATTATAAGATCGTTTGAATTAATTGCGTGTCTCCAATAAGTGCCTATGGTAACTGACATATAAACTTATGGTGTCTGGGTGTCTAATAACTTTAACATTATACTATACTATCACCAGGCTACGTAGCGGCACCAAACAAACTCTAAACTTATGAAACACAGTGAATTTTAGATTTGATTTGAATAACATACGGTCAGTTAGGCAACGACGGTTAGTGGATACAATTCAACATCAGCTGGTCTCCTATGTGCTTGTTCCGTCTCCTTCTATTCAAGCTTTGCTAAGTTTGGAATTATAATCAAACCTGTGAGGAATATCCAGCTTTATTCACTAGATTACCTACTAAAACAAGATCCGTCAAGTGCGAGTGAAACTCGTGCGCACAAAGAGAGCATACGATGATGATGAGACAAAAACCGTACAAGGCGTTTATACACGAAACGTCACTCTTGTTTTCCTGTGTAATATAAATAGCCTCTATATTATCAGTAGTTACAAATTTTATTTTGCAAAATCATAGCAACAGTTCACGCTGCGTGGTCAATGATCAGGGACCATGCCAGGTGGATCTAATTACAGTAGTGGCAATAGATGCTGGCTCTCATCAACATAACAGTAACATATCCCGTAATAAACCTCTTAACTTTACGCGCATGAACCTTTTGTAGGCAGGTCCTCAACAATTTCAAGCCATGTTTATTCTGAGTCCCTCCTTAGCGAAAGCTTTCGTTTGTTTCATTCGACAAAGAGATTCAATTTACTCCGGTACGTTAAATTATAACGCCATTTCGTATTGTGATTCGCAATACAAAGCTTGGCTAGAATGAGTTGGAATGAGTGACCGACTTTCAAAAAATGCTGGTATCAATTTGTATTTCGTTTGTGCTTTTGTACTTTCCACTTTATACAAAGCTTTGAATGAAGGTGATCGTGCCAGTATCCAAATGTGATTGTATAGGAATAGGTATTTTATTGTTTATTTAATAAACGATAAACGGTAATAATAATAATGATGATGGAACAACAATTCGGCTTTCGTAAGAACAGATCTACCACATTGGCTTGCTTTGATCTTGTCAAAGAAGTCACGGAAAGTGTTGATGTTAGAATTCCTGTTTCTGCGTTAATGCTAGACCTAATTGAAACTTTTAACCTTATTAACCATTCAATGCTTCTAAAAAAATTAGAAAATTATGGAATAAGAGGTGCAGCTCTCAGCTGGCTTTGCAGTTATCTGCAAGACGAAAGTCAATGCACCAAAATCAGAAGACTGGTGTCTGATACAAACAACCGTAAATTTTTTGATAATAAACAGTTTCAATCTAATTTTAGATTAAATAATCGTGGTGTTCCTGGGAGCTTTGTTATTTCTAGTTTTACATTAATTTTAGCAGACAAATTATTTTTAATAATTTTTAATCATTCTTATTATGTAAGTAGGTAAGTTTATTAATGATCACACACCAGTCCAAAACTGCTGGTAGTAGATATTGCATTGATACGACTGATACAACAACAACATTGTAATATTCGACATGTTTTAATAATATAAATGATTGTATTCTATTTTAAACGAAAATATCACTGTGTTACTCTATCAAAACAATCATCAAGGATTTGACGCGTTTTAAAATCTGTCGAAACACCGCTAAAGTACAAAAACTGGAGCAAGTTTCTTGAATATGTGATGAAGTTTCTGATTTAAACTGAATTTTCTGTCATCAGCAGCCACGGTCGGCGGTGGTCTTACAAAATTAATTGGACATTCAGCGCCTAAATCAACATCGTACCTTCTCTACTTAATTATCTCCCTATTCATGTCAACTATATTTTATCTAAGGGATAGTCTCAATGGTGTGGAAAAAGGTGTGACGCCTTTTGTAGATGTTACTGTGATTTCATTTGGATACTCTTTATGTCTGGGTCAAAATTTTTAGTAGGGATAGAAGGTGGCATTTGGAGCCAACTGTACTTTTGGGTCTAAAAAATAAAGAAAAATTTAAATTTATAATAATAACATTTTTGAAGGGCTGTTGGAATCCCTTATTCTATAAATTAAAGTACCTACATTTATGTACCTTCATAATTTAATAATCAGCAGTGATAAATTTTAATATGACAAGACTGTCAGGGGTGGCGAGATAAGGCAGAGGCCTATGCTCAGCAGTGGGTCTTACCGGCTGGTCAGATATATTGATAGCCAATAATATCTGGCTTCGGATTATGAAACAGATACTAAAATATAAAAGATTAATTGATGAATTTGTTTTACAAATTCGAGGTTATTTTCTATGTCATAAAAAGAGCGTTTTGCCTGAACATTTCCATCAATTCAAATAGGTAATAGTATTTAACAGAAAATTTTATTAAGTGAAGTAAAAAGTATGGTACATCGTTTTGCGGAAATTAATTTGATACCGTAAAGTTTTAACACGTTGACAAGGAAAATATTTGGAACTAATTTAATTGAAAATATTGAAATGCTTTTACCGACATTGTTAATTATTGTAAATTATTGCCACAGGATTTCAGCTGGCGAGATATTTTATTTCTCTACACCGTTGTGACATCAGACATAGGTGAGCTAGTCGATGTTTTTGGCAGTATATTTGTGGTACCTACCTCTGACTAATCACTCTAAGTCGTTGCATCCTGGAGTTTTTCAATATTCTGAGTTCATTCTCAATGACGACTACACGACTACAATACCTTGGAACACCAAGGACGCCTAGGGAGGCATGCACCGGCGTCAGCGAGCTGCTGGCCTTCCTGGAGGACATCGGGTGGTTAGTTTAGCAGCCCCCCACCCGACACGCAAAAAGGGCCCACCTGTGGCCTAGTTGCGGAAACGAGTCCGGAAACAAGTAAGTAACACAAAGCTAAAATCAAAGCATTTGTAAACCTCTGACGTCACTTCTGCAACGCGCGCGTCACCCGACGGGAACGCCACGCCCTCCTTTTTTTTGTGTTCAGGCAAAGAAACACCTGTAATTTGTATAAATTTTATTTAAAAAGTACATTTTTGCAGTTTAATAGTATAAAACAACGTGAAATGAAGTGAACAATCACACTATAACGCCCGAAAGCTTATCTATAAATAGCAGGAAACCTCACATGGAACATTATCTCACGCGTGTCATGAAGCTGACGTCGCATAAACAATTTTCATTACAATTGTATTATGAATTTCATTAAATGCCACATCACACCGTGTAGGTATGTGTTATGTGACATAATAATGAGATTCACATCTAATACCCGAATTTTAGAACGCAGATGAGTATAAATTGTTTTGTTTACAGAAAAAATATTTTTACCTACTAGCTACCTTTACAAACGATCTTCTAACGACGAGTAAACCTTGTGAAATAATCACATGAATAATTTATGTTATTTGCTTTTTATACCTGTTTTTACCTATGTAAATTTTCATTTGTCTCAATGATCTACATATCAAAGCTTTTCGATGCTGAAATTTGTTTGTAAAATAACAGTAGACAAAGTGCTTTGTAAAATTATCTAACTAAATCAGTAGCTTTCTTAGGAATAATCCGCCAGAGTAGATTCACACACACAGAAATGCCGCAGCAGATCGAAGAAATCTCAAAGGGCCAAAGCCATTCAGCGCTATCGGCTGTAACCGCTCTTTGTACAGATAATTTTTACATTTATTTTCTTTGAGCCGTGTTTTGATAGAGCGGCGACTTTTACAGTGATGATCATAAATAATGAAATAGTGTTGGAAATGTTCACACCCTAAAGTAAGCAGAGTTTGTGTAATGGGTCCTAGATTGCTGACTTGTGTCTCTCCCATGAGATATGGCGTTTATCAGGGGGAGGCCTGCGTCCAGCAGTGGACCAATATAGGCTGTTTAGGTGAGGAGGTTCAGGTGGTCAAACTAAGGACGTGTATAGACTTTTAAACTTGATAAATTATTATTGCCACGAACACCTACTTGTTACTTTTCCTACTATTCCTGTAGCTTTAACTGAAAGCCAATACCAACCACGAGCCATCACACGGTCGGAGACAAACCAAAAATATTGGCTTTCAATTATTTTAGTATTAGCTTCTGTTATTTTTCAATTATTTTAGTATTAGCCCGCGGTGTCACACTCGTTGTTACGATATATAAAGTAGCCTTTACTGTTAATCCAGGGCTAGAAATACATCTATGCAAAATTTCAACCTAATCCGTTCTGCAGTTTTGGCGTGGATAGGTAACAGACATCTAAACCTCCAAACTTTCACATTTTATTGTGATTATTTTATATCTGATATCCGTCAATGTGCTGGGCCTTATTTCTTAATTTTCAAAGCACTTCGCTCAAAAAGTGAGTATGTATGTATAGTAATTACTTTTTAATTAGAAACGTAAATTACACATGAGCACACGTGAACGAAACGAATACGTTATAACCTTTTAAACTATTTACGTTTTACAACCAGTTGTTGCCTACTATTCGATCACTCATAAAAATACAACTCATTTATGAATTCTAATGTAGTGGACTAAAAAGCCTATTTCAATGCCTTAGCTGTCTGTCGGTCCATTTGTCCATTTGTCTACCAAAATATTTACATCACTGCGTTCAAGTGAATTTTGCAAACGAGTTCACTTGGTGGATGTGCGGCTTTTTACACTGAACAATAAAACAATAAAGAAAACACCTAGACAAAGTGGGTACAAAAATAAATAATACTGGGCATTTTCACACAGCATCCCTATGTTTAAATTTTTATAAGTTTTATGAGCGAAGTTAAGTGAATTTACCCCCTGAGGTTATGACCTGAAAGATACAACACAGTTTTTGAGTTAAGTGCGCGTTATCCAGTACACTACCACTTCTACATTATAATATTGGTCAAATAAATCGTTAATAAATAAAAGCCTTTTCCTAATATTCATCAAATTTTCAATTCCCTCATTCCTTAAGCTACCTACACGCATAATTTGTTTCATAACGTTATACCCGCGTAACACGTGCGTGCAAATCGTATTTCAAAACTGTTTAAGGCCTCAATTTGCATGTAGATGCGAAATTAGGTAGTCCCAATATACTAAACACTGCAATTAAGCCCTTGTCTAATAGAAATCTCATTTATAGACGACCTTGCCGCGGCGGCCGAAGGTCCGCCTGCAACGTAGGAGGTTGCGGGTTCGGTGCCCGCCTCGGGACAAATATTCGCACGATTGGTCTATCTATTTATGAATTCAATGTTTAAAATACCCAACAAATCGCTTCAATTTGCTTTCCCAAACTTTCGGGATTCGAGCCCCAAGATTGTACAATTAATCATAGACTCAGCCAGAAAACTTTGCGTCTACATTGTCCCATTCAATATGCTGCTATCATTGGCATAAAATATGACAAAAATTGCTTTTGGAATACAAACGAGAAATCTGAAGACAGAATTGTTTGGAAACTTTGCAGACGGAAAGTTTGTTGTTACTAGATTTGATATTTACAAGACAAACCTATTAGATACTCATATAAATGTTGACGATCTAATTCTGGGAGACTAGGATGCATATTGACATGTTTAAGAGCGCTACCAGTACCTATACCTATGTATAGTTTAAAAATCTTATAAGGGAAGATTAGTTGGTATAGTGAGATTTTTTAAGAACACGGTACCTACTTAGCAGTAACGAAAAATAAATAGTTAAGTTTTCCCGATAGATCAACATCTATCAAACTGTCCATCAAAAACAAATTGCTTGCATAATTTACACGTTGCTTGCCCGTAGCTACAAATTCACCTTAGCTTTAATGTATGCAAAGTAGAGAGTGAAAATTTGATCCAGCTGTATGGGATCCCTCAGGAGCATCCCTTGCTCAAGTAATGGATCACTTGGATCCCCCGTGGACGAGATGGGAACGGACGCGATAGGGTTAGCTGTTGATATTTGCGACAACATACCTACTTACCTATTAAAGGAATTGTTATTTTGTAAAAGTGTGGAAGAGGTGCTAAGGTCGAAAGAGACGAAAAGCACCACAAGATTCCCTTGTGAATAAATAATCTCTGGGAAAGCTTATCTTGCCGAAAATTTGTTGTCTCGCAAGTCTACAATTTATTTTTGTAAAATTGCGACTTGAATAATTTGCCTCTTTAATTAGGTGCGTCCTTAGCCTCATTGTAGTTTGTTTGGCAGGCATGGAATAACGGCAGTTTATCCTATGTCTTGAAAAAAATATAACAAAATGTGACCAAGCCTGTGCTGACCGGGCAAGACTGGCTAATTGCTAGTGCCGACTGATACTTGCACTTCTACATTTTATTGTAAAAGCCGACATGTATTTAAAGTTCGGTGCAGCATATTGTGTGTGATGTGGCGTGGTCATTCATATTTTGATTTCGAACAAAGACCCATACCTACGTTCTCTAATGTAAGGAACATTAGAGAACGTAGGTATTGGGTTCTTTGTTCACATGTTCATTCTGAACTTGTATTAACTTACATTTACAATATAGATAAATACTGCTTCAAAGGGAATTGTTTTTGTTATCCTGCGATTTTAGCAAAAGCCTTTGAATAAACAATGATCATAACCACCGCAGCCTTCGAAGGTGCTTAAAGAAATTGATTACAAATCGTGGCAGTAGCGTAATCCTGGATTATCCTGGACGAGGGCTACTTAGATCATAATAAAAATGGATAGGCCCCGGGCAAAGCTGTGGTTACGCAACGTCGGTTGGTGCCAAAACTTAGCGAGTTGGCAGTAATGGTGTTGTGCTTAAAAAGTGAACAGAGATGCGTTCGTTTTTTAAATATTCGATAAATCGCCCTATTCCACGCTGATCCACTTTGCTAATCCACTTTTTTCCACTCTTATCTAGACATAGCATCCTATAATCAAGCCGCTAGATCAAACTACCAGCGAAAAACGATGTATCCACCAATTTTAAGAACTCCGAGAAATAGGTACCTGAAGATAGGACCTATCGAAATAACTATGATTTTGTCGTGGCAATAATTTTTAGAAAAATATTTTTTTTACTGCCGTTAACACCAAACATTATTATGTAGGTAGGTATTTTAATACTTGTGTACTTATTTTAATATTTAAATTAGACGATAGTAGGTAGATACACTATTCAGGGAGGAAGTGACAATATTAGTGTTAGTTTAAAATTAGTTGAAAATTCATGACCATTGTGAATCGATGAAGAAATCATTGTGTTCCAATCTCTGTCTTTATTCTCTCTTTCAAAACCTTGACCACAAAACAACAAATTGTTCATGTACATTATTCCCCTCCCATCGGAAATCCTGCTCATGCTACTCTCCTCAGGGGAAAGTTTCAATAAAAGTTCCAACATACCGTCCGCTTGATTTAACCCATTCAAAGATAGCCTTTGTGCACCGCACCGCGGGCACACGGGACCCACAGGAATGCTCTTCTGGACACAAAGAGATCATTCCTGAATCACTAATAGTAGTGCAGGACTCTGGGTCAGCTTAGGATTGTATTTGCGTTCGGTATTATATCGGGCCTGTGAACTTTGACTAGTGCTCGGAAATAAGTATGTATTGCAAATAGCATTCGAAGTATTTGTTGGACCATTATCCGATAAAACCTTAATGTAACTGATTGATGAGTTACTCCTAGGCATCTCAATATTGCGTTAGTCAGTCTATGCTTTCTAGAATAAGTTGAGTCGCTTTTACCATAACTCTAACAGGTATTTGCATCATCATTATCGAATGATAATGATAATATGGAAGACAATGATTGTGAATTCGGTGCATGGTATCGTACAGATGTGTAAGCATGCTAGGACCAATTCGTTGCTCACAGTCCTGAGCTTTAAATATCAAAAAAAAATCTGCGTCTTTAACTAAGTCCACAGAAGGTCTGTACGAAGATCGATGTTATATTTTGTAGGTCTGTTTGAGGCAAAAAATTCCGTAAGGCCTGCAACTAAAAGTTCTGAAGTTTTGGTATCCTTTGTAGGTAGAATGCACAAAATTGCAAGCCAATAGTAAATGCCAAGTAACGTTAAAAGTTATTTCAAGAATTGTTGCTGGCGTTATTTTCAATTCAGAATGTTGGTTCTGCAAAGTTCTGCGCACGGATATTGATAATATGGCACAGGAGTAGGGTAGAATCGTGAACCGTTTTTGTTGGAAAATAAGGTATAAATTCAATCGAAAAAGTAATGACCACGGATTCCTATGAAATGTTTGGATATTTCCTTATTTCTCAGCTCATTTCCGTCTCGCCAACATAAAATTATTATTTAGATGCTCATTTATTTGTTTCTTGGAAAATCGAGTTAGCTACCATTTCGATTGAAATGAAAACATTGCAATTGCTAATACTGCTAGATAATTAAATATCACCTAGGTTCGTCGAACATAACTTCTCTGATATTAATAATCTGCTACCGATATACAGGGTGTAACAAAAATAAGTAACCAAACTTTCAGGTGGGTGTAGAATCGAACACTGAATTCAGGAAAAATATTAAAAAAAAATCCCGCCCTTTAGTTTTCGAAAAATAAAATAAATACGGAATTTTCACTACATTACGCAAACGACTGATGCACGTGTTTATTTGACATTAAAATATGATTAAAAGGTCTACGTACCTTGTGTACACCTTTTTAGCAGATAAACATCTTTTTACGGGGGGCACCCACGACTGGACACGCGATATCGCAGCAGCGCGCGCGGCGGCGGGCTGCACGTGTTGTAGTTATGCGATATTTAGCGCGCGAGAGCGAGATAGGTATACAAACTTAGTTCATCCGAATGTTCACCCAATGCTAGGCTTATTGTTAGTTTTGTCAAACTGTCATACCACAGAAATACACAGAGTTGCATCATTGCAAGCGCAAGGTGAAGGTCGCGGCGGCGCTTATCGGTTTTTTGTGTGTAAAAATGGCTCGTATGCGTTATTCAGATACCTATTGAATACCACGAGATGAAAATTGAAATGGGAAAATTGGAATGCATTCCAATTTTGGAATGCATTGGCTAGCTTCCTACTAGGAAGCTAGCCAATGCATTCTAATTTTCCCATTTCAATTTTCATCTCGTGGTATTCATCATCATCATCATCATCAACCTAAATTAGTCCACTGCTGGACATAGGCCTCCCCTAATGAGCGCCATAGCGCCCGTATATTTCGTGGTATTCAATAGGTATCTAATTTTGGAATGCATTCCAATTTTCCCATTTCAATTTTCATCTCGTGGTATTCAATAGGTATCTGAATAACGCATACGAGCCATTTTTACACACAAAAAACCGATAAGCGCCGCCGCGACCTTCACCTTGCGCTTGCAATGATGCAACTCTGTGTATTTCTGTGGTATGACAGTTTGACAAAACTAACAATAAGCCTAGCATTGGGTGAACATTCGGATGAACTAAGTTTGTATACCTATCTCGCTCTCGCGCGCTAAAAGTTTGTGCCTTTTCTTGTCTCAATCTGGTGCTTCGGAAATGCAAATTGTAACAACCTTTTATGGGGTTCATTGTAAGTTACTCACCGTGTTTTTAAAGGTCAATGTGAAGGTAGGTACTTAGGTAGTCAACGATATGAAAAAATAAAAGCTAGTAGTGAATATCTTTTAGTAGGAAGGTGCATGCTTAATGAATGTATCTACTAACTATGCATTTTCGCGATAGAACGTGTGTGTAAAGACTTAAAATAATTTATTTATTTTTTAATTCCTAGAGGAAAATTGGAATGTATTTGTTGTACGTAGGCTCCATATCTAAGCACGCCGTGCAGCCTGTTCGCTTCCGCTGCAATGATGTCGCGGGTCGATGACCGCGGTGGCCGCTCATTAGGGCACCGTTTAGGTGTTATGGGCTTAAAAAAGAGATGAATACAGGTACTTAGGCCATTTTTTTAAATTCCAAATAGACACATGTATTATAGTCTATTACCTAATGTTGTGAAAATTTCGTACCTATTTATTAAATTTTTCGAAAACTAAAGGGCGGGATTTTTTTCCAATATTTTTCCTGAATTCAGTGTTCGATTCTACACCCCACCTGAAAGTTTGGTTACTTATTTTTGTTACACCCTGTATATTTAATATATATTTATGCCCTATTATTTTTTTCGATAACCGCTGGGGTAAACGTGTTCTTGAGTGGAGAATGCGACTTGGCAAACGTAGTGTACAACGCCCCTAGGCCAAGTCGAATGACGACCTCCGAAAGAGTGCGGGCAGTTTCTGGATGCGGCAAGCTGAAGACATTAGGAGGCCTATGTCCAGCTGTGGACTAATATAGGTGATGATTATTTTGAAGTACCTTCGGAACCTTTGATGAACAGAGCAAACTAACTTTCCTGTGTGAATTGGACTTAATTCTTTTAAAAAATTTTGTTTCGAATTTAATAATGATGAATTATGTCACTTTATATCTTCTTATATTTTAAGTACAAAGTAAGAAACCAAACACAACCGCAGTTCAAAACAGATTCAGGTAAGTAAATCTAAAATTAATTAGACTGACCTCCGACCGCTGGTCAGCCTCGCTGTGGTCGATGCAGCCCGTCCCTGCAAGATAGTGTACACTCACGAGCGATGCAGAGATTACAGCTATTCATTGTGAAACCGCTACCGTAAAGCTAAACACTGTGATAGCCGAGCGCGAACGACGTGCTTGAGCGAGTATTGCTCGCTGCATTTGGTGTTTAACGATTTGAATGTAGCATTTACATGCTAAAAGTTACTTTTGAATTGCACCGCGCCTAAAGTAAGGTATCAAAAATGTTCTAGCTCGTTTATCGACCAAGTGTAATTGATAGGGATATTTTTTTTCCTTCGCATCTACGAAATATTATTAACATTATCCAGAAAAAAACTTATGCTCGACTCAACAGCAAACATTAATCATTCTCAGAAATCATCATGCCCATAATTTTAACATCAAAATCTAGTCATAATGAATTGCGAATCCAATTTTCCGCCTTTCATTGATACGTGTTCATGAATTTTCCACTAATTACGAACACGTTGTGCTGAAGTAAGTAGTTGAAACAATGGTTGGTTCAACAAAGCGTTAAATTTATCCTGTCATTCAAGTGATTGAATTACTAATGGGATTCAATTAAGTATCGGAGCTACAATCAGTTCGTTTAAATTGAATTGAAATACAGTTATTGACTATGGATACAAAAGAATAAGACTTATTAAATTAAGCTGAAAAAGGATTAGATTTAACGGAAAGTAAAAGTTATATAGGATAAACAATAGTTTGATGTTTTCATACCTGTGTTTTAAGTTTCACATGGAAAATCAAAATCCTGCGAGATAAATAGAAATCGCTCCTAATAATGCTTAAATGAAACGACCTCGAAATCAATTTTCAGGAAAAATTAAAATCGGCTGACCATTGGCGAAGACAAACATTTAACATAATAATAATGCAGCTGAACTGAAAACAACCTTTTAATGTAGTCGATCAAAAAGTAAGCGATAAATACCCGATATGACTTTTAGCACGTTAAAGGGTTCGGCGATTCCGCAGCTAACCTCGTTATTAAATACGAGAAATAGATCCATAAAAACTATTTATTACGCCACCCGTCGCATAACTTAGAACCTTTTATCAGAAAAAATGCGCTGAAGTGGGCAACCCACCCGGAAGCTCGTTGTGGCACTTCCGGCGGACTGGCTCGTCATCCCGCAGTTAACCGCATACGTAAATTTACGTATAGGTACGGTTTGATCTAACGGTGACGACTGTGGTGTACAAAATTATCAAACAGGTACCTTAAAGTTGGTCAAACAAGTCGGTGTAAGCACAATTTTATATTCCCCAGGCCTATAAAAAATATCAGTTTCTGGAGTTTATTTGAGAATTATAAACGATGCAAGTTTCACGTAACTTATCTACAATACCATTGTTAAAAGTAGTTACTTCAAGTTAAAAATACCTAGACCATCATTTAACGTCTATGGCTAGTGTTCACCAAAGATAATGACTAGATAAAAGGATGGCGTTCATTTTGAGACAAAATGAACGTCGCTAAAACCAAAATCATGACCAACATACCTACTCCACAACCGCACCAACTTCCGGTCGAAGTCGTAGAGGAGTATGTCTACCTTGGTCACAAGATCACCCTGGGGTTACAGAACCAAACGGTAGAGGTTGAGAGACGCATAGCCCAAGCCTGGGCAGCTTTTGGCGCCAATACCAAAATACTGCGTGGAAAGCTGTCCATAGGAATGAAGAGGAAGGTGTTCGAGCAATGTGTGCTGCCGGTCTTTACTTACGGCGCGGAAACCATGACTCTTACAGAAAGATCTGCAGAGAAGATAAGGGTGGCGCAGAGGGCAATGGAAAGAGCGATGCTCGGAATTTCCTTGCGAGACCGTAAGCCAAATGAGTGGATCAGGGCCAAAACCAAAGTGAAAGACGTGGTGGAACTGATTGGAGCGAGAAAGTGGAGATGGGCGGGGCATATTGCCCGAATGGATAGAGAGAGATGGACGCGAAGACTGCTGGAGTGGAGACCACGACAGCACACCAGACCGCGGGGAAGACCACCAAAAAGATGGGTTGACGACATCCGACGACACGCAGGCCATGATTGGATGTCGAGGGCTCAAGACCGTCTAGAGTGGAGGCGTTTGGAGGAGGCCTACATCCAGAAATGGATTCATGACAGGCCGCGATGATGAAAAGGATGGCATCCTTTTAACTTAGTTTAAAATGAGAAACTTTTTTGTGCCGTTTGCTACTATTGTGTTTTATTTCCAATGCTTTATATAAAAGCATGCTTTGCTTTGTGTAAAGTTGAACCCAGGTATAATAATATCTGGGGATACTTTGCGGAAATAAATTGCTAAAGAATAATAGCATGATGCGATCCAACAAAATGCAGTAGATCAAATTTATACGAGGCGGTGGTGCACGGCATTTTGTTGGATCTCATCGGAGTACAAATTGAAAAATCTCATCTAAGCACTCTTTTTTTTAAGCAAAGCCAAACTCAGAATAAAACCTACGTGTCATTACAAATAATGTTAATAACGTTCCACCTTCATGTTATATCTGTGTAAGGTAACAATGGTACACGTTTTGTAAAAGTTTTACCTTGCCACTTTTAACAACACTTTGCGTGCGCGCATCGAATATCATACAAACGTATTACGTTAAAACCAGATTAGATGTGAACAAACCGACTTTGAAGTGACGATGTGGAGAAGACTTTTATGTTCGTTTCATGGAGAAGTTTGAATAGTTTTATTGAATTATCGATCGGTACCAAACTGGGAGTAAGGGGACAGTGTTCAGTGTTCACAGATCCTTTTAAGAAATTAATGACGTTGTAATTCAAAATTTAGAGCATGCTTAGTTGCCAGATATTTCGATATAAGTGAATGTCAATAACAGTTCGATTATGCTCAATTTTGAACTGAAAGTAGATAAGCTTAAATGGCCGGTAACATCTACCTAAGATAAGATTAGGTACATAACAGAGCAATTCAGAAAAAAGTGGCACAAAACAGCCATAATTACGCGTTCCCGTCGCTGGAACGGTTATATCACGCGTAATGCTGTATCATATTACCACAGGCTAACCGTATCAGCTAGATCATGATGAACAAGCAAATTTTTCGTTAATAAAATATTACCTGTAAAAAATATTGCCAGTCACTTGGGATGATATTTTAAGGATTCTCACGATACCACATATATCCAAATCTGTTTAGGAATATAAAATTACGTTTTTATGAAACCCTAAAAACATTTCATTCCTCTTTTGGACAGTCGTCAGACTTAAGGATATCTGCAATATTCCGCATTCTAACAGAGTGGCGCGAAATATATTAGATGCGTGTGGCTGACCGCAGCGCAGTGTGACTGTCCATCAACTTCTTGCTATAAATCACTCTTAGCTTTTCCATACCACACGTTTTGTTTTATGAAAAAATGCCTCGTGTCTATATAAACCAAACTCGTTCGAGCCGGAGGAATTGAAATAACTATGATTTCGGACAAGTTAGCGGCCTCGGCGCATTCGGCTCGGAGAGGTGCTTATTCAAGCTTTGTCTAATTCACTGAAATGCTGCGATTCACTGATCAAACCGATCCGATGCACTGTGACATTACATTCTGTTAAATATTTAATATCGGGAAAAGATACGCAAACATTTCGTTGTATAAATAGCGAATATCGCAGCGCGTGTGGAAAAATCGGCGACTCCCATTTGAAGGCTTTGTGCATAGCAAAGCAGAAAGTGATTGGGCCGTAGGTTTTGGCTGACTCGATTGATTGGCCTTCGAATATTTATTAAGGGTCTGGCCAAATATTTGCTGTTATTTTTTCGGGAGTTTGCTAATGGATGTACAGGGACTAGGGTGTAACTTTAACACGGAGATCAGTCTGAGTAAATCACGAAAAATAGATCCACATATTACATAAGACTAAAGCTTATTTTGTTGGTTCTAAGTTCAACCTTAATTTCTATGATCTACATACTCCTTCACAGTTCCATTGTTACGAAAGCCGCTATTATAATCTGTGTCCAAGCCGTGGGCAAGAACACAACATAAATAAGAAAATATATTAACAATATTTCTTGGTAATTTTATTGGGTACTAATTATCTACTAGACTTTAAGCCTCTCAATAAAACTAGAACTCACTACTACTACTAACTAAATACAGCTAAATAGTAAAGTTACCGGAGAATAATTCATTAATTTCTAAACTATTTAAGCCTTGTATTAGCGATGCTTCAAATTGATCGTCAGTTTTAAGGGTTTTTATCTACCGCTTGACTATTTTTATATATTCAGGCCAAAATGCGGGTACCCCCCCAGCTTTGTGAATCGCTTAGACGTTGCTGATAATCGGTCATTGTATTGCGGGTAGAACGAAGACTCATTCCTTAGCTGTAACTGATCGAGAAACGGTGTCGCGTCATGTAATTATTCTAAATGTATAGTTGTTGTTTAAAAACTAGTTCTTTCACATGAATATAAAGTAATTAGCTTGATCTAATTGTATTATTTGGAAATCCCTGAAAGTAACCAGGTATTGACCTGGATGGAGTAAGTATTTAACATCAGAAGTGCTATGTGAGAACCGACGTTGCACAAAGGCGAATGGTATGTAATTACACAACATGATTTATATGTTATTACTTGCTGTTTTGCGAGTGGGTAAGGTACCTACCTAACATATTAAACGCTGGGTAGAAGTCGCCAGTAAACTTGCTGACGTGCCCATGCCTACCTACGTACATTTTACTCGTAGGTAATACCAAAATATTCAAAAAGGACAGACATTTTCAATGCAACATTGGAACCTAAGACCGCCGGCCCACTGCGGCGCACGTTGTGCACGGCCACACGGCGGATTTTAGCTGCGTGGGTTCGTTGGTTTGACAACGTGGGTCTACGTTTCGGCAGTGAATCTACGCACGCGTGTACTGCGTGAATAGCGTTGACAGCGTTGAGCGGCGTGGGCGCAATATTCGAGTAAGCCAAGCCACGCGCGTAGCAATCATAAATCATTTATCGTATTCGTGTGTAGCGTGTTCGTGGGTAGCAATACGGGACGTTATGACACACGTACGTAGCTTCTCCGTGCGCAGCAGTGGGGCTGTGGCTTAAGTCTATTGCTGTCATTGTGATTATTTTGTCTACTTTGTGTATGTATTTTGTTACGACTCGACAACAGTATGAAAAACCGGCCATGTGTGAGTGGACTCGCACGGGGTTTCCGTGCCATCGTACAGAAGCAGAACAGAGCATCTTGCAGAAGAAACAAAGGAAATCTTAGAATGAACTTGAAGCCATTCCTTGGTATCTATATGTAGGTACTTAGACTTGTAAGGCCGGTACACAGTTTGTACTAATTTACAGACAAAGGAAGTAAAGCACCTACGTGTCGAATAATAAAATTGAGTCTAGGATTATCCGACCTACTACTTAGCATAAATATTTTGGGTTAGTGAAGTTGGTACCTACATCTTTACTACCTACTAACTAGGCACGTATAAAGTATTTATTCATTGCTTATGTTATTTATTATGAATGATGTTTGTAATGTTTTACCGAGTTGAGTCGAGCAGTGGTTGAACCTGCTTACCAAGGCTGATGCTCAAACAGAAATTTACCAAGCCTCCCTATTTCTATTTTTATGTTCGATCACCACTGACTGACCAGTTTGAGTTATAATTACTAACTTATGATTTATTTATATTCTTATTAAATTGGTAAACGAGAACAAGAAATTACCAGCTAAGTCGAATTCAAATCGTACCGTATCGTAGTTTTCATAGGCAGGTACAGGTACCTAAGTACCTACTTACTTATAATTTTCAATTGCTAGTTTTACTGTCAGTATGATGGTATGTATATTCAAGGAGTAAAAGAGAACTAAAGCTGGAATTTGCAATAGAAACAGTAGAGCTACCTAACTGCAGACTGGTGTAAGTAAACAATCTAGAGGTAGCTCAATTGATCCATACCTATCTATAATAGGTATCACGGTTACTACAATTTATAAATAAATATCTAATAACTGGTTCCTAGTAGTAAAAGTAAGTTTGAGCTTATCTTTGTATGCGGCAAATAAAATAGGTAGGTACCGGTCGTTGTCTCGGTAGACAATAATGTACAACAAAATATTGTACGGCACAATAACTTGTGACCAAATTTGTTTACCCTAATAATTCGTGTACATGGCTTCCGATTATCGTGGTGTGCATTATCATGACCGAACAATGTCAGGCTGTGCATTATTGACACTATTGTCGTGCATTAAAGTGTAAGAGCCGTTGTATCATATCAGCATTTTCCCGTACCAGGTCGTAAGTACCTAGTTGAGACGCAGATTTCTGAGTGTCACAAATGTTTGGTTGGAGTCACGAAAGTCGAGAACACATTTAAAAAACGTGGTAATGTTATAATAATGAACACCTAAAAGCAATACTCTGTAAGAATAATAATAATATAATATTTATTTTGGCTTAAGACATGCTTCATATATGATAAATTAGCAAAGCAATGCACATCGCATGGGCAAACCGGAGTCGTATAGTGGGTAGTCAATTATACGTATTTGTTTTAAGACACCTACGTAGTTAAATTTAGATTTGAAAACAAAAATATTTCAAAATTAAAATTGCTTAAATTGCAAAGAACAAATACTTAAATGAAAAACAGAAACGCAGAGCCACAGATGTGGTAAGCAGATGTAATAATAATTGCATATTAATAATAACAATAATGCTGAACTTATGTATGAAAGATGGTAACTACAATGAATTCTGATATGTAGTATCAATCTACCTATCAATTTACTGACCTAATTTGCTCTTTAGGGAAGTACACTTTTTGGTTTAGTTACCTATTAGAAATATACCTGTTTTAGAGGTTATAGGTCTTGAGAGTAGGTTATTGGTAGAGGACCTATAATACATTCCATACAAAAAAAAAATAATGTTAATTCTTGTACTATCACATTGAAATATGGCGTAAGGTGTTGTTACTAGTGTCATTTGGCACTTGAGTTGAAGTCCATTCAGTGAATCTACGTTTTTGTGCTCATTTCAATATTGGAACCGTCAGTAAAGGTTCCAACTTCATGGGTGCCTGATCAATTCTTTAGTAGGAACTAAAACTCCGCTACATTCAAAGAAAATAAAGGTGGCACGTTGCTGTTCGTTGTCTAGGTATTTTATTCTACACTACCACCACCTATTAAGAATAAGAATAAGAATAAATTTATTCAAAATAACTTAAGACTAAAGTGTTACAATCGAGTAAATAATATCATATTCTAATGGCATTAAAATAAAACAAGTGCCTGAACTAGGTTTAACCTGTATCTCAGGCAGAAAGTGCTTATAACGAATAAAATAATAATCACATCAATAAGTGGATAGTCATTATAAAACAAAGCAAATGGTGCAAATTAGTGAAATAACTTACTTGTTTACTATGCTAAACTAGTTTTAATAATAAAAAAAATGCATACTACAAAATTATAGCCCAATTTAACAAGGCCAATGTGTTTTCTGTGCCATCGTATGACAAACTTTGTTAGGTATTAATTTTTATATTAATCAGTCGAGACTATGATGGAGGTTCAATTTGAGGAATAAGAAGTTAAACAGTCTTTGGAGGTCCAGTTACCTCATGTTCGGTTACGTTGTGAACAGGTGTTGAGTTCTTGTTTTGTTTGTACCTAGTTCATGGTCGTTGCACAAATGGTTAAATATAATAAAAGTGCTTACAGAAAACTTATGTAGAATGGTAATAATAATTTATGTAATGGTGTTATAAATAAGCTCACGGGCTCCTAACTAGTTAGATTTGTGTTACAAGAGCCAAATGGCTATTGCCATATATGCGAGTTTCATTGGGCTGCACGAGGTGAATTGCATTCAGTATTCAATATTTTATTGCTTAAAAAAAATAATTAGATTTTTTATCAGCATTAATGCTAACTTTGTGATAAAGTAGCAGCCGAAATCGTTAGAAACTAGAACAACCGATGTGGAGACACGTTTCTATCCCACCCAGGTTTACATTGCAATTTGCAAGGCTAAGCTACACCAGACCAAACTGTTGGCTTTTATGTATAATTCAAAACAAATATAATCAACGAGTTGAAAGTTTCGAATACGTGTAATCTTGAAAGTACCTAAAAACAAAAACAAAAGTTGATAAGTTCCTCAATTTGACGTAGGTATATACTTGCTACATGACGTAGGTATATACATCGCAAGAAGAAGGGCTTAGTGTGGTATCATCCTATACATTGAAACACATATGGGCAGTATACAAAATACATAGCATACATTACCAAAAGACATGGACCTAAAAAGAGATAGCAACCAGATAAATTGTTGCGAGCAAGATGTCAGTCAAGACGCATGGACGCCGGCCGAACGTTCAGTAATGTTATTGCTTTTCCAAAAATAAAAATAAAAGTAAAATATAAATTTAATTATCGAAACTAACTTTCAAATACAAGTTTAGCTTTGTTAATGAGTGAAACGTTAAGCTATGGGTTCTACTTTTCTTGCTTATTAATGAACCACAAGGTAGATTTAAGTAAACCAGAAGAAAGATTTCTTAACTGTAGAGATTCCATAGACCTATAGTGTACACGATAAGGGATACATCGGCTCGACACAGCCGAGGCATTCATCAGCTCATGATGATCAGCTCGACCTCCTACGCAGTCGGCATCCGTTCGCCTGTCAACCCGGATTCCCGCCTTCTCGGCTATGTCCGTCTGACAAGTGACTTTGACAGCTGATTTGCAACACCTCGACCTACGAGACGATGTGTGTAGACCATGGTTTTACCTGGACATACACTACATTAACAATGTTTCAGTGAGTTTTATTTAATTTTGTTATGATTGGCGGAGACTGATGATGACTTTATGTCCGACGCGACCACTTTCCGCGCAGTACCGAGAGAATGTATGTCCCTGGACTCAGTATATTAGGACAAAGCACTGTTGTCATATCACTGACTGTAGGAACCTACTGTACTTACCTAACTGACGAAAGTTCACTGTAGGTTTGAAACAATTCAATTGTTCCAAATTCAGTTGTCAAAATAATATTATGTTTATACAATACCTACCGGATTCAAACATTTTATATGAAACTACCTGGAAGTGAACATAAATAAATAATAATACCTAGATAGATAGATAGATAATAGCTTTATGGTACCATCAATGCTTATGAAATATCTTACAAACTACTAATTAAATCTAGTGTGGCACAATCGGCGGCCTTATCGCTAAAAGCGATCTCTTCCAGGCAACCTAGATAACGAAGTAACCCGTAAGTCATCGTCATCGTGATGTGAAGGTTCACCGACGGGTGATCACAACCAGATTCCTTGCAGGATTGACAGGGGGCAACTCTGGTTGGTGCAGCTCTGTCTACTCCAACGGCTATATTCTGGTCCGAATCTGGTTTTTGGGTACCTATTTTATTTATGTTATGTCACCAGATTTAGCACAACTCGATACGTAATTGGCGATAGCCCCATATTATGCTAGCGAATTTGAGCCATATCCATCGAGTCATTAAATAGTGCGGACCTTATTTTTGCTTGTTCTAAAGTCAATAAACCTATTGGTGATATAACGCTGTTTGGTTAGAGATTCCATTGATATTGGATTGTGAGTGAATTTATTTTTCTACAAAGCAATGCCAGAAGTATGACCTACCTATGACTCATGGACTAAACAATTTTGTCGAAGAAGCGTAATCACTTCTTGCTGGTTTCGGTATGAGTACCAAACGATGATCATTTATATTCAGCCTATTTATCACTGCAGAAGATCCTATCCAGTTCAGACGATTTGAAGAGAAGCTTTTGATTTTCCAGTGTACCATTACTTATTATCATATTTTGGGCTTATCATATTTTGAGCAGAATTGTTCGCAGCTGTTTGTTAGAATGTTTGTCAATTATATAGTAAACAATATTTGTAGCACTGTTATGTAGTCCCTATAAAAGATGCATATCAGAATGCATGCCCGTCCCCGACCAAATAAGTACACTGATAAGATGGAGTCCAAGGCCAATAACTGGTTTGGGCCCTTAAGGTCTTAAAGGCCACTTCTCCGAGCCATTTGTTTATATTAAGTATGTAGCATTTTTAAATGAAACAGTCTCCAAACACAGTATAGACCAAACTTATTGACAAAGAAATTTAAAACGTGATATGACCATAATAAAAGCTTGTTTTTGCTACGGACACTTGGTGCTTCTGCCCCTCAAAAATTATGTATGAAGATATAAGTGTCTGCAAGACTAATGTAATTTACCAGTTTATCACCACGGCAGTTAAGCTTGACGCTGTTCCATTGTGTGAGAATCGCATTGGAGTCGTGGTGTTGAGTTAATAGTTTTTATATTACAGAACCTACAGCAGGCCGTGGCCCGAGGGTGGCGAACGGTAGTTATAAAACACTAACTAAACTTCGAAAAAACTTATGCCCGAGGGTGCCAAATGTACCTACAACAGGCCGTGGCCCGAGGGTGGCGAACGGTATTTGAACGATTGAAGGTGACAATAGACCGGGGCCCAAGGGTGGCGAACGGTAGTCATAATACAACTAGACTTTGAAGTAGCCTATGCCCTAGGGTGGCATACGGTAATTGACAGACAGAACCTTAAAAACAAGACCAAAGTCTTTGTACCGGTGGTGACCAGGTGACAAATGGTAGTCGGTAGAACCTCAACTTAAACCAGCCCAGAGACCATGTTCTGGTTGTTGGTAGGCATGCAATAAAGATGAAACGTGATGAAACTAGACGAATTGGAATAACACGAGATGAAACGATATAAATTGAGATGAAAAAAACAAGATTAAACTGGGAGATGAAACAAGATGACACGAGATGAAACAAGATGAAACGAGCTGAAACAAGATGAGACGAGATGAAACAAGATGAGACGAGCTGAAACAAGATGAGCCGAGACGAAACAATATTAAATGAGATGAAACAAAGAGAAAACTAGATAAAATGGGATGAACCGAGATGAACTGAGATAACTGCAGATGGAATAATAGTACTATTCGATTTTGAAGACTTCCAATACTCTACACGACCATGTGGCATGCATCCAAAAATGAAGACAAAGAAAAAACTGCGGTGAGCACTTTTCAGATTTTCGTAACCTCCAAGTTGTATCAACATGGCTAATACCGAAGATCGGCCAACTGCTGCTTCAAAAATAATGAATATAGATGAATTTGTTTACGATTGCAAACAGTGGAAATTCCAACTATGAATGTTCCTTACGTTGGGAAAACCATGGTAGATTGAAGAGGCGAGGAGTGTGTCCAACGGACCAAACGATCAGCAACAGAACAATGTGGCACGGAGTTGTCTCAGCGTTAGATCCTCGTGTTCACAGTATATACGAGATTGTATTACTGCTTAGCAATCATGACAGAGACTAGGAAACGTATTTGGAGACTGCGTGTACAACAATGCTCTTTCAACATAAAGCACGAGAGATGAGGAAAGAGAGAAGATACGTCGCTGGTCGCTGCTGCATGCTTGGCCAAAGCGGACGCTGGATGACTATCTACATCGTTTGACGATTTAAATAATATACCTACTTAAACATATAAGTATTATTATGATAGATATTATGATATGATATTAGTTTGACAAAATTTTGTTAAATTTTGTGTTTAAAGTATAACAAGCAATTAAAATTGGCATTGTTAACCGTTATATTCGTTAATTAATTAAAATAAAATATTGCTTGGCCAAGCGTCACTCAGATCTACGAGTATTTGATGCAATTGTATCTAGGTTAACTTAGAAATCAATGATTATATTGTGTAGAAAGATAAAGTGTTTTTCCGATATTCGGTAAAAGTTAATAATAAGTTATATTTCACAAAACATAATGATTATTAAAATGAGACCTATCTGATACATGTATTAACTGTATTATACATGATAATTAACTATATTATACATGATAATTTTGATTTAATATGAAAGATGTTTCCTTTTCACTTTTCTATTATAGCATAAAGAGAATGCGACTCTGTAGTACCTTAATTTTTATTATTAAGATTAAGAGATATCTGACTTTTCTAAATCTCTATTCGTATAATATTACGCTAATCTATGGTTATATAAATAATTCTTTCTTTGAGAATAAATGGAACATTTAAAATAACGAGTGTAATAAAATCAATGTATTTAAAAAAATAAATCAAATAGAATGTAAAACATGCATAATTCTGCAATTATTTTAGAAATCATTATGTACTCAGGAACAGAAAAAAAAATCCATGTTGGTCATTTCAAAACTGAATCCGCCATAGCTACTTAGAAATGGCAATTATGTTTAAGAAACATTTTAAGATTTGTTTTTTTTTTTTTTTTTTGTTCCGCCTTTCTATATAAAAACAGTCTAGCGGTTTGAGGTCAAACCATTATTTGGACGGCCGAGAGGTCAGGAATAGAGGCATTCCTATAAACAGAATGGCCGCCTATTAGCGATGCTTCAAATTGATCGTCAGTTTTAAGGGTTTTTATCTACTGCTTGACTATTTTTATATATTCAGGCCAAAATGCGGGTACCCCCCCAGCTTTGTGAATCGCTTAGACGTTGCTGATAATCGGTCATTGTATTGCGGGTAGAACGAAGACTCATTCCTTAGCTGTAACTGATCGAGAAACGGTGTCGCGTCATGTAATTATTCTAAATGTATAGTTGTTGTTTAAAAACTAGTTCTTTCACATGAATATAAAGTAATTAGCTTGACCTAATTGTATTATTTGGAAATCCCTGAAAGTAACCAGGTATTGACCTGGATGGAGTAAGTATTTAACACTTGCTAACCCACTTAAATCCTGACAAGATTCAACAAATAAATCAGAGGTACCAAGTCACTGGATACAGTCTTATCCCGTCAAAATGGTTGTTGTAATTAAGCACGGTGGTTGCGAAGCGACGCAAGTTCTACGTTTTGTGTGTAATACACACAGGTGGTCAGATATTACAGCATTTTTAATGCATTATGTTAGTAAAAAGTTCATTATTCACCTGGTCCCCATCATAGCTCTGGCTAGTTTGGAGTTAGACACACGCAGTGTGACAAGATTATCAGCGTTTTTCTCTATCTTTTGATTTGATCAAGTTATCTTGCTGTAAATGTATTAATGAAATTGTTTTCATTTGTATTGTATGTACTGATTTATACTTGGCGTGTTTTGTATCAGCTAATTTAGTATCAACTTAATAATTACTTCTTGATTATGTTTTTACGCTCAGTTACCTTAATTGGACAAATAACGTAGTAGCGTCGCGCGCGGGGCCAACAAATTTATGTAGTTTGGTCGGCGTGCCATCAGACTAGTGGTTCACTATTACTAGTTACGAGAAGGTATTTAAAATTTTTCTCGTCCGCACACAAACGCTAACAGTTGAACATGCTCCCCACTTAATAATATGTACCAGTTGTTGTTACGCTCTATAGCGTACACATTGCGATACTTTCCAGTAATATTACCTACCTATTAAGCAGACCAATAATGTGAAGACAAGAAAAATACAATTTTAAGTATTTTGTACCTCAAAAAATGAGTCTTTGAAGCTTGCTATGTCGTAGCTTACTACGGCAACGTCTACGGCGTAGCCTTTTAGGGCTACGCCGTAGATAGCAGCTACGATCTTTACTACGAATGACGGCGATATTTATTAGTAAAGCAGATTTCAATGCTTTTCGGTAAATAGAACGTTTCACACCAACCGCTTTCAAAGGTTTTTGGTTGACTGGTACTCTTTTCATTTGTTGTATGTACTCTTTCTCTCAATTTTTTGTATGATGATAAAATAGTTATAAGTTGTCCTAACAAACTGCTAGTGTGTCATAAAACTTAGCACACCTAATCAAATTGTCGGTGCCAGAGCCAGCGTAATCTGGGACGCCATAAAGATAACAAGATGAGTGCAGCACACATCACGTAGTATTAAGGTCGTTCATTACATTGCCCTGAGTAAAACAAGCAATGAATATCTTGGCAACGACAGTGCACGAAAAGTGCTAGGAACTGAAAAAATTATATTTCTAGTAATTGAATTCGTGTGGAAGATTAGAATGGGACAACAAAAATGAGATGTCACCTCCGTAAGTAGCTTGTTAACACCATTCTAAGTGACCACAGACTTAAGTGCATTGTATGAAAACATTTTCTTGGTAAGTAGTTATACTTACCAAGTATACCTAGAGAATCCAAATCTTAGCGCTAAGCAGAAGCAACCTTCGCATCTTGATAAACTGGGGCGACACACAATCGTGTAGGGTCTGTGAGGAGGCGGAGGAAACGCCTCTCCATCTTCCAAGAGAGTGCGGAGCACTGACGCAAAAACGTAGCATTCATCTGGGCAAGCACCTACTTAGCCCAGACGAGCTAAGAGACTCCACCCCAAAGAAAATCCTCCAGTTCCTAGCAGCTGCAAGGGTTAGTGGCGCAGGTTAGGGTAGCGGTGGATTATGTTAAGTTTGTGATAACCAAACTATGGCTATGGTTTCAACAAAATACGTGAAATGTGTTCCATGAACCTGAGCCGGGTAGGCATATCAGATTTCAGACCTTTTTTGACAACAAAATTCACGATATCCATTGCCAATTTATGAACGCAATATGTTCCCAGATTCCAGCTTTAAACCGTGATGTACCACTCGCCGGTTCGCTGTGCACCAATGCATCTTCGGGATCCGACGAGTCAACTTTTATGTGGTTGGTCAATCACGTACGAATTTCCACAAGATAGCTACCGGATTGACCAATAACGTTAGACTTTCTTAGTAGATTGTTTACGACATCGATTATTTGGGAATCTTTAGAGCTATATTTTTATTTGGTAGTGGAATGGAAAGCAGTGCATTTTGTGAAACCTTTATTTTACCTACAAAATAAAGGTTTTATTACTATATTGAATTAATATAAATTAAATTAAATACAATTTTTTATTTTATTGTATGTCCTTTGAAGTTTAATTCCTAAGAAGTGATGTGCTCTCGGTTACCCTCCTTTACAACATGGATATAAGCTTATACAGGCAAAAATTCATCAAACACGTAAAGGATACAGGTAATAAAGGACTACTTTATTGTACACATACTTCGAACGAAACATGATACATATCCCCCAGAACACTCTTGCCAGCGATGTTATCAGTTCTCAATACATTTAAACCGAGTGTTCTCCTAAATTGAATCATACAATCGACCGTGCTCCACACTTTATCATGCTCTATTGCTATTCATGACGCCTCCACGCAATTTGTGTTGTAAGACAAACTTGCTGTTATTGCTAGGGTTTCGTTTAAGAGGAATTCCCGTTGAGAATTCTGTTCTGTTTTGAAAGGAATTTTGGTTTGATAAATCGACAAATATGTTGGAACTTTTGCGTTGGAACTCTGTCAACCTACACCTGACTAGGTAAGGTACCTATTTACAAGAGTCAGTATTACAGTTTTTTAAAAGATACATCATAGTAAACTTTTTTTACACTCTGTTTGTAGTTGTTAATTTATAGTCGAGGATGTTCTTGCCTCAATTAGAGGATCACAAAGAGTACCTTTAGTCTTTCGATTTGTTATTTTTTGTGTAAGTTTATATGATGCGAAATAGATTGGTAGTTCATTATACAAAATGAAAAAAGAAACCTACTGATATTTTCATATGAAATATGTTAGTTTACAAAGTATCAGCGGCTTCTTTTCACTCACATCCATATACAATGGCAGTGCACGCGAATAGCTAACGTGTTATTCTGAAATATTCTGTACAGTATAATTTTCTTCATGCGTAATTGACTTGTTGTTCATCTGATTTTGGTTGAACCTAAACCCGTACGACTGGAATCGAACAATTCGTACGATGCAGATACGTATCATATGTAAGCTTCGTATGATGACGATGATTCTCATCGTGGTACGATGATGAAAAGGTTGCAGTGTCATCTACAGAGTGTTTTGATTTGGCTTACTTTATGGGCCAAAAATAAATGACCTTTATTAACAAATTAAGTATAGTACCTACAGTGGACGCATCAATCAAAAAAACAAGAGCGTGGGTTGGCTCAGATCATATGCAGTAGTAAAAGTATATATAATAACAGAAAAAGTATAATGAGTTTCTGCGGAACTATGTTTTTATAGGCTGAGGCACATTTATTATAATACTATACTGCGTCTGTCCTGTCTGTGTCCTAATCGGGGGGAGGAAAGGTGACGGAAGAATGGGGTCGGCGAGTGTGTGGATCGGTGGGCTCGCCGGCTATGTATAGGAGGAAGAGGGGACGCCAGTCGGGCCGCGGAGGTTTTAAATGTTCCCGTGGTTCGGCAAAAAAAAATGGCGAGAGAGGGACACCGGAGAGGTTTTAGTGGGTATTATGTTATTTTCAGAACGTCGAGTCGCCACATAATTCTGGTCCCCCCCAGACCAGTTTATTCGTAAACGAATTTCCTCGCCGAATAAAAAAAAAAAAAAAAAAGGCTGAGGTAACACCTGATCGGCATGCCTCAAAAAAACTTTTTTAATTTTCTTCGCACCGCAAGATTTGTAAAGGTAGGTACCGAAACGTGGGGAAATTGGTTAGAACCGCGCGCTCTGTTCATTTTTATATCTATGAAAAGTTTCTTACTTGAAACGCAGGTGCAAAAAATTATGCTATTATGTAATGCGATCACGGCCGACTTGCTGGTTCCACAAGCAATGATACTTACTTGTCGTGAAAATCCCTTAGTCAGCCACTACGTTGAATAATTTGTTAATCTACTAATCAAGATAAGGAAACTTATAATTATAAACTTAGGTGTAACGTTATGCCGGGTACAACAAAAGTTCAACTGTGAAACTCAGTAGGAAAATTTTACAAACACAGACTAATTTCAATTGATTTAAAATTGTTTCGACCCGTGTGTGTTATTTTGTTTGTTCTCATTTGGAATAAACTAATTTTTTTATTTTAAATGCCTACAATGTGATCCTGATCATGACCTACTATCAGAAATGTTAATAGATATCTCGTTTGACGTCACAATTTTTGCATTAAATTGATAGAGCCCACTCGTTTTGTATAAATTCAAGAAAAATAATACCACACAGCATTATCTAAGCCTCGAAAAACTAGAGCTTGTTTATTGTACTGCATACTTATATCTTTGGTACCTACATAATTTGGTAGAGAAACATAGTAAAGTCAAAATTACAGCCAATCAACCAAATAGTGGAATCGTGCGTCCTCCAGCCGACATGAGGTAGTCTCATGAATACGCTCCATTAATCGAGGGCAGGTGTGAGTTTTTTCGAAACCCTTTAATCTGGGGCTGGTTGAGGTCACTCAGGTTTCGTATCTGTATTCGTTAGTCAATTACCTTCGGATTTGTGCTGGCTTTTGTTTCAACATATCATTATTTCAGTCAAACTATGTACACTGCTGGATGTAGACCTCCCCAAAATATCACCACAATGACCGGTCATTTTGCTGCGCTTCAGCCTTTTGTTTTGAAAAATCATTATATTTTAAGCCCATAGAAATTCTGTAACAGTAGTTAGATAGTAAACAGTAGAAAATTTATTCTGTCTGGGAATCCAGATTCAGAGTTTATAAGAGCTGTAATAGGTACAAAAATGGCTGCAGCTAAATGTGGTTACCAATTAAAAGATTTTTTTTACTAACAACAAGGATTTTATCAGCAGCGGATGATTGCTCAGTGATGCAAGTTCAAGTAAACACGGATGTACTAATGCACTACACTAATATTTATTTGGTTTTATCGTTTTCTGTATTTTATTAGCTTATGCCTGCGGCTATGCACGCGTCGCTTAACACACTAGATATATTATAGACAAACATGACAAAACAACAACAAACATGATTTGAGACTTTTCAGAATAACTCAGTCAGAATAACATACTTACTAGAAGATACAATTTCTTTGTACGTACCTTTACGAGTTTGTGATTAGGTACCTAATCGCCGATACCACTACTGGTCCGATTTTGTAAATTCTTTGACAAATAGAGAACATCGAGAAAGACACATTATTACTGTGTGACATTGGCTTTTTATACGGGTAGGTACACACCGCATGAGAGAAGCCACGGGCAACCAATCTACCTCTAGGCATAATTTTATTATTCTTTCTAACGGTAATAGTCGCATTACCGTTCTAGATACCGGGTCTAGATTCAACTTGTTATTTACCTAGCCTGTAATAGGTGTTTATCCTCTTATTCCAGACACAGGTCTTATTAAACCTCTGAATAATGAATGCCATTCCTGAATAGGGCACCGAATAAATGATTCATAATACCTTTGAGAGGTACGTAACTTAGAGCGTGGGAGTTGGATTAGTACGAAATTGTAAATTGTTTGTTTTGTGCCAAGCTATGTACCCAAATGTCTTCTTTAATTAAGTACTTAAAAGATTAAAAATCATTATAACCTAGATAATAGTTTTGAAGAATAAACTCCTTTTTATATTTTTTTTTCTACTGGTCTGACCCGGGATTTGAACCCAGGACGTCATAATCAGCGGTTGAACAAGCTGACCGCTAGACCAACGAGGTAGTCAGCCATATGGATGATGCCATATGGCCAGATGGAGTAGGTATGGAGGAGAATACATGTGTATATCATACTCCCAAATAATCTCTTTTAAGCTCCAAATGAACGTGTCATTCAAATATTCGCAAATCCTCAAATCCAATTATCAGTCACTGACACGCGAGGTGACTCCGGTATTATTTAACCTTGTTGAGACAGATTGTGTTTTGATGGATTTATCAGATCAATACCCGTCAAGAGTCAGTGTGACTCGCGTGCCGAAGGTTTTGTACAGGTACAAACTTGTAAATACTGTATATTTTTGTAATGTTTCTACACATTTTAGGATTTTAGATATTTTACTTGCTTTTTCATGATTCTAACTCAACAAAAAGCACCATTTCGATTTTGAATCCCTAGCGAGTGTCAAAATATGTGTTATCTATTGATCGCGTTACGACTAAGTAAAGAATGGTAATTGCAGATCTGAGTATTTCTTTATACTATCTCTTGAATAAAAGGAGCTTAATAGACAGACAGACAACGAAATGAAAAGGGTTCCGTTTTTTCTTTTTAGGTAGGTATGGAACCTTAAAAAAATCCCGAAGCCGAATAAGTAGAATTCCAAAGTCATGTCGATTCGATACCTTGATGTGTTGCCCTGGGCGTTGCGCATGTAAGCGAGACAAAGTGAATAGATACTCCTACATTACCAACCCTTTATTTGAAATGAATTTCAATATCAATGAATTATTGCGCCTATAAAAATTAAAACAACTCTTATTGTAGCACTGTACTCCAACAGATCCGATCGAATTAAACGAGGACGAATCTGTGTCGAAATATGAAACGCTTTTGAAGTTTTTTACAAAAAAAATCGTGCGAAAACCTGGCTAATAGTTTGAAAAACACTGTATTTTTTCATTTTTGAAATATTATATTATGTTAGTTCTAGTTAATAAAAGCAAACGAATAAAACAATTCCGCACTGCAGTAGACGTTGAAACTGACATTAATTTTGCTGTACGGCTATTCAGACTATTAAAGAGCTGGTGTAGCCAACGCCGCGAAACGAGCACCAGCATTCGGCACCAGCAGCTATGTGTCACAATAATGGTGAAACTTCTTACATTATACAAGACAACGGTATCTAATGTTCATTTATAACGACGAATGGAGCAATTGTGCTTATCCTGGGATTTGATTGTTTTGAATAACTGCTGTGAATTTTTACCAGTACTTAGATACTCGTATAATCTAGACATTAAGGGCCTATAGATAGATACTTTTTAACGTTAGGTATGTAGACATTGACGATTACCTAACTGACTGAATATATAGAAATAGATCTAATTAGAAATAAAAATCTCAATGGATCAATCATGAATCTCGTCAATTATTATAACGAGAACCATTCGAATTTTTCATGGGTACTGGATTTCGAGTTCGTATTAATACAAGCCATAGGATTCCGCTATTAATAAAATACACGGCTCGTTCAAATACAAATAATGATGACCAAGTTCTTGTCGTACTAAAAGCTGCTATTTAGAATAGTGAGAATGGCTGCAATACGGAATTCAAAGGCAATTTCCAACCATGTACTCCGTAACCAGTGAAAAGGTAGTGCCAAGAGATAAACCTTGCTGTTGGTCGCCAGAGCATTTCTCAATGAAACAAAGCCTCCGTCACAGTTATCTGAAAGCCCGATCTAAACCACTACACTACAGAACGGATTATGTTCCGGTTTTCAACAGAAGATTTGTAAAGTAAATAGAGGTATTTTTTATTACCTTACCTAATTAAAAACCGTAGAAACAAAAGAATGGTGCACTTATTCATTATGAATGTAAGCAGGTAACTACAAACCTAGTTTGTGTTGGAAGAACACCAACGTTCCATCCCTTAACGAGGGTTCATCAGGGTGAGAGCGGTTCGCATCGCGCCCGTAACACGTCCTTGCGCTCTCTGAATTCGTCAAATTACATACGGTATTTTAATAGAATAGTGCACTTCGATAGAAAAAAGTTTTTGCGTATTTCTAGAAAATTATACCTTTTTTTCATGGTTTTGGAAATAACGGCTGATACAGATTGGAAGTACCTATAATACATGTGGCACCGATCCCACCGTACCTATAGTACTTGAGTAAAAGCATACCTACTCTACGGTGGGATCGGTACCTACTTTGAAGAAAGTCGCAGTGTAGGCAATATTCTTTTAGAAAAATGACGGTGTAAAATTGGCGCTGAGCGAGGTGACTAGAGAGTCACCTCATAACCAATTATAATAAATAACCCACCAATTGATATCAATTTATCAGTTCGTCTGGCAGTTGGTATTGGTTGTTGTCATGTGACAACAACCAATACCAACTAAATAAAAACCAAACTGTTTCATTTTCGGCCATTTCACTATTTTGTGAAAGGAACTATAGGTGTTGGCCCATACTATTATTTAATACGACTGCAGCGGTGCTTAAATCTTGAACCTATAGCCACGAGTGCAGCCGCTGTGTTCCAAATGTTCGGTTGTTTATTTTTACAAACCATTGCGCCACGTTCAAATGCATTCCTCCAAAGAATAGCCATTATTTACGATGTAATTATTTCAACCTCAACTTCAAATAAAGTAAATAATGGCTATTCTTCCTATAGGTATTGGATTATTCCAATTGAAGTGTTTTTAAGTTGTTTAACGTTTTGTCGGACGATCGACTTAACGTGACTTCTGTGTTGGAAACTTGTGTCTTGTGTGAGTTTAAACTTTTCTGCCAGATTATTCATGGAAATTTAATGGCCATAAAAGGCTGCTAATATTTTTTATTTATAAATTAATACCAATAGAAACCTCTTAATTAAACTTTCGTAAGGTGGGTACTTTTAATGACTACTGACCGGCGATACCGGTGTAATGTAACGTGTTACACAGCGAGCGTTCGTGCATCTGTACGGGGAAAGAAGGCGCTCGCAACGAGCAACGAGACGGATTTTAGCACACGGCGTAACGTATCATGCTCGCTGCGAATGGTACATTACGCCCCGAAAAAATCCAGAAATCAAGTACTTCCAGTACGACTTGATTTCTCATACGATCTCGAATAAATTACCAAACAATAAGCTTCATACCATAACGAATTTGAGATTTACTACCTCGCTCAAGTACTAATTTAAAATGGTCTGGCAGGGCAAAGCCACTATGCAAAGTGTCTGGCGTTTTTACGTGACCCAAACTGCATAAGTAGTGATCGTACCTACCTGTGTTCACCACACACCGCATACGCAGACAAACTCCCAGCTTTTATAAAATAACGAAAGTCTGGCGGTTGCAGGCTCTTAGTCCACCATGTATTGTGGTGAACAATAAAGAGTCATGCATTGTACTGTAGTAATTTAAACTCGATTCGGTAGGTAATATAATAAAATTCTTACATTCTACCCATTTAAATTTTATAATAATTTTGTTTCAACTTAACAGTGTAATGACTGCCTATCTGTACAGGATATCTACATAGATAGGTCTCTTGAAAACCCAACGAAATTGTGAAACTTATTTTTCAATAAAATGTAAATTCAGAAACATAATTAAAATAAAATCACTTTTTTATAACAATGCCAGAATGGCCAAGCTGAGTTGACTTCTAAACTTTTTCATTATTTCATTCCCAATGCAATTTTACTTGCAAACTATCGCTGTCCAATCAATAATTAAAAGTTCAAAACTTAGGTTTTGAGCTGCTCAGTTTGTTAGGTACTTTTATTTTCCAAATAGAACTTGGATTTGTATTGGGCTGGGGCAAGGGGCGAGCAGTCTTTTCATTCGGCACTAAAATGAGTGTTGAAGTTCCTTCAGACTAATTGGGTGCTGAACAAACAAGTTGGAGTATAAGTTGTTGTTTTGTGGATCATTATGGCGTAAACTTTGCACTGTGTAAGAATTTAGTTTGAGTCTCCTATGAAATATTTTTGCAAATATTTGTTCTTAAATATTTAAACGCAAGTTAAGTCATTAGACTTAACTCGCGTTTGGTCCGCGTGGGTTCGCTATTGAGAGAGATATATTGGATACGACATTATTTTACTCTTTATTCAACAGCTTTGACTTTAGGTACAAGTTAACTTTATGAACCATCGTGTTGTAACTAAATGGTTGTTAGGTACCATTAATTCAACACAATCCTACCTCTGATCGGCTATCCAAGATTCCGACCTATTCAAGTTTCCTATTAAAGTTTTCTATTCACTACACAAAAGCATGTTCAGCCTTCTGGTGCAGTCACCGAAGAAGATTTACCCTCCTTGTCACAATGTACCGCGGCTGTTGCCATAGCGGTTCAAAAACCGTTGAATATGTCACAAGTTGGATGGCCGCCAAACCCAGCTTCGTATAACCACAGACTAGCTCTTTACCACGGATTGTGTCGCTACCTGTTATAATTTATTATGGTATTTTAACAGAATTTCACATGCAGCAATAAGTATAGGTCAACGTTTTTCACCGAGCTATAGTAAATTGTAACTTCTTTAAGAATTGATTTGCATAACCAATTACATATTTCTATAGTGATGGGTATAACCTAGCTACTCGTTTTCAACTGAATGACTTAAAATAACGGTCATGGTAGGTTGTGGTAGGTAGGTATAGTGCGTAGGTAGTAGGTACGATCTAGCAGTCCGCCACGTTTCTATTTTTAATGCGACCATGCGTCTGAACTGAATCAAGTTTTATTTATAAATCTAAATCATATAGGTACTACAGAACCTAAAGGTGCAATGTTTGACTGCATTAGCAAAACGATACGTCATCGTTGTATCCGTAATCGGAATGAAGCATTCCAATTTACAGCACCTATCTATCGCTTCATTTCTGCATGTCTATGCTAGCTTTGCGCGTGTATTTTTCTCACGCACGCCCTTTACAGCCGAGTCAATCTCGTCCATTGTTTTCCGTATTTCTCTAACACGATAAAGTTACAAGCAGAAAGACAACTGATAAAAATTGTATGAAAACTTTTTGTAACTAAGAATAAGACTTAAAGTTGTCGCAAATCAGAGGCGTACTGCTACCGCGCAGCATAAAAATGTGCATTTAAAATGATACTCGTTATATTAAGATGCATTTCATATTGTCGGCATCAGATGACAGCCATTTTGTCACTGTAAAATGAATCTTAAGATAACGTTGCATTAAATGCAAATTTTTGTGCTGCGTTTTAACAGCGTTGGATTAATGAGCGCAGAGCTTTCAACATGATATTCGAAGCTTTTCATGACGTTTGACAGATTCCTTCCTCCTTTTGATATCACGAGACTTCTCACACGTATATACATATTTATCGGTGTGAGACATCGGTGTGAGCCCCTGGAGCTTCCACCGTGGTTAATTAGTACCAGTTTCTACTTCACTTACACCTTTTACATACCATACCTTTTTCCAACATAATTAAAATTAATGATTATGCATTGAAATAATAAGCAGGAATGATTTGACGACCTCCATGGCGCAGCGGGCGAGGGTCCGCCTGCGACGCAGGAGGTTGCGGGTTCGATTCCCGCCTCGGAACAAATTTGTGTACGATCTGCAGAAATTTGTTCCGTTGGTCTGGGTGTTTTCTATGTATAATAAAAATATCTATCTATGTAGTGTATTGTATTAAGTATATCAGTTATCTAGTACCCATAACACAAGCTCTGCTTAGCTTGGGGCTAGATAATGCTGTGTGAATTGTCCAGCATTATTTATTTATTTATTTATTTATTTATTTATTGGTCACTTCAATAAGATACGACCGCACAACATTACAATCACAAACTGATACGATAGCGGAAGATATGAGTATGAATTGTGTAGGTACCTACCTGCCTATAAATGGATAGTGCACATAATATAGGTAATGTACAATATAAAATTACATAATTAAATTTGACCAAAATTGCTGATCATTGAAAATTTTCACGTACAATGCGTTTTTTGTCGTTGACTCTACCTACATCTACACTTTAAAATTGACTGTGACTTGACTATCCTGTTTGTGTCATTATCCACATGTTGGTCAAATCATGGTGAGTATTGACATAACCGTCTGTTTGTGCTGCCAAGACAAACCAAAACAAACGACCTTTGTGTCTCAGCCTTCACAATAAAAACATCAACACCTTGAATTCGTAGATACTTTTTCTATTCCTGTCTCGTTAAGCAGTGTTAACTGTCACTTGTTCATAAATAAAAATAAACCGTAGGACAGCTTCCTCTCTGTTATTCCAGATGTTGTGGCCGTGGCGTGACAGTAGGGCGCAAATTGCCTGACATCATTGATGAAGGAAGATTACCAGAATATTTGTCCTGAATATATCTAGCTTTTAATTAATCGCCTATGATAAAATTGCCATAGATTTAGTGACGCGTTACGGGAGGTTGTATTAGAAATTTATAGTAGACAGTTTTGTGAAATGAGGTATGATGAATTAACAGTTTAAAAAACGACGTTGTTCAGGAACGAGTAATCATAAATTGATAATTCCCTGTTCATAATGTAATTTGTCGAGGAAAATGGCAGAGCCCTTAATTTATTACCAGTGCTATATTTACTACTATTTAAATTTCTGGTGGATTTTTATTTTCAAAAAGATATTGTCATGTGTCTCATCTGCACCTGTCAATATTACTATGCACCTGGATAGTTATATTATCTGTGCTGTATTTATAAACAACCGTTTTCCGCGATAAAATATCTATTATAAAATAGATCTCGCTATTATTTCGATCTCACTCGACCTAATTCATAACCTGGTGAAACCGTTAAATCTATAACTTTTTGCCTCCAACAATCAAATCAGAGCCAGCGGCTCTCATGAGCCCTCCTGATGGACGACCGCCGCTATAGCAATCTGACTGATACGAGTGATGGAAACGATACTTTAACATTTTCATCAAAGCTTTGGCATCTAGACCTAGGCAATGTTTAGATTCTTTCCGATTCAATTGCTTATAATGATGATTCATTAACCGAACCGAAACCGAAACCGAAAAATGTACATTATTATTATTTATAATGCTACAACTTACAATAAATATAACAGGCTGTTCGCTCCAGTATTACATCTACAGATTAAGTAGTATTAAGTATATTTATTTGTGTATGTTACCAGTACCAGAACCTTGGTAAGGTGGCAGTCCTCCGTACTAGTAAAAACTGTTTTACGGCAGGATGCCATGCTCTTCCTTAGGTATATGTTTAACATTTTTTAAAGGATGGTATTTTATACATTTTAATTCAATTAGGTTCTTATAAATATGCATGCAATGTAGCCTAAAAACTAGAAAATTTAGGTAAGCTTAAATGTTAATACTAGGATAGATAAAAATACGAGTAGGTAAATCTGACTTTATACCGACCTACTTATCAGTTAAAAACAAAGGTAGGTAGGTACAAAAAAGATTCGTTAAATGAAAAGAAAAATTTGTTTTGGTTGACAAATTAACAATATAACAATTAACAAACAATGGAATCCGATTCTCATTCGAATGTGATAGTTAGGATTGTATTTTATAAATCGTTTTAATCAAGGCAACCTAAAAACCTGCGAAAAATATATATAATGTATCAACGTCCGTAGTTAATTAGTTTAACTACAGGGTCTACAAGCTAGCAATGAGAAGTAACCTGGATCGTATCTATTTTAAATAATATTACCATATCTATTCATAATGAGAAAAGTTTACAATAAAAATAAACGATTAATACCCACATACATACCCCATTCATAACCAAATGAGCACCTACCAATTAAATCGTTTATTTTCAGCAAACAATAATTTCGCATACGTAAAGAAGATATTTATGATTATCATTGTTAAGTTGGTTAAACTGTTTGACTTCCGAATAATATAAAAAAGTAGAGAGAGAGAATTTTAACTTTGGAAGATATTGGAGTTAATCTACTGATTTCCAAAATTATTTCAAGTATATAGGCATTTCCAGTACCACACGTGACCGAAACAGTAAGCAAAACCTAGTGTGAAATAAGTTGATCAGACCAAATATTGTGCCTTGTGAATCCTGTCATTGTTGTTTCAAAGGTAACTCATATTCGCCGTAGAAATCTTTATTTCGGGCTTTTGCACATCTATTTGGTATGTATTGGAAACAAAAGAGGATCCAGAATTCGGCAAATCTAAATTGCCTGTAATTGTGATCTCGTCAAAGAGAACATTCTAAAAGTGGAATCGTCTTTATGCGTCCAATAAACCAGATGTGCATAGCAAAAATCAATAAAATCCCTACATTATTAATAAACCGCAGTTTGTACATAAAATATGATAAAATCTACCGTGTGGTTAAGCTGAAATATCTTCAGTGACGACTGAATTTTCGTAAGACCGGTAGCTATAGAGTCCAACCAGACGCCAACCAGGTTAGCTGCAGCAGATGTGATTCATTTGAACTTATGTATTGATATTGACATTCCTCATCAGCACGATTACATCCACTGCTAAATATGCCTCCCGAAACAAATAGGTTTTGTAACCGGGCTTGGAAGGCGGATTGGTGATCACTGTAAAGGAGTTGTGTAAATCACATATGAAAGGTTTCTGCCCTTTCTCTGGTGGGTTCCTTTAGTACACTCGTAAGACATCCACGGGTGTGGTCGCTTCTTACGTGGTAACCGCCATGTCCAGATATTACGTATGCATTACTATCCATTAATCGACACGAATCCAAACGATTAGATAATGCTGATGGTAACGTTTTATAATTCATCTACATTGCACTAAAAGCCGATATCGATAGGACCAATCCACACTGATTTGACACTGGTAAGTGGAACGAAAGTGGATGCGGGACGAGCGAGAGGTAACTACTCCAATTATTTAGGGCCACGGGCGTTGATACCACAGATTAACTATTATCTACTAAACAATACGCCAGACATCACCCATTCAAGTGCGTAATTACCCTTCCCTGTGTCAATGATATAAATTCCGCGCGTATGTGGATTTTTTAACGATATGTAAATTTTGCGTAGCCATTTAAGCAGTGTCCATGCAAATGCCAGGCTAACAGAATAAATGCAGCATCCGCGTTTACCGGTTTATTGTCACACGATGCCCATAAATGTGACGGCATTTGTTCTTTTTTACTGTCCACTCTTTATGTGATGTGATTAATAAGGATAAATTAGTCAGGGCACCAGGGAAGCCCACTTTTTATTAACAACCAAATGTTGGGAGGAGGGCCTCAATTATAATTTACCCGTTCTCCTTAAGAGCGATCACTCTCGTTGTAAGAGGTATCAATTCCAAAAGTAGCTAGGATTGCATTGCTAGCATTGCATCTTTGATCACAATGATCAATGTCTGATCATTGTTATTAGTTAATCATTCTGGGCGTGTTATTTTTATCACAAAGAATTATCTAGGTAATTGTAAGGAATATTAACTGGAAATCAAGTTGATATTCTTTATAAATACCTATATTTCTCATGTAAGTCCACGTTCACCTGCGTAGATAGATATTGTTTTAAGTTTATAAATCTGCTTCCGATAAAAGGTATTCCATCAAGGTTATACCACTATTACTAATTCCCATTCAGTGAGCGATTAACGCGCTACTGACTCGGGAAATTCCTTTATTCAGCGCATTCTGTTTCACTGGAAGTAGTCTGCTAGCTATTTCAGTTACCTTCAATGTATCTTTAAGTGATCCAAAAGATTCTCAATGAAGATGAATGGGAACCTGACTTTTTGTAAATAAGCTTCAAATCTGCTTTGTTTTCTTTCAGGATTTCTTTTTTTCAAGTAAAAATGATTTTAAAAATATTATACTTATCTTACGTGGTTTAATATGAGGCCATATATATAGTACGTAGGTACTATATCTTAAGCATATACAGTGTGTCCCCCAAATAACTGCAATCCACAAAACTGGTGAAACTACAAAAAAAAATATCGATGAATATGTATGAAAAAGTGGACAGAACCTCATAGCAAGTTCCAGGGGTTAAATTTTAGCGTATATCCTCATTTACTGACCGATAACCGACTGACCAACAGCCTCAATTTTGCAGCAGGGCTCGATAACCAAAAAAAAACTTAGATTTTATTCACAAATTAAATTACTTTCAGTTTTTGTGTATTTTTCCAACCGTTCGTTAAATAAATTTCAAAGATGTTAGTCGATAATCGATAAATAATAATTCCAAAAGTGATATAAGGTATGGGTTATCGCTTACCTTTAATACTTGACGAAATAATGACAAATACCTACAGGGGGTAACCACTCGTAGAAAGCAAAATTTCAAATAGCTGACAGACATTTTTGCTTTAGTGAGGAAGAGGTTCTGGCCAGGGACACAGTTCGTTTCATCGATAATTTTTTATCTAAATTCACCTGTTTAGAGAATCTCAGTTATTCGGGGAACCCTGTATGTAATCTCATTAACCTTTACAGCTAATAAAAATGATTTTATTTATATTAAACACGATCGTGTCGTTCAGTGTGTGGGTTCAAAAGTCACTCTAACTTTCGAACTTTTAGTTCGAAAGTTAGAGTGACTTTTGAGTTTCGCAGTTTCAACAGATTTGGATCCAAACAAAAAAAATATTGTGAAAATGATTACCAAGTCATCAGCATCATTCAATTCAATTCAATTTATTTATTCATACTATAGATTCACAGGGAACACTTAGTCAAGTCAAATAGATTCATTACATTTTAAACACAAAACAAAACTCAAAATAGGTGCATATACAGATAAAATACAATAACGTAGCAAGCTTCGTGGCGCATCATCAACTTATAGTCAACGTCCATAGCTGGACATAGACCTTAACTTATGATATGAGCGCCATAGCGCCCTGTCTTAAGTTTGCCGCATCCAGTTTCTGCCTGCAGTCTTTCGCAGGTCGTCATCCCTTCATGATTTATTGTTCTGTTTCTATGTGCTATTTTTTTATTTATTAAACCTAAACAACGTGGGCGTATGACATGTCCTGCTGAGGAAGATTATTTTATTTTCATCCAAGCACAATCGTTTTGCGTGAGTAAACATGTAAAAAAATGTTAACAAAGCGTTAGCAATGAGTGAGCACGTCATGAAGTAGAGATAAAGGGTAGGCTATGCCTAGGCCTAGATACTTAGATGATAAATCTCTGTAATGTAAGGGCCAAGTCACACAATCACCTCTCGCTATTAGAATAAAGTGATAATGAGTTAAAAAATTCCATATTTGTCGCCAATCTAAGAAAATTGCATTTAATTCATCGGCATCGCCTTGAAATAAAACATTATTTTTATATCCAAAAAATCTTCAAGGAGAAACGGAGAATAAACATAGATCAGGACCGTCTTCTTTAAAAATTATGAATATTTTGAGTCAACATTCAAACACTATAGCCCAAGTTTTATTTTATTCGGTAGGTAGGTAGGTAAGGTACCTATTAAGTTTCCTTTGTCGTCGGCAGGATGTTTTTTTTTACTGAAAAGTTGTTAATATTTCTGTGAGCCCGTGTGCGGGAACTATAAATATACTCGTAGGTACACCGTTCATCTAGTACAAGCCATTAACGCGCCATTCGCTCATCTATTCATAGTTTCTAGTCAGTGAAAATAGTTACGTTGAAATATAATACGACCGGACTTCCACTAATTTGCAGGGTCTTACAACATGCCATAAGAACCCTTGCAAATCTTTGTCTCATTTTGCCAGGATTTTTTTTCAGACAGAGTATTCCTAAAATGTCTCTCTGATATAGGTCTTTCTAACCCGCCCACAGCAGAAGTCAAAAACAGACTAAAACTCAACTCAGAAAAAGAACACCAAAAACTATGGGAGCGTCGTACAGACTGCAAGCATACTAAATCAATATTCCCCTCAATAGACAGGAAAACCACAAACACGATGCTCAAGATGAGCCGCGAGGACCTAAGAACGATGGTGGGTATCGTCACAGGCCACTGTGAGCTGAACCACCATCTTTTTAAGACTGGAGCCACAGACAGCAGCTTGTGTCGTGGCTGCTTCCAAGAAGAAGAGACTGTTGAACACGTTGTATTACACTGCACGGCCACAGAGGAAGTCAGACACAAGACGGGGCTGAAGAGTCTCATTGAGGAATCAACCCCGTCCACACCCGCGGAAAAACTGAAACGTAGCTGTCAGTCAACAAAAGTCCTGCTCCGGTACTTCAAGGAGCTGGGCTGGTTAGGGCCTGTTTAGGCAGGGGGATAATGCACAATACACTCCCATGCGAGATGTCCGTGCAGATCTCAGTTCCCCCAATCAGAATTAGAATTAGAATTAGAATGTCTCTCTGCTCAGTGAATCCCAATTTCAATTACATTAGCCAAAAAATTTAAAAACCAAATGGAATCTTCGCAAAATTAGATTTTTTAAGAAATCGACCTCGTCTTTTGATGGAGCGGTACAGGGTCCAACTAAAGGTATATTTCAAAAAGTGATTTTGGTTTTGGTCATAAAAATAAGATAGAGGGACGTAGAATAACGATGTTTCTTAATTACGTGTTTATTCGTTTTTATTTATTAGTTAGGTCTTGTAACAAAATTGTTCATGGCCTAAATACGAATACGCATGCTAATTTGTACTTTATACGAACAATAATAAATTGGAAATTACTTGTAGTTATAGGATTGTTGATCAACGAAAGGTTATGTGTAAATATAGGAAATGTCACAAGCATTCATACAAGCACGAGAGTTTATCTTATACTTACGTACCTACTCAATTGGTTTCAATCGTTGTCATGGCCAGAAAAATAATAACAACATTTCCCTAATTCGATAAATTTAATGAAATATGTACTTATTTTATGTAGTACTTATGTATGTATTTTATGCTGAATATTAAATGGACTTTCGAATAAAGTTCCATACCGAACTAATAATAAAATATGCAATTTATTGTGTACATAATGTTATGTACAATGCTATGACTAGGCACATGCTAATCTTCGGAATCCATTTCGTATAAATGCGTACTTACCGGATATGCTGTTATTCCAGTCTTTGCGACATATTTTATGTCGCTCCGTTCCATTTTGCTTTCTCTGGAATAAGAAGCGCTATCGAATCGTGGGGAATCGAACAAAGACTGATTGACTTTGCATGTTTGACTAGTGTTTATCTGTTTTTTTCTTAAGCTTTATTTGCTTTAGACCTTACAGGACTCTTGGAAACGTCACAAAATTCAAATCGCAAAACTAGGAAATAAAGTGATCACTTTCATTTTCTTTAAATCTTTTTAAGGTAAGGTAAAGAATCATCAACATATTTCAGTCAACTTAACCTTCCTCAGGAATCACTCCGTCTTTGGTGAAAACCGTATGAAATATGAAAAACCGTTCGGTAGTTCTTAAATTTATCGCTTCCTTCAGACAAACAGACGCAGCGAGTGACTTTATTTTATAACAATGTTGTGATTTGAATTCAATCAATAAAAGCACCCTGTTCGTTATGAAGAAAAGTACTAACTTTTATCAATAATTTAAGAGACGCATATCTTAGAAAATACTCGTCGTTAACTTTATAACATCACTGAAAGCGGATAGTTTTCTGAGAATTTTATTTTCTCTGATAACTTTAACGCAAGTTACGTTCTTAAAAACAGTCACTGAAAAAATTCCATAATGAGTGCGCTTGTACAGAAAGTAATGTGTTACATTATTTTGCGGTTTCAGACTTGCGACTCTTCATCCATGTGTCATCAAACTAAATTAGGCTCGAATTTTAACTAGATGTCGCCACTTGGGGGATTTGAAGTCGGCTAGTTTTTTGATACAAGCCAAATTATTGTAGTCTAGTTTTTTTTCATTAGTACCCAACTCAAAGCCAGTGTAACGAAGTTTTTGTATTTTGTTCTGGATTCAATTAACAAAGCCAAAAGAGGTATTGTTGACTGAAACAATTTATGGAATAAATCAAATTGAATTCACTGCACTGCACTCCTTTTGTTTTATTTTCCAACAAATATGTATCTTTTCACAGCTCACGTGCTCTGAACCCGCTCTCATTTTACAGCCCTGTGTTGCAGGATAAAGGCATACAGTTACATCAAAGCACGTGGTTTTTTCGTGGTGTAATATTTTCATGGAGTAATACCTTCACCATGAAAAAACTTTAGGCTTTTCGCGTTTGCTGTGGTGGCTTGGATTTTTTTATTATCATGTCATTAAGTCAGTGTTGTCAGTTGTGATACAAGCCTGGTTTGTACCTTCCTTCATGGCATGTCAATTTGTAGGAGGGAGGGCGGAGCACACGATATGTATTTTGTTGGATCATGTCAGAAAAGTTTTTGCGCGGAATATTAATTCCGCGACATAACAATTCACAAAAACCCTACCCCTTAGTAACAACAACAACTAAGGGTTTTTATAACATATAGATAATCTCCAACATACAGGGAATCTCTCGAGACGAGTCAATGGTCGATATTTTCACTTTGTAAAGAAAATTAGAATTTAGTTATTATTGAAGGCAAATACAGAATGTTCAAAAGAGAATGAACGAACTTTTTTATTTACACTTGATTTATTGTTTTTAGGGTTTTGAAGATCGAAGATCGGTTTCAAAACCCATATGGTCTCGCTTTGTCTGTCCTTTTTTCCCTCCTTAATAACTCAAAAACTACTGCAGCTACCAACTTGAAATTTAAAATAATAATACATTTCGTGCGCCTGTACAGATTTAAAGAAAAATAAATGAAAATAAATGGAAAATGAAAATGAATATTTTCCATACAAATTGTGATGCTGAAATTTTAAAAGATACCTACAGGGTCATGTGTGGTATCAAATAAAAGGTATTAGTTTGTACATTTCAAAATAGTTTTTGAAATTTCGGTAGGTTTCATACTTTTTGAAATATTTCGAAAAAAGTCGAAAAAATACCCATTCCCCCCCCCCCCCCCCCCCTATCTCCGAAGATTGCAGAGCGATCCATGTAAAATGTATGGAGCGTTTATAGACATGGATCTATATTTTACAGGAAAAATATAGAGAAGTTTGAAAAACGAACACTGTTTGAAAAATGGTCAAAAAGGGGGGAAATAATTTTAAAAAGGGGGGGCTACATCACCGAGTGGGCTATCAAATAAAAGGTATCAATTTGAACATTTCAAAACATTTTTTGAAATTTCTGTAGGTTTCATACTTTTTGAAATATTTTGAAAAAACTCGAAAAAATACCCATTCCCCCCCCCCCCCCCTATCTCCGAAGATTGCAGAGCGATCCATGTAAAATGTATGGAGCGTTTATAGACATGGATCTATATTTTACAGGAAAAATATAGAGAAGTTTGAAAAACGAACACTGTTTGAAAAATGGTCAAAAAGGGGGGAAATAATTTTAAAAAGGGGGGGCTACATCACCGAGTGGGCTATCAAATAAAAGGTATCAATTTGAACATTTCAAAACATTTTTTGAAATTTCTGTAGGTTTCATACTTTTTGAAATATTTTGAAAAAACTCGAAAAAATACCCATTCCCCCCCCCCCCCCTATCTCCGAAGCTTGCAGAGCGATCCGTTTAAAATGTATAAAGCATTTGTAGATATGGATCTATATTTTACAGGAAAAATATAGAGAAGTCTGTAAAATGAACACTTTTTGAAAAATGGTCAAAAAGGAATAATTTTCAAAAGGGGGGCTACCCCACCGAGTGGGATATCAAATGAAAGGTATTGGTTTGGACATTTTAAACCAGTTTTTCAAATTTATGTAGCTTTCATACTTTTTGAAATATTTCGAAAAAAGTCGAAAAATTTACCATTACCCACCTTAACCGAACCACCCATGAAGCCCCGAAGCATGCAAAGAGATCCATCTGAAATGTAGGTTGGCACCTACTATTCTTAGGTGTTCGTTAAATTGCGAAGTCTCTAACCGGTACTTTTGGTACATATTTGTTGACAAACGTTCAAAACCCTCGGCGCGCGAGTTACACTCGCACTTGACGGATCTTGTTTGTTTCTGCAAAAGCTGCTGGGTAAAAACATTTTGCATTCCTGTTCCACTCAAATTCAAGACTAAAAAAAAATCGAACTGAAGCTTTTTATTTTGATCAATGGAATGAACAAGCTGTTGCCTCAAACTATGGTCACAGCCTCATTTGCCAGAATTTGCATTCATACTGAAACAAAACTTCAACATGCAGGCCGGACTCATATAACATTCATTCATAAAAATAACGGGTTCATATTTGAATAAATTAAAAAAATTACTGTGACTTATGTGGAACAAAGCAAGACTTATTGAATATCAATGAGAGTCACGCTTTTTATAAAAACGTTCAAGTATTAAGAAAATGGTAACCTAGGTAGGTTACCATTTTCTTAATACTTGAATGTAGGTACATTACGTAAGTTTAATGGACCTATTACTTATTGCCACGCTTTTGAAAGTGTACATACGATATGGCCATTTTACCACTTACCAAAATAGTAACAAAGCACGCTCAGTGCACATATAAATATTGCGCGCTTCAGACCGCGCAATGATAAATCACGCGGGCCGAAATGAAACTACCCCTCTCTCATCTCAGCACGCTTACTTCCACTGAACGTGCCCCATACTAGGTTGTTGCCATAATCACCACGGTTGGCAGGCGGATCGGCAGGCGGATTGGTTAGAGGTGTTAAAAATACAAATGAGGAAGCTCCGAACTCTTTTATTCGAGCAAATGAAATGTTTTTGTGAGTTGTCTCTGAAAATCTGTCACGAAATCAAACTGAAAACGTTCGAGCCGCCGTTCGAGTAAATAGGATCAATGGAGTAAAAAAAAAAATGTTGCTTTTACATTATTACTCAGAATAGAAAGTCTAAAACGGGGAGTAGGGTAAGAAAATGAGGTTGCTTCATTGAATTAGGAAGGACTGCGACATTTCGTCCCAAATACAATTAAATTATATTCCCTGGAAATTATTCTGGATAATATTAAATAATAGCCCATTTTCCGAAATAAAAAGCGAAAGTTCCTTAACACAGGCATTTTTTGTCGTCTTCGATAGATGATGTCCTCGTGATGAAATATTTAGTTATGAATTGAAATGTTAACATTTTTTTATTCACAAAATATACGACAGTATTATGAAGAAGGGTCTGTAAAGTAAAAAAAAATATTTTTATTAATACTCTGTTCTACATATATTACCGCCAACAAAGTACCAACTTAGGCACTTTTCAGAAAGGGAAGATCGTAGGGAAGATAAAATTAACCATGAACTGATTAACCTTGACGCTTTTCAGCCAACTCTATCCTGTATTAATCAGTTAAAAATATTCGCTACCTACTATTTATACATTGTGGATTGAATGCCTATCTTTGCTGGCAATAAAAAAAACAAAGTTTCGCACCAGGCACACTGATGCTAAATTATTTGCTGTCTCGCAATCATCTACGAACTATGCGCAGTATTCTATAGTCAATAGGTTACAGAAAAATTATAACAAAGAGTTCAATAAAGTAGATATCTTTCACAATGGCAAGAGATTATTTAGAAATGCAATAATTAGAATGATGGAGGAGGATGCTAGTGTACCTAAGTTAAACACATAATTTCATGTTTTTGTATCTTGGTTCAATTTATGTAATTTTGTTCTGTAAGTATAAGAAATCAGTTTTTACATATATTTAGTATAAGATAATATAATAGTAGTATAGAATATATATATAATATAGTATAAGTGTAATCAGAGTGTAAATTTGTATGTATTTATAACTATTACATCTGACTGTCTGTTTTATAAAATATATTATACAAAAAGTAAATCCGTTATTGGCCGTAAGTCTTGATATGTAACATACTTGTATTAATTAAGGGCTGTGGATTTTGTTATACCAATAAATAAAATAAATAAATAAAAATAAAAGAATTTAGGTACGAAACTTATTTTTAAGCAAACCAACTGGTTACGAAAGTAAGAAAAGAAAGCTTGGTACGAAAACTTATGTAGTTATCGAAATGGACTGTAGAAAAAAAACCGAAATTTAATGGTCAGCTTTTAAAACCGTCTTCAATTCCTGATTATTTACAGTCAAACTCCCTTAATCAACGAAGTTTATAAATTTATGCCTACGGAACCCCTGTGTGCGAGTCCGACTCACACTTGGTCGATTTATTTTATGTTTGACGGGGCAAAGAGAAAAGGCAAACATGGGATAAAATAAGTTTAAATTTCGAGAGGATATCGAAACGCCACAGACACTACCAGTAGATGCTTGTAGTCCTGCTCAATTCCCAACCATTGCTTTCAATTTCCGCTCAAAGCTCTGGAGGCTCTACTAAATCCTGAACGCGGGAACGAGTAGGTACTATAGCTTTTATTTGCATTATTTTCTTCTATTGGAACATAGTTAAAAGAACCTTTTGTCTGTTGAGAGGACTTGTGGTGAAAATTTGCTTTCTCTGAGCTGTTATACCTAAATGAATAAAGCTGATCGATTAAAAGCTTTTAGGATACTAATCTATATTTGCACAGATATTATCAAAAAGCCACCTATGATCAAAAACAATTATTTGGTAAAATGCTTACATAAAAATAATGTCTACGAAGTTAAAAATTAGCCTGAGGATTTTCAAATCTTAATTATAATTCGCGTATCTCATTACGAAAGCAGCCCGTCCTAGTTTTGGTTCGCATTCTTTCTAGCAAGTATTTTAATTAGTGAGGCATTTTCTTTCATTAAGAACGCTCCTCGCTTCGCGTAATTTTATGAAAATCTTTAGGGAATATGAAGGACCGTGCTATTATAGGTAAATTAGTTTTCAGCTAGATCATGCATGAAAGTTTTGGATGGTGGACTAATCTTGCCGGGACGTTGGCAGAGAATATACAGGGTGTCCCACGGCTATTCCACATGGAGGGAAAGTATCTTAAATATTGTAGATTAAAAAAATACTGAAAGAAGACTTCATTTTAATTTTAAGAACAATTGAAACCGCTTTCATGATTTTTGAATAATCGCCTGTCTTAACCATGAATCGAACCCGCCTAATTGTAAAAATCACCCCTAATTTTAGGATACCGCTCAAAAGGCTCTAGCATCTTAAATAAAAAGAAGACCATGAACCACATCTAATTCAGTTCTGCCCCCTAGCACGGCGAATTTTGGCCTATTTATAGAAAAGAGTAGTTGGCTTAGAAAATATACATTGCGTTAATTATTGATGTTGAAGGACTGGTTTTCAAATATTTTGCACATTTGATGACGATTCGAGGTAATTTTTCCAAGTTCTTTTGTCAGTAATATAACTGCTCTATTCCTAAGCTACAACTCAGGGTTAAAAGAACCTCCGTATGTCATTGTCGCATTGAAAACGTTAGAGCCACGCACGCCGTAATTAAAATGCACTTGTGATGGAGTGCGCTGATAATTATGTGGCTGACTGTACCGCCGTTAGTTACCTTGAACACGAGCGGAAACAAGACTTCAATTTAAGAGCACATTAAGTTTTATGTATTTGTTCGAAATACTCGAAAGTTTGAGGTTCTATAAAACGGATTAACAAGTTTTTTATTCAGAGAAGTACCTATTTGTTAGGGCAGAACACTCTAAAGAAGAATAGACTTTGAGAAATGGAAGTTTGACCTTGCGTGAAAACTAGTCGTTTATGTTGAAAAGACGAGAACTAAAAGAAAGATTGTATTATGTACATTATAGACAGCCTAGCATTTACATGTTAAAAAAATACCAAAAAAAAAATCTATAATTACTCGTTCTTCCTATGAGATAGAAAAGAAAGACCCAATCCAAAAACAAGAGTGACTGTAATCTGTACCCGAAAATCTGCAACCAAATTTATTCGTTATTTCTGTAAACGATCATCGTTTACAGGAGTTTGAAATGCGGGTACGGATTACAACTTAAAAATTCGGTCACGGATTTTCGGGTAGGTAAAGATTACAGTCACCCAAAACCGGGTGACTGATATTTGTGATTTATTTGTTTTTCAACTCTCTCCAAACAGCACGAAAGTTTCTTGATTTGTATGAAAGCCGCCATCAAAATCTCCCCGGGGACATAAATTAAAGAAATAATTCGCTTAGTTATCTAATCCCATTCAGTTCAATCGTTTTTATGCACGACAAATTACACGAAAACAAGATAATTTTGCTTCCATAAAATTGAATACAGCTTCCGGGTTCAATTTACGTTACGAGAGAAGTTTAGTATATTGCGTTAAGTTCTTTACTGGTTCTTTAACGACGATTTTACTGCAGTAGTTAAACTCTTTTGACAGTCTATCTGTGGCAGGAGATTTAACGAGCGTCAGGATATTTATTGAGTTTTATCTTAATATTTTTCTAGATATTTGATTTTTCAACTTCTTAGAAAAGTAGGTACGTTTATTAGGAAATTACCATTACTTATAAAAATTTATCAATAAGACCGCTAAGCAGTGATTTTTCCTGTGTTTAATAGCTTTCTGGTTGAAGTAACAGAAATAGTTTACTGCTGCTAAAGCGTTTATAGTATGCTGGCACCGCTCTTCTGATAAAACTAACACAAAAGCTTCCCAGCGCAGCTAGAGTTTCGTTAAGTTTAAGTTCAAACAGATTCAGCTTAGAAAAGTTCAGTAGCTCATTGAAAAATTCTAAGTAGAAGTTTTTAGTAGTCTACATTTTACTGGGCACCTGAGCTACATGCAATTTATATCTATGAGTGTGCAGATACCTCAACAGTCTACTATGTAATCTATCAGTTGTTATTTTGCTTTACAAAGCAGCATAAAGATAATCTTTTCACTCGGAATCTGTGCCTGGACTTGGTTAGTTTTGATTTGTAGATTATTAATATTTTTTTGGTACCTTGGACCAGTTTCTTTAATTGTGTAATTTTCTTTAAAATAAGCTATAACTTGATTATTGTGCTAACGGCATTCCAAAAACGTATGCTGTGTCCCGCTCCTATGAACGTGAAATCATATGCCTATCCTTTTCACAAAATGGCGACCATTGCGCCCTCTTAAACCAATTATCCGCAGATTCATGATGAACCATCGCAGATCTTCTGCTTTTATGCTATTTTGCTTTGGTTACAAATAAAATAACTAAACCCATTATAATACCCCCCCCCCCCCCCCTCCCTCGGCTTCACGGGGGTTGGGCGGACTTCGTTAGTAGTAAGAAAATGTCACCCATGACACCCACTCCTCCCCGCATCGCGGGGGTGGGACGCCTACAGGTCGGGTTAACTCACGTAGGAACAAGTTAAAACAAAGACTCCTTTATATTCATGAACATTTTTCTAGATCAGTAGGTCAGTCGTCAGTTATTTCATGAACCTTAATTGTAGTTGTTCAAACCGTTTTCCAGATTTTTCAATTCAGAATAATTTTTCATCTTTATAAAGTGCTTCAAAATATTAACTTGCAAGTCCCCATAAACCTTTTATCAATGAAGTTACAAAATAATTCTTAACTGTCGACGATAAAATGGCAACCGCCCACAGAATGGAGGACATAATTTCTGATTTTTCTTTCATTTTAACGTGAAATTCATTTTAATTTTCAAGGCAAAGCCTTTACAAAATGTTATTCACAGATAATAGGGATAGGAGTTTCCACAGTTGGCAAATCTATAGGTTCTTTATATTATGTTTGTTATAGGGTTATTCCACTCGGACCTGCAAAAATTTTCGTTCTTTTGCCAAGAGGCGTCATTTGTAATACCTGAGGTCCTACCAGGCCCTTATTTAACATATACAGGATGTCCCATGCAATCCGTACCAGCGAAAGTCGTTTACTAATAGTTTGTAAGAATCCGAGTTACGAGTATTCTAAATATTAGGCTAATATACGATATACTTAACATCATCATCATTTCATCATAATAATTACATTGTCGGTTAATGCTATTAGAACCGTAGCTGTTTTGTCAACTTACATTTAAAGTAATTGACGCCATTCGTTTTTGTCTGTTAAAAAAATAATTTGTTTTACTTAGAAGAGTCGAGCCACATTTAAAAGCCACATGTTAATTAGGGTTCCACCGCTCGACTGACAATTTGTTTTCCTCCACTCAATGGAGGCACGGAATCCATTGTAATTTAGCTTAGTGCAATAAAAAGCTTGATTATACAGAACGTTGAATAATATCTTTGTGGGCGATCTATGGAATAAAATCTTGGTTTTGTGAGTGATGAAGTGGCGTTTCGCATTCGTTTTAGCTCAATAAATTTTTATCAGATTTTGATGAAATTCCGATGCAAATTACATAATAATAAGACTTTTATCAAATTGACGAATCATTTTGACGTGTGACGTTGAGTTTTGATAAGTTGACAGTTTAATTTAACTGACCTTTAATTTTTAATTGATTGTTGCAATTAGTGCTTAAAAATTAAGACAAAATTAAACTATGGATAAATAAAAAACCCACTAGAGACTTTGCAGCTTGTACCGATAGGCTAGGAGTAGGTAAATACTTCATGCATAAATTCCTTTTACTTACGCCAAAAACCACCCAAAACCCTCCGTCACGTTTTGTCAAGCTTTTTGGGAAGCACGCGCTTTTTCTCACATTGGGCGCACTTCTCCGACAGGCAGAAACAAATCAAATCACTCATTTTTTCAACACAGAAATCCTAAAAGGAGTCATTTACAATGTTCTTTTAGTATCTGGAGCGATTCAGGGATTCGAGTTCATTAATAACAGACAAAGGAACAGAAGGTTTTCTGTCTCTCGACAAATTTTCCTCGCCTAGCTTGCCTTCTGCTCTTTGACGGTTAGTTAACGTAATTCGCGATAATTATTGTCTTTATGGAGCTTATTATCGCATGATTAGCATATTCTTTCAAAGCTCTGTGGATTGGGATACCACAAGGCAAATGATTTGTATTTGGACACAGTTGTGTTCTTTTATTTATGACGAACGTAGAATCGAGAGTTTTCTCACAGGTTGGTCGAGCATGTTCTGCACTAGACTCCATGGCATATGCATCATAGGCAGAGACTAGACGCCATGGCTTAAATTCATTGGGTGACTTAATAAGTTAGTTACCTATAGATACAATAGGTGGCATCAGCAAACTATTTCACCAAGAAAGCCATCTACCATCCATACTAGGATTATAAATCAAAAAAGTAACTCTGTCATAACATTTTCACGCCTAAACGGCCGAATCTTATCGGCTGAAGTTTACGGAAGATTTTAATGAAATTCGGCAGGGAGGTAGACGGTATCTCAGAGGCGGACATAGATTATTTATTATTCCGGTAAAGAACGTGCGAAGCCGCGAGCAGAAGCTAGTAACGTTGCCTACGTAGGCCTTTTCGTAGGTAAATAAAAATGTGAGTGAAAGTGAAAGGTTTCGTAAAATGGGCCAACAATTTCCCAAGAACGATAACGCCTTCTGTCCGGCTAAACAATAAATAACGATTTTGACCGAAGGACGAGGATAAGGCTTCCTCTGGCAAACAATAAGATCATATTGACCGTGAAACTAAGAAAGAACCTCTGTGAGTAATGGGCATAGGATGTCGGGCCAAAGTTACTTAGCACTGTCACACACAAAAAGCAAACTGAGAAGAAAAACCAAGCAACGACTCTATTGATGCTCCTAGATTTTAAGATTGTTGGCATCAGTGCAATAGGCTGAACATTTGGTTCAAACGTTTATTTATACAGAAACGATCAACACTCATTTGAGAGCTGTGGTAGAAACCGAAGACAGAAATGACAGTTATTGTGATTTTCTGCAAACATTTTTGCAGAAAAATTATTTAATAAACTCCTGTCTCGACCAGAATATTTTATCAAATTAGATAAGACTTATTGGACACAAATAAAAAGATAAAGACTTCATTAGGAATTAAACTAATGGATTTTCTAGTCACACAATCACAATTCACACTAATCACACTTATATTATAAATGCGAAAGTTTGGATGGATGTTTGTTACCTCTTCACGCCATATCTCCTGAACGGATCTGGCTGAAATTGCATACAGATATGGCTAATCCTGGAATCAAACATAGGCTATTTATCCCATAAATCAGTTCCCATGGGATAGAAATAACCTTAAAACGTGTACATACAGAAAAAACGCGTGCGAAGCCGCGGGCAGAAACTAGTTAACAATAAAACAAAGAACAGTCTGACAAAGTTATTTAAACTTTTTGAAATCAGAGTGGACTTAGCATTGGCTGGAATGGTAAACTTTTCTGTAAAAAAGTAAATCCCCTTTGTAAGGTGTCGTTTGATGTCTAGGCTTGGTTTAGAGCTTTTTGTTAAAAGTATTTAATAGAAATTCCGCTCGATATCGTTTGGTATAAGAAAATGAAAGTTAGTTTAATTCATGGTTAGAAAAATCACCACGTTTTGTTTGTGGTGAGCCATTGTCCTGAAGGAATAATTTAGTGGTAATAGCAAAGACTAACCTTTCCTCAAAAAACTCTGTACTGGCAATAAATGATATCTCTGCAGGTAGACCAATAAATTATGCTGATGATTTTAGTTAATTTGATCTTTTATGATGCTAGACATATACTGTAACTTCAAATGATTCAGACTTATCAAAATATGAATGAAACTAGGCCTAACCTAACAGCTTATTTTTGACCGAACCTATCAAATGTCTAGAGGTGACAAAGCCGCGTTTTCGAGGGAAAATCCAGTGGAAAATACGTTATCCGATGGACAGACGCGGCTTAACCTGTCGATCGGGCGAGGGTGACCCCGGGATAATTGATATGACGCTGGTGATATCGCTCTTTGAATAAAAATGCCATTTACATCTGATTGGGACAAAGTAATGTCATTTTTATAGCTTTTCACGGCGCAGGTGACTTTTAGGACGAGCATTTTCAATGTCGTTGACGTAGAGGTAGTTAAACTGGAAGCGAGTTCTAAAAGTATCAAATAGAAAAATGATCGCGTACTTTGATTTCAATTTTCTTGGCTAATTCATAATTTATCTAAGTTGTCACCTACCAATGGACCCACTTTATTGATTCACGTTCTGTGTGCTTACCTGAAACAAAATATAATTTGATATACAAACAACATAAACAATAGCTCTGCTTAGCTTGGGGCTAGATGACGCTGTGTGAATTGTCCAGCATGATTTATACAGCATTATATACAGCCAATAAATATTTACCTATACGTTCCATACAAGATTTGTGGTCGTCGGTGGGTATTTCTAAAAGTGAATCGATTGAATGAACAGTTTTCACCTTTAAAACTTTTTTTTATCTTTACGGAAATACATTGTAAAGTAAGTTTATTAGATTCATAGGAATGAAGGATCCTGAGATTTCTGAACGAAGTGGCACTCCAACCCTTGCAAACCTCTCTTTTTCTCATAATGTATAAACTCCATAAAGGTAACATATTTAAAAAATAAATAATAATCCTACCAAAAAAGAACTTAAAACTTATCAGTAGAGTATTAAAACTTGTGCATTTGTTCTAAACAAATGCAACAGGCTTTACATGCAGCAGGCCCAAAAGCTGCATTAACTCATTGTAACTTTATTCTGTAACCCGTTTGTGTAACCGACAAGGGTCTTAACGGGTTTAATTTAGCAACTTCTGTCACAGTTACAAATTGCATAAAACCATCACACTACTTTCAAGTGGTTTTGGGCACGAGAAAATATTTTTTTATTTATCATTATATATTAATTCCAACCTTTAAATACAATCTACACTTAAATGTCAAATGCAAAAATAGAATAGAATAGAATCGTTTATTCACAGTAATACATGTCATGTCAAATATTACAATGCTGTTGTTGTATCAGTGGTATCAATGTAATACTACCAGTAATCTTGGACTGGTGTGTGAATTTTAATAAACCTACCTACTTAAATAATAACAATGGTTAAGAATTAAATCAAAAATGTCTGATCTGCCCAAAATTAAAATATTCCTCCACGCTAGAAAAAACAATGAGTCAGTAACGTAGAGAATCGAATGGTTAGTCACTAACGAGCCTGGCAGCCGCCGAGGCCGAAAATTCGGCTAGGATAGGAAGACTGATTGACTTATACTGAGAAATGAATCGAAACCCCATTTTTAGTTATTCACAGAACATTCATCATAAACTACAATCGTATTTTCGACACATTTCTTTCGACGGTCTCATCCAATCACTCCACATTGGATCTCCAGTCTTTCAGGCCACTGTACCTACCAGTTTATGACAAACGGACAAACAACAAAAAGCTCCCGAATTTACGAGATGCTGCGATCGTAATAATATTTACGGACTTTAAAAAAGTAAGCGGTTCTGGGGCATTTTTATTTTATTCTTCGCAAATAGGCAACAACTGATACAAATAGTTACCAACTGCTATTTAATTTATTTATTTATTTATTTATTTAGAAAAAGTACTTACACTATTTTTACAGGGCTAGGTTCCTAATGCAATAGTGTAAAAAATATACAAAAACAATGGAAACAATCTAAGCATAAATTGGCATTAAATACTAAAAATTTGAACTAAAAATTAAAATTACACAATAAAAAATTAAAAAAAACTACAAATTACCTAATTTTAATTACAAACCTAATAAAAAATTAAAATTCGTCCATCAATATAACTATAATGTCAAATAGTTTCACAATAACATAACATAAAAACAATTAATAAATTCCAATTATCTAATGTCAAACCTAATAAAAAAAATTGTCATTCATAAATGTCAAGTAAATTCAAATAAACATATGTCAATTTAATTAGAATAGCATAGAATACATAACAGAGTTCTATGACATTCGCTCAGGGAACAGTAGAAAAGGTCGACTCTCTCCGCTACTAGATTCAGCGTGTGGATGCAACGCGTTAGAGGTGCCTTATTCAGGAGGTTGGTCCTTCCTCTTGGTACAGCCAGTAGGGCGGGTCGCCTTCGTCGGCTCACAAACTCATCGGGCACATTTAGCCGCATTTCTTCTAAAATGCCTGGGTTAGCGATCATCCCACGAAATATCTTTATCAAATACAGAGCAAGCGCAGCATCTCTCCTCACCTCCAGCTTGTTGTATCCAACCATGCCTATAACAAACAAGGTTGGATACATCAGCGGGAAGAATGGATAGATGCCGTAGATCTTCAAGTACAGAAATCTGGTCTATTAATGAATACATTTCTAAAAACAGTAGGTACATACTACATTTCAGATGGATTGATCTATAAACTTCGAAGAAAATAGTTCCCCCTGATCAATAATTTTTTAGTTTTTTAAAAATGTTGCAGAAAGTTTGAAAAATATTTTTTTTTTGTTTTTAGGATTTTGAAGATCGAAGATCGGTTTCAAAACCCTTATGGTCTCGCTTTGTCTGTCCTTTTTTCCCTCCTTAATAACTCAAAAACTACTGCAGCTATCAACTTGAAATTTAAAATAATAATACATTTCGTGCGCCTGTACAGATTTAGAGAAAAATTAATGAAAAATGAAAATGAATATTTTCCATACAAATTGTGATGCCGAAATTTTAAAAGATACCTACAGAGTCATATGGGGCATCAAATAAAAGGTATAATTTTGTACATTTCAAAATCTTTTTTGAAAATTTTGTAGGTTTCATACTTCTTAAAATATTTCGCAAAAAGTCGAAAAAATACCCATTCCCCCCCCCCCCCCCCTATCTCCGAAGATTGCAGAGCGATCCATATAAAATGTATGGAGCGTTTATAGATATGGGTCTATATTTTACAGGAAATATATAGAGAAGTCTGTAAAAAGAACACTTTTTGATAAATGGTCAAAAAGGAATAATTTTCAAAAGAGGGGCTTCCCCACCGAGTGGGGTATCAAATGAAAGGTATCGGTTTGGAAATTTCAAACCAGTTTTTCAAATTTCTGTAGCTTTATTTAACCGAAACATGCAGAGAGATCCATCTGAAATGTAGGTTGGTACCTACTATTCTTAGGTATTCGTTAAATTGCGATTTCTCTAACCGGTACTTTTGGTACATATTTGTTGACAAACGTTCAAAACCCTCGGCGCGCGAGTTACACTCGCACTTGACGGATCTTGTTTTTTCTTAGTCATTACAGGCGCACGATGCTACGAATTATTTATTCGTTGGCACGATGCTTATCATTATTTGAAATTTCAAGTTAATAGCTAATACCAAATGTGTTGTCTAATTTTTTAAGTGTTCTTATTTTAAGAATCTATTTAATTAGGACAGCATAGAAAATTCTATTTTCGCGGAAGCTTTTAAACATCATTAATATTTGTAGGAAACGTAACTTCAAATGTCGCACTCAGTGGCTGTCTGGCCACAGGCCAAATCTGGGGATCTAGGTAGATAGTATTATAATGCTACTGGACGACTTGTGGGATCTACAGCCAAATGGCTTTGAAAGGGGAACGAACCCTTTTAGATAGAATTTTTATCTGAATTGGTTTGTTGGGAGGAGTTTCGCAGTCCTTTCATAAAAAAGTGAATAACTGATGGTTTTTCTATAAGACCAATCAAGGTCATGGAGAGTGAACTCTCTAGGCTGCCAAGAGGTTCGCTATGGTGACACCGCTATCGTTTTCAATCATCGTTATCCGATTGCACTGTCGAGTAGTTTTACAAAAACTACGCTAGAGGTAAAGAAAACTTCATCTCCAGCGTAGATTGAATTTGTAAAAAAACAAAACACAAAAGTGTTTTGTGCATAGACTTTTCGTTAATTCTCGTGGCTAAGGCACTGGCATTCCAGAGGCCTAAGGCAACGCTTAAAACAAAATTATTTGTAACCATAAAGCCAGCTGGCAGACCCAGTATCGGAATTCCCGAGGTTATCACGGATCACCGCCGTCGAAAAGCTTGCACACCCTGTAACTAAAGATCCTCGGCCGGCGGCGGAGCGTGAGCACACTAACCCATATTACTGACGCGTTCCACTTGATTCTTTTTTTATGACTTCGTTTCGTTCAGGATTTATAGAGGCCCGAGTTGTCGCTTGGAGTGCTTGGATTTTTTGAGAGCACGTAGGGTTTACAGTTTTATATTTATTATACCTAACCCAACCCTTACTGTCGTATCGGGTGAAATATGCTGCGAAAATGTGTGAGTACCACCTGGGCGGTATGAATTTTCTATAATCCTAAGGTCTTTATGTTACGAAGTTTACGAGTATCGTAGAGTAGGTATTGAGATGAGAATGAAATTACGTCAAATAGAAAATGTGCAACTGGAATTCGCACTACTTGTTCTTTGTAAAATGAAGAAGTCCAATAACCGGCTATAGGTACATAATAATTATTTTTTTGGGATGATACCAAAATCTGAAACGGATGCAAAATCTGAATCATAAAATTATGCTTAGCTCAAGCATAATTTTTTGATCCTAATCTGAATCTAAATCTTAATTTCAAATTTAAGATAACCTGTCTCAAAAGACATTAAACCCAAGGTTACGCCGTGAAATAATCAAGTCGGGAACTTTGATTTTGTATTGGGATCCACCCAATGCTGTGTTATTACTGAATAATTAAAAAAAACTGAATAAATAATTCTAGAATAGAATGCTAAAAAAAATATGTATTGCGAAAGCCACGAAAGAATTATAAATCCTTCGTCCTTCACGATAAACCTCTTTTATATTGAAAATGACATGAACCCAAAAAAATACGGTCACTTCCTTGTTATGGCCATAGAAATATTATTTAGCACCCTGAAGATAAGGCAGCTTCCCACACGCTATTCCCGAGTCCTTGAAAGTGATTGTTTTCCTGTAGTATTCAATAAAACCCCTATAAATCGAGTTCGGTCTGAATTGCAACTTGTGATATACTACAAGTACATTTCTCAAGTGTTGTGGCTCGTACTGGAGCGTACCCGAAAGATATTTTACGTCTAAATAAAAAGGAAATATGGGCCGAGGAGTTTGAACATGGAAAGTTGGAGCGATAAAATTATAAAGTCCTGCGAACAGAATTGAAATCAACTGTCACAAAGATTAATATCTGAGTGTATAGCAATAGGAGCAGATTTTAAATGTGCAAAGAACCACACACAAGGTAATTTTGGTCGTTCACAATATAATCCGAACCGAGATAGAGTCAAAACATTCGTTTTTATTTTACGCCTTGGACATTATTTCACTTTTGTAAAAAAGTGTGAAGTAATTATAATTTAGTGGTAGTAATGGTTTCGGCAGAATATCAGCGCCCTTCTACTCCTGAGTGGTAAGGCATTTATGCTGAGCCGAGGCCTTTTTGCTGCTGTAAAACACAGTACAGTCTCTCTTTCTTTGGTATATTTTTTTTGTGTAATTGTTTTTTTGTATATTTAATATAAGTTATAATAAGTATATTATTATGTAATATTTTCTATGTCTGTTATGTACTGTGTAAGTAGCAAATAAATGATTGTCTATGTCTATGTCTAGTAAAAGCATCAGAAAATAACAGGGTTGAATTCCTTCGGTTTCAAAATAATTGTAGACTGAACTGAAATGAAATGAACAGAAGCCCTACTTTGACCCCTGTTTGCGGTATGAGCGAACTGCCAAGTTTCAGTTCTACGATATTATTATTTGTTTTAGTTGTTGTATCGGTTATGAGGTGTAAAGTTGGGTGCGAGGTTGTAGTACCTACCCAAATGATTGTAGATGCGGGAACTGAAATATTTTGACAGCTCCCTTCGCTAACGCCTTTAGGAGTTTATGAACTTTGCGTTACTTACCTACAGATCATTTTGGGCCAATGTTACTTTGTTCTTTATTGTTAGTAGTCTTTTTATGTTACGAGACAGTTACGCTGACAGAAGATCATTATCTATAAAACAACAAATTCAAGAATGAAACTAGATAGGTACCTATTATCCCAAATCTTTGAGATGAATCAAAATATGTATTAAAAAGAAGAAATCATTTTACGATCAAGACGTAAAAAACTGTGCATAAATAGCGTTCGACTTTACACCTTCCCACAGCAAATTTTTAAGTATCATTTTATCAAATTAAATCGTACGTCAAACCATAAATTTTCGTCTAACGAGGAAGATAAAATATCTCGGTGACATTAAATTTGTACTAGAGATAGCGTACACATAAAATTAAAACACCTGTTCCACCAAGCAGTAATACAGTTTGAAGGATTTCCTGAGAAGTTATAAGCACATGAGGCCTGACACAGGTGCCTTTAATTTCAATAAACAAGCATTCCCTTGATGTCTGTGCTCCTAGCATATTACACGTTCCTAGTACCTTTCAAGTTTGGCCCAATAGAATAGGTAACTTCATTTTTAAAATAAAACACCTAGGTAATTCAATTTTCTTAGAAGATTTTTCTTAACTCTCCCAAAACCACTGCCTTATTGATAGCCCTGTCGCAATCATCCGCGAATGTGTCGTAACGCGCAAATGCTTTACGACTTTATGTAGATTACGAGGATTTCCGCACGCTCACGCACTTCTTATACTACCCATGTCATTATCATTAGGAACGAACGTACGGAGGTAAAAGAGAGCAATGTCATTAGTTAGAGCACCGTTGGCTGAAAGGCAAGTCATTGGTGCGGTAGCTACCTGTGGTTGGTTCTTCCTATTTTCAATGCTTAAAATGGCCCACTGTGCTCAAATTACTCCACAAATTTACATTTTAAAAACTATCGAACAATCGCGACTTGAGACCGGTCCAACTATTGTTTATGTTTTAGTATTCTGAGGTTACCTACCTAATAGGTAATTCGTATTTTTGTGATTGTTCAATGCACATACACGGTGCAATGCATTTCAAAAATAAATGACAGTCGAGCGGTCTTTTGTTTAAAATTCTCAAATAAGCTTCAAGTACTAATAATATAATACGGAAATAGCTTAGTTGACAAAAAAATTACAATCAATTAATAGAAATAAATAACAACTAGTTTTTACACTTGAAGCAATTGGGCGAAATACGTACTTATATTTTGTTTGATTTGCTTATTTTAATGTATAATCACTTTGTATCAGAAACCACACGATGCATTTTTAAAGTAAACTCGAAAAAGGGTTCGAATGAAGTCAAAATTCGAGTATATGTAAGTAGAAATACATTGTTTTTAATCTTATTCCAGAATCGCAGATAACAGTTTAAGCTTTCCCATTACCTTTCCCGTAATCTATAAATTCAATAATTCTGTGGCTTCAAAGAAGGTTCACTTGAATTTTAAAATGGAGGAAGAGCCTACTCAAGGTATTTTATGAAAATATTCTTTACCTTGAAGACACGCTAAATTACTTTATGATTATGGTAATTTGATGCCTATTGGATTTAAATGGTACTTCGTTTAGGCAGTTTTTGGCTGGATTTAAGTTTTGGCCTGAAGAAGTTACAAACGTCGATGGAAACTTTTAAAGGTACTTAATGGCTATTAATAAAACAAGTTGTATCCTTTTGTGAGTCGTAATAAGTTTCTTTACGTATACAAGAGACTAATATCTTGATCCCAATCCAAACTCATTCATTACGGTTAAGTTTATTGCATTAGGAAGGAATAGTTAGCTCCAGAGGGTCAAAGATATAGATCAGTAGGATGAATAGGCTGAGGAACTTTAGCATTACTCCGGAAGTTCTGTTCAATTAGAAATTGTTCAATAGAAATTCAATTAGATATGTATAGATGCAGTACATCTATATTACTGGCCAACTTAGTTATTAATTTATATCCAGCCCTTCTTACTTATAGATATCGTAATGAAAAAAAAAGTATTGATCATCATTATCAGCCTATTTTAGTTCACTGCTGGACATAGACCTCCCCTTATGAGCGCCATAGCGCCCTGTCTCCAGCTTGCCGCAGCCAAAATCTGCCTGCAATCTTTCTCAGATTGTCATCCCACCTGGTCGGAGGAAAATAAGTAAGACAGTAAATAAGTAATAATAATAATAATAATAGTCATTTATTTCAAATAATAATTAAATCCATATAATAGTTAGTAACAAATGTCTTAAAAATTATGTTAGTTTATCATAGGACAGTGAATGTCATTTTAAAAACACAGCAATGCTGTGTTTGTATAGCGGCTGATAATGCTAGACAATTATAGAAAATAAGTCCTAACTAAGTAATAATGATAGAACGAAAGTAACTCGTATCGTCCGCTACCTAGTCTAAGCAGGAGATTTAAATAAAAGATGCTGTGATGCTACACCTTCCAAAATATTAATTGAAAGGAACAAAGTGTAAGAACATTAGTATTTTATCAACATAAAATGTAGCCTATGAATACAATACTACGCAGGCAAAGCCAGCACAAACTAGTAACTATTAGAATTCGATGTAAGAAAAGTCTACTCGTAAAGAAAAGTCCTACCGTGCTTTCCCATCTAACGCAGCGAGCTGGAGTACAGTCGAATTCACTCCGATTGAACGAACAAGTACTTTCGCTGACGATAAAAAGATTTACATAAAAACCAATAGCATACAAACATGTCTTAAAACCCAAGAAGATCTTGACAATCTATCAGCTTACTACGCTAGGAATAGAATTACCGTCAATGCATCTAAATGCCAACAAATTACCTTTACTCGAAAACTTAAGCCTATACATAATTCTATAATGTTACGTTTAGACTTCCAGATGTACAATATTTTTCATTATGTACCACTAATAAACAAAGTTCCACTTTGCCCAGATTGCCCGCATTGCCCATAGTTTGACAAAAAGGCGTGCCTATTTGTAAAGATTATCCGCATTCCGAGGGATCGTATTGCTTTCAGCTGGACCCTCGAGGATTGTCCAAATACAGCGTTATTAATAAAATATCAATCTGATTTAAATGCGATCCTCATCTTAACCTACAAGGCGAACTCACACAAAGACACGGCGGCTGGCGGCGCTCGCCACTCACACCATGGCTGCGACGGAAATCTCAATTGGTCTTCCCGAGGACGAACTAAAGAGTATAAACTAAATAACTCTAGACTCCACTTAATATTTTGCCAGGCTAAAGCTCTGTTGCATGATTGTAGAATAATTTTAGTTTTTTTCGGTAATAACGATTGTTGAACTATAATTTTACTTGTTTATTGATTTTGTCAGTATGTAGATATCGCTAAGCCAGGATTTTGCAGGGATATCTTTGCAGAGGCCATCACGCCTTCCCGCACACAGTACAAAAAACAAGTCCTAGTTTAGTCCTCTTTATTAATAACAGATCTTGGAAGTAGGACTAGGGATACCCCGGTTTTGTTGAGGTTCTGATTGAAACAGATTATTGTTTTCGTTTCCGGGCGGCACGTTTTATTTCGGAAGGATAAGTAGGTATAATTATGGTATAGATAGAAAACACTTTATTATACCACACAAATACAGGAAACAAATCAAAGAAAATGGTTAGAAAAAAGGAAGTATAAAGGGCGGCCTTATCGCCAGGCATATTTCAGGTATAGCGCATTACAAGTGATTTCGATCTTTCACACATATTCATAGGTTCACTTTACTGATTCAACTCTAGTTCCCTTATCAAACGAAGATGGATCAGGCAGGAGTGAGTTACCTCCACCCCATCACCGCGCGCGGGATATAACCCGCGCGCGGTCTTATGGGATAGAACCATTTCAAACTGCAACAAGCGCGGTTGGGCATTTTCTTTGAGAGTCCTTTTACTTAAAGCTAAAGTAAAGGGACTCTCAAAGTACTTATACGATTTTGACAACATGCGGTTTTTTTATATACCTATAATTTACATACATATTTTATTGTATAGCCATACAACATTTATGGGCATTTCTTCAAAAATGGCAAATACTTATTGAAACTACTTTCGCTACTAACTGTAGGTACCTACCTATTATTGAGCTCAATAAAATACCTACAGAGTCGAGTTGTCTTATAAACACATAACTACATGACACGCGAACTATCAATTATGTCCGTTAATTAGGGAGAAGCAAATCAATCATCAGACTATGGTGAGGGAACCTACTGTTTTTTTCTGTGGCTTTGGCGAAAACAGATTGCATTACAATCTGTTCTATGTATCAGACCAAGAAAGTAACTATACTCAAGTATCTATGCTAGGAAGACCTATTAAAATAGAACCTCCAGTGATTATTCTCTTCTTTAAAAGAACAAATAAGATTTAATAAAAAAAAATTGTTCCCCGCCTATCCCGCTTGTCGCAGACAGCTAAATGTTTGGAACTCTTCCCAATGTTTGTAGGTAATGTTTCTTCGCGGCTTTCTGATAAAATAAATTCAAAACGAAACAAATTGTTTCGCTTTAAATGATAACAGCCTAAAACTTAATTTTGTAGCGAGTTGGAAAGTATCCTCATCATACAATATACGTCCACTGCTGAACAAGCCTCCCGCAAACGAGGTGTTTTGCTACAATTTCAACGCTTGGCAGACGGATGGTGATCGGAGTGATGGTGTTGAAGAATGAAGGTGTTGCCCTTCCACTGCTAGATTCCAGGTAGATCCGAAAATAGGCTAATGCCCAACAAAAGGTAAAAATTTAAGCTGACAATGATGATGATAAACAACAAGGTATACACTCCTGATAAATCTTAAAAAAATATAAAATCAAGCGCTGACGATATTCCTTTTGGCACAGTTCCTTTTGATCACACTTCTGATACAGGGGTAAACAAGGTAAAGTAAATAAATTTAAGAGCTCTTCAAAGATCAAAGGAAATAGATAAGCCAATACCAGCACGAGCACAGACTTATCGGTTGACTGAGATGATATTATTAATGTATTCAGTTATTTAATATGTTATTTAGATTAAGAACCTATTTTGGGCATGAAATAAAAAATGAGTCACGGCAAAGCAGAATATTCCATCTAAATTAATAAAATCAATTCCGTAATATTTCGTCCATGTCGTAATAGCAAGTCTTCAGAAATAGCCAGTCCGTAGTTGCCGCAACCTAATTCGAGTACATTAAGCAACCACTCTGCCGTGCAGGCCTTAAAACGCAGTAACAGGTTTTTTAACGTTTTTTAGTTAAATATTGAGTTTTAACGGGCACGCTTTAAGGAACACAGTGATTTAACTGATTTTTTGATTCGATAATTACCAACACAGAAAAATCAAATTTTTGAATGCAGTATCTCAAGATCGGATGCCTAAATGTATATAATTACTAACTTAAATACAGTAATAGCAGTTACGTCAATAACGACCCATCAATTTACCAAGTTAAACGCAGTAAATATCTTTATTACCACAAAAAATCTGTAAACTACACATAAAAAAAATATTAGCATTTGTACTAAAACGCAGTTAATAGTTTTTGTACCAAAAAATTTAATACTGCATAATGGATTACTAATTTATTTTGTATGAACTACAGATTAAAACGCAGCAAAGTGCTGAATGTGATTTTTTAGTTAGTGTTAGTCAAGAAGGTTCATATAGTGAAAACCGACTTAAGTGCAGCAAAATCAAAACATCTTTCTTTTACTCTCCGTAATATGAACGTAAATATTACCATTTAAATTGCAGTATGTTCATTATTTACTGCAGTATTGGTCGGTGTTGTTCTACAGCTGAAAATAACTAAATGCTAATTAAATAGCAGCATGAGTCTCTCTTACTGCATTATAATTAGTAACTTGAAGGTCATTACTAAGTTTCACTGCAGCCGACATCATACTTGACTGCATTCTAGTCAGGATTTGTCGCTCTCTCGCTCAGTCAGTCGCGTGTCAATGTCAAACACTGCGAAAGAAAGACGTTCGCGTCGGTGCGTGGAGGCGACGACGGCAATGGTTCGTCGTCGAGGCCTGGTTTGTTTCAGGATTCACAAGGTTCGTAAATAAAATAGTTTAATCTAATCTAATGATTGCAAGCTGTCCACTAATTTGTAAAGAATAGTAACAAAGTCTATGATTAGTATAAATTATTTTTATGTAGGTAAGAGGTACCTTTCCCTTTTTACATTAGAATTTTTATAATAAATGTGTTTTACTATAAGTACTAAGTGTATAAAACCACAACATATTTTATTTTATATTTTTAATAATTATATTTTTATTTTATATTTTTATTATTATTTAGCACTTAGAGGGAGAACGTTAAGATTATTGGAGGAAACAAGGGATTCTAAACTACGAGTACGAAAGTCATGTTTGAGCAGGCACGTGTTAAAATCCCCCATGATTATGGTGTGATTGTTTAAACGGGCAAAATCCCCGAGAAGTTTATCAAACGATGAGAAGAAGTTGACGCGAAGAGAAGGACAGTAATAGACTCCTAGAAGGACTTTGGTGTGGAGGAGGCTAATCTCAACAAAAAGATGTTCACCTGCACCCGACGGAGGCGGTGAAGGGGACGTGCTAACTACAGAGTATGGGATATGTGCACGGAGATATATAGCCACACCTCCGCCACCACAATGGACGCGGTCGTTCCTTATAAGAACGAAACCGGGTAGTGAGTATGAAGTGGATGGAAGGGCAGGTTTCAAGAATGATTCAGATATTAAAACTGCGTCAATGGTTTTGAGGTCAAACGACGCCAGCATATCCGGGTGATGAGCAGGAATACTCTGCGCGTTGATGTGCAAAACGTTGAAATTCTTTGGACTGTCAGAAAAATGGGACTCTAGGGACTCGGAAAGAGTAGGAATACTGCTAAAGCTGTCATCAGAGGTGCAAAGTGTGGAAGGCGAAAACGATTTGAAGAATTCATCTTCACTGTCACTGCTATTCATCAGTAGATAATATTAATAATATGTATAATAAACAATTCCTTGTTTATAAAAAATATTAATTAAATTTTAAAATAAACTAACTAATTCCACCTGCCGGTTGTGCCATGGGAAAGAGATTTACAGTTATACGAATATAAGATAATTACTAAAACACAAAACAACAATAGAGAAAACAAAACAAACACAGGTTTTTAGTATAAAAATAATAGAAAATAATTTTGATTCCTCCCGCCTTTGAGTAACGTAATTGACCAATTAAGTAGCCAAAAGCCAAGAAGCCTTGTTAGATGTACGAGTGACACAAGTGCTTGAATGTGATTGTACCTTACAATTCTTGTGATTTATTTTAAGTTGGGTAATAGATGTGCCATTTGTAAAATCTCATGTTTCTATTAAGTATTACTTATAAGGTCATGCCAAAACGTCCTGTGTTCAGAACACTTTAAAGTTAAGTTAGAGTTAGCTGATATCATTGAAAAATAAATGTTATTCTTGTACGTACAAAAATATGTTTGTTTTAGGCATTTTCGTAAGTTAGAAAATTTGTTATAGTTGTATTTGTTGAAAATTGTGACATACTACATGTACATTTAGTTCAAGAGGCATATTAAAATGCAGTAAAGAAAGACCTATGCTGCAAATTAGTCTGCAAAGAAGCGAATAAATCAATAGGTTTTGCAGTATCAGGTATTTTTACTTCATTTTAATCTGTTTAAGTGTACCATTTTCCGTGCAGTAACTGCTATGATTTTGAAAAAATCCTTTTTATTTTGAATATAATAGAGTAAATATAATAAATTGAAAATTTTAGATTTCATGTCACTAAGTCCTTGTGGCAATAAAAAATCTATAATACAAATTAAGAAATATAAAAAATGCAGCGTCAAAATGTTTTTTGCGGTTTTCTCGAAACCGCTTTTTTTCTCATACTGCGTTTTAGGGCCTGCGCGGCAGCACTCCAGTTGACCTTAATAATCATTTTCCAAGAAAGCGCTGCATGTTTGATCACATCTCTTACATACATTTACACCCGAATTCAAGAACAATACTATAAGGTCCCAGAGTGCACAAGAACGCGTAGGGCCGGTAAATCCGACTCATAAACAATACTTGAGTGATGTTCAACGCCATGCGTTCATTTGGGACGACCCTTACGTAAAGTATCTAGATAGTAAAGTTATTCTATCCTACGCATAGTGTATCCATATGTCACCTTTGATAATAGGGATGTCACAAATGTCATGTTATGTTCTGTCAGTTTTTCATTCATAATCAGTTTCTATGGAAACATAATTGTTTTATTAGGTTCGTGCAAGTTTTTATTAGTTACGTTATTTCATCCGCAAATACGTCAAACATTAGAGAGAACTTAGTAACAGGAACGGACCAATCAAATATCTGTTATCAATGCAGTGCGTTCGCATAGTCGCTTGAGTGTTGTTTGTGAATAAAACGGTCTACCTCGTCTACCTGAACGCAGTGTGAAATGCCTTAACTAGCACAGTGTTGCTTGCTACCTAACATAAGTATGATTCTTGAATACGGGTGTTAGACATGTACCTGAGTTGATATGAAGCTGTGGTGGATAGAAGGTTAGAATTAAGGACAGAGATAACATTACGAATGAAATAGAAGGGCAAAATACCGGTCGAAAAGGTCAGTACCTACATAATTTAAACATCTTCGTTTTTGCTAACTCAGACCTAAACCAGTTTAATATTTATTTGCCGAGATTGGAGCCCGTTTCCGATTCAGCGCAACCTATTTAAACACTGAAACTTTGATGTCTCTATCAGCTGAGCGAGCATCACAAAAGCGAGTTCAAGAGGAACTTTTCTTTGAACCTAAATACGATTTTCTGAGTCAATTAAAACTTAACTCTTTTGAATAATATCGTCAAGCTACTTTTCCGGTCATAAAAATTATGATGAAAGAGATATTTAAATGGAGTAAAACTAGGGTAAGACAATCAATTTAACTCAATAAAATCGCATGAACGAACGATATAAAGACAAATTCGCTGACTATGACTCGTAAAAATTTTATGCGAATCTCGTTGCATTTATTTCAACTTTGACCCGCGAAGTTTCAAGGATCATCATCATCAGCAGCTGGACATAGGCCTCCCCTAATGAGCGCCATAGCGCCGCTCTGTCTTCAGCTTGCCAGCAATCTTTCGCAGGTCACCCCCCCTAGCTGGTGGGTGTCCTACACTACGTTTGCCGAGTCTCCACCCGACCGGTCATTATGCTCCACCCAGAAAATTCAATGAATAAGTTTTATTGGATTGAAGGTCAGTCAAATATTGCTGTCCAATTATACAGGTTCTGGATTGAACCAAATCAAATTGAATGGTTCAGTAAAAAGAGTCGCCTCTAACAGCGAGTCTGAAACACCGTAATACATTGACATAAAAGATTTGTAGCACTGACTAGCGTGCAGCTGTCGTAATCAATGGTGAACAGTAAACTTTGGTTTTAGGTTTATAAATTACTAAAATGTTAATAAAACTAACGATACAGTTATTGGGGATGAGTCAATTCACAAGCAAACAATTTAAGTCGCATATCCGACCCAAATCAGCGCCACCACCTATTTCATCTTATAAATAAGTTAAACGAAGGAATTTTCAAAAAACGATTTTACAGTTTGTGATACCTATCATAAGAATATTCTTAATGCCTCTGTAAAAGTTTTGTTTTGTATAGTGTAGGCTTCTGCCTACACGCATCTCTATGCGAAGTTGCTCTTTTTGTTCACCATAGTGGCCAAAAAGAGCAACTTCGCATCTCTGCCTTAAAAATAAAGTTATGTAGGCAGAGATGCGAAGTTTCTCTTTCTGCTCACCATAGTGGCCGGGTATGCGCCTTAATCGTTTAAGCATAAATGTATATGAAACCTAGACAAATCGTTTATTACCTTCTTATAGCATACATTGTTCAATGTTGCCAACCTAGTGGGTTCTTAGTCGGTTTGGCCCGCTACGCATCACAGCCTCAGAGAGTTCGCACGCCGGAAATTAAACGAAGGCTTGACCGTAGTGGCGGTTTATTAATAATGAATGCGGACTGCTAAAGCTTAAAGCATTGTGCACTACTAGAACATTATTGTTGTTTTAGTGTTCTGTACGTAGGAACAGATTAGCAATAAAGGTTGCCTGGAAGAGATCGCCTTCAGCGATAAGGCCACTGATTGAGCCATACTCGATTTAATAAGTAGTTACAGTCTATTAGTTATTTTATAAGTATTCATGGTACAATAAAGATATTATCTATCTATTTATAACCTGCCTGTAGGGGCAGGTGCTGAATCGCCGTAATAATTTAATCTAATTTCCTGAATAGAATGAACAAACACTTTTTCGTTGGTTTTGTATGTTTGTATTATTGAATTATTAGTTCCCTAACTTATATTTCTTATTATTGTTTTCCTTTTAGTGCCCAGATAAGACTATACTTTCCTTTATTTAGGAAAGTTAAAAAAGAAGATGGATACAGCTATCTATCTATAAACTTTTTTTCTTCTCCGCACAGCGAAATAGTGCTGTGGTTCCCGCAGGATTCTGCAATATAATATGGTAATCGCATGAAGCTGCACGCAATTGCGGAAAAAAATCCACGTAAGCTACGATTCAGGACGCGGATTATAATCTGCGAGAAAACATGTGATGATATTCCGCTGTGCGGGGTAAGTCAAAGTCGACGACGTGAGCCGAGGATAACGTAACCGATTCAAGTATGAAAGTTCAGTTTCGTTCACTGTTCAGTAAAGTAATTTTTTGGGTCCCACGCCCACGCCTACGCATTCTGTCGCAACAACCTCTTGTAGCTTCCACCTCTTAACGTTGTTTGCTAAAACTGTTTTAACAGGGCTCAAGTTCGACGCTTCATGCAGAAATTTTACTTTTATGGCTAGAATATTCAGAGCATAGAATAGAGCACGTACTGAGTTGTTATCACATTTCTGCAAACTAACAAGCGGGAACACAGTTTCCTACATCGTCACATGAGCTTATCAGGATATACAATCTATGCGTGTAATATCGTAGAGCTTAGAGCTCATAGAGGCGACTTACATAGATGCCTGTTTTGATTATTAGAAGCATCGTTGGGAACACACATAAACTAAAATACCCTTTAAAAATAAAACATGGACAACCCAACTTTGGAATAGCAAATGTAAATTAATTACACAACTAAACAAAATTACATAAAAATAATAAAAAACGATTTGTCAACTGGTTGTTTTTATTCAGCTTAACTATGTATTTTACGGCCTTTAAAGTGAAATGGTGACTAAGCGAAAAATAATTAATAAAAGTGACACTGAAAAGGTGGCTTACCAATTTTCTAAATAAGGAGATCAATGTAAGTTTACTTTAAAAAAAGATAACATTTGTTAAACTTTTATTAAAACAAGGAAACATTTTTATGCAATAAAACTTACCCTAGCAACGTTCTTTCTAAACATCCATTTTACAAGATAAAACGATAAATCCTTTTTTCTTTATTACCGCCTACCTTAGGCTATTATAATGATGAAAATCTGTCATTTAGGAGCACCTTCGTAGTTTCACGTAAATTTCCAAAGTATGTAAAACCTCAGCAAATTTACCAAAACCATTAAAAGTAACGAGCAGCAGCCTTATTGTCTAAGTAAACTGGTAATCGTAATCGACTTCATTTTTGACATTTGAAACCTAGCCTGGACTTCGACTGTCACTTTCGTATTGTGTAAATAGCTGACACATGCAACACCATTACCAGCGAAATTTAAACCCAGTGAATGAATGAAACTTCGTATTCCCGCTAATTTTGGAATTGCGTAACGCCGAAATGAATTTCAGTAGCAAATTCAAGCCCATTCGAAACGTCAAATGAAGAAGGGAGCTCATTCGAGTCTTGTTGGAAAAAGTTTTGGTGAAATTTTAGTACTTCAAATTTATAAAATTGTCTTAAACATTGTTGTTTGAAAGTTCGGAAGCTAAGAAGTTGGTAGGTAATTAATAATCTCGTAAGTAATAATTATACTTGAGTTCAAATTCATTTTGTCAAAGAAAAATACAAAGCATTCTCTCAATCAAATGTCTTCTTCCCAACTGGGAAAGAGACAAGATGTTTCACCTGAAGTAGGCACTTACTACATGTCTACATGACTGTTCATTGAGAGCTTATACACACTACACTAGTTCTGTTACACATAATTAATTGATTTCAGGCGTTATGGCGCGAGCAATTTTGATGGCCGCTGCAGAAGAAGAGCGGCTGAAAAGGCATCTGCGATTAGATCACAGAGTCTTGCGGCAGGCCAGCAAGCCATTAATGTTGCCCGACAAGGAGTTTGTGGCACATTTTCGTCTGCACAAGTCTCAATTCGAGTTGCTTTGTGCAGATGTTATACCTACCGCTCTTGCCGGCACCACAGCGCTCTAGCGCTGTGAGGCCTGACATAAAGGTAGGTAATATGGAGTTCCTCACTTAATTTGAAAGCACATGTCCCTACCTGTCTTTTTTATAAAATAAATATCTACTCGTGTGCGTGCTTGCAGTCATTTTGAGCTATACTTGGCTATACTGCTTTGCAGGTATTAGAGCCCCGGAGTACAATATTTTCTTCTCTTTTTTACAGGGTGATGCACAATACACCCATCAAAGCGGTAAAAATTACCATCGCCTGCGTAGTACTGCACAAACTCGTCAACGACGCGCGCATCTCCGTCGATGAAGAGGAGATGACACGTGACCGTGCGCAACAACCCGCAGGACTGCATCATCCCCCTGAAGGTGTACTGTGGGAAGTTGATGGAGAAAGGCACGCTGTTGTTGACAGATTGTGGAGGAATCGAACATAATAATACATAAATAAATAATGCTGGACAATCCAAACAGCATTATCTAGTCCCAAGCTAAGCAGAGCTTGCAGAACAGCAGAACACCCTAAACAAATATTTGCAGATCGTACAAATATAAGTCCCGGGGCGGGAATCGAACCCGCAACCTTCTTCAAAATTTCTTATTTGATAATAATTACTATTTTTATAGTGTAAAATTTGACATGTCTTTGTCATTGCTTATTTTATAGGTAAGTCTATAGAAATAAATTTATTTACACTCTTAAATAAACTAAAAAGCAATTCATATTTATTTGTTTTATTTAAGTTTTTGCTCTATTCGCAATACAGAGCGCTGTATCTCTGCCAAGGTGGCAGCTATCGCCTCTAACGAACGCGAGACCCTCTCCTCATTTGCTAGATGGCGCTCCTCAATTCGCATTGCCCACTGAGGCACATCTGCAGCATGTGATGTATCTGTAACAATTTATAAAAATACAGCTTGGAGGAGGCTCTGTCCAGCAGTGGACACTCATTGGTTAGCCATTGATGTGATGTGACATGAATAGTGGTACGGACGGGACCCTAAAATCTAAAATACTTAAATAAAAATTATTACATGATCGCCTGCGCGTAGGGGTCAATTGCGGTGGTGGCGTTGACACATGCGAAACCCCTATTTTCCTCCATGAACGACACGAGCATCTGCAACTGCCGGTCGGGACCAATTTTTCTTGCAGGCATTCTGAAATAGCCATATTATCATATTATTACACTGTAACAACACACTTGATAACTTTCGTAACGCATTAAATCGGTAAAAACTTGTTTAATGTACTTACTTAGGAACTAACCTTTTTTCACGAAAAAACAGTCGTTTTCACAAAGCAACCAAACCATACAAACTTTATTTTAATATATACCGCGAAGTGTTGACAACCTCAACAGTGAGTAATATGAGCGAGTTTGACAGTAACAAAAAGAAAACTTGCGTTTCGTTACTACTTTAATGGTATAAAGTTTTTTATATTTTTATTTATCTCCACATAACAAACTGACAAAATACGATTTTAAATTGCAAATAATGACAAAAATCATGCAAAGGCTATGCTTTTGCAACATAACTATTTTTCCAACAAGTAAATAAACTTAATCGCAAATAGTACCAGTGGAACTACTAGTTGTTCCACTTGCATAATCGGAACGTATCAAAGAACGAAGACTAGCGGAATTGGATTCACAAGAATCATTCATTCCGAAAGCGATTACCAGTTGAATACCTTACACAATACCAAAAACTTTCTGACTGGGTTGACAACTGGTAATGGGCTTGAAGTTCACTGGTAATGGGCTTCAAGTTAGACAATAAGGCTGCAGAGTCACGTATTTAAAGTTTCATTGCTTGGGGATGAACCTCAGTCATAATACCAATTATTTTAGATATTTTGTATATTTTTAACTTTTTTTGTCTTTCGTTTTTTCTAAAAGTTTTTGTACAAACTAAGAGTATTAAAACACTTCCAATGTTCCACTAGCAAAGTATTTTTTTATTCCAGTTTTTCCCCTTAAGGGGTATTTGTCACAGGGGAAAACTGGAATAACCCTTTATTTGTAACCAACTTTATCACGTTTCACTATAAATAAATAATAAATAAAATAATAATAAAAAATGCTGGACAATTCACACAGCATTATCTAGCCCCAAGCTAAGCAGAGCTTGAGTTATGGGTACTAGATAACTGATATACTTAATACAATACACTACATAGATACATTTTTTTTTATTTTACATAGAAAACACCCAGACCAACGGAACAAATTTCTGCAGATCGTACAAAAATTTGTTCCGAGACGGGAATCGATCCCGCAACCTACTGCGTCGCAGGCGGACCTTCGCCCGCTGCGTCACGGAGGTCGTCGACTATGCCTCTAAATTTTTTTTCTTTTCAGAGAGAAGCTTTTTGGAAAGCTTGAATTGTTAATGGTACTCTGATATTTAATGCCTAGTGTTTTATTCTCAGGTTTTATGCAATGAAACTATCGGGTTTTTATTTGTGCAAGGATCAGCCTGAAAGATATACCAAAAATGAACATTATTGTAGATTAAATACGGCTCAGTGTGGATAAATAAAGTTTAACCTCTATAGAACTTGTAAAAGTGCTAGTCGAGTTTCATTTGTAAGTATGCTTCTAAAAGTTTCCCTGTGAGCTTTCTCGGGCCTTTGCGAGTTTCTGCGTCTGTCACTTTGCACACTGTGCATATTAATTGAGCTCTAATTGCTTGATTTTTAAGGAAGAATAATGATAAAAACTAACCGTATGAGAACATGTTTTACACCTGCTTCTTTCTACTTTAGTTATTTCATATGGCGTCAGCTCAAATCAGCTGTCATTGAAGGTTTGACAGCCTGAATATTTTTGCACCTTGTCCTGTCCTAGACCTCCTTTTATGCTTTTAATTCGTTACGAAGACCACCAGGGAGCCTTCTTTTTTTACTCTCTTGCTATCTCTACTTCGACTTTTCTATTAAACCAGAATCAACCAAACTGAAATAAGCTAAGCTAAGGAAAACACCTTATAAACTTTGACTTTGTCTCAGCGTTATTCATCAGCAAATAAAAAAAAAAAAAAATCTCCCACTAAACACTTCGCATCCACACTCCAACTGCCCAAGGTTTCCACTGCTAGTCTGTCTTTATTGAACATAAAATGATGAAAAACCCAGATTTTTCAAAGGGCATTTAAGAGTTGTTTTTGTGTTTTAGATCAGTTTTTTGGTAATTGGAAATATTCTAAAATGTTTCAGTCAGGGCAAAACAACACAGGCATTGTAATTTCGTCAACACTTTCTTGTCTTCGTTACGCTGATTTAATTCACATTACGGAAAAGCTTGTCACGTGTAAAAAAGATGCTTGCTAGAGAAATGTTTCACTAACACAGTTTCTATGTACTACACATCTCAAACGTAATTGCTTGTAGAATAGAAGCAGAAACTAGTATGTACTAACTCGTACCTACTTGACTGGAAGAGCGGTACCGTGTTATTACGTCGGAATATGTCTATATTTTTTTTTCATGTTAGTATCCAGCATCTCAGCTCTCGGGCAGAGTATAGCATATTTTGTTTGAGATTATTATCAAAAGAAATAATTGGTTAATTTTATATTATGAGAGATAAACTGTAAATGAAAACTGATTGCGATTTTAGGACCGGAGAACGTTTGTCGGATCAGATAATTTTATAGTAAAAATAGAACCACATTTAATCTCTTTCTGAGAGTCATTATTGTATCCGATGAAAATCGTCATTTTGCAATATTCGTTTTTAATCGCTCTGCTATAAACTAAACACCGCTTTTCAGTAAACAATTAAAGCAGAGGTCCTAGTAGATATAAAGTACTCCGCATTTGCAAGCGACAGATATGTCGTAGTTGCGCCCTCGCGCCTCATTTAATTTCTGTTTTGAACTTGTTTTACCGAGTCCGGGCTGAAAGGCAGTTTATGTTTTAGGTTCAAGTAATTTAACTTTAGTTATTCAGCTAATAAAGATTAACTTCTCATATTGATTTACTCTGTTGCGTGAGAGTGATGAAATAAGTTTTATAAATATATGAAATTCCAAATATGACTTGCTTTTCATGTAATCTACTTTGACGAATTTGGTCTCATGAAAGTTAAACTGAACGACTTAATAATATGTACAAAAAGATCGATCGTTTTTTTTCGTAGTTACCTACTTGATCCAATGTTTTAAAACTAGAACCTTGCTGCTGTGTGTATTCTATGTAGTTATAATTATTCCTTTGAAAATTCTAAAAACTTATTGTTTTTGTCTTGTTATTTATAAAAGATCTCCCTTTAAGATCTTTGTTTTAGCTGTCCTGTTCAAAAATTCCCCGAAAAGTGTAGGAGATTAAAAAGAAAAATGGAATAAAGTCCTTGTTTGTAAATAATTAAACTTTAGTTTACAGTGAGGGGTGCTCCCGAGACATCTCGATTATTTAAAGGGAGGCTGCGTAAAGTTGGTTGCGAGTAAATAAATATGTCATTCACTAAGCTCAGAGAATCTCGTGAAAAATGCAGGAATTACTGTCGCTGACAAATTGCGTAGGCGTTCTCGTAATGTATTTATTTAATGTATGTATGGACGGAAGGATGGCTAAACAGCAACTGTGGTTTTCACAAGCGGTGTATTATTGAATGAATGAATGAATGAATGAACACTTTATTGTACTCGTAAAAACAACATTCATTCATTATTTAACGAAGGTAATGAGCACATTTTTTAAGGGAAATAATTCATTTTCATATAATTGTGTGTGTATAATGTGTGTGTGATTTCTAACATTCAAGGTTTGGTAAAACAGTAATGTATGTTACAGAATTGAATACGCCATACTATTCTACCATGTTATTTTATACACACCGATATCTCAAATGTGACCAGATCACTCATGATTGGCTTGTAGAGATACAAGAGATACAACCAAAACTGGAACCAAACCATTTCAAATCACACCCAAACTTACTTTTTCCCCTCTCTTCCCGATAGGAATGGGTCGTCGACTTCTTTTCAGTCGACGAAACGAGACCGTTTACCGTCCACGATGAACTAGTTCATAAAACAGTCTACTGTTCGACCAGTTTATGCCGTTCAGTTCAGGACATGTTCGATCGTTGAACGTTGATGCACAGATTGGTAAACGACGACGAGAATCAAAACGATAATAAACGCTTGCCAATCGACGACGCGACGTATGAACTATTTTGACGACCGATGTGGTGCAGCCGGCAAAGGTCCGCCTGCGACGCAGGTTGCGGGTTCGATTCCCGCCTTAGGACAAATGTTTGTACGATATGCAAATATTTGTTCCGGGTGTTCTGGGTATTTTTATATAACTAGTAGTTCTACGAACAGTAGACCTCGCGATCACTACTTTTTTTTCAACAATGAATTTACCTAGGTACCTACCTACCTACCTATAGGTACCATGTCTTTCGGCGTTAACTCGCTTGCAAAATCGCCATGCCAGTAGTCAGTGTGAAATAGCACGGAGCAATAGTGTTATGTTATCGTATCACTTATCAGAATACCTAAGCACCAGTTTATTATAAATAAATAAATAAATAAAAAGATAAATAAATAAATAAATAAATAATATATTAATTATAGGTAGGCCTACCTTTAATAGTGGTGCTAAACTTGTCATAAGTAGGTAGGTATTAAAATGTAAGTATCGGTGCCTCTTGCTTTTTGACGCGTCAAAAGAAAAATCCCATAGGTCAGTAGGTAGGTACCTAGGGAACCTACACTACCTACCTACCTTCGGGATAGGTGCCTAGATAGGTAGAGATAAAGCATTCTAAAAATTCACGCCAAGAAAGTAGGTACCTATGACGTTTTATGAAGAGGGCCTGCATTTTTAGAATGGTTTGTCTCTACCTGGATAGGTATGCCCGAAAATCAGAAATAAATAACCCTCCTAGGTACCTAACCTACGCTTGTGTGCATAGTGCAACTTACCTACCATATGAAGATAATTGACATGCATATTTCATTGCAATAGAGTTTACTTTTACAAAACACCACTTACGCCGCCGCCGATAAACAGTCTGGCCTGGCGCAAGGCGAAAGAGAGATAGTCATATTAGCAAAACAATCAAGTGTGAAGAGAGCAGAATGCTTCATAGACGGTTGGCTAGAGAGCGAGAAACAAACAGTTTCGTCAACGCTCGACTTTGGACTGGGCGATGCAAATGTCGTTCACGAGTAAACTGGTTCATCAGTGGACTGTAAACCGGTCTAGCAGTCGACGGCAAACAAACAGTCTACAAAAACAGTTCGTTCATTCAAAGACCACTCCTACTTCCCGACTATTCCATTGAAGTCTCCTTGTACTGACTCACTCTACACACACGAGATATGCTGAATAAAAAAAAGAAAAAGTCTTTTTTTTTTTATTTAGCATATCTCGTCTCAATACTGAGAAAGACCTTCCCAAACAGACTTCCCATCATCACGATATTTTGCAGCGTCCGACCACTCCGTGTTAAAAGATATGAGACCGTCCCACCACCTTGTACGTGGCCGATTCCAACGATATCATACCTACAGCCTTTACCAACTACTGGACTTAGGCCTCCCCTGATAAACAATCCACTGGCTGAGTTACACACGCACACGCACACACACCACGGGAGGGGTCGATTCTTACGTCGTGACCGCTACGGCACTCTCTCATATGAAATCAAATAAGTACCTCTTCACGCCTGCGTAATAAGCAAAATCACAATAGATCTGTGAACGTGAGAAGATTCCAATTAACTGAACGAACGGGTGCTATCGGGCACTATACGACACGAATGTGGTTGATTGGAAGCACATTTATCATTAACATTTCTATTTATGTGAAAAATAAAATATGTTGCAATCACAACATATTTATATAGACTGATATTTTTGCAGTTATGAGTCGCGAATAGGTTTGACGAATTTGAGTCTCACATAGAAATTCACTTTCTGGTGTCAAAGAATTTCATGTAGGTACTGGTACAATAAATGTAGTCTGCACCCTGAACCCACCGACAGCAGAGCGGGTTGGTGCGACATTTCAGTGTTAGAATAATATAGGCAGCCAAGAGTATTTTGGCTTTGGTATGAAGATTTTTGAAGCAAACTCATATTCTTACCGCCTTAATTTATATAAAGTAAGAAATAGTAACTTTAATATGGTAAGCTCAAAAATCTACTACGTCGTCCTAGAGCTTGCTACGTCGTAGAGCCCGCTACGTTGTAGAACCTGCTACAAGTACATCACCGTATTAGGCAGGGCCATTGACTACACTTATCGGTAGTAGGTATAGTATAATCACTTTTGGCAAACAATAAGCTACCACGATACCAGTTCTGGTATTGGCGTCATCTTTGCTGCGCTTGGGCACCATTCTGGCATGCCACGGAGAGACAATAGTGCATTTTACACCAGGGGCGAGAAAGTGATCAATTCCTACCGAGTGTGTCGTTTTGGCCTTAAAACACACGAGGTAGGAATCGCACTTTCTGCCGAGTGATAAATAGTGCTTTATACTACACCTTCGAGGAAAATAAAAGCAGAATTAATTATTAATTGAAATTTAGAAGAACTTACCGCGCCCAATGATGTTGGTAAAACCTCATTGACCGTGCCAGCCTTTGGGTTCTTTTTTCAAAATATTGTTCGGAAATCGGAGGAGGCATGATAATGGACTTGGAGTAAAAACTTTTTGTCGTTTGACCGAACGAAAATAACCATAGCTACCGGCCGATCTTTTAGGAAATTAATTTTTTTTAATTTTTTTCTTTATAAATTCTTGCCTTGGTGTAAAATGCACTATTATTATGCTGATTTTATGGCCAGTGTTATGGAAAGTAAACGCTTTTGTGTTTTTCATACCCAGTGCGGCATTTTTTGTTTTTCTTACTTTTTTGTGCTTTCGCAGTGATAATATGTTTCAATACACAGTTACATGAATGAAATCTCGAAATCAGTCACGTACTACTTATAGTACGTGACTGATCATTCATTAAAGAAAAATTAACTATGTAGCGGGGTAACAAACTTTATAATAAGACTGGCTGAGGCCAGTCTTATTATATCTTATATCTACCTTCAGTCTCGTTCGTGGACCCCTTAAGCTACTCACGGTTTGTCAGACTTATCTGCGAATCGGAAGAAATTAGCTTAGTCATGAGAACTTGAGTATTTTGGCTCTAGTGTAATAATTTTATAACCGAGACATTGACAGACTAGGATAACAAAGATAATACATACTGGGTCACTTTCAATATGTTCAATCGCTGCTACCGTGAACTAAGTCACTCGCAAATTCCAAAAATCAGATATGTTATCAAAAGATAGATAAATCCGTACTATCAAAATGGGAAGGACTAAACGCTTCGTCCCCACATACATTTTATTCGTAAACCTAGTAATAATAAAGCTGCAGTATCGTGCTATCGCAGTTAACAGCAATAGTTTCCGGCGGCGGCTCCCGCGGGTCTACGGAGCACTTTGCATGAATATGCAGACCACATTTTAATTAAAACAAAACGGTCGGGAGACCCTGTATGTTTGTTATAATTACCTGAGCAACTAGTGTTTTTGACAGTACCACAGTTAGAAACTGGCAAGAGCTGAAGTTTTGACATGGAAAAAATGGAAAGTTGCTGATTTGGTTGACTTACTTTATATTGGATAGGTCATCGATGCCTTTTCAGACTTTTTGATAACGAACATCGATTCGATTTGTCAAAAACCTTTTTCTTTTTATAGGTACTTAATACTTGTTTATTTAAAATTAAAATTTTCAGTAAATTTAACGTAGTTGAGCTTCTTTTGAAAGGAAGGAGGGAGCGTTCGGAAAAGTAATAACCGTCTTTCTGTCTTCTAGTTTGAATGATGTAGTTACAAGCTAAAGAGGCTAAAAGACAAAGCAAACATGTGCCTACCTAAATCACCGCTACCTTACAGCTCCCGCAAGCCTCCGTCTATTCAGCGACAACAGCTAGCAGTAAGCTCGGTGTCAACGCACGGTCGGCAAAGAGACAACTAGCAAGTTGTTCGATCGATGTCATCAGCAAACTACGTCCACTGCTGAATGTGCCTCCCCCAAATCTCTTTGCTATGATTACTACACCTGGCAGGGCTAGTTATTGCAGTGGAGGTGATAAAGATACACAGAAGGAAGCCTGTCCTTCTTCTGGTAGGTTCCTAAGTCGGCTCTTACAACATCCATGGGCTGAGTTGAAAGGGTCGATTCTAACGCCGGGACTGCCACGGCTAGCTAAACGAACTCGGCCAGTTTGGCCAAATAAACAAACTTCGGCTAAAAGAGCTCGTGCAATCCAATCATAACAAAATAATTTATATTCCGTTTATTATTCCGCGAAACTCAGCAATACTATTGCAATAAAAAATAAATTGGCAATAAATACATTAAAGAGAGTATTGTATGCCGGCCCGACGGGACACATATGCATGAAAATGTTCTATTTATTGCGGGCACGTAACGTTTAATGTAAAATGCGCTACCGCATTGAATTTTGTACCTACCTGTAGCTATAGGAACGTGTTCTGCGCTCATATTGCCTTCCAATTTATATCACCTAGCTTACTAGGTGATATAAATTGGAAGGCTTCACTAGCAGATTGACTTCTTACGAAGGAAAATCGTTGTTCGAAATTAAACTACGTCCTGCATATTATACTATGTTTACGCTGACACTGGCCGCTGTGGCCTAAATTTGCCTAGGACGACATCATTGTCACATCATCATTTAAACAAAAACCACCAAACAGTTACAAAATACCAAATAAACAACTTAAATAAGAAATAACATAATAAAAATTGCGTAAGGCAAATATGGCAGCCTTATTGCTACGAGCTTTCTCTACTAGGCAAAGATAAGATTGTATTAGCAAGTCATGGTTTAAGCTATGGCCAAAGTATTGTTAAGTTCCCCATAACCCCGCATTGTTTACATTAGTGGGCTACCCTGATCTGTCCTCCGATAATAATTCCATTTACACAATCTTTTCAGCAAACCGATTTAATTATTCCGCTTTAGTTTTACAGCGAGTTTTCATTATACCCCCGACCTTTCTGATTGTGTTACTGGTACATCTAATATTTTGTGTACCCACACACAAAAGCAAGCAAGCACTAGGTACTACTTTGAATTAAAGCTATATTAATAAAAAATTTACTCTATTTATGGATCGTAAGTCTAATCTTAAATCCATAAATAGAGTGGGAATTATATTTAATATATTTAAAAAAAATTATATTAAACCTACGTTATTAATGTCTGAGATACAGAAGGGACCAAAAGCGTGCCCAATGGATATACACTGGCTATTGCGTCCCTGTTTCTATCCGAACTTTGTTGACGCTCTATTGCTCGTCTCGATAACTCGATTATTCCGTGCTTGTCTTTTGTGTTTTTATTAAAAATATTAATATAAAGGATTCTAAAAAAAGTTAAAAGATTGTCACGTCAGCTTTTAATTACTGAGCTCCACAACAAACTTCAATTTAGAGATATTACAATGACTATTGCATGATTTCGCAAAGAAAGAAGAAGTCTTTTGTGATTTATATTCATTTATGAACGAATTCATTAGAGTTACTGTAACAAAGATAAACTCAATAACTTTTAAAGTTAAGTTTGGTTACTTAAATTTAAACTGATGTTAATTTAAATAATACTAGACGATCAACTTATTTTGTTATCAATCTTAAACTATTAATATAACTTTATTATGTATGAAGGTTGGTAACTAAGTATTTTCTAAAACTCAGTCTAACAGCTTTTGTAGATATTTTATTTCACACTAGTGCGATGAGATTTATGGAAGCATAAGTCCATCCCCGGTATACTATCTATCTCCTTGTCGAATTTCATTATGATCCAGTCAGCAGTTGAGACGTGTAAAGGTAACAAATAGACAGAGTTGGCTTATAATATTAGTAGGGATGGATTCACAATATTACACAACATTACCACGATACTAAGAATATACGTAAAAACTCGCAATAAGTAGCAAAAAATCTTCATGAAATGATAAAAACCAATTGGATCAGGATTCGCGTAGACGTGAAGAATCACTTAGACAAATTGACACGCAGACATAGCCGATACCTCTGGGCTCACTTGGCGTAAAGGACATTTGGTCGAAATTTAGTTAATAATGCAGTTTTACTCAGTTTTTAATTCTCTATCGAACTGTATATTTAGTTTCCTCAAATTCAAGAAAAAAACGCCTATACGACCCAGGATTTTTATCACGAAAACTCAATTTTTTGGAAATAAAAGGGTGTAAATGACAAAACGTCATCGGAGTGTAGTCACCTTAGTAGTATAGGAAAAATACAAAATAATAGTCCTATACAACCTTTCAAAATGAAATAAGAAAAATGATTTGTCCTTTACGACCTTGCTATTTTAAATTTAAAAAAACAATTTATATTTACGACCTTACTAAATAATGCCTAGGTACTGTTATTTAGTTAGGTCGTAAAGAACAATTGATAATTTCGCAATACTTTTACAAAGGTCGTAACCTTACATTAGAGAATTATTTTCTTCTAACTTGCGTCAAAGCTGAAAATAATAAAGACCAAATGAGTGAAAGGGACAAAGAGCTATTGGACATTCATCTAAGGGAGAAAAAAGCTAGTTACGAAAGATTCAAAGTTCATCAAACTCTTAAGTCAAACAACAAAACCATCACCTGCAGTTTTGACCTACAAAAAGTTTTGAATACGCCTCATGGTCAAAGCATGTTGTTGTATTATTCTAGAAAATATTCGGTGTATAATTTTACAATTTATGAAAGTGAAACACAGGAAGTTTTTTGTTATACGTGGGGGGAAAGCGACGGCAAAAGAGGAAGCAACGAAATTGCTACATGCTTGATGAAATATCTAGAAGAAAAAGACAGAAATGGGGTTAAACATCTATTAATGTACTGTGACTCTTGTACAGGACAGAATAAAAATAAGACTGTACTGGCAGCCATGAACCATTTTCTAAAGTCGGCGGTAAATTTGGAAGTCATTCAAATCAACTATTTACTACCGGGCCACACTTATATGCCCGTTGATTCAGTTCACGCTGTTATCGAAAGAGAAATAAGAAAACTTATTGTCTGGAGCCCCTCACAGTGGCCCACATATTTTGAATCGGCACGAAAAAGACCCAGACCCTATAAAGTCCATGTAATGGACTATTCAGAGTTTTTAAACTTTGATCAAATAGCTGGAAATACCTTCACGCCAAAGACATCGAAAGATATAAAACTGAAAGATATTAGGGTAGCTACTTTTAAAAAGAAAACTACAGACAATATGTTTATAAAATATTCAATGGAAGAAGATGCACCGACACACAATATAAAATTATGTGAGAAAAACTCATGGAAAGGAAAAGGCAGAGGAAAAGGGAAGAGTCAATCAAAAGGAAAGAAAAGCCAGCCAAACAATGAGTCAGGTGAAGAAATTACAACAGTAAAGTTATACTCTTGTAGGCTACCAATAGCTGCGGCTAAATATAAAGATCTGAATAATATGTGTGAAAATGGAACTATCCCTTACAGATTTCATAAAGAATATCGGGAACTGCCATGCGACTCTAAGCTTCGCGAGACTTTGAACGAAACCGATGAGGATGACGAAAAAAGTGACTATGATTAATATGCGTCGAGGAGCCCACGCCTTTCCCCAGCTGTGGAACGGTTCAGAGCAAGCTGGACCCAAGCTTAGTAAATAATAGAGATTATGTTCTGTTGTGATTATGATAAATAAATAAAAGTCATTATTTAAAATACATATTCAAGGATATTTATCGCGTTTATTTACCTATTTTTTTCCCAAAGTTTCATCAGGTTTACACTCTGCCGTGGTCACGAGATGTGCGGAATACTGGAGCTACCACCTTGCGAAGCGAATACAGCACGTTTTTTGCAAAAAAAAACACAAAAATGCTTTTCCCGCTTCGCTGAGCTAGTTGATCCAGTAATCCAATCATTCCATGACCACGACAATGTAAATCTGTTAAAATGTCTGAAAAAATTGGTAAAGAAACGCAATAAATACCATTGAATATTTATTATAATGTGTTCTGATTGCGTAAAAAACCTTAGAAATTGTAATAAACCATTTTTATTTGATTCTATCTATGTTTTATTTATAGAGAAATATCCTTTCATTAAACTTAAAAGAAAAGAGCAACAATATAAACACAATACATAGAAAAATAACATTATTTATTTATTTATTAGCTTATTAATTAATCCTTTATGACCTCAAAATTTTTAAATTTGTCAATTACAACCTTGATTTGTAAAGTTTTGAACATCAAAAGTAGCTTTACGCTCTAAGGTACTTGCATACACTGATTTTTTTTGGGGCATATAGGTCATTTCTTTGAAATTTTAGGGTCGTATAGGAATTTTATTTCAGTAAATATAAAACTAGGACAGTTAATCAACACAGCTTTAGAAAGTACCAGAAATTCTAAGTACTTTCTTCCTAGGTTTCGTCTAAATAGCATCAAAAACAAAAAAACTACAATCAAAATAAACTTTTTGTTTTTGTTTTTTGCGTCTCCTGTAAAGTCGCCTTTTGTCCTTTACGCCAAGTGAGCCCAGAGGTATACGCATGGCATAAATCAAATAATTTCCAAACCGAATTCCAGTCACAAATAAAGCACAGTTTGTCATTGGTGCGATAACTAAACCCATACAGTTTTTGACATACTTTTTAAGTACATATTAATATCTCTGGCATAATAATTATGATAAACTTACTTGTAGGTGACGAATTCTGTATTTTTTTGTATCTTATTTAGTAAATTTATTTGAGGACGAAATGAATAATAAAAAATTGTAAACCACTTATTTTTATACTTAAGAACTCTAACTCAAAATGTTGGAACGCCCTTAAAGGGTTCATGTAACCAAGATTCTACCTAAAAAAATTAACACCTTGTTATTAACATGAATGCAATAAATAAATAAACAAATCTATATATATAAAAGAAAGTCGTGTTAGTTACACTATTTATAACTCAAGAACGGCTGAACCGATTTGGCTGAAAATTGGTGGGGAGGCAGCTTAGAACCAGGAGACGGACATAGGCTATGTTTTATCTCAGAATTACCACGGGAACGGGAACTACGCAAGCGAAGCCGCGGGCAGCAGCTAGTAAGTTTATAAAGCGTGATAGCCTGGGGTGAATTCATAGAGAATTCCCCATTTATAATTGTCATTGCTTTTGTCTTCAGCAGCGTGACAAATTAAGTTGAGCTGATGTGTCGAATCCATGGTGACGTAAACTTAATTCACCTGAGCTTATTCACCTAGGTGCATTAAATACACCTTTAGTTAACTTTAAACACCTGGGTGTGTTAAAGTTACTTTTAATAATCTTTATTGACCTTATTCACCTGGGTTCATTAAATTTACTTTTACGTTAACTTTATTCACTCATATAGTCATGTAGTATATAAGTTTGGTTAGGAAAGCAAACATTTCAAATATCCTTAAAACTTATATTCTTTGACGAAAATTAAATTAGGAGCCGGTTATTATAACTTCAACTTTGATGTTATTATTTTAAACCTAATCTTTCATTCAAACTTCCAAGTTTTTGTTGAGAATACACAAGAGGCAAGACTTTTAACTTCAAAATAGCTTTAAATACATCTTTTTTATAAATAAGTTACCGACAAATTTTACGCTTCGGTACGTCGGTGTTGGCATTGTGCAAAAGACGTTACCCGCGTTACAACTACTCGTACAATAGGTACTACTCACCCAATCGACCCACTGAATGCGGAAAATAATACTTTTCTTAATTGAATTGAATTTGAAAATAATTTATTTCTTTACATTTGTATAAGGTGGTTCACTCGTTATCAAGAAGAAAGTCATTGTCTGCTTTCATTAAAACAAAAACCACTTATCTCTCAAAAAGGTTACGTATTATATTAACTACTAAACTTTATGAATTATGAATTATGAATTATAATAACTAAAATCATTTCAACTATTTTCGATATAACTACGGTCCATTCACCTAAAGTTTAAAATACCCACAGATTTCGTTATAATGATTTCGTTAAGCGTTATGAACATATGTGAATCGACCGTAGTTAAATCGAAAATAGTTGAAATGATTTTAGTTATTTTAATACGACCTTCTAACATCGAAATGGCCCATTGTAATTCCGAACGTTCAATGCATAAATTCTTTATTTTACAATCTGATTTATGTAAGTATTATCGGAATGATAACTTTTCTCTGAAAAACTCTCGTAATAAGTAATTTCTCAGGTTAAGATTAAAGAACTGAAGTGACCCGCAAGTTCGGAAGGTTCAGTCATTCATTACGTGCAAATGAAGCCATGTTTGAAAAGGGTTTATTTAGGAACTAGGAATGGGAAATCATCATTTTTTATTGAGTGTGAGAAAGGCTTGAGGGCATTTCAAAGAGGTTGAGAAATTATTCACGTTCCGTTTTCGGGATCATGAATTACCCCTGGACGGCTCGACTGTGCTTAGCCAACGAATATTTTACACTCGTTTTTATAAGGGCACTTTAAATCGAAACGTAGCTTTAGGGGCACTATCTGTATAAGGTAGCGGTTTACAAAGGAACACACAGACAAAGAATTTCCGCAGCTCAAAGCGGTTTCCAGTGGGAAACAGACATAAAACACCTTTCACCGAACCTAACCCACAAAAAAAGTGTTACCTAACGCTGGAAATTTGGATGATGAAAAAATTCAAAAAGGTTAATTGCGACTCAATCTTATTCAACTAAACCAGGTGTCTTAAAACTTTTAAAGTTTCTTAAACGTTATCATAGTGTAACCTAAAAGTTTGAGCTGATATGGAGTAATATACAAAGAATGAAATTTCTAACAAAATTAAATAATTTTACAAAAGGCGTTCCTACCAGGATTTACCTAAAGTGTGGCCCATTGAATCCAGAGATTTATACGGATACATAAATTCAACGGAATTTTTAAATTACATTAGACACTATTTCCCTCCTACTTTTTGCCATTAAAAAATTAAAGACCGTGAGTGAGCATGGGAATCAAAAGGTTATGTTTTGCGTAGAAATACGGACTGGAACTTTTTTTCAACAAATAATCTGTACCTTTTAGGAGTTTTTACTACTGACATTGGAAACAATCCTGAAGTCAGAGAAGGTATAGAAATATCGATAAATCCACACTTAGCTATGTTTCCAACATTTTTCGGAACCTATAATATATGTATATTATAATTTGAATGAGGCGACGTGCTGATGAATTTTTATTTTCATCACAGTATACCTGGGTACCTATTGTATTCCGTCATCTCAACCAAAACAGAAACAAGGGAAATGTAAAACCAAAGATGTCCCGGATTCAATTACAACAAATGCTTTGCAGTAATCTATGTGTAGGGGACGCAGGTAGTCCTGACTTAACGATACTTGTTTTTTTCCGTTTTTATCGGTCTGTAGGTACCTGGGATTTGAGTACGAGTGCTACAGCATAAGTGGTAATAATAATCGTCTTTTTATATGAGAATTACCTTTCTACTTGTAATCTGTCAACTTTAACAACGATGAAACAGTGTTTTTCTTTTTGATTTTCTCACTCTTTAGACTTAAGCCAACAGATGAATACAAATGACTAGTTACATAAAGTTGGCAGACATATTTTACAGGAGAGGTCTAAATAGATACCTAGCTAACAATGATATTTTTACCCCCAAAAAGTATTAAATAATTAAACAAACAGTAAATAAAGAGGTGATACGTACTTATAACTAGTTAAGCACAGTTTACATAATTATATCCGCTCTACAAAAAAATTGCCTTTAGTCTTTTTCCCTAATAATCGTTTCAAGTTTTCTCACTGGAAAGTTTCTAAATCAAAAAATTCTTGTTAATATTTTGTATCAAATATGTAACAGCTTTCACTTTATTAATATTATTTGTGTTGAAAATTAATATTCATTTTGACACAAGCTTTCTTGGCGCAATAATTACCCTTCTAACTCAAATAGAAAGTTAATTTAGTAGGGAGCGTTAGTTTAGATTACGTTTGGGACTTAGTACTAGGCACTTACAGGAGTAAATACTGTCTCATCATCCTTTATCTTATTTTCAATTTCAATATTTTTAGTTTCATCATCATCAACTCGTATACGTCCACTGCTGAACATAGGCATTCCCCAAGCGACGCCACGCACAGCGGTCTTTCGTCACCTCTATCCATCGACCGCTACATAAAGGTATTAAGCTTTAGGTCATAAAATTTAAACTTGGGGTTGTTCTTAAGTTCCGAATTAATTATTTTCAATTTATCTTATGTTTTATTTAAGGTGCTTTTAAACGGGCTACACTTTTCTGCAATATGTGGCTGCAATACAATGGCCGGCAACATTGCTCACAATACCAGCCAGACTATTCAAGATTGCAGTAATGGCCCGGCAATAATTGCCAAATATTTCAGGTGTTGCCATGTATGGCCGGGATGGCCGGTTTGGTATGGCCGGCGATCGCTGACCGATCGATTTAACTGCAATATTGCCCAGCCAGTTCTATTGTTGGTTCAGTCGCTCCCTATTGTAATGGCATAGTGCATCTTTTTCTACCGACATGAAGTTTGTTATGAGTGATACTTTGACTAATTGCTATGTTCTGTATTTTGTTGTTTGTTTTTGAACACAACACATGGCCCGGCCATAGAATGCTCGGACATCAGTGTTCGAGCAATAGTTTTGTAAAGGCCGGGCAATTATTTGCCAATAGTGCAGCCACTAATTGCAGAAGAGTGTAGCCCGTTTAGAAGCGCGTTTATATTAATTTTCATAAGATTGGTACGAGATAAAAAAAAAAAAAAAATTCAGTCATTCAAAAGATTTCATAACGGACTGCAAAATTAATAAAAGACAACGTTAAATAAATTTTGAAATTAATACCTACAGCTTATTCTGAATCATGAATATTTATAACATTATCATGATTACAGTCATTGTTATTTCAGTGAGTTGTATTCCTTCAAGAAAACGAAGTAAAGTAACTGGCATTCGGTACATTACGAGCAAAAGGGGTAGGGTAAAGCAGAGATACGTGCTCCATTCTCAAAAACAAAACCATGTTTGAATATGAAGCTTGAAAATTAAGCTATAAATTTAGTGTTTTTCAAAACGTTATCATATTAACGTTTTGAAAAAGACTTCATATGAATTGACGTTTTTGAAAAAAAATAAACACTTTATTTCAAGATAGCTGGCGAAGCTGCTGATCGATATCTTATAAAACTTTGATTGCTGATCGATATCTTACTAAATTGACAATGAAAATTACAATCAAATAATAGAAACAAATTAGAATATAAAATATATATTATATTTCACAAAACACTACTTGATAAAATGATTAAGAAAATAATTTTATCAAGTCAAACTCTGCGAGTTAGTTTAGAAATATTTGGTGTCTTTAGTTTAGTAGGTACTAAAAATAAATGTAAAATAACAGTAGTTCAGTCATAATATTGATACAACATTACAAGCTGAATGCGACTTTGTCTAGACTAGATTCTTAAGTAATAGTATATAATTTTTTCGAATTTTAAACACAATTCTATGGCTTAGATGTTTTTAAAAATCACAAAAGCGCGGCCTCAGCCGGAATACCAACCCATAAAGGAAAATAAGGTTTTGAAGCTCGAGCACGTAGATATCCTTTCTGGGGCGTATATCCGGACTTTACCCTAGCTACCTACCACCATAACGAGGAAAGGGGTGGGTACATTACGAGTAAAGGGGGAAGGCAAATAACCATTACGCTTTATTTAGGTATCTATTTTGAATTGTAATGGCAATAAAGACATTATTCGCCCTTTTCGGATTTACCGTTTAGTAAACATTATGGGAGTAATGGTTGGTTTCTATTATATCTATCTGTATGTATGCGTTTGCGCATATTATGTATGTTATTTAATATAATGTGTAACATTTTAAAGGTATTTATCGTTGTAAGCATGGTGGACGATGATCAACTCAGGTTTAAATGCTAGCACTTGTTTTTCAGTCATTAGTCAGTAACGGTAGAGTTAGTTATTTTACTTATGTTTATGTTTTGTTGTAGTTGCTACTACGTATTTTCGTTTTACTCGTCTTTTAGATACGAAATTCACCTCTGAGACACTCTTAAAAATGAACGCACTCTTTGTTGTCAAATGTAGGCTGTGCTCTCACTGAAAATTGGTACTTAAGATTGTCGGCTGAAAATGAGTCCGCTTACCATAAAAAATGTGTTTGTATTAATAACATCGTCTTGCTTAGTTAGATAACCTTCAGAAGTCTTAAAACAAGCAAACCAATTTTACAAGATCCTCAAGATAGGTGTTTATGTTGCCTAGGCTGTTTTTTATTTAAATTTGTCCTTTTTTGCTGAAGTTCCAATTTTCGAATAATTTTTGTAGGAATGGATAAACAGTGGATTCTAAATTTTCCCCGTAAATCAAGCAGCATTTTTTCCTGATAAAAATGTTGCAAGCTAGTAAAAAGAAATATTTTTATTAATTAAATTTGAAAGCAATTTGTCTGACTGTATGCTTTTAATAGTTAATTGGATGACTTAGACAGAACCTAGAAGATTTTTCAAAAAATCACTTGCCTCATAGGTAACGTAGATAACTGAGGCTTACTGAGCACAGAACACAGGAAAGTATATCTGAGCGGAGTCTGTTTAGAAACAGAAATGAAAAACATAAATAGATGGTAAAAAAAACAATGTATATCTTGGAAATCCCTCTAAACCAAATTGAATAACACACACCATGTATTCTTCCGCTCAGATGTCCTTTTCTTACGTGATCTTCGCCGTAAACAAAAATAACCGAGTTGGTTCATACCGTATGAAACTTGGTCCTAATTTGTATGCAAACTTTGCTGGTTCATGCTCCCTTTTGTTTCACCGTTCCACTGACAATCGGAAATCCAGCATTTACTGTGCGTAAGGTACGCCTCTGAATAATTTTAATTTATACAAGAACAATACGAAATCTTTGGAATCGGAATAAGAACCGTGGATGCGACATAGTTAGTACTTCGGTCTTCATTCTCGTAGAAAGTTGTTGGTGTTACGATTTCGAGAAGGCTCAGTACGTAACTCGATGCATATAGAGTGGTAGGTATGGCTTGATAGGTGTGTGCTACCTACCAACCGACATATTGGATACTGATGACTGATCTAATGTTAAACAAGTGAAGGCTGATGTAAACGTTAAAGGAGAAACGTTAGAAATAGTAGAAAGTACCGTATTCTTAGATCATAAACTTCAATGGGGCCCACACATAGATAAGCTATCGAAGAGACTTAGTTCTGCAGCGTATGCAGTCAAAAAAATCCGTCATCTTACAGACGTGGATACATCTAGACTTGTTTATTTCAGCTACTTCCATAGTATTATGTCTTATGGCATACTGCTGTGGGGGAACGCTGCAGATATTAACACCGTATTTGTGCTGCAGAAGAGGGCTGTTCGTGCAATCTATAATATGGGTCCCAGAGAATCCCTACGTTATAAATTCAAAGAAATAAATATAATGACAGTACCATGTCAATATATTTATGAAAACTTGTTGTACACTGAATGATACATAGAAATAAAAATCTGTTCCCAAAAAATTGTGATAAACATAACTTGAATACCAGAAATAAACATAAACTCGCTGTGCCCACAACTAGGCTACACAAAATTAATGTATCTTTTAAAGGGCAATGTATACGCTTCTACAACAAAACTCCTAGTGAGTTGCAACAATTATCAGTAAATAAATTCAAACAAATTGTCAAAACCTTGCTGTGCAAAAAGGCTTACTATAAAATATCAGATTATCTAGAAGATAAAAAAGCTTGGAACGGGTTTTGCTCCAACTCGAAGAATAACAACTAACAGGCTAAAGGTTTCTTCGTCGCTTCTTTACTTTGGTCTACATACCGAAGCGACAGAAATCAAAAATATCACTTTATTTCCGTGTCAGTGTATAGTTTTATAATTTGACCTTTTCTAAGTGTACATTTATTGTATTTATGGAAATAAAGAGTTTTTGATTTTGATTTTGATTTTTGATTCTGATATGCTCTAGTTACACAGGTAAAGTATTATAATTGGTGAACAGCGAAGTTTTGTGCACATAATTATATTCTTTTAAGCAATATTAATTTTAAATTTTTTCCATACTAATTCATGTATCAAAACGGAATAAATAATTTGAATTGAATCTATTCAGAAACCATTGACGAATATTATTAAAAAAGTAATAACAAATTATTTATTTTATGAAAAAATTAAATGGATTTTTCAAGGTGACAGTTCATTTCTTGAATATGCAGGATCACGTTTGAAATGCGTATTACGACAAATACGTAAATATTTGTTATCAGCAAGTCATGCTCCAGGAACTTTGAACTCAAAAATTAATTTTACCTTTTAATAACAGTTGCATTTACACTGACTTTGTAATACTTTCATTAATCACTAAGTTGATGCTGGACTTTCCCTAATGAGAGCCAAAGCGTCCCCCAAACCTCTCTTCACACGTAAGTAGTCTTCGTTGAGACTGCTACTGTGGCCGAAAGTCAATTAAGTAGGACATTATCATACCTATCAATGTACCTTTAACAAAAATTATAGGAATATCTACACAATGTTATGTATTGAGTATATCAGTTATCTAGTAGGTACCCCTAACTGCTTAGTTTGAGGCTAGATGATGCCGTGTGAATTTTTTATTTATCCATCTTACTTGACTTTGCTTGGGTCAAACAATTTCAATAATAGGGTACAAATCACTGTATTATTAACTACCATACAATACTTACCCTTCTTAATGATATTTTAATTGATGCCGTATCCAGCGAGCAAACATTATCCAATTTCACGATTCAATTGTAACCAATGTTTGAATGTAATTATTGACGAGGCAAGGCTTTGAACTCTACTATTTAACTGGTTTGGTGTTGCCACAAATAGAATCTGAATTGACTGGGTACGTTCTGTTGTCTGCCTACTTTCAAACGTCATTTGTTCTTCGTTTTCCTAGTTTCCTTCTTAGTTTTAATTTATAATTAATTATTAATAAGGTACTTACCTAAGCTTAATAATATGATAAAATAAAAAGCTCTTTAAATCCGCTTTGTTACGCTTATATAAGACAATCCTACAAAAGCAACATGAGATAATAAAATTATTTAAATAAAATTATTTCGTGTAAGTTTGAAAATATTTAAATTATTTAAAATTTATGCTCTTTCCATTTTCACAAAGTTTACGAATCCAAGCTTTTCGGCGCTTTCAGATTGTTTGTGAACTCTTTAAAAAAAACCGACATTCTGATGTTACAACTGTTTGTCTTTTGACCAATGTTCTTCAAGGAAACGTAATATGGCTTTACTAAATAAATAGTTGGGCTAGTGATGCTCTCTCACCACATTATTTTTTCAGTGAATTAAGAAAAAAAACAGTAAAATTTTTTAATCATTTTGAAAGACCAAACATTTTAAACCAACATTACTAAAAGCAACATCCGAACAAGACAACTAGATTCCGAAATTACTTTTCGGAATAATATCTATACCTAATTTTTTTGTTCTCAAAGGTGAGGAAAGAATAAAAAAGCACCTACACGTTTTTTAAATGCAAATGTATTCTGAAATTAATTATTATTTACTTTTGAAAATATCCATCAGCGACGACGACGAACGACGCGACGTTACCAAAAATCCTCTTAGTATGAGTTTTCATTGTCACAAGACCGCCTATCTGCATTAGTTTCATTACTTAATCCAGCTTTAGGGAAATAGGTAGGAAATAGACTAGAAGTGATTCGAATTAGCGCTCCGGCGTCGGTGCCGCAAGCAACGTCGGTACGGTAATTACAGAGGCGGGAGTCTTCAAAGCGTTGGTGACGTCGGCAGCTCCATTTTTTACGATTTTCCGCGCTTTCAGGGCTTCTTGATGAAGGAATGGAACCTTTTGTTAATTTTTACTTTTTAAAGTCATATGGCTCTCAAAACACAAGCTCTGTTTGTTTTGGAGCTGTGAAAATGTCGTGTATACCAGGTACCGCCCAATAGTACCTGCAAACGTATATATGGCTGAAAGAGGTTGCGGTCATTTGGTTCCTAAAGTAAAAGCTCTGCTTAGATTGAGCTTAGAACGAGCTGTGTGAAATAATATAGCCATCATTTATTTAGACCATCAATATGCTAATGATTAAAATTCATTTTATTTGTTTATTCAGTGGGTTAGCTCAGCGCTAGGTAGGTAATTTAATTTAGTAAGTTGCCAACATCACGTAATAAAATGGGTAAGTATGTTTAGATCGCGCTAGGTACCTAACCTACCTACTTCGACACGGAAACGGGCACCCGGACGTGCCCAATGTACGTTACTTCTAAAGTTAGCAATCCATGATGAGTTATAAGACTAGAGACGAGATAATCGAAAAGAACATAAAATAAAACATTAATTTATAATATAATAATATAATATAATATAAGCCTTTATTGCTGTTTTTACATGGGTATTTTTTAAAGCTATAGCCTTATTATTAACTTATTATTATCATGTTTTTTATTATTCTAATCGGCAAACGTTGGTTTGTCTGTGACAGCTTGTCTTCCGACATAGGCCTCCTCTAAAGATTTCCATATACTCTTGTCCTTTGCTGCACGGATCCATAGTGGACCAGCTATTTTCCTAATCGTCTTCCCATCTTTTAAATTGTCTACCTCGATTTCTTTTGCTATCTCTCGGGTACCATTCTGTAATTAATTTTGTCCATTTCTTTTTCTCTCAGTATATGCCCCGTCCATCGCCATTTTAATTGTCTATAAGTTGTATGTACATTTTTAAATTTAGTTTTCTTATTTATTTCTTCTAACTTCACTCTGTCTCTTCTTCTTACTCCTATTGTACTTCTTTCTATTCCATTTTGGCAGACCTTGATCTTTTTTTCCAATTGTTCGTGGCTACATAAAGATCTTTATTCTCCTTTCGTGTCTTATTTTGTACATTTAGAGGGTGTTGGTCCTTTTCCCCCACGAGGACCAGTCGGCTTGGGGGAGGGTTGTGTTTATTCTTATTTCTTTGTTCTATATTAGTTCGTTGTGTTTTCCGTTTGCCGGTTGCTGATTGCTATTGTTTATTTTCTGAAGCGGTGGATGACAGGGAGTTAGATCTACTCCTCATCATGTCGAAGGCGTTCAATCTGTTGGTCCTCTGTGGCATAAGAGTTTGCTGTTTTTTTAGGTGGGTAATATTTTCTGGTGATTTCGACATTCCTCTTTTCTTAACTTCGTTGTTTGAATTATTTCCCTTGACTATGAGTTTGTCATATTTTAGGTAAGCGAAATTTCCCTTCTGTCTTTCTTCTGTTAATTTACTTTGTAATTGTTTTCTTTTTTCCAAGACCTCTTTGGTGTAATCGTCTGTAATATATACATCTCTAAGGTTTTTTTTGTTTCTCATTACTTCATCCTTTTTCCATTCATTAACGAACGACAGAAGAATAGGTCTCGGCTTGCCATCAGTTTTATCCTTTCCAATACGGTAAATTTTGTTAACTTCGTACTCCTCTATGTTTATATCCAAGTCTTTTTTAAACATCGTCTTCACATCCTTTAATAATTTTGTGGTAGATTTTTCTCCCTCTTCTTTCCTAAATATAATTATGTTGTTCTGCTTTTTTTCTCTTTTCAAATACTCAATCTCCTTCTCAAGATTTACCAATTTTATTTTTAGGTTTTTATTTTCTGCGATGATAGGCTGTAGTTTTTCATCCATTTTCTTGATTATTGAGTTAGTGATTGTATCATTTAGTTCCGTTGTTTGTTTTTTCATTTTGATTTGCATTTTGTCGAATAACAGTTGAAATTGTTCTTCCATAGTTTCGAAGTGTGGTAAATAGTAGCCTTTTTATTTTTCCCGAGCTGGCAACCCAATGAGTGGTGTGCTTGTACTGGCGTTTTTATTTTCCTCGAGCTTGCAACACCAATGAGTGACGTGACTGTGAGGTGAAGGTGACAGGTGTTGACAGAAGGTTTGTTTATGCCACAAATCAGTCTAATTGTTTGGTGTTCGTGAAACAAAACATTAATTTAAAAGAACTCAATTCTTTAAACTCTCCGCCAATAAATAATTCCTAAATCATATATCACGTAATACAGCACTGCATATGGAACCCCGCTGCGATACCATAACTCCACGTGTCGGGTTTTATTTCCGATTTACTGCAGCTCTTTGGATTTGTCTCGGAAGGCAATGTGGCTTTTGAAATGCTAATCCAGCTCGCTGCAATCGTCATTCAATTTATTAATGAGAGTCTCTACACCGCATTATGGAAGTTGCCCACAGAGAGTGGCGAATCAAAGCAACTATGTATACTGTATTGTATAATCCGCGCACTATCACAATAAGTAATATTTGTATAACAATAGTGAGTAAGTAGATGTATGTAGTAAGATGAAACCTTGTCTGATTTGTATGATGTACCTACTGCACTGTGACACCTGTAGCGTTGTAACGTTATAGCAAAAAAGTTGTAAGCATAATAATTTAATCTTTCCATTCAATCCTTACGCGAGCATCAACGCGAGATTGCAAAAGCTACTGACCATGCGTTTCTTAGTTCGAAAAAGTCCCATTCCATTTTGGTTGCGCTCCTGTAGCTTTATTCAACGGCTATTCGCAAAAAACCTGTCGGTATTAAAATGGTTCTTACCGACTAAAATTTACTGGTAATAAAATGCTGATATCCAGTGTCCGTTGAAAGTCTTGACCTAGAATTTTCATTAAGTTTTCAGTAAAATATGCTAAGTTGAGGAAGCCGGCAACAGAGTGAATGTGTAAATATAGGTACCTTTATCTTCGCTTCACTTGTTGTGCTCAGATAAGTTTGAGATTAAGATCTAGAGCTGAGTTTCTCAACTTGAACTCGGGCAGCCGTGAAATCCGAGTTGTAAACGTCCTTTGACAAACCGTTGCAATAGTCGAGGGCTTCCCTGAGCGAAAGTAGCGCCTTCTTTTGAAAAAAAATTATGTATTCTTACTGAATAGCGGGCAAAGACTTAAAAGTTACAGAACCGCGAGGTAAGCTAACAGTCTTATTAATAATTACCCGCGGCTTCGCATGCGTTTTTTGGAAAAAAAGTAGTCTCCATATGTTATTCGAGGTCCGAATCTTTGTGTGTCCAAAATTTGGGATTACTCATTTAGTAGTTTTCGTAGTCTTCGACATAACATCTTGACAATGGTAGAAACTTTCGCCTTGTAACTTTACAGACATCCTTAATAGGCACAGTTTTCACAGTCAGAGATTTTCAAGTTTATTATGTCGTAGAATTTAGCTTCCCTAAAACCGGGCCGAAAGTTAAACTTCATGGTAGAATAAACATGATAACTCATTTTTTTTAATATTATATCTTCTATTGCGTGTGCAAATTAAAGAAACACGTTGAGGGCTCTACTTTCTCACTGAGAATCGCACTGCAAGTAAAGTACAGTGCAAACCACATTGTAATTAGTCGGTTAAGTGAAAAGTTTCCTCTTATGAGGTGAGAGGTGTGAATTAATTACGCCTTGTTCAGCAAGTCTTGCAATGGTGTAGATTAGTATCACAATGCGAGTCAATTCGTGGACATGGCTAACATGAGTGCTGTTATAAAACAAGTTCAAGAAATATTATTGTAGAACGTCAAAAAAAAAAAAAAAAGTCGTAAAAAGTCAAAGCAACCATTCTTAGAAAAGTTCAATTCCAATACATTTCAGGTTTTCCGTTACACTCCAACAAGATCACAGACACATATTCAAATACCTATCTGGAACCGACACCTAAGTACCTAAGTATTGGCAAGCAGCATCACACCGGGCGGTGCGATACTGCTTGCCAATAACATTGCAAATGTGCACCGGAATGCAATTATGGTCTGTACCTTGATATGGCTCTGACGGACAATCTTCTGATGCACTGGCACATGACGCTCTATGCTCTGATGGAATTGGTATCATAGTAAAATGACTTTAGAAGCTACATAACTGCGTTGAGACCTTCAATACTTGTATTTGAATGTGTATTAACTTTTGCCAAACTGCGAAGAAGAGTCATTTTGGTTTTCCCGGTAGACGAGAGTAACGGTTGGTTAGATTTTGACACATAATATTAATAATATTTATATAAATAATGCTGAATAATTTACACAGCTAGCCCTAAGCTAAGCAAAAATTGTGTTATGGGTACTAGATAACTGATATACTTAGTACAATACACTACTTGTATAGATATTTTTTATTCTACATGGAAAACATCCAGAACACCCAAAACAAAGGAGGTACCATTGAATTGCTCTTCATCACAAGAGTTACATGATTCTTTGAACAATAAAACAAGATCCGTCAAGTGCGAGTGTAACTCGCGCGCCGAGGGTTTTGAACGTTTCTCAAAAGTACCGGTTAGAGACTTCGCAATTTAACGAATACCTAAGAATAGTAGGTTACATTTCAGATGGATCTCTCTGCATGCTTCGGTTAAATGGGTGGTTCGGTTAAGGTGGGTATTGGTAAAATTTTCGACTTTTTTCAAAATATTTCAAAAAGTATGAAACCTACAGAGATTTGAAAAACTGGTTTGAAATGTCCAAATCGATACCTTTCATTTGATACCCCACTCGGTGGGGTAGAAACCTTTTGAAAATTATTCCTTTTCGACCATTTTTCAAAAAGTGTTCTTTTTACAGACTTCTCTATATTTTTCCTGTAAAATATAGATCCATATCTACAAACGCTCCATACATTTTAAACGGATCGCTCTGCAAACTTCGGAGATAGGGGGGGGGGAATGGGTATTTCTTCGACTTTTTTCAAAATATTTCAAAAAGTATGAAACCTACAGAAATTTCAAAAACTGTTTTGAAACGTACAAACAAATACCTTTCATTTGATACCCCACTCGGTAAGGTAGCCCCCCCTTTTGAAAATTATTCCCCCCCATTTTGACCATTTTTAAAAAAGTGTTCTTTTTTCAAACTTCTCTATATTTTTCCTGTAAAATATAGATCCATGTCTATAAACGCTCCATACATTTTACATGGATCGCTCTGCAATCTTCGGAGATAGGGGGGGGGGAATGGGTATTTTTTCGACTTTTTTCAAAATATTTTAAAAAGTATGAAACCTACAAAAATTTCAAAATATATTTTGAAATGTACAAAATGGTACCTTTCATTTGATACCCCATATGACTCTGTAGGTATCTTTTAAAATTTCGGCATCACAATTTGTATGGAAAATATTCATTTTCATTTTTCATTTATTTTCATTTATTTTTCTCAAAATCTGTACAGGCGCACGAAATGTATTATTGTTTTAAATTTCAAGTTGATAGCTGCAGTAGTTTTTGAGTTATTAAGGAGGGAAAAAAGGACAGACAAAGCGAGACCATAAGGGTTTTGAAACCGATCTTCGATCATCAAAACCCTAAAAACGAATTATAACTTCTTCTGTTAAATCCCTTTTCAATAGGTAAGTATCTTCTAAGCACCCGGGCTATATCTTTTATACTAAATAATTTTTGGGCGTAGGCGTAGGCGTAGTGAACCAAAGAGTAAAATCAGCACAAACATTATCGATTCGTTCCTCATGCTTAAATCAACATGGAAACTACGGTCTATGTCCCACAAATCCGTTATACGAAGAGCTTCCAATCCATCAACAAACTTGGAACCTTAGATAAATCAATCGATAACAAAACTTTCTAAGTTGCACCCTCTGACCGCTACTACCTAGCAACTAAGATAATAATAAGTTATGATAGTGTACCACAGGGACCCCGCTTCCGGCCATATAGGTTAAGGATTCACATAGCTCAGGCTACAATAAACTGGCCGTATTTGATAGGATTTTTGGAAATATACACAACAGTTTTTTTATTAAATCTATGAGGAACTGAAACACTGAAAGGCATTCTCATATTTTTGAAGTTCTATGGAAGTTACGCAATTTTGTTTGCGTAATTAATAATAATTATTATTATAACTTTACTAAGCAAAAAACAAGCAAAATCGCACTAAAGATTGATTATAAAATTACAATTTGAAGCAAACTAGTTCGGTATATTTAATTTTGTTCTGTAGTAGCTACTCTAAGTCAGAGACTCGTGGTGTAGATACCACGTTCCTTGCAGGTTCGTTTTGTAACATTATTACGGCCGTCAATATGAAGAAAGTAGACAGGTAGGTAATTTAAATGCTTAGTTATTGTAATAAAGTAATCCTACATTGTGGTTAGGTCTCTATTTATTGTTATAATTGTGATATTATTATGCTATCGCACTTATATTACAAAAGGAGAAAGTTTGGATGTACGGATGGACATTTGTTACTTCTTCACGCCAAAACTAAGAAATAATGGACTTACACATGAGTACATCGATGTTAGAAAAATTCGGGAGATTGGGTACTAGCTTCTCGAAAGTGGAACACTCAAATTAGGTCCAATTAAGTCCGCCCACCTCAGTCATAGTCGGACCGGCGCGGCGGCCGGCGTTCCTGGCTCGCGTATTGTTGTCTCGGTCGCACTTCAGTCTAGGCGTCTCTCCATCTTTTTTTGATCTTAACGTAGGTATATTGCAAAATATTGGAAATAGCGTGTCTTTAGTTGCGTTTAGTTGTAACACAACACAGGCCATTTGTTGAGTTAGCGCTGGGAAAATATACCATATCTACATTTATATTTTGTTGAGCTACCTGTAGATTGTTTGCAACAGTCTGCAGGTTGTTTCAATTGTAAATACTAATTATATTATAATTTTCTTTGTGAATAAAGTCTTCTATAATAAATAAATAACCATATCTACAGAATTTTACTTATCTTATACTCTATCTATGCTTTAGTTTAGTATCATGAAATTTCGCGCGCACTCAGAATGGGACGAAACCTTGTCAAAGAAAATGTCCGAACGCTTTTGTTCCTGTTCGAAATGGTACTTTATATCGCGCGCGGGTATACCATTACAACTTCAGCATGCTGGTTCAGCAAGGTTTAATCAAATCGTTTTGGTTGAGATGGCATCGTCTCTATTGTTGTATTTCGGCATGTTAAGTAACTAACTAATTAGTAATCTACGTTCTCCTGCCGCCACAAACGAAATTATAGCGATCTTGAAACCAGGTTAGACGGTAACTTTGTTATTTATACTGAAGAACACATACGGAAACTCAACATTATACGCAAAGTACGAAATAGTTACTGTGAGCTAATAATAAGACAAGACAGCATAGACAGCAAAGTAAAGACAACGCAGTAGTCAAAATCGCACAGTAAATTACTCATTATTCATAGACATTACAATACAGGAAGTTAAAACGTTAATTTCTATAAAGTAAATTTTTTTAAAGTATGCTCTGCGAATATAAAATACTCAAAATAACGTGATAGTAACTGAAGTAGATTCGTCTTTGAAAACTATACAAAAACGAGCAGCGATGGATTTATTAGTTTTCACAGAGAGCTACAATGAATTCGCCGGAGAGATAAATTAAAACATCTTTTGGAACACAACACTAATTGAATTAATTCTAAAGACAACGACGTCTAACTGTAAGAAATATCGTACAGTCGCGTTCGACTGCAGTTTTATCACAGACGCAATAGTCAAAATCACCCAGTAAATTTTAAACACAGTATTTATAGACATTACAATACAGAAAGTTAAAACGTTAATTTCTATGATGATAATTTTTTTTTAAGTTTGCTCTGCGAATATAAAACACTAAAAATGACGTGATCGTAATTGAAATAGAGTCGTCTTTAAAACTAAATGAGCAGCGATGGACATTAGTTACGAGTTAGTTTTTACAGCGCTACAATGAATTACCCGAAGAAATTAATTAAAACGTCTTTTGGAACACAAGACTAATTGAATTAATTCTGAAGACGACGTCCGACAGTAAGATATCGTACAGTCGCGTTCGACTGCAGTTATATTACAGACTGTAATTGGCTGGTTGGTTTGTCCATTTTGTAAACGAAACATTGGTCTTAGATTTAATTTTAAGAATGCAATTGTTTAAAGGATAACTAGTTTCTTTTTATAGCTCTGACGATCCGTGTCGCATGGCGTAGCGGACGAAGGACCGCCTGCGACCAGGAGATTGTGTTTTCGATTTCCGCCTGGGAACAAATGTTTGTACGATCTGCAGATATATGTATTTATGTATGTTCTGGGTGTTTTCTAAGTATAATAAAATAAATATCTATGTACTAATGCCCAAGTTTATATTTTAAATTGAGTCAGGAAATAATAATAAATCAAGGTGGATGTAGGTTTATTTTGGAAAAGAAACACGATTATGTCAAGCAAGAACCTAAACTGGGAAAAGGCCCTTTTGATTGGCAGTATAAGTAGGTACCTACAAACTTTACCAAAAATCATTTCAATCGGTTTTTTAACCTTTAAACCCTCTCGTACCTACATCACATATCAGAATCTCCAGTAGTTAGGAAGCCAATTGACTGCAGAGGTCTTGAAGCAGCTAAACTATGTTCCACGTTCGTTATGTCATATCTGGTAAAGCTCAGAGTGAAAAGTGGAAAATGTAAATCTTTGTCTGCAGCTGCCACTGTAGGCGTCAGCCAATAAAATCGAGGTTAAACGCAGATATGCTTGAATGAGATAATCTAGCAATGGAATTTCCCTTTTGTCGATTACCTAGTGAGATGGACTTCCTGATGCATTATTTTAGGGATATAAATTATATCTGCGGCTCATTTCAGCTTCTCTATAGGCACGAAAGTCATAAACTTAAGCTTGGTGTATCCAGCATGCATCAAGGGTGTTATGGGCAAGACGCTCTATAACCTGCTGGTTATAGAGCGTCTTGCGCAGAGTCTCTCTATTCTTGCTTCTTCACTGCTGTGAAGAAGCAAGAATAGAGAGACTCTGCGTGCTTTAAAAGAAGCAAAGCTTGGGAACTAGCATACGTTATACGACACAATATAAGCCCCTATTCAAAACGTAGGGTGGCGAGCTACGTGTCAGTGGAAGGGAAGCCGGAGTGGCCCACGTGGCTGTGCAATACTTGAGGTATAGATTCCAGAACATGAACAATCCTGGCTGAAATAACTGCAGCGGTGTGGTTGCGGCTTGCCAAATTAATTTCTATGAATAAATTTGGGTACAGTTGACAACACAATTGTAAGGCTTTTCCTCCGCTTTTAAATCTAGTGTTATGGATCACATTCTGAATAAATTAACTTTTTAGGGTTTTGAAGATTGAAGATCGGTTTCAAAACCCTTATGGTCTCGCTTTGTCTGTCCTTTTTTCCCTCCTTAATAACTCAAAAACTACTGCAGCTATCAACTTGAAATTTAAAACAATAATACATTTTGTGCGCCTGTACAGATTTCGAAAAAAAAAAAATGAAAATAAATGAAAAATGAAAATGAATATTTTCCATACAAATTGTGATGCCGAAATTTTAAAAGATACCTACAGAGTCATATAGGGTATCAAATGAAAGGTATCATTTTGTACGTTTCAGAACAGTTTTTGAAATTTTTGTAGGTTTCATACTTTTTAAAATATTTCGAAGAAAGTCGAAAAAATACCCATTCCCCCCCCCTATCTCCGAAGATTGCAGAGTGATCCATGTAAAATGTATGGAGCGTTTATAGACATGGATCTATATTTTACAGGAAAAATATAGAGAAGTTTGAAAAAAGAACACTTTTTGAAAAATGGTCAAATAGGGGGGGAATAATTTTCAAAAGGGGGGGCTACCTCACCGAGTGGGGTATCAAATGAAAGGTATCGGTTTGTAAGTTTCAAAACAGTTTTTTAATTTCTGTAGGTTTCATACTTTTTGAAATATTTTGAAAAAAGTCGAAAAAATACCCATTCCCCCCCCCCCCTATCTCCGAAGTTTGCAGAGCGATCCGTTTAAAATATATAGAGCGTTTGTAGATATGGATCTATATTTTACAGGAAAAATATAGAGAAGTCTGTAAAAAGAACACTTTTTGAAAAATGGTCAAAAAATTATAATTTTCAAAAGGGGGGCTACCCCGCCGAGTGGGGTATCAAATGAAAGGTATCGGTTTGGACATTTTCAAAACAGTTTTTAAAATTTCTGTAGCTTTCATTTTTTTTGAAATATTTCTTAAAAAGTCGAAAAATTTACCATTACCCACCTTAACCGAACCACCCATTAATCCGAAGCATGCAGAGAGATCTATCTGAAATGTAGGTTGGTACCTACTATTCTTAGGTATTCGTTAAATTGCGAAGTCTCTAACCGGTACTTTTGGTACATATTTATTGACAAACGTTCAAAACCCTCGGCGCGCGAGTTACACTCGCACTTGACGGATCTTGTTTATAATGTACTCGAATTTTTGTACAAAATAAAGATTGATCCTGTTGAGATATGTTTTCGATGACAGTGCGAACTATGAACTCAGCAACGCAGAAGTGTGGTCGCTTAATAAAAATCCTTCGGTCAAGGACATTTTCATGCTTGTGGTTAATTACAATGTTGCAGACAATATGGAACAATCACCGAACTGAAATTATATCGTTTGATTTTATTAATGGAGACATTATTTATTATAAAACTCCGATGCCGATGGTCCCTACAATAACCAAGTAGAGCTATAACAATATAGCGGGATCGTGTTCATGTGGACATTGTAGAACGCTACACTTCACTGCTAGATACTTTTGAATAGACACTTCAGTTTCATCGATAACAATCTTGAGTTCAAACTGAATTTTATTCTATCACTTTCGTTTGTTTTTTTACCATAATTCGTTCATTAATGACCTTTTCCATTTTTTATTTTGTGTTTGAGCACAAACAACTTATGAAAAACATAGAAAATATGTGTACATGTGGTGTTAGGTCAGGAACGAATTTTCCCTAACACTATTGTGACGTAGAAGATTTTTTCTTCCCAACCTTCACACCAGTCTGACATAGCAGTGTCGTCTGTTATTGAAGGTCGCACCACTTACTAAGTGAATGCGTTAAATTTGCAAAAGGCTGTAAGCCCACTCAGACATGGACTTATTTTATAGCCGTTGCAAATAATGTTCCATTCTGTCCATTTCCGACTCGATCAAGGGCGCAACCTCGATAGATCGCGACCATCAGCTGACCTACTTGCATCTCATCACTGCGCCTATAATATATATAATATTATTTGCAAATTCATATCAAGGGACTATAATTATAGTCCCTTGATGGTGTACCTATTTGTACATTGTCCGAAATGAATCAAGAGATTTGTTCGTTACTTTCGCCGAAAAGCGGAATAACTCATTCCTTATTCATCGACTTGAGACTTTCCTCGGGTGATACAAGAAGCTGGTTCGAATGACATAAATATTATGCTGCATCATGGCGTTTGTTTTGTTTTGCACAAGCTTCGGGGCAATTGGAATAGTTTTCAGTTACCATAATTTATATTCTCTCATCTAGTTCGTTTTGCAGCTTTATTTGACTAGGCACAAGAGTAAAAGAAAATTAAATATAATTAAAAATACAGAATAGGGCAGTAGCTTAAAAATAGCTAATTTCTTAAGGTTAGCCTTCACCTACCTACCTTCTTTTTTATGCGCAACACCATAGATTTTTCAGAAAACAAACAATCCGTCATTCATCAAGCGACACAAAATATTATATTGATTACGTATTTTGTGGCGATTTAATAGAAAGAGTGATTTAAAATATTTTTACTCTGATTATTAATATAGTATTTTTAATTTGAATGGAGAAACCTGAGAACAAAAGCACTGCAATTTGTTCTCCTTCGACACCCTGTTAAGTTGATGGATCGCCTTTGTTCTCTTAACATTGCGTGCTGTAAACATACGAGTCTACAGGCTATCAAACCCAACCCAGGAATCGGTTTCTATGTGGGCAAACAGCGGTATAGGAGTAGCCAATTACATTTGCAGCACCTGTGGTGCCAACACGTGTTAGATATATATAAATATATAGTGGTAGCCCGAATTTTAGATTTATTGAATGGTATAAGCAACAATGCTATAGGCATACTATAATATTTAAAATATTGGCTCTCCAAAATAACGCATTTCTCTGGAAAGTCTAGGTACATTGTTACAGCCTCCACCACCGCTTATGACTTCGCATGCGAGGGTTATACAAGGTGTCATGAAATGCGTGTATTAAGATAAAAGGAGATGACTCCAGAAGGGCTCAAGGGGTAAAGTTTTGTTTTACGAGTTTAAGAATTCCGGTCCCTTTCGGCGTCGTACATCCATTTCTTATACCCGGTCTAAACACCAAACAAAACCACGTGTGCCTACAAGTGACTCTTCATAATAGTAAAACACACAATAATGTGCAGTCCATGCATAAAAATAAACAGTTTCTTATCACACTTGTGTTGTACGGTTGTACGCAGTAGATATACGCAGTTGGCAGATTTTTACGAATCTCATCTCATCGCATCTCAGAGTACTTAGGTGTGTACTTGCAGTTGTTTGAATTCGTTTCTTGTACTCTTGTTTTCAGATAAAATATACAGATTTGTATATAGCAACTAGCTCGCTGCACTCGCAAATCTACGCTTCTTTGACGTTTTATTAATAGTTTTAAAAATTTCGCAAGCGGACTTCACATCCTAGTCGCCCCGGGGCTTCCCCTCTTCTAAACCCTGCCCTGGTTTTTTAAAGAATAATATTTCGCTGAACGCCCTAGCTGGTTTAATTTTAACCATAATATATCCCGCCTCTAAATTTTACAAAACATTGTTATTTTACATTTTAGTGACGTATTTACAACTCGTTTCAGTAGGTTATAATGTCTTTGGCCTCTCAAGGCCTTGTCGATGGTTTGCATGTGTAGAGCACTATTGCATTGTATAAATAACAAACAGTAAATACTTGTACGTGCACACAGCGTGACATTGCCTATACTGTTCTGTAGTATCTAACGTATCTCACTAATAGGTCCATTGTACAAACAAATACCAATCAATTGCATTGTTCATTTGGTTGGAGTCAAGAAATAAGAAAACAGCTGTTAAACCTTACTGGAATGAGTATTTGTGTTAGTAACTTTCGAACTAAGCCAATGTGGTAAGTTCGAACAATATGGGTTATTTCACTAAGTAGAATCATTTTATTACACGATGGTAAAATACGATAGTCAGCAGACGCCACATTGCTATTTTTAACACATTCGCAGCCCAGCCTCGGCGGGGCGACGGCGACGAGCCGCAGGGGTCGCACCGCCACCGCCGCGCTGAGATGTAAGTGTTAACTTACGGCCTGGAAGGAAGTTTGTTTAGAATATAACCTATTTAAGGATCTTTATTGTAAATAAAACTTCAAGTAAGTGTGAAATTAAACCTTCTTACAAGCAATCTAAGGCTTAAAGATAAATCTGCGACCGCCCATCCGAAAAGGTCAACATCCGCTCCGATAACTATAGGCAATATGCAAAGAAACCATAAACCCTAACATTATCTCGTGTGAGAGAAGGTTGGCCCGACCCCGGAAGGGCAAGGACTCATCCACGTGAAGTTATTACCAGTTTCGCAAACTGAAATATTTTCACAAGAAAATTGGATTAAATATAATTATGGAATTTTGAGAGAAACTTTGATAGCAGCAGAGGCTAGATAACTTTGTATTCAGAAAAGAATAAAAACAGAAAAACGATTCATTCAAAGTTTTTAACGACATTTGCTTTATTTTTCCATACTATATTATACTATCCTACTAGTATTATAAAGCCGAAACTTTGTGAAATCTGAATTTTTGTTACCTCCAAAAGTACTGAACAGATCAAGATGAAATTTGGCGTACGTTTAGAGCAAAACCTAACTTATATAATAGGCTGCGTATTATTCTGAAAATACGCGTGCGAAGCCGTGGACAGAAGTTCGTATTATGATAGATAGTTTCGTCCGGGCGATAGGTAAATAATTGGTTTTATCGTCGAGTCTATTTTTGATAGAGGTGAAGCTAAAAGTATATTTAATGGAATGCTTTTTCCTCAATTTTTACTTGAGATATTTACATTTTAACCGGTTTTCAGTATCCCCCTAAAGATTTGCGACGTGGACGGGTACATAATTTTCTAGTCTTATTTTACGACTAGAAAATTATGACTAGAAAAGAAAATTATCTCTTGGGTGGCCGGAAGCCTTGTTTGGCCGGAGAGGTTTTAAAATCAGCTATAAAGGTATTTTACATTATTCCTGAAAGGCTTCTTGCCTTTCAGGAATAATGTAGGTAGTAAGTCTTTATTACTGTCCTAGCTCTAGCCTTGTTTGTGTATATACGCGCGAAAACAACTCATTATTATTCAAAATGCAATAGAACTCCTGGGCCAACCTACACCGGTTACTTGTTAGGAGACATACAATAGTGGCCTGCCAGGTCTCCAAGTCTATATTTACAATACCTGCCAACTATGTGACGGAATTTTTCCGCCCAATATTTTTGTTCAAACACAAAACAGCAAACTTTTAAGTGATAATTTATAATACAAATTGCTCTTGTAGAAACGTTAACACCATTGTTATTTAGATTTCTATGGTTAACACAAAAGTTAACTTAAGATACGGCAGGGGCTAAATTTGATAACTCAGATGATAAACGGTTGCCATTTCAGAAAACGGATGAGGGAGGATTAGGAGTACCTAATTGAGTAATTATGGGGGAGACTTTTCAAGCAATTATCACACTTATTTATATGATCACAGCTTATAAACACAAACGTTTGTTGAGTGTCTGAAACGATGAGTTTATCTTGCTATATACACTTTAGACATTTTCAATGAAGTTTGTAACTATTCACGAGTATAATTAATTATATACTATACTATCTGCATCCCGCGGCTTCGCCCAGGGATATCATACAAATTTCAGATAAATCTTGCACTCCCCCAAGGCGTAGATTTAAAAAAAACATCTGATTCATTATTTACTTTATATTTTATTTATATCAAGTTTTCAGTGAATAATGGAATAATAATTATCCATAAAAACTTTACCACCCCTTTTAACAGTTTTAGCCCCCTCTGGGGTTAATTGTTGAAAATGAGATTGGCCTATGTGTTATTCTAGAACCTAAACTATATACACACCAAATTTCAACTAAATCGGTTTAGTAGTACCTACGTGGTAACAAACATTCACACAAACTTCCGCATTTATAATATTATGCGGCGGGGACGACGATTGCAGTATTATCGAGGTATCTACCAGACTGTATATTGCAGTAAGCTTTCGACATTCGAGCGTGCTGATGTTGTACCGAAACCTTACCGATTAATCATCGATTATCGATTAAAAGGCACAAGGTCCCTTCATGCACCTCTTCAGGCCTCCTTCCTTATTATTGGAGTGTTGTCACAATCTTCGGTTCCTACCTTGCCAGATGGACTTTGTGACGTCAGTCAAGCCCGAAAACAGGTCAACGTTTATTTACGTACAATCTTCTACGTTAACACCTAGGTACCAATCTTACTCCGCGCATTATCCTCAATGCATATCTATCTTTAGGTCGTGTAACGCATTGCATTCTTGTGATGTGTTCTCCGTATTGAATTGAATTGATTATAATAATATCAAGGCAACCTAGACGCGCACGTTGTATGACATGGAGTCTAGATCATTCTGATAAAATTCTGGATCACATCATCGGCGTAATTGATTGCTAAACATTTACGCAGAAACTTTTAAATCCATCATGGTTATTAACACTAAAGTCATTTATAACGGGATATTTACCATGATTTGAGTTTTGAGCTTTCCAATATTTCAGTTATTCCGTGATCATGGCGCATGTAACTGCGCCGAAATATTGGAAAGCTCAAAACTCAAATCATGATAAATATCCCGTTATAAATGACTTTAGGATTTACGCAGAATCCCACAATTTAACACCTGTGCAATATGCTAAGCTCGCCTTGATCTAGTACTCCTGGTAGCTGATTAGTGAACACAAGGTTTGGCTTTTAAACTTAGTGAACACCCGTTTGTGCAATAAACATTTCGAGGGTTAATATTAGCCCTTCTTATAGTTAATATCTATAGACTTTATTGAACGGAGTGAGAGAAAGCGAACGAATTTCTCAGTGCAGCTTGGGTGATTTAGCTGTAGGTATGGTAAAATAGTCACTTCGAGACTGTCCAACCGTTAATCCGATTTGCGTGAAATTTGATAGGTCTATAGATGAGACATGTGAAATATGCTGGTAACTTAGTGGGGGATAATCCGTCGAGGGGTTTTGAGAGACGGGGAGTTCAAAGTGGGGTAAAATCAATCAATTGAATCAAGTTTGATTTCATATGAAAGGTAAACTTGAGAACATTTCAAAATGGGTTTTTGTATTTTTTAATCATTTTTCGAATTTATGACCATTTTTAAGACCTCTCATTTGGTAGAGATTCTTTGTCATCGGAGGTCTTCTAAGACGAATGTACTGAATATGCACTGAAGTATCCGTGAGCCCTCATATTTTATTTTGTTTTGAAATACGAATTCTACAACATTTTTTTAACCTTTTCGACCATTGCGTGTTCCAAGATTATGGGGAAAAAAACTCTAGCCAATTTTTACGGTTTTAACTTTTCGACGATTTTCTGAGAGAGTCATTTATTTTATTACTTATGGCTCCTCTTCACAACCGGCGATATTTAATTTTTGAATCGATTTTTATTTAAATTACCAAAAAAGAGTTAATTGTGTATTGTGAAAACACTCCCCTTCACACTTTTTCCGGGGTTAGGACACCATACCCTCCCCTTGCAAAAAATTATGTGATAAGCCAGAAAATAAAACCCTCACCTCAATCTTCAATCTCTGAATCCAAGGGAGAAAACCCCATCGTGTGGGGTCTCTACGAGATCAGCAGAAGGAGCTCTACAACTTGGATTCAAGGGAATTTCAAACCGTCATTACTCCGGAACCACGCAAGACAGACCCCCGTTGTCGGATCTCCACATGGATGAATACCCCCCCTTCGAAAAACCCCTCACGACGTTATTGTTAGGAGCTTACTACTAGTAAGTACGATGGTAAGTAGTAAGCTACGGAAGTACCTATTCTGGGGCTAAAAACTAGCCTTACTAGTTTTTTAGGACTGTTTTCTGCAACAAGCTGCCCTATTTGCACGTCACAAAACTGACCTTGTAAAACAACAACACTTCACGGCATTTTATTTTATTATTGTACAATATTATAATGTACCCAGCTACTGATATACATTGTATGAATAAATTGTTTGCCAATGCGGCGTCCTACAAGTTACCTTCATGTATATTGGGTCAAAGCAAAATGACGTTGTTCTTTCCTTGCATGGTGTTGATGGTAGTAACAAGGTACGAAATACCGTTAACTATACCGGTGCGGTGCACTTCCCACTTTGGCAAACTAGCAATTTATTGACATACTTTCATCATTTTCATAATTCTTTATTGCACAAAATAGGTACAAGTAAAACATTTACCAAGAAAAATAATGGCAAAGGCGAGCTTAACCTTAAAAAGAGTTCTCTTCCAGCAAACCTTATTGGGAGAGAGACAGATTTGTAAAAGTGATTGACTTTTAAAATTTAAGTAAATTCGATATTTTACTAGGTTAAATCACGGAATAACTATTGAAAACGTAGCCTATTATAAAACATTTAACTAGGCACCACGTTTACCTATCATACGTTCTTGGCACTCTTGCAATAACTCAGAGGAACGTAGGTTACTACGATCTTTGACTCAGAGTTATATAATTATTAAAAGGCGCAGAATGCACATGCCGACAACTTCATAAAAGATTAGGAAGTAATTATCTACCTACTTATACACAAGCCAAACTCCATGTAGAATGTTTGTAAACAAACCGCCCATACTTATCCTAAAATTTACTTTGTTAACGCTTCTTTTTATACGCAATTTACATTACTTCTCGATTTCATATCTTTCCTTCAAAAAATCTTGCTTACAATTAATTATATCTGAATGTCGACGCCAAGCAAAGCAAGTGAGTTTTAGTTTTTTGTGTCATGGTTTGTTTACTAACATTCCACATAGAGTTTAGCTAGAGTATAGGTAGATACTTATGTCACAACTTCATAGAAAATCTTTCTTTGTACATAACTGCTATTCTCTAGCTAGAGGTATTTTTTTCTCGACCTGTTCCGCTAGAGGTAAATAATAAAATAAAATGGCTGAAGAAGAAATTTTATTCCAGTTTTCAATGAATTCTTTCGGAAACTGGTTAATTTATGATATTCATTGGTTAAACTTAATATAGTTATTTTTTGTGTTTTTTCACTGTAAATTCATTTTCTGACAAGGCTTCTCTACAGCTGATTATATTGTTTTGCAATTGTATTTATATATGCATAGAGCAAGTTTATTTAAATAGCCTCTTTTAATATATTTTGAAAAGGTAATTTGACGTTACCAAGTGTTCCAATGTGTGTTCCTATAGTTTTTAATAAATGAACTGAACTGAACAAAAAAACTGTAGATGAACAGTGAACATGGTAATAACATTTGGGACTCTCCTCCCTGTGTTTTAAAGTGGGGTACAGGCAGGTTCCATTTATATAGGTACGTGGGTATCAAAACACAAGCTGTGAGCTAGTGATCCCAAGTTGAGACTAAAACTGGTTACTGCCTCATCGAGCGTGAATCAGCAAAAACAAAAGCCATACCTACAGATAGTATACGCACTTTAAATATTTTGCGTCGCTAAAACATATGTACTCTGGTATTGGCGGCAAACTGAGCACCGCAATGCAACCGGAATGCAATACAAGCGGAAGAAATATTCTGACCTTACGGTAAATGTAGATAGCCCTGGAATGTGACGGTAAGTGGTTCCCTCGTACCTACTCTACCATGGCTAAAAGCAGACCAGGGCAGACAAAACGAGTAATGGGACTAGTATCAGTCAGCAGATATTTTGTAAAAAATAATAATCAACTCTTAAATTAATGACAATCATCAATTACGAGACGTGTAATTTTTTGCGACAGCGCGCAGCGACAGCGAGTTCGACAGCGAGTGCCCTGTGGACCTTTATTAAATCGGTCGACGACATAATAAAGCCTGTCGCAGTCAGATTCCACAGTTTGCGTAAACCGTTAGTATCGATATGCAAACAAAGCGAGCATTGTATAGCTGCCAACACGTAAGTATTGTTGGCAGTGATTCAGTGGTTACTTGCACAAGTTGTCAAGTTCGACTGGTCTACGTTATTTTATTATGGAAAGTTCAATGTTCCACTCAACTTGCGCTGAGCATAGAGATCGATAATGATAGCGATTCTTGTGACATATTCAGAGGCTGACTGACCTACTGCTGAAATTATAGGATAGATGGTTAGGCCTCGGCCGCCTGCAGTATGGTAGCTGGGTTACTTCATTGCAGCTAGGTGCGCGGCTTAGATTTCAAAATAATCTAAACAGAATCGAAATCGCCTCGCTTCTTAAGCTAGACGCTCGCAATGTGACCGGTCCCATACATTTTCATACGTTTGTTGTCTACCATCTATCATCCTACAGTCTGGCTGTAGCCCTAAGGCTACGGCCACAATGTTGATAGTAAATAGTATAGATGTAATAATTGGTAGAGCCAGTACTAGATAGAATAAGAAACTATGGAACTGGGCTAGATAATTATAGACTAGCCGGTACGGTGCCGAGAGCTTACGAAACGTATTTAGATTTATTAGATTAGTGAATAAATAAATTGCTGTATTATCAAAGCATCATCTGGCCCCCGAATACTTACTAAAAAGACTTGTTCGAAAAAGCTGTATATCTCTCTTATTTAACTTTACCTTTCAACGTGGGTAGAGTATAAGTAGAGCTTTGAAATATATTTACATATTATGTACTTAATGGTTTTCATTGTATTTTAATCTAATCCTGGAAATAAAACTGATTACTAAACGAGAAGTTCTAGTAAATCTAGTAGCGGTTTTCTCTACAGTTTTGTTAAATATCCATTTAGTTATAAAAGCTGTTATTCCGTATAGGTAAGCGGTGGCTCTAGCGGTTACTTTGAGCGGAAAACAGCATGATTTGTCTAATCTCCTTGTTTAAATAAACAATATCGAGCCAACGTTTTATGCTATAACGAGTAAAAAATTTATAAATACATTTTTATTATTAATTCCATAGAATGTTGTTATCTTTTTCTGTTGTTCTGTATAAACTTTGTAGGTTGTGTTTAAGAAGGTCATATTGTACAATTGTGTATCAGAGTTAGATATAATAAAGAACTAAGAACTGTTATATACGAGAATAAAATGCTGTTGAAACTAAACCACAACAACAGTGGTTTCTGCACAATACACGACCAGATGTTTGTTTTCATCGGTCTTAAAAGTAGGGAGGTAAGGAAATAAAACAATCCAAATGAGAATTTACCTGATCAGCGGAACAAAAACCACTTTTCCTTCATGATTTCATATAAGTACCGAAAGAGGGGATTACGTGCAATCATCCTGTATAATTATTTTAATAAGCTACCTTTGATACTTTAGGTACCTACCTACTTGTGAGCACTTTACATTCATTCATGAATGTTCAAGGACCATTGTGTTACATTCACTGCATAATGTACTCGTACCTACTCTTTCCTGCCAATGCTTTACAATAGACACCTACCTACCTATAAACTAGCCAAACTCGATGTGACACAAATACTAAACTAAAACTCACTTGCTTAGCGTCGAGTTTCAGATATAATTGTAATCAATATTTATTGAAAGAAAAAATAAGACGTGGCAACAGAGTTAATTTTAGATTAAGTATGGGCGGTTTGTTTACAAACATTCTTCATCGAATTTGACTAGTGTATAATTATAACATTTTGCGTATTTTTTTATGCATGGCAATAAACAAAGTGGCATTTTCCTTCTTGGTATAACTGGAAATTTCTTACACAGTAGGTAAATACCTAGCTCGACCAGGATAGTAACCGGCTTTGTTAACCGTGTGAACTAAAATAGGTATGTACCCAATCCTGCTTATTAAAGGAGTTGAAGATAAAAGACTAGATCGCATATTTATTATTTCATTGCCGCAAAAGGCACGTGGATTTGATTGGCACCTTTGATTAATGACCATTTGTTACAACTCACATTTTAACGGCGCCGCTGAATGTCAAATCCTTGCTCCGAACACTCTTTGTTGCACACAACAAAACACTCACAATGCACTATTTCCACACTTTGAACAAAACACCGCACTCGACATCGTAATTTCCTTCACTCGCGACGTTTGCACGACGGACGCGGACTCCACGTCTATTCACTTCGGCGTTCGCCGGGGTACTGAAGTCCTGATGGTGATGCTGTAATGTAATACCATGAAGATGTAAGAATTTTCCTACGCTACGCCATGGTCCTACGCGTTCCGCCACTCGAAATTGCTTATCGCTGAAACTCTTAAAACTGTCATGGTTAGTCATTAACAACGGGATATTTAACATGATTTGAGTTTTGAGCTTTCCAATATTTCGGCACAGTTTTGTACGCCAGGATCACGAAATCACTAAAGTCACTCACAGTTTAAGTTTTTTTGGCCGACATACCGATCGACCCTCATTTTTAAATCCCGACGCCAAAAGAGAGTGGTTTTATAAGTTTAACGTGTCTGTCTGTGTATTTGTGTATCTGTCTGTGGTATCGTAGCTCCTAAACGGATGAACCGATTTTCGTTTAGTGTTTTTGTCATAGATAATTTTTTTCTTAGCCAAGTTTCATGAAAATATGTCAGGTTTTTTTTATTAGGTATTTTTGTTCTTGTTTATATTGTGCTACGAACGTTACCACTAGGTACCATGGCTGGACGCACTGACTCTGATGTGGAAATTTTTGCCTTATTTATAGCATCTAGTAATCATTTAAATACATTTAATGGTCACTTTAGCTAAAAAAATGTGTCAAAATATTAGGAACAAATTTATGTTCTACAAGTTTTTAATAGAAGGAAACATCATTGGAGCTAAAGCATCCTAGATAGCGAAAAATCGATTTCTATGTCATTAGGCTAGTGAGTATCTTAAAAAAATCTAATTAGACCATCAGTTAGATTATCAGAAGACATTGGACACATATTTTTTCTTTGGTCAATTAAAAACAATTATGAAGATAAAGCCAGTTAAAGTTCCGCGTGACGTCACGTCCTGCGGCACTTTCAGCAAGACTTGACGTCTTGATTTTAGTCATATTTTCTTCGGTTGACCAAAGAAAAAATATATGTGTCCAATATCTTCTGATTCTAACTGACGGACTTAATAGAACAAGTACATTTTTTTTTCATTTACAGACTGCACTGCTATAATATTGCTATTGGTGTTTTACATCCACTTAATATAAGCAGAGTAATGCATAATAATAAGTGAGGTTATTTGAGTTATTTGTCTATCATAGAAAATGTTTTCCAACATTATAGTGCTCCACATTATATTCCAAAATCCCTCTAGATTAAAAAACTCGCTATTCTTGGTGTTCAACAAAGCCGATATCGCGATACAGGACTTTATCCCTTCCCCTAATTATCATAGGGTAAAATAGGCCTTTCTCGGGTTTAAAAAATCTCCTGTCGATGTTATCTTAGGTTTCGGAAAGACATTAATCTGAGGCCATCGACAAAAGCCTCGCGAAATCACAAAATGCGTAGAGACTTCCCAAAAATAAGTACCTCACATACATTCACGTACAACGTATAACGAGGGTTAAAATAAGTAGGTACTTGTCTGTATTTCATGAATTCTTTCTTTCAATATTAATTTGGTTAAAAATAACGTAATGAATGGCTATTTATCTATTTTTTGTGTTTATTGCCCTGTACTAGCTACCCACCCCGGCTTCGCACGGGTGCAATGCTGATATTAAATATACTACAGAATCGGCCCTCCGGCTGGTACCGCCACAACCACCATTTCCCTGCATTTTAAATCATTAATATCTTCGAAAATATTCATTTAAATTAGATTTTTAAATTCCAATTTTCTTCCTTCCCCGCAATATCGGCTTCATTTTATAATTCTTCATTTTATCAAGGGCTTTCGCTGTAAGACCTCTTGTCTACGGGGCCCAGTGTTTGATAATTGATGATTTGGCCATCGATCACGGTTTAGATTCAGATCCTGAGTTTTGTAGGTTGATAAGTGCCTAATCATTTGTTTTAGGGCTCTTCTCTAGTCCTTAGGGAGCAATGACTTTCATCAACCATATAGCTACAGTAGTCGTGGGAATCCTCTAAGATCTATTTTCTCCATCTGTTTATCTACTGACCATCCCATTGGAATGTGTCAATTTACCTACCGGAATTGAAAGGGCTACCTCAAGTTCCCCTTACACTAATGGTTTTCAATCAGCACGTTTCCTGTTATGTAGGGCATTGTGTGCTCAGTTCATGAAGGTGTGAAACCTGAGCAAACAGATTGACTGACAGTATCCGAAATCAATATTCTGATTATTAATAGTAAATACCAACTGTAGGTTAATTTCTTGGTAGGTATTGGATTAGAGAAAGCAAAAAAATCTTGAAAATATACTGAAACTTCTAAGTCAACGCAATCAAAAGTTACAGCCGTTTATGTCCGAATATTTTGAAATTTCCAAGGGAATCACATGCACGTATTAACTCTTTGAAGGTAGGTATTTAATTTATTAATCTTAAGCTGATTTATAGAAACCCTATCGTATTCCAAACAGATATAACATCTTTTCCCAAACAGGAGATTATGTGTGATTAGATACTTGAGTTATGATTCGATTAAAATGCTTCGATTGCAAATACCTAGTCTGTACAAACTTTTACTGACTAGATAGATACTAATTGTTTCACGAACAATATTTTCAAGATGATCTATGAAGATAAGAAAATTACAATCAAGTAATAGAAATAAATTATAACTAGTATTTAGAATTGAAATAATTGAGCTGACTGTAGACTGTTGCGAACAATTAACACGTAGCTTGATCCATAATGAAGATAGATAGATACCATAGCTAGAAAATACCTTTATTGCACACTTAAAACTAAGAATCAATTCAAATTAAATAATTAAGTTAAGTGGTGCTTCGGGGATTAGAGAGTAGTTACCTAAGGTAGTTGGTAATTTTTCGATTTTTATCAAAATATTTCAAAAACTATGAAGTCTACAGAAATTTCAAAATTTGTTTTAAATTGTACAAACCGATACCTTCCATACAATACCCCATTTGACCGTGAAAGTTTATTTTTAAATTTCGAAATCACAAATTGTACCTATTGAAAATTTTAATTTTCATTTTAAATTATTTTAAATTTTCATTTAATAGCTGCGGTAGTTGTTAAGATATTGAAGAGGGAAATAAAGGACTGACTAAGCGAGACCCATAAGGGTTTCGAAACCGATCTTTAACAACTGACTACGTTTTTCTAGTTACCAGTGTCGCGTGAGCGAGCCACGCAAAAGTAAGTTTTTTTTGGCTTAGTTAATAAAGCTGGAATTCGTTCTTACAATAATGGTTAAGTCGGACGAAAGGTATTGAAATAAATAAGAAGGTCTAGGACAGGCGGCATTTCTACCCGAACGCAACCCAACCCTTTCCGCGAATAACAACTTCATGAAAATTACAATAAAATAATATAAATAAATTAGAACTAGTATTTGCAATTGAAACAATTGAGCTAACTGCAGATTTGCAAACAAGCTTGCTACGCTCAACTGATCCATATCAATACCAGTCTGTATCCATATCATTACCGTATCATTCCATATCAGTACCAATATACAACACAAATAATTTACTTTCATGAGAGTATTAAACGCATTCAATAACTTGTGACTTGAACTGATGCTATTATATGGGAAAATTCGCTTGATGATGTTTAAGATCTTAGTTCAACATTCAAGATTTCTCTACATTTTTGATTTATGATAATAAATCATGTTACAAAGGTTAAGAACGCGAGGGGAGTATGCAAAGGGTGTGATGAATAGGTAGCTGTTATTTTTTCACGTGCTAAGGAGGAAGCTTTTTGTCTATTTTTAGTGATTCAACACAATTTAATGATTTAAGAAAGCGTTGCTATATTTTTCTAAGGGAGCTTTGAAAAGTTTCCACTTTCCAGCCCTTGCGTATTTTTATATTTTGGTTCAAACAAATCTTGGCGATGGGGAAAAATTACAAAAGCACAAGTTGGATGAACATTTTGAGAAGAATTAACGTCATATATTATCGCGTCGCGAGGATAGCAACGTCATTGAGCTTTTGTTTCGTGATCACGAGCTTTGTAATAAATAACACCGTTAGCTCTCAGAGTAAGCTCAAAGTCTGAACGATAGGACCCATCGGTTTTTCTAATGATCATCAAATCGTAAATCAAGGAACAAAGCAATTACCTATTTTATTCTTGTAAAATCAAAACATGTTGCGCGAACGCTATGGGACAAACACTCGGATCAATTATCATCTTAGACCTGACTTTTTGAGATGGTCTAAGATGATCATCGATTGCTTGTAAGTCAGCTATCATCACCACAAAAAGTAACTCGTCTGCTCCGATAAAAAGCACCGAATGACGTACTTATTTCAAACAAGACAGATTGTGTTGGAAGAACGTAAATATTTTAATTAGTTTCTAAAGAAGTGATATACAGTGCTTGTAAATCTTTAGACTAATTATTCATACCGGAGCGTGTAGATAGGTACAGACAGACAGCTTCTTCAATAGGCCACTCCACTGACAGGTCCCTCAGTAATTTTAACATTATTAAGGAAGGTGAGCACGTCAGCCGCGCCAGCAACCATGCCGGCTACAAGTATACCAGCAATAACTCCAGCAACTCAACTCCCGCACGTCGAGCCCCTACCTCCGGGCGCCGCTGAATTTGAGGGATCTACCTAATAGAACAGTTAGTACAAAAGCTTCGCTCTAGTTGGTGGCCGCGAAAGCAATAGCAACAGCACCGTTATTATTGATTTTTCTTACAAAATGCATTTCATCGAGTAAACAGAATTCCAGGTAGTAGGTACTTAGTATTTTAGTCAAGCGAGGACGGAGTGAGTTCAATAAGTAAATTAAGTACATATTTCAAAACGCTCTACCGAGAACGTAAAGCGTAGAGCTCATCATGTGATAAGTTCGCTTTCAGTACATAATAAACGTAACGTTACCTGTCAAATTGAAGAAAATGCACAAGTAAAGTACTTATAGCAAGTGAGCTTTAATTACTTTCCTCTATGAATACACGAGGTAAAACAATATACGGCATGTGACTTACCTAAAAATGAAATGCAACTTATATACGACCTAAAGATTATTTCTTTGAACTCATTATCAGATCTTATCTTACTTATCTTAGGTACCTACCTACTACTACTCCCTTCTAATTCTTATAATTGTAAATAGGGGAGGGGGGAAGTAAACTGTTATCCAGACTAACATCTATGAACATTATGTCTAATTTCGAAGAGAGATAAAAAATGGTTCTAGATACTAGACATACACATGCATTACTTACTTTTTTCGTCATACGTTTACCTATTTATTATCAAGAACAAAGGCTTTCCCTTTACATAATGATACTTGAACTAGCGCGTAATCACTAAGCACGTGCACCCGATGTATCGACATTGTGAAAGCTCAAAGCGAGCCAAAAGTCCACGGCTCATGGGGAGCGCTGCATTTCATGCATTTCGAAATTGTCGCCTGTAGATTGTGCGACGAATTACCGGTGCAACCAAACTTTTCCGTCTGCTAACATTTATTTGTAAAAATATTTGACTTGTAACTAGGTACAAGTCAAATAATCTTACCGTTAATTAAAGTATATCTATACCTACCTATTGTTTAAGGAGATAATCTGGCGAGCTATTACTTCGATTTCATTATTAAGCTACGGTATCCTAAAATATTTTATTCGCTTGTTACACACGTGTATTGTCAACTAACTAACTAGTAGGTATTGGCCAATACGTAAATGAATAGGGAAGCAACTGATTATTTCTACTTCTGGTAAGAAACGGAAGTGGTTCCTTGATTTATTCCACTGGTAAAATCGAATAGAATTTGCGCTTTTCCAACAGCCGGAAAATTAAGGATTTATTTGGTGTTAAGTTCTCATGTTTCCCTGAAATTTTATTGCCTTTCATCTGAGACAAAGTAAAATAAACGGATGGCCAAGAGGTTGATTTATTTTGAGGGTGCTTCGAGTTTTTTGCTGCGTAAAAGGAGATTTTGAGACTTGAAAGTGATATCCGTTCATTACTAAAACGGGGCGCGAGCTTTAAAATGTTTTGGTAATTTTAAGGTTCTGCAATAGTTAATGAAGTAGCCATTTGTACGTTTTTGCTTTTATCCTACTAATATTATAAAGCCGAAAATTAGTGAAATCTGAATTTTTGTTACCTAAGATCTCCAAAATTACTGAACAGATCAAGATGAAATTTTGCGTACGTTTAGAGCAAAGCCTAACTGCATTATAATGTGTAGCATAAAAGGCTACACATTATACTGAATAATATGTAGCCGCGCGCGAAGCTGCGGTCAGAAGCTAGTACTTACATAAAACTTTTGTGGGGTAGGTCTAGGAAAATAATAACCACCACGCTATTTACACATGCATGCAATCTAACTGATTTCAAAATGAAAGCTCTAAACTATTAAAACATTGTCTTCGTGAAAACCTTATAAAAACGTAATAAATCTATAAATTCCACTTTATCTTAAGTAGTCTTTTGTGTGAGAATCTAATAATTTAAGTATAATAAAAGTTATCGTATATCTGTCTATCTAAATATACCTACATAGTGCCTACATATTGAACATACGTTACGATACCGCATGCACAACAAAGAAGGCACCTTACGTATTGGAAAAGCTAATTAAAACTTTACTACTCTCCATTAGCTGGTGGTTTCGAACTCCCGGTGCGCGGTGGTCTAAACAATTCGGATATCCAAATATTATACGTTGAGTTTTCGTTCAAGCAGTGTTGTTCACTTCGGTGTGAAATTGATAACCAACAACCCTTGATACCGATGATAACAATAATTCTCGTTATCGAGTTTTATCGGTACGGTTTGGAAGATTCGATAATAAATCAAAGGATCTGAGGCTTGTTGTTTTTTTCCTAATTTCGTAATGGCCATTTATGGCATGACTACGTTTAGGTACTATTAGTCATGCCTACAAGATGACAATCAATTCGTGATCCGTGTTCAGGATCTGAATAGAAATATAAGTATTTTTTTTTTATTTAAGTACGTAAAAAAGTATGCAAAATCAATCTGAGACATTCAAAAACTATCATAAATCATTCGAAGTCCTCCCAAAGCCCATCAGTAAAAGTCACATTATTATCATGAGAGCGAAAGTTTGCATCTGGATGTTTGAACGGATTGGCGTAGATGGTTCTGAATAACGGATCTATTGGCCTTACCTTATACACCTTGATACATTCAAAACATCAACAATCTAAAAACTATAGGCAATGCCAAATAATCTAAGTATTAAATAGAAATACTTTCTAGGCAATACAGAACGTTGAACGTAAGTACAACTACAGCTACAGCCTACAGGCACAGATGTGTGCCAATAGGCTATTACATCTAGTAAATAATAAACATGGTAGGGAAAGGACCGATTACCGGGGTCATTCCAATCCCAATAGTCTGCAAGGTATTCATAATAAATAACTAGTTTCCGCCCCTAGTTTCAAATGCTTGGCAAATAAGCCTGTGTTATTCGGGTAGCTTTTAACGCTAGGACAAAGATCAAAACCAATATACCAAACTACCTACCAACCGTCGATTCACCATTTAATACGCGCTATCAAAGGAAGTGGTATTCAGTTTTATCCTGTGAAAGGTCCACACCGGTAGATGAGGTCCACACTGTGTGTCTACATAAAGTGCTGCCAAAAAAGCAAGCTGCAATCGACTGTACATTTGTCAAAGCCGGCTAGTGCCGTTATAGTGGCTGAACACCAATACGGAAACGAAAAAATAAATATTCCCAGGGGTTTGTGAAGTCGACGCACAATAGGCCGATAGATGAAAATATTCCTGGGTGGGTAAATGGAACTTTACTTTGATGAATCAGCAAATTAGGTTAAAACGGTTAACAGCGTCTTGGCCAAATAAGTTTTCTTCAAATCCAGCGTAAACGATTATAATAAGGTAATATATATATATTATAATAAGGTAGTGTAATTATAATAAGGTATATTTATAATTTAGTCGATATTCTTTTCTTTTTGTTGTAAAATTTGTATTATGTAATAATGCACACAGATCCCCACTTTTAATCCAACAATCCTATCCATCCACGGTTGTCTGGTAGAGATCGCTCTTGAGCGATAAGACCGCCAATTGTCACATATTCTGTAAATGTTGTTATTGTTTGTGAATTATCTTGTTATGTGTGCAATAAAGAATTTTCTATCTATCTATCTATCTAAACGTGTTCATTCTGGGAAAGCGTTCTTCATCTTAGTCAGCATCTTCACTTACTGTAAGTAAGTTGGTGGCCAAACGCTTGACCATCATCAATTAAAAAAAAACTTTCACCAAGACGCTGTAAACCATTATAAGGAAAACCGGGATTCAGAAAATCCAAAGAAATCTTCACAAGGAAGCGCTACTGTACGGTAGGTAGGTGGTAATAAAACAAGTTTAATAAAGAAAAAAGAAAACAAATCAATTTACACAAATATATACCTACAATAATTATAATAAAACAATCCTTAAGGTATAAAAATTTATAACTTCCAAGTGAATAAAAAAGGCCTCAGCGTAATGTTGCTCAACAGGAAGTTCATCAACGCTGATTTTCTGAACTTTCTGTTGAGCGTTCTTTGGTGCGTGCGTCTAACCGGCTTACAGACCAATGAACACAAAAAAGAAAATACAACCATTTTAACAAAAAAAAACAAAATTAAGATATCTACATGTATTTGGATTTTTAAGATGAGATAAGAGAGAAAAATTATCTGAGCGTCTGGTCGAAGCGACGCGTGACCCTGACCCGAGAGCTGGTGAGTATCTGGCGCAGCGCATCAACATTGCCATGCGGGGCAATGCAGCCTTGGGGACGCTTCCGTATTTGTAATTTTCTTTGTGAACAAATTCTTCTTTCTGGTCTAAAAAAATCTAGGAGTATGTGCCTATTTTAACCAGCCAATGCACCGAGCCCATACTAAGTACGTAGTGCCCTAGTTCTTCCGAATTCTTTTTGAATGCAGGCAAAAGGCCTAGTTCCTTAGGACACGGCACTCTCGAATCACAAAGTGGCACCTGACTACCAAACGTTTAATAAAAGAAGAGCAAAGAAAATCTATAAATCTATTCAATGTAAAACTGCTTTTGCACATAAACATTCATACTTTCTTGCCCCATAGGTATTTGTACAACAAAATTAATCATGTTTTATCTATACATAAATCACCAGTCGTTCATTGTAAAACGAAGATAAAAGAATTTTTAGGTCAAAAAAACTACAATGAAACGGAAGCTCTTCTAAAATTTCTGTCTTAACACTTAATTTCACAACACTACACCAACAGTTACATTATACACACACGCTACTATACTATACTCTACATTCGCGTCGTCTCTCTGTTGCCCAGACTCTCTTGAGACTGGTGACCTCAGGAGACTAAAAATACACCTTACACACATACAATCCTTCACAATCAAACGCACACACATATAGGTACACCCTCAAAAACCTTTTTCCGCCGAACGCTTACTCAACTGATATTTAAAGTATGTAAAATTTTATTTTAGCATATATATGTGTCAAACTTAGGTTTAATTAGCGATTGTTAATAAATAACTTAAATAAGCCGAAGCTGGGATCCCTCGCATCTTCACACAAGATTATCTTAGTTAGAGCGAGGATTCAAACTTACAGGACCTTATGTTTAGTTATGTAAATAGGTAAGTAAATACACTATGATAGAATGTAAGTTTATACTGGGTCTATTTTTTCTGAAAATAAATACATTTTGTTTGTTTGTTTGTTTGAATCTAGTGCTCGCTGTGTCCTCGTACCTCAATAGACCCTCTTGACCCATTCAACTAACATTCACATCACTTCTCGCTTAGACCTCGAGCCCACCTCAAAGGTTCATCCATAAAAATTTCATGCAACGACTTTTTGTTGCGGTTCGTTACTTACATCTTTCCCGCTAAACCGCTACAGTTGACTCTCTCAGATAAAAGTTAAAGAAATTCGAGTTCAGCACTTTAAAAGTTAGAGGTGGATGATTTTAGAACTTATAATTAACTAACGTCTGCCCGCGGCTTCGCACGCACTCTATTACATAATATTAGGTCCATATGAAATTGGCGTTTTGTCGTACTGGCCACTGTGTTCTCAAATATCTCCTCTTTGGTTAGGAATTCCAATTTCAAATCGTCCACTGTACGCCCCGGACCTTGCTCCAACAGTTTACCATTTTTTTTTCGAAATTTGGATAACTTAATGCAAGGGAAAAAATCAACTCCAATGGGGCAGTCCAAAGCACCTTCAAAGATTTTGTTGATTCCCGTCCGAATGGTTTTTTTTAGTAAAGGGATCAATGAACTACTTAAGAGATGGCAAAAGTGCACAAAGGTAAGGTAGGTACATACTTTGATTAAATAAATATATTATGTAAAAAAAAATACTTTGTTTATGTTCCTCCCTTACAAAACGCCAATTTCATATGTAAGGACCTAATATTTACATGGTACCTAATTTAATATTTACAAAGCAAATATTCATTATTTTGGACAGCTGTCTATCCATTCATTAATATACTACATACGTATTATTTACCTAGACACTGGCGTTGTTTGTTTCTCGTTACGCGATGGTAACTGCTGTAAGTACGGATACCTATTGTTTGTTATTGGTTCGAATCTAGGTATTATTGTCAAGTGCAGAGAAGGTTCTAAACTTGGAGGAAATAGAGCTAGAGGTCAGAAATAATCCTTGGGTTATGTAGAGCACAATTCAATCGCTTTCTTCCTTCTGTGCTATGGCCGCCATTTTTACTGTAGGTATATATACACGTAACATGTGAATTAAGCCGTAAGGGCATCAACTTGTGAATAACGTTTTTTTTAAATTTCGTTAGTTTTATGCAGTAGGTAGGTTAGGTAGAGTCGTGGTAGAGCTATTATGTTTGGTGAATTACGAATAAAAGATGAGTAATGCTCATGTTGTGTCAATGCTACGTTTTAAAACCTCTGTCGTGTGACGTAGTGCGGACGGTTGCGGGTTCTAATTCAGCCGCGAGAATATTTTTTCGATGGCATTCTAATATTTTGTCTCGTGTTTTTTCGCTACTTTGCATGCTTAATCACAGGGTCGCCACACATCTTCTTTCTTAACTATCTGTACCCCCTGTTGTCCGGCGTCGCACTAGTGGCGTGTCTCAGGTGAGGCGCAGCATGACTGTGGTGAGAGTAGAGACGCAGCAGGCGGCGCGCGGGTGAAGCGCAGTACAAACACCTTTATTTCACTAAAATTTGCGTTAAGGGTATAAAATAAAATAAAGAAAAACTTAATTCTCACAAATATCACAGTTTTATTTCCATACAATACAGTACAGAACACAGGCACAGTCATCAATTCTTTATTCACAAACACTTATTTAGACGAAAATCCTTTGAAAATTGTGACTTGACTGCGCTCTGCGAGTGCCATTTCGCCTCATGTTCTCGGATCGTTCTCAAATCAGCCTAGGCATTTAACTGAATGGCGCTGTTCTGTCTGCCTAGCCGTTTTACAAACGGACTGATTCAACGATCATACACACATCTGAGCAGATGACTGGACACTTGGAATTTTGCATCACAATCAGTTTGATTTATAAAATTAGCGTTATTGCACTACTATTGTAATTTCCTTTTAATATACATCGTTCGTAGACGTATTTACAAACTTAAAACAACTAGCTAGAAATTGGCTATCAAATATGCACCATAAGCGCCCTGTATCATTATCCTAATTAATTCACAGGGTGCCTATGTGGGCGCTTCTATTTGTTCGTGTATATTAGTGTAGAGTCCAAAGTCCTATTTAATAGAAAATCCATGTCATTGGATATTCTGTTTTATTGTGCAGTTCTTTTGAAGTGTTTTTCGTAGGGTCCGAAGTCTACTGAGTAGGTTAGGAGAGGGGTGTTTATTTCAGGCGGGGGGTGTTGAGGACGCCTAGTGCCAAACAGATCCTGGCCAAGTACTCCGGCTGGCGCGGGGCGCGGGGATGAGGTCGCAGGCCGCATGGGGAACGCTGCGCTCGTAGCGGTGCGGGCTGATGATGGATTCTTTGTTCCACGCAGCGGACGATGTCCGCTACACTGTCGGGTTTTTGATAGTCTGTTGGAATAGATGGAAATGATGAGGTTAATATTTTGAGAGCTATGTATTTTGCCCTGATCATGACCACAAGTTACGAGTGGACAAGGGTTGCGCAACGTATTTGTAAGTTTGTCATAGTGGTTTTTCGGAATAGGTAACATCCTGATGAGTACAAACTTTTACTTTCTGTAAATTGTATTATATTACGCTCATTTCAAAGTACTCTGTACCTCTCCTCTAGCAGATCAGGTTAGTGAAACTCTTGCTATGGATGCTATGGGGTACTTATTAGTGCCTATAAATATTATGGCAGGCCTTTTTGGCTAGGTTAAAGCCTTGCCATAACATAACATTTATGAGCTTTGCGACGAGCGAAAACCTAGCTGGAAAATGCTCTACCTAAAATTAGCTTTTTCCTTTCAGTTTTAGTAATACATTTCTTTGCAAAGATTGATCCTTTTCAGCAACAAAATCTATTGGTGTCTTTACAATGCAGGGGGTCTTTTTTTTAATCTTTCGTGTCCATTTCCGCCAGAAGTAAAAGGTTAAAAAAAAAACTAAATAAGCACTTATTTTTTTCTTCTAAATCGAGGGCATTCACGACTTTTCTCTAACTCTTGTGGTTTCGGACTTGGCCATCACCGCCCTTCTCAAAAAACCTCCCTGTATACTTATTCATCTAAATACTTCATTCAAAATATAATCAACTCGCGATAATCGTTATTATTTAACTGAATGATTATGATTGTTAATTGAATACCATTTTAGTTAAATTTTCCATGGCATACGCTGCTATCCCTTATAGTTTGTTGTGGTCGGGCTGGCCTATGGCCGCCAGTGTTTTCTTGATGCGCAGGGCGGTGAGCCGCGCCGCTGGGTTCTCGTACCAGCACTCCTTCATCACCTTCGACATCGCTGACAGGACCTGCAAGGGTTCACCACTTTAACAGGGACTACTTAAAATAGGTTACGAAATTAATTAAAAACTAGTTTCTGCCCGCGGCTTCGCATGCGTTGTTTCTATGGAAACGTATAAAGGTTATTTCTATCTCATGGGACCTGATTTATGGAAAAAAAAATGAGAAGGTTGAGATTTGATTCCAGGTTTAGAGCTTTAGCTCATAGATGTAGCAAAATTTCAGCTCAGTTGTTGTGGAGTGAAGAGGTACCTAAAAAACATCTAAACATCCATCCTTACGCATTTATAATATTAGTGTGAAGTGAAGTAGCTGTGCGGCTACGCCCGCGTACAATTCACAATATCATGAGGTTTACTTTTATTGCGCGGCACCCGAACTCTTTTTCTTAAATAAAAGTAGCCAAGTTACCCGCTATCTGCCAGTAAAACTTCAAAATCGGCGCAGCCGTTTCGGAGATTAGCGGAAACAAACAGACGGAATAAAAATGATGCTTTGGTATCAATGCCGGGCATACTTTCATATTTAGTAAAAAGTTGTTATTTTGACATTCCAGACACTTTAATTTTATTTATTTGTATAGACTACTTTTATAACTCGTTTGGATTATATTCATCTGTTAGATAAGTTATAGAGGCGTTCACCATGTATCATGGCAATAGCTTAGAAGCCTAAATGGGCGTCAATTATAAGTCCACCTTAGCAGTGGTTGAAACTAAAAAGTGTGTGTTTTTGTGTTAAGGAATGGGCAAATAGAGAGCTTTAATCAGAATTTCATTAACCGCATCAGAACGCCACTTACTGCATCAGGAATTATTAGGATTAAGTGTACTCTTGAAGCATGGTAAGTAACACTGTCAACAAATGCTTTGACATAATTGTGTCATGGTGTTACCAAGGCTTTTTTTTTGGCTTGAAATAAATGAAAAGGATGTAAACTTATCGCTTCAGGATGACAACAACCGCATCAGAGTGTCACCTACCGCATCAGAGTGCCAGCGGTTGGGTATGTTGGGGCGGCGCTTCTCGCAGCAGACAACCCGTCGCATGTCCTCGAGCGCTGGATCCGGCGGCACGGCGTCGTAGTACGGCGGCTGGTAGTCGTCCGGGAGAACGCCGCAGCGGCGACTCATCTCCCACAGCACGAGGCCGAAGGAGTACACGTCGCTGCGTTTGTATGGATCGAACTGGCGGGTGTCCATCGTCTCGTCAAGTACCTGGTGTTTCAGAGTGTGGATTGTCAGTGCCTCGCGAAGGTTAAGAATATCTACTACTAGCTCCTGTCCGCTGTCGCAAGCCCTTTTTCGGGGTAAAAATTTGCTTATGTCCGTTCCCGGGAAACCGTCTTTCTGCATGCCAAATTTTAGTATTTGTTCAGCCGTTTAGGTGTGAGTAGGTAACAGACAGACAGACGGAGACAGAAATACTTTCAGATTGATCAATGGATGCTTTGGGTCTCGAGAAAATTACGAACAAAATATTCGTAAGATAATGCGCACAACCCGTACTAAGCTCTCTGACATAATATTTTAGTAATTTTGTTGTTAATGTTTTTTTTATGTGATTATATTTTGCGATTCGATAGCGATAGTTTACCAAAATTACGCAAATATTATTCCGTTGCTATTTCAGATCGTAAAGAATGTTTTGGTAAGATATATACATAAGTCCTAATGATACACAAGTTACCTAATTAACAGTGCCGACGCGGTTGGTCGAGGGCACGTCCACCGAGTCGATGTTTACGTTGTGCCGCACCGCCAGCCCCAGGTCTCCGATCACGCACGACAGGTTGCATTCGGCTGGAGTATAGACACTCACCTCGGGCGTCATGTACCGCTTAGTGCCGACGCGGTTGGTCGAGGGCAGTCCACCAAGTCGATGGCTACGTTGTGCCGCACCGCCAGCCCCAGGTCTCCGATCACGCACGACAGGTTGCATTCGGCTGGAGTATAGACACTCACCTCGGGCGCCATGTACCGCTTAGTGCCGACGCGGTTGGTCGAGGGCACGTCCACCGAGTCGATGGCTACGTTGTGCCGCACCGCCAGCCCCAGGTCTCCGATCACGCACGACAGGTTGCTCTTCACTAGGATGTTCTTCGACTTGAGGTCGCGGTGAGCGATCGCTGGCTTGCCTAGAAATATTTATTTTTGTACAAGGTGTAACAAGAGGGGTGGATCATCGGCGGCTAGGGTAATAAATAAAAAATTATGTGTGAAATATTTTATAATGTACAGACTGCTTAAAGATATTAATTTTAATGATCTCAACAATGACCTTAAATCCTTTAACTGGAATCGCTTATTTGCGTTTCTTACTTAATTAGTTACATAACTAATTCAAAATTTAAGAAAACGTGCATTTCGTGCTTTCCGCGGCACGCGGGTGTAACACACTGATACGACCGGGTAGAGATCAGGCGCAGGACCAACGTCTTGAAATGCTTTCAGACGTACGGGGGTGTCACACACTGACACGAACGAAAGAGGTCAGACGCAGGACCAATGTCTTAACGTGCTCTCAGAGAAACGAGGGTGTAACTCCGCCAACTTCTTGACTACGTTCTGCTACTGTGTTTTCTGGAGGATGCCCATGTCCAGCAGTTACTTTATAGGAATAGAGTGAGTAAGAGATCTAGACTCACCCTTAGTCCCGACGATATCCATATGCAGATGGGCCAAGCCTGTCGCGACCGACAGCGCCATCATAATGAGAGTGTTGGAGTCGATGCTGCGGCCCGAGAGGAAGTCGAACAGAGAGCCGTTCTCGTGGTAATCTGTCACCAGCCACAGCTGCGTCCATGTGCCGTTATCTACGGAACATTATTCAAATAAATATATAATGCTTGACAATTCGCACAGAATCATATAGCCTTAGAGCTTGGCTTATGGGTAAGTACTAGAAATTTAACTGATAGGTATCAGACTAATATTATAAAAGAAAAATGTTGTATGGATGTTTGTAACCTCTTCACGCCACAAATGCTGAACGGATTAGGCTGAAATTTTACGTGGATGTAGCTCTAAGCCTGGAATGAACTACTTTTCACAAATACCTCGAATTTTCATTCAATTTGATACTGAAACTTCAGTCCTAATGAATTAATGTATAAAAAAATTCAGAGTCATAAAATTCGTCCACGGTAACTACCCTCCCCGTTAGCGGGTTCAAGTGTATGAAAAGACAAAAGGAGTAGGATTTTAGCCGTTTTCATCAGTGTTTCATCAATATACACAATAGGTAAGCTTTATTGATCTTGACTGTTTTTCGTCTGAGCAGACGATGGTGTACCTAAGCTGTGGAAAGTCTCACCTTTATTATCAGCAGCGATGAAGCCCAGTATGTTCTCATGTCGCAGCATCACAGTCTGGTAGATCTCTGCCTCCCGGAACCAGGAGCACTCTTCGCGAGACGAGAATATCTTCACGGCTACGTTCTCTCCGCGCCACTGACCGCGCCACACCTCCCCGAACCGACCCTTGCCTATTATATCCACCAGCTGGATCTGCCGGGCTATGGACCTCTGCACGAGGAGCGGTAGACCTGTTGGTGAGATAGATATTCTAAAGTCCTCGCGCGACACCTCCCCAGCCAAATTAGATGTGTAATGTTTGTAAACAAACCACACAGCAAAAGACTAAAATTCATATGATTGTCGCAGAGATTTAGATATACTTAATTTGTTAGCAATAATACGAGTATTTATTGATGGAAAGATTGCGAATCAACAAGGATTGATGTAAATTGCGTATGAAAATACACAGGAGCGAAGTGAATTTTAGGTTATGTATTAACGGTTTGTTGACAAATCTTAACCTTAAAACTTCCTCCCTCCTACGAGTTCTGTCTGAGTGATAGAAATAAGTAGGTATATTTATTTTCACACAAATACGAACTTAATTTTGTTATAAAATATCAATTATGCGCCCTCAATCAAGGCACGCAAGGTAAATAATGCTGGACACAATTCACACAGCATCATCGAACCCCGAGCTAAGCCGAGATTGTGTTATTATGAGTAGTATAACTGATATATCTACATAATCCTACATTTTACAAGGTTTTATTTTTTTTGCGTTGAAGTTGATATGGAGGAGCAGAGGAGCTCGGGTCGGGGATCCGGCGTCCAGCATTTTCTGGAGTCTTAGTCACATTGGAGCAGTACCCGGGGACGCTTTTTACGTACGAGCATACTATCGTAACGGTGATTCAATAGTGACTGCTCAAAGTTTATATCGTGCGAAATATCATACACGCAATGCACCATCAAGCGACGCACGATAGCATTAGAAAATGACCCGGATATTCGAAAATACAGGAGCGACAATAAAAAATCAAAACAAAGGTCTCCCTCGTTCAATCCGACCAGGAAATATTCGAAGAAGTGAAGGCGTCAGTTCGTCAAAATCTATCTTTATCCATCCGAAAGCGAGGTCAAGCATTACTTAAACATCAAAAAATGATACTAGCATTCGAATTTGAAGAAAGATTTGCATTTAAAAGACTAAAAAAAATCGATTGATTTTGCAAACGAAATGCTTCGTAGGTAAACTTTGGGAACATTTCATAACTTTCACCTGAATGGACATGTTAATAGACGGTATTGTCGGGGGCAGATGAGACGAAAGCATGAACGACCCCGGCCGGAGTGACCGGAGTCGTTCATGCTTTCCTATCCAGTATGTATACATGGCAAAAGTCGATGGATGGGCGGCTAGCTACGTCTGATCAGAAATGGCAGCAATATCAAGCAAGAGCTATGTGTCAGCGTGATATGATATCACAATCTTCGTTGCAGATTAGAAGAGTGCCAGCAGCGAACAGCCTTCATTTGGTTAGCATTATCTTTACGAAATAATTTTCCGTTTTGTATTTTAATATAATTATCAACTATCAAAATAAATTTTCTTTTTCATTCCCATTTTCTTGCTAATTCTAATTTTTTATTTGAAAATCTATGAATGGGGATGAACATTTTTCTTAAAAATATGGGTAGTCTCCTATAAACCATTTTCCTGTAGATCTACTTACTGCCCCGTCCAAAAAATCCAGCCTGTATCATCATCAGAGGCCGCTTTCATCTACAAACGATGATGTAGCAGCATCCGTTTATGATCATACAGCCTGTTTAGTATTTGTATAATTGACAAAAGTCTGAAACCCTCGGCGCGCGAGTTACACTTGCACTTGAGGATCTTGTTTTAAATTACTTTGTGTACTAATAAGTTACGTTTCAACAACCGAAAGTACATAACACACCTACCTAAAACTAACTTTAGTGTAAAAGGTTTTAAGTCACATGACAATATTTCGTGTAACGCGCGCGCCTGATCAACACATTTATCTATACTTATAATAAAACTGTAACAGGTCCAATTCTGTACATTGAAGATATTTTGAAAATTTTTTTTGGAGGACACTCTACTATCGATACTGAAGCCAAAACTGTAATTTTTTTCATTCATGTCTGTCTGTCTGTCTGTCTGTCTGTCTGTTTCTTAAACGCGCATCACGTCGAAACTACTGAAGGTATCGAAATGAAACTCGGCACGATTTTAGGTCATACTACGAGGAAGGACATAGGATACTTTTTATCCCGGATTTCAGTCAGGTTCCCCTGGGAGAGGGGATGAAAGTAAAATTTCTTCACCGCGCATGACGCCGAAAGTGCTGAATGAGTGGGAATGAAACCCAGCACGATTTGATTTGATACTACAAGGAAGGACATGGGATACATTTCATCCCGGAATTCAGTAATGTTCCCCTGGGAGAGAGGATGAAAGTAAAATTCTTTAACCGCGCATCACGACGGAACAACTGAATGAATTCGAATGGAACTCGGCATAATTTGAGTTCATACTACGAGGAAATATACATTTTATCCCAGAATTTAGTAAGGTTCCCCTGGGAGAAGGGATGCAAGTAAAATTCCGTCACCGCGCATCACGCCGATACTACTGAATGAGTTGGACTCAATTGGTACGATTTGAGTTCAAGGAAGGACATGGGATACATTTTATCCTGGAATTCAGTAAGGTTCCCCTGGGAGAGAGGAAAAAGTAGAATTCTTAAACCGCGCAACCCGACGGGTCTACGCGTCGTCCGATATCATGCATTCTTTTTGTTAGAAACAGTGTTGCAAAATCGAATTTGACTAAATCAGTAGAAAGTCGAGTAGAAAATCAGTAGACTGATGAAATAATCTGTAGATTGAAGAAAAAAAATTGTAGATAAAGGGTAGGTAAGTTCCTATCTAATTTTTCCAAGACGCACCCATTAGTTAGGTTCCTACCTACTAAGGTGGTGCGTCTTGGAAAAATAAGTTAGGTTCCTACCTTACATGACATATGGTGGTTTAGCTGGTCCGGTTATCTGTACTACCGATGTTTGGTTGGAGTAAGTGGTCCAATTAAACTAACTGGACCACAGAAAAATATTTTTTACTGTGGTACACAGCCAACTGTACCTACCTATTAACGAAAAAAATATTACGGTGGTCCAGTCAAATGGATCAGGAGCCCAATTCTGCAATACAATTGCTTCAGTATGACAGTGCAATCGTCGCAGAATCATCACGTAGAATCCTTAGATTATTAAAACTCCAGATAGTGCGTGCGAGATAAATTAATAGTTTCAAACTTGACGCGCGTCTCTCCATCTGCATTCATCATAATTTCTTTCATCTATGGGATTGAAGATGACAACATGCTATCCCCCGTAGAACCTACACGATTTTTTGCACGGCGGCGTTTCATAATATGAGAGACTATGGTTAAATGTGAACTTAATTAGTCGGCCGGTAAGGCAATCGCGAACGAAGTCGCGGGTACAGCTAGTTTAAAAATAAAACATTAAAATAAACACTCCCAGACTAATAAGGTTTCCTATGAAAAAAAAATACTTAAGGGGGAATATTTAAAGGGGAAACTGGAGTAAGCCAAGAAGAACACTCACCAGAGCCAGATCCAGAGGTAGTGAGTTCAATCATGTTTTTGATCGTGGTCGTCATCATCGGATGCCTGGTCTCACAGATCGAGTCTTCAGGGAACAGGAGTCGGGAGCCCTGCTTGCTGAGCTTGCGATACCTCTTCGCCCACCAGATGCTGATGGCAGCGCATATCCCAACCACCATCAGTACCATGATCCATGGCACAACGCGCCAAACCGCAGACGTGCCTCCTTCTTCATCACAACTTAATGTTATACGTGTGGTAAGGTGGTAAAAATATCGTATAAAATAATGTCCTAAAGCGTCAGGTTTCTGAGATATTCACAGATGAAAATAACTTATTAATTATTTATTATTATTGATGAAAATAACTATATTTACATAACTCAGAAACCTAACGCTTTAGGACATTGTGATTGAGATTGGGCCATGATAACGAACATTTTTTATTTGTTTTAGTGTCTTCTATCTAAAATTATAGGTAACTTTTATGATTACCTTGATCAGTGTAATAAACAGGATCAATTGGCATCAAATACTTTTTTGTGTAAAATGCCCATTTTCTTGCCAAACATATTATTTTTGAAAATCTGAGAAGAGGTATATAACTTACTCAAAAAATTTGGATTATCCTCTAAGACCATTTTCCGGTAGCTACACCGGTTAAGGTACCTGCCCTTAATGCCCCATCGAAAAAATCCACCCTGTACTTATAGTACTAACTCTTAAAGGGATAGCTGATAAAGCTTGACGAATGTGACCCTACCTATAAACCTCTCAAAAATTTTAACAATAACAGTTACCTATTGTTAATAGTTTTGAGAGGTTTTGAGGTAGGGTTAGATTCGTCAAGCTTTATCTTAAAATTTTTGAGAGGTTTATAGGTAGGGTTACATTCGTCAAGGTTTATCAGAATTTTACCAGAGGTCTACATGAAACGAAGCTAATACCGGCATCTCCAAGATAAAGTCAGAGCTGAAGAAATGTTCCAAATGTACTCATCGCTAATGAATGATAATGAGCGATGGTGGAATACGCACTTGGAAAATCCTGAATGAACTTGACTCCACCTGTTAAAAGGCATCCTACATTCCATTTTTGGATGTACAATGTTTGTAAACAAACCGCCCATACTTTACATCCTACCTGTCGATTTGAAATCTTTCCTTCAATAAATATTGCTTACAATTATTACTGAAAATCGAGGCGAAGCAAGTGAGCTTTAGTTCTTTGTGTCGTGGTTTGTTTACAAACATTCTACACCGAGTTTGACTAGTGTATAAACACTTTGTGTAGTGTTTAAGGGTCCGGCGACGGATGAATTTCCCATACAAACGTAGTACCAAAATGATTTGTAATTTGAGAATGTTTTCATCATGGTTTGCTATTATTTGTGTTAGAATAGTATTTATACAGGTTCCTGCCATAAGATTTTTTCAAAATACTTATCTACACAATTACTAAGACAACATTCATTCTTTCATGTAAAAATGCGATTAGGTTTAATTTCATTTCAGAAAGGTATTTTGAAAAAAAATTGTGGCAGGAACCTAGATAAATACTATTTTAATACAAATAATAGCAGACCATAGTGAAAATATGCTCAAATTAAAAATCATTTTGGTATTACGTTTGTATGGGAAATTTATCCGTCGCCGGACCCTTAAACCCTATGGTTTAAAAGAGAAAAGCAAACACAAACGTGCACAAGCAAACCAAACATGAAGCATTTTCTCTACAGTGTGTGTTCGTAGACGAAGGTAATTTACAACGTAACCTTTCTATTGTTACGTTGTTTCTACTGCAATTATTTAATATCATAAATGTTAGGTTTGTCAATTATTATTAAAAGTGCGATTAGTAGTAAACTGAAAAAAGGACATGCTAAAATAAGTGGAAACCGGCATAAGATCACTAACGGATTATTTCCCTACAGTGAAATGAATAAGTAGACCGGCACACTCGTCTAAGGCATTCTCCTTTCATTTATAAACTATAAATAGGTAGTTTGCAGTTAATCTTTTTTTCTATCATGCCGATGACAATTCATAAAAAAATCGTTACGCCGATTCTCTTTATACCTACATACAGGATGTTCGGCTGACCGTATGCCATATAGTACCTGGGGGTAAGTGGAACCAAGTGCAATAGCTTGGCGGTTTTTTTTTAACCTGAAAAACAGCTTGGCAATTTAAGATTTATTTTAAGATTTTTCGATATATTTCCGATATATCAACTATTTAGTATGTAACTTTTTTGTACGAGATGACATCAGCCCGTACTATTAAAATCAATAAACGTGAGATCTAGGTAATTAAAGCAACTATGGGCATGCTATATGTTGAAAGGTGAAATCTATCAAATGAGAGTTCATTCAACATGCCTAAAAATAATTCGTAAAAGCTGAGCGTCTTTTCAGGGTTAAAAAGGCGCCAAGCTACTGAACTCGGTTCCTTCCTACCCCCAGTTAACAGTAGGCACACGGTATGCCGATCAACCTGTATATCAACGTGTGTCTGTGAAAGACGAAACGATACATCGACAAGAAAACAGAGTCAAAATAAACATAAATATGAATCCTTCCGCTTCATTTGCATGCAAAAATTCCAAATGCTGCTGATGGAATGGAACCATGAATTTGTCGGTACGATGTAAAAGTCACAATGAAAGCAACCGTGTAGCTCCCGCGGCCCTCGTTACTTTACCTGCAGCCTCGCCCTTAAATATCTCGCGGTTAAAGTAGTCCGTATCGCAGCATGTTAACTCCTTTCGCGATACCACATGGGCCAGTTGCCAGGTGAACACAAACTCTCGCAGTTCCAACATCTTAGTTCAAATCAATACATTAGCAATATTTAGTAGCTGTGTGGTGCCGCCTTAGGATTTGCACCACTCCAATTCTTCCTGCGGATGACGTGAGAGGTGACTAAGGGAATTCCAAGGGAATTTTGGCAGCAGCGCCCCCTGCAGAACATTTCTACCACCGAACTACGATCCCCCCAGCCCGCATGCCCAGCGTTGGGATTATGGGCATTACCCCCGCCCGTGGACAAATAGGTATAGGCTGTTGAGGTGCGGTAAGTACTTTATTCATTTACTGACATGGTGATCAAGGCCGGCCTACAGAAATAAAAACTTGTCGTATTAGTCTAAAGAAAATTAGAGAAAATCAAACAGCCATGCAGTTTCGCACTGAATACCTACCAAGCGTGGACCAACGTCTCGCAACGTACTCGCTCCAGGCAGTTCCAATAGTCAAAAAAACTTGATACTTAATAGTGCCATAGTAGGCATACTATAGATATAAGGGAAGCGCATGGCGCGAGTCAGTCGGCTGGGCAGCGCAGCAGAGCACATCACTCCTACCTGGCGAGGGCTTCGGAGTGAACTTCAGCTTCAAATCTCGATTGCACATATCGGGCGAGCGACAACATTTTATTCCCACTGATACATTTTTAGTTTTCGTGGAGGTGCAATGGAATGGATGCTCAATGGGTATTAGCTGCCTTTTACCGATGCAGCTGCGCCGCGAGGGGAACCATTATACAATGTTTAGTAGGTTAAAGCAAAACCAATGCACACTCAAATAATGGGAAACAAAATTAAGTAAATCATTCAAAACATAATGAGGACTGCGCCTCTCGCTATTTCAGAAGCTAATGTTAGGTTGTTGGCAATGCAACACAAAAGGAAATGCAAAAAGATTGTGATGGACAAACTCAAACTCTGCATTGTCCTGATTCACCAGGCCACAAGGCGTGCACTGCTTACCCAGGCTGGGAGTGTGGATGTTTTTATAGAATTTCTCTGGTGAATTCTCACAGGCATTGCATAAGTCAGTTTTACAGCAGAAGTTTGTTGATATTTTGCATATAATTGGATCTTCAGAAGGCAATGCTTGGTTCAAGTTCAAACAGCTTAAGAAGACCTTGCTATGTGGGAATAGTTTTGTAGTAGACTTGAATAGCATTATCAGTTTTTGATTGTTTTGCAAATCAGAAGTATTAATACAAGTGGTATACTCACTGGTAGGTTGACTCCTGTTTGCCACTCTCAATGCTAGTAGAAACAAAACAGTACCCATCGGTGACACAGGTCTCATTTAGGCAGGATCCACTGTTGCAGTAGCATTTTAGACCTACATTAGAATATTCAATCACTTTCAATGTGTGCACACAAGAGTTTTCACTACGCAACCTCCACTGATTACTACGAGATAATCTATTAAACAGGGTGGATTTGTTGGATGGGGCAGTAAGGTCAGTGGCAGGCAAGACAGTAAGTCTCCTAAGACCATTATCCTTAGCTAGGTACATGGGTTAAGATACCATTCATTATATGCCCCATCGCAAAAATCCATCCAGTTTAAGTAGGTACCTACCTGTAACTTTTTTCAACAATATAATGTAATAGAAGTTAGCAAAAATGAACAAAAAATAGCAAATTTATTGTATTTTTATTCCGATCAACTAAGGCGCCAGAATCATTTTCCCTAGTTTTTCATTTACCGCCCCATAGTTTGAAAAAACATTAGATAGGTACTAGGTTAGTCGAAAACGATACCCATATCAGATTTTTTGATGGTTGCGGGGTTCGGGGGGGGAGGCGTTACTTACAAAGTTTTTTTTGTGTATGGGTTCTGTTAAATACAAGTTTCTAGTGAATAAAATAGGTAAAGCGTAGAAAGAGACTCACCGTCAACGCCATCCAAATTCCGGTAGACCAGTATTATCAACAGAAGAAACCATTTTCCACTTTCAAGAGACTTCATGGTAGCACTCTTTTGCGAAAACATCGCAAAATATTATTCCGAAATCAAAAATCACTGGATATTGACTCTCGGGGAAACGGCCCATTGATTGAAAGTGTTTTTACTTCCCAAAACAACTTTTAGAAAAAACTAAGAACTTACTAAAACTATTTCATTTCACCAGAAAAACCTATGATTTTGATTGATACACAATTCGTACAAGAAAAATCGTGAATTTTTCAAATGTAATGATTTCGGTGTTTGTTTTGAATAAAATTGTAAATCCAGGTCATTTTGACAGTTGACGGCTTCTCGTGTTTTCTTCTATTTTGACTTTGACGCGTTGTCTTTGAATTAAGCAGCGCGGTCTTGTCTGTGGTTTGTCGACGTCATATTGAGGAGAAGCGGTTTTGGTGGGAAAAACACGAGAGGTCGGGCATTCGGTCTCTAGACGTGGAAGCGAAAACACCTCTTGAAATACTGAGTAGTATTAAATAATTATAATATATCAATTATTTAATAAAACTATAAAATTTTGTAGAGGTTTCTTTGATTTCCTAAAATCTCAGAAGTGGCGATTGAACCGAGTGTAAGTCTAGTGCACTATTTATTTCTTATTTGTTTTTAAAAACAACATGATTATATTTTGCCGCGCTGGTCAGATAATTATCGTTATAATTTAATAGCAAAATTTTAAAGTCGATTACCTACTTCACTTTTCAAATTCGAATTGTCATATTCACGAAACGGTCGGTACAAGCCGAGACTATCCGGTCGTGATGACTGCTTACATTTTGAAATAGTGAAGGGTAGGTATTTGGTATTTTATTAATATTTTACTGGACAAAGAGTGGTATTATAATTCCGTAGAAAATATTAGAGTGCAGCTGCCTGGCCTACCTGCAGTTTTATGTTTGAATCGATGTTAACACGTAATGGTCGGTACTAAACCGAGACTATCCGTTCGTGATGACTCCTTTCGTTCTGAATTGGTAGCCGGTATCTGCATTCAAAACAAATTTGGAATAGTAACGCATTTCGTGGGGTGTTTGCATGGCTGGTCGGTATTGCACCGAGACTATCCAGTGTTGCTTAAGCATTTCGCGGATTGCTGTGCAGTAAATCTATTTGTTATGTTAACAATCTCTGTCCAGTGAAAATTATTACGTTTTTTGAACAAAATATCTGACCGCTGCAGCCTTATTTAACTACACATATTTTTATATTAATTCTTCCAAGGTGTACGTACTATATGTGGAGTGAAACGTAGGACCTGTAGTTGTGGCTATGTACGTCACAATTTACAAGGGCTATGTTTTTAAAGGCTATGTATGCCTATGGAGTGAAACATTAGGACCTGTAGTTGTGGCTATGTACGTCACAATTTACAAGGGCTATGTCTTTAAAGGCTATGAACGCCTATGGAGTGAATCGTAGGACCTGTAGTTGTGGCTATGTACGTCACAATTTACAAGGGCTATGTTTTAAAGGCTATGTACGCCTATGGAGTGAAACATTAGGACCTGTAGTTGTGGCTATGTACGTCACAATTTACAAGGGCTATGTTTTTAAAGGCTATGTACGCCTATGGAGTGAAACATTAGGACCTGTAGTTGTGGCTATGTACGTCGCAATTTACAAGGGCTATGTTCGCCTATGGAGTGAAACATTAGGACCTGTAGTTGTGGCTATGTACGTCACAATTTACAAGGGCTATGTTTTTAAAGGCTATGTACGTCACTATTACAAGGGCTATGTTTGTCACAATCATAATATTTCAAGGGCTTCTAGGGTGCTATAAACGTGGGACGTATATGTAGTTTGCTGGCTATTTAGTATTATTTCGTGGGTCCTCTTTGTTATATGATTATGTATGTCATTAGAGGGGCCAACATAGAACCTGTGTATCGGCTATGTACGCCTAAATCGAGTTCAAGGAAGTAGTAGTAAAATTACTTTATCAAATTGATTTTCATTTATTCCGCAGAAAAAGTAATTGTTAATTTTTATTATTACCAACATTAAATTATTATTCTTTATTTTATTATATGGCATTTTTTCAACTTTAATAAAATAAGTAATAACGTTACTAGGATGTGATAATTTATTACGACAGGTACTTCCAACTTTTTGTTTATTGATTTTTTTAGTCAATTTATTAATGTGAATTTATTGGTTCTCTGCGAGGTTATGGAGTCTGAATGTGTCTACATCACCGAAGACGAACCGCCAGGGGCCGCCTCCAGTAAACGCTCTCGACGAAAAAGGAAATCGAAGTCTGAATATGCGAGGAGGCGTGCAAGGTGAAGGCGCAGTTCTGTTCAAAGCTCCTCTTCATCAAGCTCGTTCAAATCTTCAAAGAGAAAACGGTCTTATTTTAAAGCTAGCTTAATTCACCCCTACTTTGAAATGTAGAGCCTTCCTAAACCAAATTAGTTCATCTGATAGTATTAAGAATAGAATCGAATATCATTTATTGTCCAAAGTAAAGAGCTACACCAAAATTGTCCTTATAAAACCTAGTGCGTGGCACAATACAATGGAGTCGTCAGATGACACATAAGAACACAATTCTTTAATATTATAAAAAAAAAAAATGCCATTCTTGTAAAAATCATAAATAAATTCCATTCAATGTTGATAACCAGAGTCAAACAAAACTAGATTAACTAAAATTCATAAAGCTGTATAGTGGCTGTCAATAAAATATTGTATGGTAAGAATATTGTAAATAGAAATACTTAATTGTGTGTAAAGATAAAGATATTTATTTGCAAAAACATGTTTACAAAAAAAAAAAAAGGTAACATAGGTATAGGTACTTAGGTAGAAACAAAATGCTTGACCGTTTACGGTACCTATGCAAAATGAATTAGAGGGATGACATGCAACATTAAAAACTATCTACAATTTATCATTAAAAAATTCGTCTAGGCTATAGTAACATTTTGATATTAATAATATATTAATTTTCTGTTTAAAGATTTGAACATTCAGGTTTCTGTAAAGTTTAGTTAATTGGTTATAAATTTTAGGAGCAATACTAACAAACAATTTTCTGCATTAATGTTGTTTTAACAGGATGTGATCGTAACCTAATATTATCCCGCCTGTTTCGACTTACAACCTCAGATAGCCGGGGAAACAGATAGGTATTATTTTTTACAAACAAAGCGACTTCTATTATGTAGGGGGACGGAAGTGTCGGAATTTTGTGCTTTAAAAATAGTGGTCTACAACTATCAGTAATTTTAATCTTAAACATTGCTCTCAAACATCGTAGCTCGAAAATTATATTTTTATTGGTTGAGTTGCCCCATAAATATTAACCCATATCTTAATACAGACTCTACCATACCGTGATAAGCTGTCAATAGAGCTTCTGTGTTGACTGTTGACGACAGTCTATGAAGAGCATACGCTAGGCTACTGACTCGCTTACTCAGTCCTTCTATATTATTATGTTGTTTCCAGTTAAGTTTTTTTTATCTATCATAAGTCCTAAAAATCGCGTAGCATCAACTTGATTAATTAAATTGGTCTTAAATGTTATATTATTGTCGGATGGAGTATTGGATCTTTGGTCAAAATGCATAATTGTAGTCTTACTTAAATAAATTTTTAAATTATTATTGTCAAGCCATTGTATTATAGATTCAATTGATTTATTAATGTCAGATTACACTAGTACACTAGTACTTTTGATTTGTGCATTACCTCAAGTTTGGTTTTAGATTGTATTCTTGGTATTTTTGTGAATTGATTTCTATTACTAAGGTACGATTCAATTAAATCTGAAACGTTCCCTCTAATACCTTACGTTTCCAGTTTTTTAGTAAAATATTGTGGTCTACGTCATCAAAAGTTTGTGACATAATTATCACAAAATATACTACAGATTGGAGTTCTTTTGTCAACTTTACAAATAACATTGTAGAAGAAGTCGTAAATTGCCATATTTATTGTTTTCTTTTGGCGAAAACCTTTTTGCTCTTCACACAGGATGTTGCTATTTTCAAAGTAAGAGTTTATTTCGGCGTAGTAGTATTTTTCAAATATTTTTGAAATTATGGAAATCAGAGCAATGGGTCTGTAAAATTCTACCAGTTCTTTATTTCCTTTCTTAAATACTGGTTTGACTATAGTAGTTTTTAGGTCATCCGGGAATTGCCCTGTTTATATACTGAAATTTATCTAGAAGCTTAGATGAGGACTAATAGATTCATTCACTGCTTTAATAATATTGGTACTAATGCCGTCAAATCCTGAGCTTTTTGTATTTTTTTAGTGATTTTATTATTTTATTGATATGATGTGGTAGGCAGGGAGCCAAAACATGGATCTCTCTTGTCTATATATTTTTGTCGTTACGTTCTTACCTATTCCTGGTATCGGTTTTACCTTATTGATAAAGTAGTCGTTAAAAACATTAGCAATATCGATTGGATTTGTTAAGTCTACATTATTATATTTTATTTTCGATATAGATTCTTTGGGTATATTTGGTCTAGATTTATTAATTACCTCGCAAGTTGTTGTAGATTTGTTGTTAGATGTCAATATTTTATGATTATTTTGAGCTTGCTTTGTTAGTGAAATTATTTTTTTTAAACATTTTATTATATCCAATGTAGATTGATCTATTTGTCTTTGTGGGCCTAGATCAATAATTCCAAAGAAGATCTCTTCTTCGTTTACTGCAAGTACGTATACCACGTGATATCCATATAATATGTTTTCTTTCTACTATTACTAAAATATACTTTTTTTGGGAAGCATAACTCATAAAACAACCTGAATGTTTCAATAAAGTGCCGGTATGCCACAGAAGAGCCTTCAGCGTTATACATATCAAAAAAAGAGAGATCATTTAAGGATACCTTCCTTGCGCCAATATTTAATTTTAAGAATATTTTTAGCTGGTAGTTTAATAATTTGGGCAGTGTGATCAGACTAGCCTAATTTTAACACTTCAGTCTTACAAATAGCTTTGTAGTTATGTGCAATGTTATCGATGCAAGATTTAGTGATTAAACGTGTTGGCTGTTTTAACGCTAGCTTCAAGTTATAGTTCAGTAATAAGCATTCAAATTCTTGTACTATATTGTTACATTTTAGCATGTCTATATATTAAAGTCGCCAACTATAATAATATTATTTGTATTTAGTTTTGTTACATAGGTCAGTAGTTTATCTAATTTATTGAAGAATGTATTTAATTATTTTGTTTAGGTACTCTATAGATACATACCTACTATTATAATTTTATATTCAATCAACTGAACAGCACAACACTCAAACAGATTGGTCAGCGACAAGTTTTTAATCTCTAATAATGTGTGTAATTAAGTAAAATTCTCATCAGTCTGGTCTTGTATTGTCAATTTAATTTCTTTTATAGTCATTCGATAAATATTATTTCTATTGTACTTATATTGTTTGAGTAGGGATTAATATTAATAGTAGGGATTTAACTTGAAAACAGAAAGATTTTAAACTATCTATGGATTTTACATTATCGGGTAGTTAGTTGTATAATTTTCGCCCTGATATTTTGAGAAGCTTCTTGGACATACATAGTCAGTTAGGCAAGTTATTAAGAGAATGTTTTTGAGCCTAAAAATAACGTTAGTATTAGGTACAGTTCTTGTTTTATATTCATGTTAAGTCCTTTTAACATAATGTATGGTTTCAAAGATGTATATGGAAAATAATTTTAAAATGTTGCCGAGTGTAATAGAAGCGTTTTACCTGAAATAAAACGCATATTAAAATACTTACCTCACTGGAAGCTTTTATAATGAGAGAGCATATCCGTTTCCGTCGAATTTGACTACTTTTTACCAGTCTGTTTGCTAGTACATCCGGTCCAGTGGCGACACCTAGCAGCCGCGCGCCATTTTTAGCTTACGCAAAATGGATAGCGCCATATTTTATCATTGGCTAAGTTTCACCAGGCAGAATTAAAAGTAAAGCTTCCAGTGAGGTAAGTATTTTAATATGCGTTTTATTTCAGGTAAAACGCTTCTATTAAACTACTAGACCGTCACTGGAAGCTTTTATAATGAGATCTGTTTGTTTTCGCCTGGTGTCGCCACTTGTATAGTTTGAGGGAATAACGCCAATGTGATGAGATAGTATCAAACAATAGAATGTCTAATAAGTACTTAGAAATGACACTTATGTTTTCTTAATTTTTGTATGACACCTTGATTATTGTTGAAGAGAATCACTAGTAAATTTCTTCAAAAATTGGTATCCAACTGTAACTTGAGCTTATAAACTGTAAGCAGCTTAAATTGACATAAATTAATATAACAGCGGATATTTCATTAATTGATGTCACAATTTGAGTAACAAACATTTCACGCCTAGAAAACCTTTTGAAAAGAGTTGGCGGCCCTCCAATTCCCTCGTCCCAAGATATCGTCGAGTGATCGTATGTTACCTAGAGCTGCCGTAACACCAGCTTATTTAAAAATGGGTTTTGACCCACCCTGCAGTGACAGTGCGTGATGCTGGCTTAACTACTCTTATTGTAACACATCTTTAATGTCTTAGCAATACTATGTCTGACGAAGCTAGTATTGTTAGTATTGTAAGCGCGGATTCAATAAGGAATTATTAAAAGTCAACCTGTGTCAGTCTTGGAACCAAGTTTAGTCCAAAAAATTTAACTACCATTTTATGACTTTATGCATCGTCTAGGATCCATGTTAAGTAACGTTAAGTCGTGTATGCTTCTACCTGAACAGAGTAAAAGTAACATCGCGGTACGACAAGATACTTGTAAAATATTCTTAAATTTGTATTATTGTTCAGAATGAAATTGGTTTACTAACATCTCAAAGATGAGGTTTAGGATCTTTACAAAAACATCACTCATAATTAAAAGTGTTTGCGTAACATAACGATGAAACAACAGGTGTGTGTATTGCATGTTAATTTAGGCTTCAAATCTAAATCTGATAAAGACTAGACCATGAAGTCAAACGTTTCCAATCTACCTCGTAAGTCAACACAAAAGATAACTTCAGAGTTAATGGAGAACTTGACAAATAAATAAATTGTCAAGTGCTCCATAAATCTACATCTGATGTCCACCATACACTTGAAAAACTCAAGAACATCGTTCTTGACTTTCAGTGATGGTAGACGCGTCGATGGATCCACCAAATATTTTTTGTCCTTCAGTGCTAATAGTTCTCAGATTTTTCAGCGCCAATGGAGCCGCTAGCACTCGGGCTTTGAGGTCTGCGCGCCAAATTATTTTTCCCGTCGGGAAAACTATTATATTTACTCATCAAGTATAATTCCCGTCGATAATTATCAAGTATAATTATCAAGTATTCAGATAAATCAACACTTAAGGGATTAGAAATGGTGGTGAGAATACCCAGGCTATGGGGTGATTCCAAGGAACACTGAACGCGTCGTGTAACTTAATCGTTCATATCACGTGTTACGTAATTACAGACAACATGCGCGGTCTTTGAGGCAAATAGAAAAATTTGATCGGAGTATCGAAGCTCCCTACTTTGGTAAACACTGTTCACACTTGCTGGGAGTAATCGGTAACGAGACAAGATTGCCCTGATTGTTGAACTGACAGTTATATAGCGTACTTATGCTGAAGTGAATTTTGTACCGTGTGTGATGTAGGTATTTGATATGCCTGGCTACGAAGTATTATGTCGTATGGCTAACATTGATTTTTGATTGCAGTGGAGGAGTAACTCGTATCGTGACCAAATGCCAGAAACGGTCTGTTGTCCTACCCATGAACATGATATATCTGAATCATCTGTGACCAGACATTTGTCGGAGGTGCATAAAGTAGCAGAGTCTGGAACTGACAGTTTTTAGTCCACTAAACCAGTAATTTCGCGAATCGAGTAGGAAGTGGGTAGACCTAACCAACTTCGACCAACTTTTTAGTCACGAGTTCATTTACATCATCAAATGATTAACTTGTCTGCCCCAGCAGCCAGCAACGACAATACATGTGACATTCAGAAGTCCCACTATTTTCCGCAAATCTAACCCTTAAACTAAACTGAAACCGTCTGAGCAACGAAAATGTGATATATTTTGCGACAATAGCATTATTGAATAATGGCAGGGATTTTGTCTATCCCAAGGCTTCCACAATATAACCTCATAAAGTATTTCTTTCTAAGGTGTGAGAACCGGTTTTTCGAAATTTACGATCCCACCTAGGTACGTAAGTGTTTGGACCAAGACTAGCTCGCGAAGCACTACTACAGGAAATATATGTACGATTATTCTCACATTCCGGTTTGGCGCAGTATTTAGGCCACCTTATTCGCTATGGTAGAAAGGATAGTGGTCGTGTGGGTTGTGTTTAGTTTAGCTCGAATGCGAGGCACGTAAACTCTAAAAACTCGAGGCGCAGAAAGCCGTGATGATTACCGGTAGGTATGTAGGAGCAGGCTGCGAAAGGTCGACTTTGCATAGCCAGTCTTGTGGTTGTAGAAAGTCCGAGATGCGGGACATATACAACAAGTGAAGGGTTAAGTCATTACAAAGGTACTCGTTTTAGTGCTTCGAGGTTAAAATTTGACGGGCTGATCCGTCAGATTATGAAATTAAAAACATTCGAGTTAAGAAACTCTGTGATACCGAAGCTACTTTTGAACCACCTTATTTTTAATTTTCTGAACCTTTTCAGACTTTTCTAACGATATTAGGGATGAAACTGTCTTTTTCTTAAATTTGAAACGATAGTTTGCTAACTCACCTGCTTGAAATATCCTAGATTCATTGTTTCCTTTTTTGGTTACCCATAGTGTCTAGGAGCATTGGAGCGTCCTGTACCATGTCTATGGCCGGGCCGCGAGCCACTGCCGTGAAAGAAACCTCGTGAGTTCGCTGGTTCTTATTTTGGCCGCTCCCGGGCTAACTTCTGTAGAGGTTATTATGGTATCCACCCCGCGAGGGTGTGTTATTGTTGGAATAGAAAGGAACCTTGAGGTCCTATTGGTGTTTCCTTTTTTGGTTACCCATAGTGTCTAGGAGCATTGGAGCGTCCTGTACCATGTCTATGGCCGGGCCGCGAGCCACTGCCGTGAAAGAAACCTCGCGAGTTCGCTGGTTCTTATTTTGGCCGCTCCCGGGCTGACTTCTGTAGAGGTTATTATGGTATCCACCCCGCGAGGGTGTGTTATTGTTGGAATAGAAAGGAACCTTGAGGTCCTATTGGTGTGCGTAAGCTCTGCCCCCGCGAGGGGCGGCTGGAACCTTGATTAGGTTTTTAGATCTCAAATTTTTAATTAAAATCTGCAAATGGCCAAATAAATGAATATTTGAACTAGGCATTCATAATTCTGCCTTGAATCCTAAAAGGCACCTTGAGGTTCGCGCGATGGTCCTACTGTTGTGCGCAAGCTCTGCCCCCGCGAGGGGCGGCTAGAACCTTGATCAGGTTTTGCCTGACCTTAAGTTTTCACAACTTTTACAGAAAAGTTTTACAGTGTGCAAGTACCACCCAGCCTTTTTTAAATCATCAATAAATCAAAATCAACAACTTATTACTTCAGGCTTACAAACTAAGCTCGTACACAAGCCAAATTTCAAACTAATTTATCATTAAATAAATAGTCAATTATTAAATTAAATTATTATTAAACAGGAATAAAGAGTTCATTGATTCATTGATTTTTTTTTTTTTTTTAAAAGGAGCCGTGAATGGCTGCAATTCAAATAAATAATTTGATCATGGGGGTATGCTATGAAGTAAAGCTTTAACTGAAGGGTTGTGCTTGCCTGGTTATTATTTCTCAGCTACAATAATTTCGGCTCAATGGCCACACCTTATCTGTAAAAAGACTGAAGAGACTCTGAAGGTAACCTTTACTAAAAAAGGTCATCGAGTAATTAAAATCAACGCTAACATCTTTTGCTGGAAAGAAGGTCACAAAAACACAAAAGGTAATGTATGTCAGTATAGAATTTATCTGCTTGAGCCAAGTTTTGTAGGGTATCATACATTTTCACCTCTTTGTTTGAAGCAAAGTCTATGAAACCTGGAGTGTGGTTGTTTAATCCTCGAGTCTGAATATTTTATCTCCGACTTGAGGTGCTACCTAATTGCTGAACCTCGCTAAGCTATTTTCGAAAAGCTATCGCATGTTTTCGGAACCAGTGGTTCCTTCAGCTTTATTTCGAGGTTGAAAGTAAATTCGGAAGCCTTGTCAAGACATTGGTTGTCAGTGACGTCATTTTGTTCGTAAAAGCACTACTAAAGTCAGAACAGATCAATACCTCACCATCATGGCAAGCAGTTTATAGAAAACAATGAAAATAGTCATAAAACTTTGGGGCTTACCCATTTCCTCAACGAGTTTGCTTACTGTGGGAGAGCGCGTTTTGCATTACAGCGGCAGCTGTTGCAGTGGGGGGGGAGGGGCGCTCGGGCTAGCTGCATCCACAGTAGGTTCCAGATAAAGTTTTAATTATAAACTGTAATTTCAAAATGCAGTTATTATAAATGTATTCACAAAACCATTCCTTGATTTTCTTCCAAAAGTATCGAAAATGCCGGACCGATATCGCTTACAAGAGTTGCAAACTGTAGCGACCATACCGAATTTCGTGCGATAAATTATTAAAATAAATGTGCAGGTACCTACTTATTTAAAAATACAAGATAGGAACCGAAAAAACCGAATGAACACAAAATGGTTAGTTATTTAAATAAATTATCAGGTATTGCAAACTGTAGCGAACATACCGAATTTCGTGCGGTAAATTATTAAAATAAATGTGCAGGTACTTATTTAAAAATACAAGATAGGAACCGAAAAAACCGAATGAACACAAAACGGTTAGTTATTTAAATAAATTATCAGGTATTTATTTTAAATTCAAACATGAACTGGTCAATTATTAAATTAAATGATCAGGTACTTACTAATACCAGATCCGAACGGAAAAATCCGTTTAATGTTACCCGTTTAATGATTAAGGTTAAAAATAAAGACCACGTGCTTTGTTAAAAACAACGTGTATTGGCCTTTGTCCTGATAAAACGGGTCCTGTTTTATCTAAAATAATAAAATATTTTTACGAACACAGTCGATAAAAATTCTCAAGATAGTTTCAATAGCAAGGAAATCAGTAAATTCAAAAACTTACAGTTTTTTCTCTGCGATCCACTGTTCACTTTAGGATATACTTATCAATGTAGGTGTAGTGCAACTGTAACAGAGCCAGAGCTGCTGCGCACAAGTTGCTTCGACGGAAAACGAAACGCCAATGATAAAATATGGCGCTATCCATTTTGCGTAAGCTAAAAATGGCGCGCGGCTGCTAGGTGTCGCCACTGGACCGGATGTACTAGCAAACAGACTGGTAAAAAGTAGTCAAATTCGACGGAAACGGATATGCTCTCTCATTATAAAAGCTTCCAGTGACGGTCTAGTAGTTTAATGATTAATTTTCTGTCAGATTTAATGATCTAGCTAGATGTAGATAATGATATAACGACTTAGACTTTTAAAATTTGTAATTATATGCAAGTACCAAATGTGCTAGTCCACAAAATTATTTATAAGTAAATGGTTTTCTTGTAGGTAAAGATTACAATGTATTATCAATATTATTTAAGAATATTCTATACCTACCTAAATTATACTATAATTAAACCTTTATTCACAACGAAGATTACCAAATACTTAATAGAAATAAATTACAACTAGTATTTACTTACAATTATGTACAATGTATTTGATTAAGTTTAATTTTATTGTAACCATGCTTCAGGAGATAGCATGATGACGGATGGCCGAGTGTAATGATTTCGGTGTTTGTTTTGAATAAAATTGTAAATCCAGGTCATTTTGACAGTTGACGGCTTCTCGTGTTTTCTTCTATTTTGACTTTGACGCGTTGTCTTTGAATTAAGCAGCGCGGTCTTGTCTGTGGTTTGTCGACGTCATATTGAGGAGAAGCGGTTTTGGTGGGAAAAACACGAGAGGTCGGGCATTCGGTCTCTAGACGTGGAAGCGAAAACACCTCTTGAAATACTGAGTAGTATTAAATAATTATAATATATCAATTATTTAATAAAACTATAAAAGTTTGTAGAGGTTTCTTTGATTTCCTAAAACAAACAAACAAAGAAAGTAAACAATCTGAATGAAATGAATGTGAATTGTGAATGAATGAAGGAAAGGAAAGCAAACAAATGATTGAATGAATGAGTCAGTGCTGCCAACTGCATCTTTATCTCTGTAGTTAGATCTTTTGCAAATTGGGTAACTCAAAAGCATGAATCTAGAGTAAACTGGATCGTGCACGAACATATTTCATTCATTCAAAAGTACCCTGTAATCTCATGAGCATAAGGCTCATTTTTCTTTGTGACATCTCAGAGTAGACAAACGAGCCGAGTGAAAGGACTTGAAAGTAGTAGTTGGTCCTTGTCTAGCACGTTACAACATGGTGTAGGTAGTATAAATGATAAAGCTGCTGGACCGAAAAGTGTACAAAATAATGGTAAAAAAAATAATAGTTAAATGGAACTAAACTAAACCTTTGCTCTGGCAACACGAAACTAATGTCAGATCTTTTCAAAACGTCACGCACAAATGTAAATAAACATTGGGTGTAGGTCGCGTCACGTAAAAAGAACGCTGGAAGAAAGTGGAAAAGGTGTGTTCGCGCATGGGTACACTCGCGCACGATAGTACTATGCCAATTTTCTAAGCCTATTTGAACTAATATTTTGCTCGCGGCTTGGTATTGGTTATTAGATAATAATATTAGATCCAATTAAAAACATGTTCGTTTCACTTTAGAATGTTTAATATAATTACAAAAAAAAATGTAATGTAGCAACTCCATCCATTAAGTTTTCTTGGGTGACGTGAAAACGTTTCTATTGTTTTAAATTATCAGCAGCATTATTATCTGCGTCTCTCTTCATGAAACATTATACGTCATAATTAATTTTTCTCACTTTTCTATGTAAAACCATTTCGTAAAATTTTGTGCGCGATGGTATTTTGACAAGAAAAGTGACGTGGACACAAGGCGGAACGCAAATTTCAACCGACGAACTAGACATGTGTAAGTGATGCTTGTAATATCACAAAAGTAATATTACGCGACGAAGTAATACAACATCACTCATCACTCGAGAGGCCGAAGCATTACGCATTACACACATCACTCACGCGGCGTTCGGTTGGTGATAGGCAGGCACATGCACGTTCTTCCATCTCCTTATCTCAATCGTGCGGATCCGGCTTTGTTCGGAATGTTTCGTAGTATAAATGGCACTGTATTACGTGCGAATGAGACGCAGATAGATGTGTAAGTAATGCGTGCGAATGAAAGTAAATACAAAAGTAAAGTCATCACGTTACCTACATTGCATCCGGCAAACATTACGCGGAGTTCGGTTTTGTTGGAGATTTTAATGCGAGCGAGTGATGCATTGCGTTGCGCGGACTCGGCTTTGTTCGTTATGCTTCGTAGGTACCTACATAATAATTATATTTGGTTAAAAACCAACCTACTTGCTCATTCAGTCTTTTATTACTTACCAATACCTAGTTTTTATAAAATAAACTGACTACCTACTACCTAGCCTACCTACACTAAGAGAGAGATTCATCTTAGTGTAGGTAGGTTAGGTAGTACGGGCCTAAGTATGAAGGAAAATCAACTTTACTACCTATAAATTCCATGTATTCTAAGATTAATTTGATTCTACCTAACCTATGGTATGTTATGTATGTACCTACCAAACAACAGTATTACCTAGGTAGGTATCACATTAACTTACCTACTAAGCCACTCCGTCCGTACTCGAATGTAGGTTTAAGTATCGTTTCTATGGGAAGGAGCTACATGTAGAAAGTAATAAATTAAGGAAGCATTGCATTTGGTAATTGTAATATTACCTACCCTACTTATTATAACCATTCATAGCTGTGTCCGACATCACTGACATCACCGTGCACGAGTAATGTTACGCGTAATGGTAATATTACAAAGTGGTAATATTACAAACCTTATCGTAGTGCAATAGTAATATGGCATCACGTTCTAGTGTACTGTTTTGCGCATGTCTACGACGAACCAATAGCGCACCGGCAAGCATGCGGCGCGTAACCCGCCCCCTCCGCGCCCCACTGCATACCACCAAATAGGCCTATAAATCGCCTACTGCGCAGCTTGACCGCCAGCGTTCTTTTTACATGACGCGAACTCTACCTACCTCAACGAAATTAGCATTAAAATAACTGTTTTAATGTGTAATAAGGTGTTCAGTGTAATCCAACATGTAAAAAACCTATCGCAGTGGAACAAGACAAGTGATTGATAAAGTTTTCATACATTGTTTAGCCGAATTTCAAGTGGGAAAGCTATAGCCCTATGTTTCGGACAATTATCAAAGAACCTCCGAAATCACTGATAAATACTTGATTGTATGGTATTTAAGTAGTAAAATCTGCCTATCTCAAACGATTAAACTTGTGGATTTGATTGCCTGGGTAATATTTTTGTTGTTTTTTGCACATTGCGTTTATGGAATTTTTAATTTATATTTTGAGTCTTTAAAACAAAATCACCATCATCATCATCATTCGATTTTGCCTTTTGTTGACCTCAAAACTTCCATCTGCCACTCTTACCGGTCCTGCGTTACATTTCAGTATAATTACAAAAGAATATTCAAAATTCCTGCTGAAAAAAGAAAAGGAAGACCTTATAACAAAGAGGATCAGTAAAGTTATAGCAATTTAAACAGAACTAGTATCCACGTTTTTCTTTATGACATAATAAGAATTATTTATCTTTTTAAATTATTGGAGTCTATCTGGTTATGTAATTATTTTTCCTTAACTTATAGTTTCGGAGTCAATCACTAAAAACTGATATCTGCCTACGGTTAACGGGCGGCGACCGAGCGAGTGATTTCACACGCACACGCGGCGGTGACTCAGTGAATTTCGCTAGTAATTTGGTCATAACTTCGTAAATTTTTGTCGTAGAACAAACATTTTCGCACTGTGAGGTGTGGTGTGGTGGGATTTCTTAGCTCTTTAAATCTGCATTCTCAACTAAAAACGTTACGGATTCTCATTGGACGATTTCAATTGGTGCGCAATCAGAAAAATTGTACTATATACATATTTTGCATGGTAGAATTAGACAAGGTATGCTACGCCGAGATCTTCCCAATAGGAGTGGTCGTTGAATGAACGAACTGTTTTTGTAAACTGTTTGTTTGCCGTCGACTGCTAGACCGGTTTACAGTCCACTGATGAACCAGTTTACTCGTGAACGACATTTGCATCGCCCAGTCCAAAGTCGAGCGTTGACGAAACTGTTTGTTTGTCGCTCTCTAGCCACCCGTCTATCAAGCATTCTGCTCTCTTCACACTTGCTTGTTTCGCTAATATGACTATCTCTCTTTCGCCATGCGCCAGGCCAGACTGTATATCGGCGGCGGCGTAAGTGGTGTTTTGTAAAAGTAAACTCTATTGCAATGCAATATGCATGTCAATGTATTATTCTATTAGTAGGCATTGTACTAGGTAAGTACCTACTTAATTTGTTATCTACTAGGTACCTACCTACCTACAAATAAAATTAAATCCATTCTGGAGAAACAGACGCCTACCTATTCTTGCATAGTGTGCATACCTACCTAGGTATTTCATTTCAAAAGTAGGGAAATCATTTAATTTTTTTGAGCTAGCTAAGTATAACATTACCTACTCAACAATTATCTACCTATCTTCGTAGGTAAGTTGCACTATGCACACAAGCGTAGGGTAGGTACCTAGGAGGGTTATTTATTTCTGATTTTCGGGCATACCTATCCAGGTAGAGACAAACCATTATAAAAATGCAGGCCCTCTTCATAAAACGTCATAGGTAGGTACCTACTTACTTGGCGTGCATTTTTAGAATGCTTTATCTCTACCTACCTAGGTACCTGTCCCGAAGGTAGGTGGGTAGTGTAGGTTCCCTAGGTACCTACGTACTGACATATGGGATTTTTCTTTTGACGCGTCAAAAAGCAAGAGGCACCGATACTTACATTTTAATACCTACCTACTTATGACAAGTTTAGCACCACTATTAAAGGTAGGCCTACCTATAATAAACTGGTGCTTAGGTATTCTGATAAGTGATACGATAACATAACACTATTGCTCCGTGCTATTTCACACTGGCTACTGGCATGGCGATTTGCAAGCGAGTTAACGCCGAAAGACATGGTACCTAGGTAGGTAGGTAGGTACCTAGGTAAATTCATTGTTGAAAAAAAGTAGTGATCGCGAGGTCTACTGTTCGTAGAACTACTAGTTATATAAAAATACCCAGAACACCCGGAACAAATATTTGCATATCGTACAAACATTTGTCCTAAGGCGGGAATCGAACCCGCAACCTGCGTCGCAGGCGGACTTTTGCCGGCTGCATGCACCACATCGGTCGTCAAAATACCTAGTTCATACGTCGCGTCGTCGATTGGCAAGCGTTTATGATCGTTTTAATTCTCGTCGTCGTTTACCAATGTGTGCATCAACGTTCAACGATCGATCATGTCCTGAACTGAACGGCATAAACTGGTCGAACAGTAGACTGTTTTATGAACTAGTTCATCGTGGACGGTAAACGGTCTCGTTTCGTCGACTGAAAAGAAGTCGACGACCCATTCCTACTTCCCAAGCCTACGTCACTGCCTAGTTGCCACTATAATGGAACCAAAAATGGAAGTTGGAAGACAAAATGTGATCATTGATATACAAACTACGATGTCAATCGTCAATTTTGTTTATTAGATCAGTCAAAAAAGTTTTAGTAAAACACGAGTTTATGTGATAAATAATTGAAAGTACAAAACCACATAGTTTTATCACATTGTTTAAAGGAGCTCGGGAGATACGATTCTACGCTACTGGTATCACCGAAATACAGCTGTCTCCTAGAATAGTTTATAAAACCTAGAGCTCAAATTTCCCCAAAATAAAAAGTTTGAGAACCACCGTATATATATAAATATATATATTGAATGGAATTGTGTTTCTGAAATAAACGTTTATTATTATTATTATTATTATTATTATTGTATATATACCTTGTCTAGTTCTACCATGATATTTTGTTGATTATGATTTTTTTTTTTAAAGTAGTTTAGTAAACTTGTTATGCTATAGTATATCTATTATTTTTAAGAATAAATGATTAAGATAATAATAACAATATGAGATTACATTTGTAATCGTAAATTAATTTAGTCTAAAAACAACATTCATAAAGAGTTGCCAGTTTACAGTAAATTCTCGTTCCTTGATAATTTATTTCTACTATTTTTGGTCGGATGTACCTTTTGACATCCACGTTTCGAACAAAATTTTATTGTTAAACGCAAGGATCAAGACCGTTTGCGTCGTCGTATTCGTGTTGCCATCTAAACGACAGCCAAGCGGAATTAGAATTATTGTAAGATTTTTTTGCAACTGTTATTTCGGTGTTGATGAGATGATACATTGCCGCTCAATGTACTTATCGAAATATTTTCTTTTGATCAAGTGACGGCAGATGCTGGATGCGACAAGCTGAAGACAGCGCGTTATGGCGCTCACTAGGGGAGGCCTATGTCCATCATCATCATCTATAGCAAATGTCAAACGTGACAGTGAATGTCAGAAGTGACAGCAAATGTCAAAAGTGACAGCAAATGTCAAAAAATAAAGAAAATGACAGCGAATGTCAGAAGTGACAGCAAATGTTAAAAGTATATAAAATGACAGTGCTTGTATGAGTATCTAACAAGTGTATATAGAATAGAATAGAACACAAATATGCCATAGGCTCGGCATCAAACACTCCATTTCTCGGAAACTACTTCTGCTAGACTTTCAGTTAATGGCTCAAATGAGAGGAAAGGTCAAACTCTACATTTTCGATAACAACTGTCAAAATTAAAACAGCCATATCTCTTGCTAGAGTCTCAGTTAATGGCTCAAATGAAAGGTGGGAACAAAATCTAAATTTTCGATGACAGCTGTCAAAATTGAAATGGCCGTATCTCGGGAAATACTCGTGCTAGACTCTCAGTTATTGGTTCAAATGAAAGGTGAGAACAAAATCTAAATTTTCGATGACAGCTGTCAAAATTGAAATGGCCGTATCTCGGGAAATCGGCGCAGAGAAAGACAGTCAACAAAGGCAGTCAAAAATGTCCAGTACCTGAGTCCGGGACTCATCCCTAGGTTGAGGTTGAACCGGCGGCGTGGCGGCGCGCGCAGATAAAGCGTAGTACAAGCACTTTAAATTCACTTAAATTTATCGGGTATAAGATACAATAATAAATGAGATAGATAAGTACTCAATACCTAGGTACTCAAAAATATCAGTTTTATTTCCATACAAGCACACACTATAAAGAACAGAGGCACAGTCCTCAAAGCTTACTTCACAAACACCAATTTATGAAAAAAATCTTTGAAAACTGTGACTTGACTGCGCTCCGCGAATGCCATTTCGCCTATGTATACCTAGGTAATTCTCCCCGGTTCAACGGTAACTAGCAATACATACGTAGGTATACTTACCTACATATTGCTAGCCACAATTGGTTGGAGTAGGTAAACGGAATAACATTAAATTGAAAAAATCGCTATTCGATAAGTACTACTTAAAATATGGTTTCCTAGTAATTACTTGGGTGTTGTAAATTAACAACACCATGTTAATGAAAATCATCGAAAAAAATACTGTGAGTTCTAAATCGCCGCAGCCGGATCGTACAATACGCCTGTTTGTAGAATGGCATGATAATGGCTAGGCCGTTTCAAACAACGGCGCCAATTCATTCGGGCTAGCTCTCAGTCAGCCAACTCATTGAAACAGCTGCTCAGTTATGTATGAGTATGGCGGCGACATCACATAATTATCTGAGCAGATAACTGTAGATACTTACAATTTGTAGGTATTTCATATACGATAAATTTATAAAATTAGGTATTGTTAACTCACTACCATTGTAATTTCTTTTTAATTTCTATCGGTCGTTGATATATTTTACCACAACATACTTATTTGTATGTGTAGGTACCTATGGTTAAAGTTGCAGAAAATTGTCTTTGATCGTCTTATGTTACCTATGTATTTACAAACTTAAAACAACTACCTACAAATTCGTAATCAAATATGTAGGTACCTACAATAAGCGCCCTGTTTTATTTTCTTAGTCAACTAATAATTTCACAAGGTGCTTATGTGGGCGCCTCTTTTATTTGGTCGTGTACATCACTAAGAGTCTAAAGTCCTATTTAATAGAAAATCCAGGTCGTTGGATATTTTGTTGAGCATTCGATCCGAGTCCGGTGAATCGTACGATTTGTTCCACTCCCTGTTCACTTGTTCCATATCCGATTTTGTGTCTTCTTTCACTTCAGTGGACGGGAGCGAGGTGGACGAACACTCTGATTTACTTTTTTTTAGACAAGATTTGACAGGAGGGGAGGGTATTCTAGACACGTCAGGGATCGATTGGACGCATATTGTGCACTTTTCTATGGATGTTTCGAAGTTTTTGTCGTAGTCTACTGAGCAGGTTAGGAGAGGGATGTTTGTTCCAGGTGCGGGGGTGTTGAGGACGCCTAGCTCCAGACAGACCCTGGTCATGTACTCTGGCTGGCGCGGGGTGCGGGGGATGAGGTCGCAGGCCGCGTGCGGGACGCGGCGCTCGTAGCGGTGCGGGCTGATGATGGACTCTTTGTATTCCACGCAGCGGACGATGTCCGCTACACAGTCGGGGTTTGATAGTCTCCTGGAATAGATGGAAATGATGACGTTATGATTGGGAAAGTAATTTTTTTCTCGTGATCTTGACCACAGAGCTTGCACAACATACTTGTATGCTTGTCATGGTGGTTTATTGACATAGGCAAAAGTATGGTAATGAGAACTATCTTCTACTTTCTTAAATTGTATTAATTTTCGGTCATTATAAACAAGCATAATTCCTCACCTCCAACAAAATCAGGAAAGCGTTGCGACTTACGAGGCAAGAGGAGACTTGGCTGGAAACTACTCTACCTAAAAAGCGATTTCTTTTTCTTGAGCCTAACACATACTTCGGCTCGCTGAGCCTAAACAAGCAACCCGGTTTTAATCACCTGTTAATCCTAGTAGGAGTCCCTAGCCCCGGCGCGCGCCAGTACGAGGCGATGGGAGACACGGGGGACGAGCAGCTCTCGAGCATGCCCGCCGCGCCTCGGCTCTCCACCTCGCCGCCTTGCTTTATGTACACTGGGAAGCATGATCGGTTAGGGATCAGACTTGGAAGTTATAGAAGGTCTCACTACATTTCTCGACGCCGAATAGGCATAAGCCGATCAGAAAATGCTCTATCTACAGAAATAGAAATGTTTATTTTTAACTCCAAAGCACATGATCTATTAGAAAATAACTTGTTGTTAGTCAGAAAACAGACGATGCTTTTTCTGTTTCTACTCGCGTCGATAATTTGTGGTGAGATCCTAAGAGTTACAGGTGAAAATCAGGAACGAGTCATCCCAGGCACGTCATTGCAAGATCAAAAGAGTTAGTATTATTGACAGGTTATTCAAGATCAAAAGGGACAAACACACAAAGTAACACTTTAGATCTATGTAAGGTACAAACTGTTCATGATAGGTGAATAGGTAAAGTACCTACTTACAACTAAGAGAAGTATTCCCAGCCGGCGACTCCTGCCAGGGCTTGCTGGAAGGCAGGCTGAGCACGCGCCGCGCTGGTTGCCGACACTCTTCGTCGCGGATCACGTAGCACACCAGCATTGCTACCCCCTGACAGATCACATAACTTTTTTGGTAGCAGAATGTACAATTTTATTGGCAAATGGCCAGTTTACTTATTCGAGGTTTCAATGCGATTCGTTCAAAGATAGCAGAAAATGAAAATGAGGACATTTCATTATCTGCTATCTTTGAACTTTGAGGTGGAGCTGACGGTACAATCACTATCGATTTGATGCAGATTATAGACCTTCAACACTTTGTCGGTTGCTTTAAGATTGTAACATCTTATTTATTGACTTACATTGGCTAAAGCAGCGGCCGACAGCGCTGCGACGTGCCCGAGCTGCTTCTCGCCAGGCTGCACGTACGCCACGCCGGCCGCCTGCGCCGCCGACGTCGTCAGTAGCAGGAGTAGCGTGTGTCTCACCACTCGACCTCTGGAACAGTACAGAGCAAGGAACATGAATGTGTTTATTGGGGATCATTTGAGGGTCATGTACATAGAAATCCCTTGATATTTCTTTATACCAACCTAGTTCAGTCCTATTTTTCTAGTAAACTGTTTCATAAATACACAGTCATCCATCTCGAACCTGAATCAGTTAACAAGTTAGTGGGTGCCACGGAAAGAATGTAGCTACTACGCCGAAAGGGGGTGATTCTGGACATCCGGACAGGGTGTCAATGTTTGTTCTACGATTTTATGAATTTCGATTTTTTTCCTGTTTTGAAAAAATATAGACGTTTTTTCTTTAGTCTAGTAAAGTAGTTCTTTAGCTCTAGTAAATCATTTTTATAAGTATTCTGTTTAACTTGATTTTTGACGACGACCATTTACGCACCTGTCTTTCAAAAAGTTCCACCTCTCCGCGGGATCCTTATGTGTGATCGTTCGCAACCGCAGCGCAGCGCACAACGCCAGCGCCAGACAGAGTAACGCTAACAAGGCACAGGCGCCCGCGCACGCGGCGGCCGCGGCGGTCCCCAGTTGTAGCGGCGCGCCGCCCCATAGTCGTGCAGTTAGCCATGCGAGCGAGCAGACGCCTGTAACGAGAACTGTGAATACGTTATTTGGTTTTAGGTTTTGTTTTGATTCTTCGATCCGGATATTAAGGGTAAGTTAATATGGTCCCTGTTTAATTTAACATTTTGGTCCTTCAAAACTGATACAATGGTCACGACAGTTCTACGAAACATGATCATCATAATAGCCTGGGATCACTGCTGAGTAAGTATATGCTTCCTTGCCGTTTCTGCAAGCCTATATAGCTATAAGATGTTATTTTCCAAATTGACCGCCCTTAAAAGGCCGCCTATTGCAGTCAAATTCCTTTGAGATAATTCTTTTTTTATTGTTAGTGTGTTAATTTATAATTCCAATAATTCTAGCCCCGCACCAGCAAGCAGCCCCACAGACGGTGCTCTCTGCACCCTGCCCGCCAACTCCGCCTGCAGAATGAGCGGCTGGGCGCAGAGCGCGGCGCAGCCGGCGCACCAGCACGCGGCGCACACCCAGCCCAGCGGCCCGGGGCAGGCTTGTTCCTGTCAGTGGAAGGAAGAGGTCAGTCATAATCCCAAAAAGAATAAGATAAATTATTTTGTTTTCCTTACTGCATGTAAGCATATTCAGTTATTTGATGGCTAATAAAATCAATGAAACTACTATCAATGGTTTCATGTTCTGAACTTTCCTATTTGTACCATGCATCATTATTAAGAATACGACCCCATTCAGGCGTAAAGTTATATTATACCTACTAAAGACAGGTCACCAACAATAAAGCAATAAAACAGTTCACATCAAACCTGTCGAGTATCACACTCCAGCAGGGTCAGCATCGCCGCAGAGTGTGTTCCAGCAGTAGCAGCCTTCAGCAGCACTGGTAGCCTGGCGCGCCTGCCAGGCATCAGCGCCAGGAGCTGAAGAGCGGCCGCAACCAGGCACATCGTTCCGCCAAGACTGGCTGTGATCTTGACTATGCCACGCAGGTCTTTTTCTGCGTTGGTCTGAAAATATTTATTTATTTTATTCGTTACTAGCTTCTGCCCGCGGCTTCGCACGTTTTGTTTCTATGAAAACGTTTTAAGGGTATTTTTATCCCATCGGAACTGATTTATGGAATAAAAAGCCTATGTTTGTTTCCATGGTTAGACTTACCTGTATGCAAAATTTCAGCCCGATCCGTTCAGTACTTATAGCGTGAAGAGGTAACAAACATCCATGCATCCATCCATTCATATATGCATGCATATATGTATATATTTTTTTATTATAATCATCTACCACCACTATCCTATAAGAATTTATTAACTGTGTTCTGTGATCCTTTCCATGAATAGATGTCACGAATAGGAGCTTTTTAACATCAGCTTTCCTTGTTTCCTTGGATTTCTCAATGTTTTCAGCTACAGTATACATTAGTAACTTTAATCTACTGACCGTAGTTGACCGTGCGATGGTGAAGAGAGCTATGGTGCCCAGTCCGCGGCACCGGCAGCGGACATGCGTGAGCTCCGACACGCGCACCTCGCACGCCTTAGTGCTCCACGATCTCGGCTCTGAAGATGTTCGAAGACCACACGCCAGTTTAGATGCTGGGAATCAAATTAGAAAGTCTAGGTATGGAAGAACTCTTTTGTTTGTCTGTTTAGTTTGTTTGCTCTGGTTTGTTAAAGTAGGTAGAGTTCGCGTCATGTGAAAAGAACGCTGGCGGTCAAGCTGCGCAGTAGGCGATATAGAGGTCTATTTGGTGGTATGCAGTGGGTCGCGGGGAGGGCGGGTTACGCGCCGCATGCCTGCCGGTGCGCTATTGGTTCGTCGGTTGAGATTTGCGTTCCGCCTTGTGTCCACGTCACTTTTCTTGTCAAAGTACCATCGCGTTTACCAAAGTTTACGAAATGGTTTTACATAGAAAAGTGAGAAAAATTAATTATGACGTATAATGTTTTATGAAGAGAGACGTAGATAATAATGCTGTTGATAATTTAAAACAATAGAAACGTTTTCACGTCACCCAAGACGACTTAATGGATGGAGTTGCTACATTACATCATTTTTTTGTAATTATATTAAACATTCTAAAATGAATCGAACGTTTTTTTTAATTTGATCTAATATTATTTTCTAATAACCAATACCAAGCCGCGAGCAAAATATTAGTTAAACTATAAAACTAAAAAAATAGGCGTAGCAAATTAGCATAGTAGGTACTATCGTGCGCGAGTGTACCCATGCGCGAATACACCCCTTCCACTTTCTTCCAGCGTTCTTTTTACGTGACGCGACCTTTAAGTAGGGGAAAGTCCTACAGTACCGGCCGGCATCCAGTACCGGCCGGTTACTGTTTCCATAATTCTATAACAGATGGTGCTGCACGGTTAACGCCATTTGTTTAGCTTCTTCTCGTAGGTGCAATGACCCAAGCGACGGCAACTTGTCGGAACAGGCTGACTGTCAGTGCTAATTTTTGTGTTGCGCGCGGTGCACGTATGATCCACAAGTAAAGTTCCGTAGATTCTCAGTGAAGATTAGAGGGTAATTCGACAGAAATTAAACGTGGTATGTATTGATTCCATATAAAGCAATAATAAAATTAGTTTTTATTCACTTTATGCATCACATTTTTATCACTGAGCTAACATGATAATTTTATTCCGTTTCCTGCAGTACCGGCCACAAAATTTTCCTCCAGTACCGGCCACTATTTAGGTTCATTTTATAAATAGTTTATTTGTATAAACAAATAATGTCAAATGATTAAGGTGACGATGAAACGAAGAAAAAGAAGGGCACCTGGGATCCTGATAATATGCATACAGCCGTAGAAAAGGTTTTAAGCAAAGAAATGAGTGCACGCCAGGCAGCAGATAGGTACGAGGTTCCAAGAACGAAAGATAGAAGAAAAATGATAGAATTAATGCTATTAAAACAAGAAAGAGGTATAAATTAAGCCTGTTATGGGTCGTTTCCACCAAACATTCTCACCTGAACACAAACAAGTGTTGGCAGATCATGTCAAGGACTTAGCAAATAGGCTAATGCCCTTAAATAAATCTGCTGTCAGTTAAAAATGTTAGCAAGAAAGGAAAGAGTTTGCTTTCAGGAAAAGATGTTAGCAAGAAAACTAAGAAAAAACCAAACGAAAACCAAAGTATCCATCATAGGCTAATTCAGGAAGAGACAGTTTGCCCTTTGTGCCTTGAATCTCTCGACGAGGATTGGATACAATGTGGAAACTGCAGGGTATGGGTCCATGAGGCTTGTGCGAACATCCCAGAGTTGTCAAACCAATATGTTTGTGTTTTTTGTCTCGTTTAAACAACGTTCTTATGATGGCCGGTACTGGGGGACAATTTTTTAAATGTCATTTTTATATAACCTTGAAATTTGATTATTAAAGTTGATAATTACCAAAACTATCGTTATTTCATTACTTCTATTTACAGCCTAAGAGTTTATTTACTTAAATCATCAACTATTAAACATGTACCTTAAGGGATTTTTATTTTATTCTAAATAAACCTTAGGGTGACGGTACTGCCGGACTCTTCTCTCAGCCATCCTGTCATGTCCTGACATTTTATGTCTTTCACTGTGCAGAGGTCCAACATTTTTTGAACGGCTGTAATATCTAAAACGGTGTCGAAACTTATATAGGTATGTAATATATATGTTCTGCAGTTAGCTGCAGAACAGATGTAGTCCCTCTTATTTAAATAAAAAAGTATTTAGAAATTGCACTGATCACTCACCAATAACAGTATAGTTCTTGACGTGCGTGAACACAAGATTCAAACCATGCTGCATCGTGTTGTCGACTCCAGGTCCACTGACAGTCAACTGGACTTGTTGTGATGCGATCAGGTATTCTATCTCCCACTCGGTCCTAGAAGACGTATTGCTACAAGAGGTGGATGACAACGCATCAAAACAAAAATACAAGAATACAATGGAAATGAGAGTACATTTTAAATAAACGGTGAAAAAACAACTAATCTGAACATAGGAACTGGCTCTACCTATCTATAGATACACTGAGAAAAACATTATGAAAATAAGCAACCAAATTTTAAAAATTCTAATTTAATATTAACCTAGAAAATGTTTTAAATGCCAGTTGTCTGCAGGTTTTTGCAATTTCTTAGCATTACAGGCACTCTACGGGTTAAGTAAAACAACGACAACTTACTTGAACTCAATAGATCTCCTCAACGACGGCAACCTAGCCCCCAGATTATGATACAATACTGCAACGACCGATGCCATTCCTGTCCTCGCCACCAGCTCCACTCCAGCTGAAGCCAAGTTCCATTCCTCCATTCCAGAGTAAGACTGTAGGTCAAAGTGCGCTGCATCGTCTCTAGGAGTTTTAGTTTTGATGGTGAATTCGTGGTAATGGTGTTCGAAGTTTTCTTTCATGCCTGCTGTGTCCGCTATTGCGTTTTGTAGGTCGTATATTTTCTGGAAAAGATTAACCAAATTTCTGACAATTGTAAGAATTTGTATTACGTACTTACCTAATGAAAACATATAAGTGTATATGATCCTATAATAATGTTCTAACCTCTTCATCCAAAAACGCATCTGGATGCCTCAACAGGGTATCATATATCTTCAACAGATGGTCAGCGCTCTGCAGCCTATCCTCCGGCTGTCCAGCAGAAGATAACAAGTAATACAGCATTTCTCTCGAATGGTAGAGAGGTTGTGTACCTTCTCCAGGATGCGAGGGCAAGAACCGGAGCACTGCGCCGTATTGTCGAGTTACGTCTGACACGTTTCCCCAGGAGTAGCCGTAGGATATCTTTGTGAACTAGACAAAAATAATTTTAACATTAACAGTAACAGCATTGATAGAACAACAGCTTTTTTTTTTGTTGATTGGTGGTTTAGGGACTTGTCGGGTTCTAGAGTGACAGCAATAAATGTGTAAAGAAGATCAGAACGGAGAAAAAAATAACAAGTGAATTTTTGTTACCTGATCGTAAATATCTTTCAAGGAGTCAGCGACGCAACCGGAAAAATCCGGTAGCATCCATTTCACACCGCGTTGCACTGTCTTTGGTTCACAAAATCTGGAAAAGTTAGACAATATTAATCTGCTAAATAGGCCATGCTCAGCTTACAGAAACAAAGCTGCAGTTTGCAAACAAGATCATTACTTTGTACAGATATAATGTCATACCTTGTTGTTTCACCCGTATGCCCCGGAGAGCAAGTGGCGGACGCGTAGGCTCCTGGAGCAGTTTTCTTCCACTTCAGCCCGTGAGAAGCGTCGGGAGCGCAGGCCTCGTCGGTAGCGCCGAGTGCCCACATGGTCACTCCTTTCGCGTTGGTGCCAGCGATGGAGGACACTTGGCATCGGAATTCTCCTGATTTCTGTTTGAGAAAATTAAATCAACTGTCCTTGTACTTTCCGTAACTATAGACTCAAAAAAACGGGGTCTAGAATAAAGTCACAATTTAACATTTCACCATTATCAACATCCGCAGTCAGATTTGCAGCTGTGTGGCGCCAGGTTAAAATTTGCACCAACCCAACTCTTCCCGCGGGTGTCGGTCGGGGCGACTAAGGGATATTCACCGGGGGCGGGCAGCAGCGCCCCCCGCAGAACAATATTAACAGTGAACTGCTATCCCCAACCCGAACGCCCAGCGTGGGGATTATGGGCAATGACCCCATGAGATAAAATCCCAAAGGGCGCTTATCAAGGGGATGCGGGACCTTCGTCCAGCAGTGCACCAATAGCTATCTAATGCACAAATGGCTGTTGAGGAGTCCAATTTTACTAACTGCTGAGTATATGGACTCCCGATGTTTGTGCCATCCCCCACGGTCCTCTACTAGTCATAAAATTTACTTAAACGATAATTATACAATTTCAGGTCACAACAGCTCAGAAATTCTCTTTGGCGGAAAGATGTCAGAAGTAGCGTCGTACGAAAAATGTTCCTATACTTTTCTATTTTGTCTTTAACAAACCATTGAGTAACTCTAAATAGCAGTCTATCCAAGGAAAGCCGGCTAACCTGCACATTAAAAAGCTTGAGCACACTGCCAGCAGGATACAGGTCCTCCCAGACCTCCCTCCCCGGCACCAGCGGCAGTAGCGTCCTCTCCCGCGCCCAGCTGAACCCGAGCACCCCGTGGGCTCTGCCGGCGCCAGCTAAGCAGTTTATGCTGACGTTGTCTCCCTGTTAAGATTGGCATAGAGAGGAAAATTTAACAAAGGGTTTTACTAGGGAGCCATTAATGATTCTTGATGATCAGCTCATGTGTAGACTTTAATCTATTTTGGACTCAAACGGTACATTAAACCCCTTCCGCCCGCGCAATCTAAAATTTCGCGGTCCAAATTGATACTAACCATTTTCATTTCTTAGATAAGTCAAGTTAAAACAAAAGACGATGATGCTGCTGCTTTGAATATCCGAGCCGTTTAGGTACAGTGTAATAAGCAATTACATCAGCAAGCGATTGAAAATTTTTATGAACGACAACATCGTCGGGTATTTTTTTGCTAAGCACCTTTTCAACAGTCAAGGTAGAAGGTACCAGCCGGATGGCCGGCGGCTTCAGCACCGCCAGCCTCAGCGCCCGGCATCGTCTCCGCCCCGCGTCAGAAGCAGCGCAGGACCACTTGCCGCCATCGAGGGCCTTGGCCTCCGATACGCCGAGCACGGACATGCGGCGCCGGAGAGCATCTTCGGAGACGGTACGGGTCCAGATGTCTCTGAAAGATTACAATTTAAAATGAATCCATTGAAATGACTAAGACATGTAGGTACACTGTAGCTTCCGTAGAGCAGATTCTATTTAGGACGGAGTTTTAGTCGTGATTATATGGATAAATGGATCATGACAAGTTTATAACTGTTTTTTGTCATAATGTTCGTCAAACATTCGTTTAGATTTAAGCGGCTTATTATCATCATCATTATAGCCTGCATCATTATAGCACTCAGTGCTGGGTGTAGGCCTGTTTTTGATTTACATCCACCTCTATCCTATGCTGTACTAAACTGGTCGTAATATTATAAGTTAGAGATACGTTGATATCTATTTACCGACCTAGATCCTAATATTTGTTTTTGGAAAGAACACCTCTGAGATTACATTGCAGTGTCTTTGTAAATAATAAGATATCCTTCAAACAACTAACTAATAATAAGCGTCAGGGAAACCGGCTTATTAGCATAATATACCAGCATTTTTTATTGCAGGATTCCCGTTCCCGAACCATTTACTACTCCGAAAAAGAGCAGAGTTAAATTAAGAACGATTTCAGGATTCTTTTACCAATTAAAGCTTTGAGCTAAGTACATCTAAGTTTATTTGTATGTTCTTTGCTCTGGAGCTCGAAGCATCACTACTAAACGAAAAGCTGCTAACTTGTTTGTGAAGAGAACAACTTATTCGGGGCAATACCACGTTTTGCTGCATGAAGAAATAAAAGATAAGGACTCGAGGAATCGAAACCGGCATGAGCGTTACCTCGAGGCACTTGCGTTGAATCTTCAGCGACTTTAAACGATTAAACGCATGTAAAAGCTCGCGATTGTAAATTAAGTTGTACAATTCATTTATTTCTGTTGTATAAAAGTGTCTTCTTTAAGAGTGTCACCTCTAAACTTATTTAATTATATTATAAGGATTAGTACCAGCAGCTGTTTGCACTTATCGCGAGCAAGTTGGAAAAACTCGTAATAGTGATGTGAAAAAGTCCAGGGTTGTGGTTGTTTCGTTTTGCCAAGTACTCCTAGGCAGGACAGGTTACGAGATGGAAAATGATGTCAAATGGGAAGGAGCCGACCAAAAATATAAGCGATTTTTCAAAAACTCCTGAGATTTACCTAGAACCTTTATAGAACTAGGGCCGCTATTTTCAACAAAAAATATCATTTTCAGACATTACCCAAGTATTTTCAGGTCAGGGAACATATTCACTGTTGACCATTACAAAAATATAAATTTAAGTTTCTTTATAAATTGTCCCTTCACTAGCTAAGCACTAACATTGTTTGCCGTACGCCTACGTGTACGGCGGAAATTAAAACTTAGTGTTGTAATTGTAACAAGAAAGCCCCGTTAGGAAAATAAGCAAGATCTTACATTTTACTACACTAGCTTCAGCCAGTGGCTGGCACACATTTTACCTGGATAAAACGTAGCCGGCAGTAACTACTCTAGCATCACGTAGGAAGGATTTTTATCCATTCGTAGTTACTATGATGTCCTCCTAGCTGACTTTTATGATTTTATTTATGGATAGAATATTAGGATAAGTAAGATATAACTACTGGTAATATCCCCGTAAGATATTCTTACAAAATATTTACCTTCACGTTATTTATTTTCCAAGAAGCTCTTTAATAAACTCTTTCGTGATCAAATAAAACATTTAAATAGAATAAGAATACAGATCGAATTTGTGGAACTTTTATCGTATAACTTAATTGTGTTTTGCTTTTGAGAATACTTTTTGAAGCACCATGCGGAGTTTTTATTAGTTGATATTAGAATAAATGTCTCCATTTTTTTCCAGCGCGCGTCTGTTGACGACTTTTGGCAACCGTCGATGACTTTTGGCGCGTGTGATTAAAATGACAATATTTCATGGTCTGTGCCGTCGGCTTGACCATGTGAGAGAACACCTCCTATACCTATCCCTTTCTATCGTTGACATTCATAGACTCTACCTACCTGCGCTCGTCTAGTTAGCCGCCCTGTCATCCGCGGTGCGCGGGGGCGGGAAGACAGCGGCGCGCGGCTATCGCGTCCTCAGTACGCTTTCACTATCCCCGTGAACGCACGTACGTTCATAGAAAATAATGTAAACGACGAGTGTCGTTCGAGACTAATTTTTATAGTATTATTAGTCGAGTGAAATTGTGTATACCTACTTTATACTGTGTGTGGATTGTTACACCGTAATGGTAAGTCTTAGACTTGATTTTATAAAATAATTTGTTTATAGCCTGCTCTTGTAACAATATGTCGATGATATTTAAATAAAATAATTTTATTAACTTACGAGAAAAACACACGACCAATGTCTGTGGAGTACCGTTAAATACACTATAAATTATAGTATTTTGTTTTCTTACTGTCATGTTACAAGAGCTTTGGCTAGGTATTCTTTATGTTTGTGTTTTCAGCAATGAGCGCTTACGAGACTCGGTCTATCTAACCAGTCTCTTTGAGTTTTTATCCATAATAATCAGTTAAATAGCTAGTGATTCTAATAATCCTAGTATGGCTCGTCATAATTAGTCGCTGGCCCGAACTATCGGCTCGACTTCAGCAAACGTCGCTTCGGCCCGATCCGTCCAGACGACGGCCGATTTTAAGCAGACGTCGTCTCGATGTGAGGACACGACGGCCCGATTTGAGGAAACGTCGGCCCAATTCAAGTAGACGTCGGCCCGATTAAAGTAGACGTCGGCCCGATTAAGGGAGACGTCGGCCTCTTTTTAGTTGAACCTAAACAGCCTCACGTTCCTTTCTATGGACTTGGGCCAGACCAATTCTCACTTCTATTTTTCTGTCACAGATGGCCGTGACAAGGGAGTCCTCCATACTTGAAGCTCTTGTGGAATGGCAGGTTGATAGTTCAAAAGACAGGGAGATCCTAGAAAGGATAAAAAAGTTGGCAACAACTTATCTACCTGAGGGATGGCAGCAATGGAAAGTAGTGGTTCACACCAGAGATGATCTATTAGGTGAAGACCTCGATCCTAGGATCTTGAACAAAATTAGATTTTGTCTGCCTACGGTTGAACTAGCTAGAGCATTCTCACCCGAAGCTACTTCGCTTTCAGAAAAGGTTTATAAAGATATCAAGTTAAAAATGCTTGAATGGCCCTTCTGTGTTGGGCTTATAATTGGTCCACCCTCCATTGCTGCTAGAGTAAGAGGGTCTGCAATACAAAATGAACTTGTAATTGCTTCTCTAGCTGAACTAAAACCTCTTCTGATAAGTCGAAAGGACGCATCAAAAGAACTCGAAGACAATGATGATGATGATGTATCTACAGTTCGTTCTTCATCGTCTAAGTCAAAGAAAATGTCGAGAATGGACAAGTTGGAACAAGAATTCAGTGATATGAAAAATATGCTCTCTACTTTTATGTGCAGATTTGAACCAATCTCTGATAATGAATCCGAACAAGAAGAGTCTTATATTTCGTCGGAAGATGAACCTATTCCTAAACAGCCGCCATTGCGTACATTGGATAACGTAGACAAACGTTGGAAAGCCCCATCTCCAGCTCTTGTTGAGGATAATGAGGACATTGATTTTTCTCCACAAACAAGAGAACAAGAACCGGCCATTACAACGCCAAAACCTCATATTGAAACCCAGGGTATTCAGTGCTTGAGATTAGGAGAATTGTCCTATAAACAGATCCGTTATGCTGATGTGCAGAAGAAACTACAAGCATTTCCCGTTTTCCATGCGCTGAAGCTGAATCCCGCCCTACAAAAAATTTGCGCTTCCAGTGCATCATCAGAGGCACTCGCCAAGCAAGAAGCATCTTTCGGCACTATACTACATGGCCTACTTTTACAACGAGAGGCCCTCACCAATGTAATAAAGGATCTGTCTTCTAAACATCCTTCTTTGAAGCAGGTTCTCAAAGAGTCGCTGTATGCTGTTCTCAAAGAGGGCCAGATTCCGCATTCAGGTGTATATCTGATGATGTACTGCAATATGTATGTGGCCGTAAGGTAGAGGCGATAGAGCAGAGACGGAATGCTTCCTTACCTCAGGATGATTATGCCTCTGCTCTACTAAACAACATACCGCCGTCTTCAACACATCTTTTTGAGGAGAGTCAGGTAACGGAGCTCCTAAAACAACCCTCACTTCAGGGATTTTTTCGCGGGACCACGGCGAGCTATAAACCAAAGTTCCAACCCAAACCAGGTTCAAGTTATAACCAGCGCAAGAAAATTCCAAGGGTGTCGAAACCTTTTTACAAATCTCGACCACAGCAACATAAAGCTGGTGAATCTTGGAAGTCCAATAACAAAAGGGCTCCAAAACGAGCTTTTAACAGTCGCCCAAGAGACAAGCCTGGTTCCTACAGGGAGCCAGAAACCAAAAAACCTCGGAGATCCTGACTTGCAGTATTTCAAGGGGGGGAGACTGAGCGAATACGTGAAGGTGTGGCAGGACCTGGGGGCCCCCCAAGTTATATTGAAAATATTAAAGGGATATTCTATCCCCTTCATTCTAAAACCACCACTTGCCCTACTTACAAAAAGTCGCCTACACAAGTTTCAATCAGTCGGATTAGACACAGAAATAGAAAAATTGATCTCTCTGAAAGTTTTGGAGTCATGTCCGTCCCCTCTAGGTTATCTTTCCAAAATGTTCCCAGTATCGAAACCCGACGGCAGTCTTCGTCCAATTATAAATTTACGAGGGTTGAACAAGTTCCTGAGACCAAAGAAATTTCGCTTGTTGAACCACTTTCGAGTGCCAGAATTCCTTCAAGAAGGAGATTATCTTTCAAAGATAGATATTTCGCAGGCATATTTTCACATACCGGTGAAATCGGAGCACAAAAAATTTTTAGCGATCGTTCATCGTCAGAAAATATTCCAGTTCACTTGTCTACCCTTCGGTCTAGCGACAGCTCCCCTAACTTTTGCACGGGTATCAAACTGGGTCGCGGCACAGCTCAGAGAAAGGGGTTTAAGAGTAATAGTCTACCTCGACGACTTTCTCTTAGCCAATCAGAACGCGGACGACTTAATAGAGGACATGCGCTTAGCGGCCAGTTTTCTAACGGATTTGGGATGGATCATAAACAAGAAAAAATCACTGAATCCACCTACCCATCGCCTAGAATATTTAGGACTGATTTGGGACACAAAAAACAACAAGATATTATTACCAGACAGAAAGATTGCTTCATTAAAGAAAGATCTCGATCGGATATTAATGAAAGTAACCTGGAGCTGGGTCAGCGGAAAAAGTCTGGTCGGAAAGCTCGCTTTTGCATCTTTCGTTGTTCCTTTGGGAAGGTTGCATTCAAGACATCTTCAACGCGCGGTAAACATCCTACCCGAAGATCAGAAGAATCGCAAATTCATTATCCCAGAGGAAGCTATTGTAGTGTATTTACAAGTACCTACACAATAATTAAGAATATGGTGGAGGGTAGCTCGGCGCGTTGGCGCCGACAGTCGGAATAAATTCACGTAACGGAATGGCTGCCTATTATTTCTTCATCGGCTCCTCTAACTAATAAGATACTTCTCAGTGGCGAACGAGTATTAAAATTGTGCGTGCGAGACTTTATACGATGTCTATCGGAAAAATTGGTGAATTCGATATGAAGAGTGGTACGTGGTCATCGTATACGGACAGACTGGAAATGTATTTCATAGTGAATTCAATAAAAGATGAGTTGAAGCTGCCGACCTTGATTTCGGTCATGGGGGACAATACCTACGAACTATTAGTGAACTTGGCAAGTCCTAAAAAGCCCTCAGAACTCAAATATGAGGAGGTGGTGGAACTTCTACATAATCATCTACAACCGAATCCGTCGGCGTTGGCGGAAAGGTTTCGATTCCGGCAGAGGAGGCAGGCAGCGGAAGAAAGTACAGGGGAATACGTGGCGGAACTGAAGAGGATGGCGCGGTTTTGCAAATTCAATGACAAGTTAGACGAAAATTTGCGAGATCAGTTTGTCTGTGGCATAAAGAGTGACGTCACGCGGCAACGGTTATTTGCGGAAAATAACGCGGACACAATGACTTTTGCCAACGCAATGAAATTAGCTCATTCCTTGGAGACTGCAGAGCGGGATGCGGCGGCGGTGGAGGCTCGGGCTGTATCGGAGGCAGGTGATAAGGCGGATGTGCACGCAATCGGCGCGCGCGCGGCGGCGCGGCGCCGCCAGCGTGGCGGCGCGGGCGGCAGCGGCGGTGGCGGCGGCGCCGCCGCCGGCGCGACACGTGGCTCGCAGCAAGGGCAGCAGTGGCGGACCGCGGCAGATCCTTGCAAAGGTTGCGGAGCGGATCATGAATACAATGACTGTAAATACCGGGACTTCGTATGCAGTCGGTGCAGACAACCGGGACACCTGCGGCGCATGTGCACCGTCGGTGGCGGCGCAAGGACCAGCAAGGCGGGGCGGCCGGGTGCTGGCGGCGGCGCGGCTCGTAGGTTCCACTATGGTGAGGCGACACGAGACGGCGACCACACCGAGGAGGACTCCTTTTCGGACCAGGAGGAGGAGGAGGATTGCATCGATTTACACCAGTTGTGCATAAAGGACTATAAGGCGGTGAGTTTGCCCATATCAATCGATGGCCAAATTATTTCGATGGAAGTAGATACCGGTACACCAATATCTTGTATAAGCAAGAAAATTTATGATAGGTATTTTAGTTCCACAAAAATACTGACTCATGATTTGCGCCTTAAATTTATTGACGGTACAAACCTTCGACCATTAGGTGTAATTGTGCCTAGGGTAGATTATAAAGGAGTGCAGAAAAAACTAGAATTGTTTATAATTCAAGACGGAACCACATCACTACTAGGCCGGCAATGGCTTACTGAATTAGGCATAACAATTCCAAGTTTTCAGTGTAACAATGTAACTTGCAGTAAAGGAGATTCGAACATTAATTCTAATGTAAAAATGTTGTTAAACAGGTTTAGAGAATTGTTCGATGGCAGTCTGGGGAGGTTCACGGGCGGCAAGGCAACGCTGCGGGTGCGCGAGGGTGCTGCGCCGGTGTTCCACCGCGCGCGGCCGCTGCCGTTCGCGCTGCGCGAGCGCGTTGACGCGGAGCTGGACGCAATGCTGCGCGCAGGCATCATCGAGCCCGTCGATTGCTCCGACTGGGCCTCACCACTTGTCCCAGTCAACAAACCGGACGGTACGCTTAGGATTTGTGTGGATTACAAGGCAACTCTAAATCCTGTTTTAATGATTGATCGATATCCGTTACCTAAAATTGATGAGGTTCTGGTAGGGTTGAACGGGGCACAGTTTTTTAGCAAAATAGACTTGTCACAGTCATACAACCAAATTGAGCTGGATGAGTCCAAACAGTACACGGTTATCAATACACACAGGGGGCTATTCTGCTATAATAGGCTAGTTTTTGGGCTTTCGTCTAGCCCTGGTATATTCCAACGTATAATGACTATTTTATTGAAAGGAATACCTAATGTAGCAGTGTTTATAGATGACGTTATCATCGGAGGTAGAAACGAGACGGAACATTTAGAAGCGCTAGAAACAGTGTTCCAAAGGTTGCTAAGTAGTGGGCTACGGTTAAAAAAATCTAAATGTGTGTTCCTCGTTCAAGAGGTTACCTACTTGGGATATGTTTTGTCAAAAGATGGATTGAAAGCGGACCCTACCAAAATTGCGGCGGTATTGGAAATGGAAAAACCACAGAATATCACTGAACTGCGATCGTTCTTAGGGTTATGTAATTTCTTTGCAAAGTTTGTTAAGAATTTTAGTCAAAAATTAATACCGCTATATAATTTACTAAGGAAAAACGTAAAATGGCTTTGGAATAAAGAGTGCGAGCTAGCATTTAGGGAAATAAAAAAAACTTTAACGGGATCGCAAGTTTTATCACATTATGACCCGTCAAAAGAACTTATTGTGACGTGTGACGCGAGCGCAGCGGGGGTCGGAGGGGTACTGTCTCAGCCGGACCGAGGCGGGGCGGAGCGGCCGTTCGCCTTTGTCTCGCGTACGCTTACTAACGCAGAAAAAAATTACTCACAAATACACCGAGAAGCCTTAGCTATTATTTACTGCATGAAAAAGTTTCATCAATACGTTTACGGGAGACGATTTACTCTTCGTACGGATCACAAACCGCTAGTTTCTATTTTTGGACCGAATACAGGCATACCTACCATGACTGCGAGTCGCATGCAACGCTGGGCTATAATATTATCAGCTTACAGTTATGATATTGAATATGTAAGAACAGACGTGAACAGTGCAGATTCGCTGTCAAGGCTGCCGCTGCGCGATAACAAACCGACTTCGCGAGTACTTCCAGAACAAACGTATTTGCATTTTGCTCAGGAGGCTTGTCTTCTAGATTATAACGAAATAAAAAGAAATACTTCAAAGGACCCAATTTTAAGTAGGTTGTTACTATTCATTAGAGATGGTTGGCCTTCTAATTGTGAAATTATTGGAATGCAACCATATTTTAATCGAAAAAATGAATTGTATGAGGAACTAGGGTGCGTAATGTGGGGTCATAGGGTGGTAATTCCATTACCCTGTAGGGAAAAGGTGTTAAAAGTATTACACGAACCTCACATGGGTATAGTTAAGTCGAAAGCTTTGGCTAGAAGTTACGTTTGGTGGGCCGGCATTGATGAGGCAATCGAAGCTATGTGTAAGGCATGCGCCACATGCGGGGCGCAGGCCGATGCGCCCCCGCGGCAGGCTCCGCGCCCGTGGCCGTACCCGTCTAGGCCTTGGTCTAGACTGCATATAGATTTCCTAGGCCCGATTTACGGTAAAATGTACCTAGTTGTAGTAGATGCCACGTCTAAGTGGTTGGAAGTATTTATGGTACCAAGTACGGCGGCGACTTCCACATTAGATAGATTAAATGAGTTGTGGAGTAGATGGGGCTATCCAAAGCAAATTGTTACTGACAATGGGCCACCGTTTACAAGTAGGGAATTTGAGAATTTTGTTAAGATTAGGGCTATCGACCATATACTTACGGCACCCTACCATCCCGCTTTTAACGGAGCTGCTGAAAATGCGGTTAAAACTATAAAACGGGTAATTAAGAAGGCAGTCTTTGAAAAAAAAAATGTTAATGATACGTTGAATACATTTTTACTATATTACAGAAATACTGAACATGCATCGACTGGTGAAAGTCCGGCTATGATATTGCAAGGTAGGCGGTTGCGAACACGTTTAGATGCATTAAAACCTGATCGTGAAGTAAAAATGGTTAAATCACAACAGCGGCAAGTAGAAAATGCGGGAGGGGCGAGTAGGTTTGTTAGTCCAGGTGAAGACGTCTGGTACAGGCAATATTCTAAAACAGACAAATGGTTGCCGGGAAAGGTAGAATCTCGAGTTGGACCGTCCAACTATAAGGTTATTGGTGAGGAAGGTGTTAGGGCTCATCGTCACATCGATCAACTAAAACGTAGGACTAGGAGTTCCTTGATTCACCCAGATGCTGAGAGTCCCAAGTTGGAATCTAAGATTTTAACTGATAAAGATATTTTCCATGATGCTGATGATGGTGGGCTTGTGGTGGACCAGTCGAGGCAGCCGGTTCCTCATGAGAGCCCGAAGAGCCCGGCGAAGGCAACCTCGCCGCTCAAAGCTGAACCTGAACCCCGTGAACCTGTGCCAGATCTGTCAACCGAGAAGATTTCGCCAAGATCTCGCCCCATGAGACAATGTAAATTAAATAAACCGAATTATAAGTTCTAATTATAAGCTTGCTATTGTTTATATAACGAACGTAGTTTTAAGTGGCTGTTGTTAGTAGTTTGTAAGTCAATAGTGTATAATATAAGTAATCTAGATTTAGTGTGGAGGATTGTAGTGTATTTACAAGTACCTACACAATAATTAAGAATATGGTGGAGGGTAGCTCGGCGCGTTGGCGCCGACGACAGTCGGAATAAATTCACGTAACGGAATGGCTGCCTATTATTTCTTCATCGGCTCCTCTAACTAATAAGATACTTCTCAGCTATAAAGGAAGTCTCCTGGTGGTTAGCAAACCTTCAAAGAACCCGATCAATTTTCAGTTCCCAGGGCATTGTGTATGTGACGACAGATGCATCGGATACGGGTTGGGGCGCCCATGTCAACGATGCTTTCTTATGCGGCCTTTGGGAAGCCAGTCAAACCATGTGGGTATACCAAGGCATTCTTTTGGAGTTAGATCAACTACGGGGGAAAAAAGTAGTGGTTCAGTCCGACAGCAAAACAGTAGTGGCTTACATACGGAACCAGGGTGGAACCAGATCTATACTACTGACAGACCTAATATCAAAAATTTTAGAACTGGCCAACATAAACCAAATCGAGATATTAGCTTACTATACACCAGGTATCTACAACGATATTGCCGACAGTCTCTCCCGGCAGAAACGTCTAGCAGATTGGCATCTCTCCAACCACGTAACAAACTTGCTGTTCAGGAAATGGGGAACCCCCCAGGTCGATCTTTTTGCCACTGCCTCCTCAAATGTAGTACAGAATTATGTCAGTCGAGATGCAAAGGACAAGAATGCTCTTTTCATAGATGCCTTCAGCAGAACCTGGGAATTCGACCTGGCTTGGGTTTTTTCCTCCACCAGCCCTGATGCCCCGTGTGCTGTCTCATTTGAACAGAGCCAGGGGCAAATATGTCCTAATCGCACCGAGATGGGAGCGAGTATTTTGGAGGGCAGATTTGAGACGAAGGACATTGGATCATCCGGTTCACATTCGGAATCTGGAACATCATCTACGGGACGCAACACAAAATGCTCCTCTTCCGGATGCCCGAAACTTACGCTTGGAGGCTTGGTTGGTACGGGGTGGTCCAGTATCACATCCTCATGGGATGCCGAAGACATGAAATTACTGGAAGGCTCATGGAGGAAATCTACATTGAAAACATACTCAGCTCCGTGGAAAGCCTGGGTAAATAGGTGTATTCAGAAAAATTTAAATCCGAATCAACCCGACCCTGCTGATGTAGCGCAATATCTTTGTTTCCTGCATAGAGCAAAAAGCTTTGCACCTTGTACGATAAAACTTCACAAATCTGTTATAGCCTCTCTTGCTGATCCTTTGAAAAGGGAAAACATTTCGAACCATCCCTTGGTGAAGCATGTAATTCGAGCAATAGAGAATACACTTCCTCCTTCTGTAAAGAAATGCATTTGGGATGTCGAACAGTTGATTTTATGGATGAAGAATTCAGTAATTAATGAAGAAAGTCTTTTTGAGGTATCCCGCCATGTTGCCCTCATCCTTTTACTCGCGTCGGGTAGAAGGATACATGACCTCACACTTTTGAGGATAGATGAGGATCATTTTAAGCTAACAGAGGATTCGGTTACTTTTTGGCCTATATATGGATCGAAAACAGATACGAATAATTACAGGCAGTCAGGTTGGCATTTATCTAAAGGTTCGTCTAGGAACTTAGACCCTATTTATTGGACGAAAACATTGATAAGCTTATCGGCCAGCAGAAGACAAGCAAGAACCCTTTTGACCACCTTGTTTGTATCGGTTCGAGGGGTTGTTAAACCTGCATCTAGAGCACTAATAGCTGGATGGGTGAAAACAGCTTTAGTACATTTAGGCATTGAATTTTCACCAGGAAGTATAAGGTCTGCCGTAGCCTCTTCAAGACAGGCAGGCAATGTACCTTTAGATGTTATTTTGAAAAATGGCAATTGGAAATCTGATAAAAATGTTTTTAAGTTCTATTTCAAAGAAGTGATTAAAAACTCACCCAACTCTAACCCAGTTGGTGATTTAGTTTATTCTAATTTTAAACCTATTTAGGTTAAGATTGTTAAGTTTTATTTCAAAATAATAAGAAGCTTATTTGATTTGGTTATCTGATGTTTTATTGCTTAAATTTACATTTACTTAGTAATGAACTTCTATTCCATCACAGTACGCTTTTCCTGCGTCGTCAGAAACTAAAAACCTCTCACATGGTCAAGCCGACGGCACAGACCATGAAATAGACAACGTTTTCCCCCCAAAGGGAAGAAAACGATATATTTCATGTCTTGCCTAGGCTTGACCACAGTAAGCTCTTGACGACTTCAATGAGAGGTACTGAGGACGCGATAGCCGCGCGCCGCTGTCTTCCCGCCCCCGCGCACCGCGGATGACAGGGCGGCTAACTAGACGAGCGCAGGTAGGTAGAGTCTATGAATGTCAACGATAGAAAGGGATAGGTATAGGAGGTGTTCTCTCACATGGTCAAGCCTAGGCAAGACATGAAATATATCGTTTTCTTCCCTTTGGGGGGAAAACGTTGTCTAATTCAAATTTTGTAGGGAGCTATCTTATGTAACTTATATCGTTGGAATCGTGTTGAAATAAGCTACTACATGAAATATGTTTAAGTCCTGTATACCTTACGATATATTCATAAAAAATTATTGAAATCAGTGTAAGTGAATTTACTCCAGTTTGTTGCACTAAAATCGATCTAATGAAATAAAAAACCAATTATTCGGACAAAAAGTGCTCATTTTATTTATATTAATAAATACTTAAACACAATCAATAGAAAGAACAAACCTTCCCATACAATTTTTTCACAAACCAAGACTTACAAAAACAGAAGCCATTCCGAGCGGTACGAGCGTGGGGCATAAAATAGGGTCTGTTTACAATTCGATTCTGAGAAAACGGCAGGTCAAGTGGCTTACGTTATTAATTTAAACAATAGATTGGTTCACATTCTTGTCACAAACATAGTTTCAGCTGTTAGTTCAAGTGTTTAGTTCAATAAATCGAACAACAAACAAAACACTTGAAAATAAGCTCAAAAAAGATACTCTCAAAGTTTGTATCACAGTTTAAATTCTGTTGCATTTATTTTAAATACAACTTATTATTCTACAATTAGATGATATTTGCTAATCGATAAGATAAAAAAAAAGATATGTTTCCTTTGTAAAACATTTCTAAAATCAACAACCAAAAGGAAAAATTTCACGCACTAAATTCCACTAAATTCGGACGGGAGCCGTCTTTCAACAGACAAGGAAAAAGAAGTATGAAATTACAATGAGGATAAGACCAATAGTGTTGAGCATTTAAATCATTAGAACTTAAATATTAAAATCAAAATCAATTACAAAATTAATATAAAAAATTGCAGTAGTCGAGAATTTTTAAAAACAAAATTAAAGTACACGAGAATTCCTTGTCTGTTGAAAGACGGCTCCCGTCCATACAACAGACGCGAGGTTTTTTATTTCAAGATTACGCAAAATATCCATGGTATTTGTTACATGTATGGCTTGGTAACAATAACAAAATTCATTACAAGCTATTAGATCACAACAGTTTGCTATCATTTCTGTTTTTAGTATTAGAAACAAGCGAAAATGTATGGGCATGGCGCCGCCATGACACCGAAAAATGCCGAACAATATTTTGTTGAAATCACTTTTTAGGTCAAAAATCTTTATCAAATACCGTATCTAAGTAATCAAAACTATTCATAAATCTCCCAGTCATAATTCACAGAAAGATTTATTAGTTTCAAAACGCTCTCAAGACGACAATCATCAAGAAATGAGGACGCGATAGAAACAAAAAATTCGAAACAAGACGCGACTTTTGTAAAATCGAGAAAATTGTCCATGGTAATCCCTAGAGTTTAGGCATGTGTTCATGCCATCCTTTTTTTGTAGGCTATCTTCTGTGCAAGTTTGAGCAGGATAGAAAGCGTGAAACAAAATACATGGAACAAAATATGACGCACCGTTTCCGAAGACGGCTCCCGTCATTCAACAGACGACCCTCCAAGACGGGAGCCGTCTTTCAACAGACGAAGGGAGGCATAAGAAGGGCCATTGAAAGAGTTTTTATGTATCATCTAGGATTGAGAGATAAAATTACTATGTGAATTTTGCAAATCGTATGTTATATAAGAACAAACAGAAGTAGTTACATACACACAGGGTGTGTCGTAAAGAGTGGTCAAACCTATACCTACGGGTAGGGGGCATCAGAACTGTTCAGAAAATAAAAAAATTGTACCTAGTTAAAGTCGTGAGTAGTAAAGTCACGGGTTTCGAGTTATTGAACATTTTTGAAAGTATTGAACACTCTTTACGCCACACCCTGTATACGTTTAACACTTTCAGTGCCCATGATGGAGATCGATGTCTTCACCCGGTAGCGATGCGCACTTGTTGATCGCCCCACTGAGGCTGAGCAGTGAATAGGTTAATACATGATTGAGCTAATTTTACTGTACTTAATCCATGTAGGTACCTACCCTACACATTAGGTTAAATAAGCATTTTGGAAATTAACATAATACATTATAATGCCTTACTCAATGTAGAAACCAACCTCGTAGTCCCATTAAAGTTGACCTTGACCCCGTCCTTGTACCAGGTGAAGGCGATATTGGGGGACCCGTAGGCCATACAACTGAGGATGAACTCCGACCCCTCCCATACTTCCGGACGCTGGTTTACGATCAAAGTCTGTGAATTAGAAAAGTCTACATATACATACTATCATTAATTTTTTCATTGCCCATAATGCTCATGGGGTTCCGATCATATACATATCATAAACATCTTTTTATAACTATGTTTTCGTTTTACATTTTATGCCACTGCGACAGACATACAAACACAAGACAGAGAGATGTTACATGACGCATAGTAATAGGGCCCCGTTGGCACTCTTTGGGTACCTACGGAATGGTACATTACTGTTTCATTGAAAAATGTGGTATTTCATGTAAGCCAACATGCTATGCGTTTCAAAGTCAAATATTCTTTCGTGATCCAATACTCAAACTTTCTTACTCTCTACCTCTAGTAAATCAGTAACAATATTTTTCTTTTTTTTCCGTTCGTATTTGCTACGCTACGAATTGAATCCCAAAATCAGTTCCTTCCTTGAGAATTATAAAGGCTACAATTGTGTGGACACCAGGAGTGGATTTTTAACAAGATCTTAAAGTAATAGTTCACACAGCAGGTGAACTCGTATTATGAAGGCGAAAGTTTGTGAAGTATTGAACATGTTTGTTGACTTTTATGATTTCTTTAAACTTTTGAACAGATCTGGCTTAAGTGTGACTTACACCTAAACATATTCAGCGCTATTCATGGATTTGAAGCAGCTTGGCTTAACCTACTTAAAATTCTTGAATAGCGCGAGTAAAACCGCTGGCAGAAGTTAGTCGTCTGATAAATAGTAAAACGCTTTCCATATTGATTTCTACCGAAAACGCACCCTTGAAATGATACAAAACGAAAGAAAAGTTGATTTGCTACGTCGTCGTCGACCATGATACAATCTACGAACTTTGCTACGGCGTAGCAGATCTACGAAATGGCATCCGTAGGCAATGACTTTAGTTTGTTGGAATACATACCGAATTACGATTACAGCGCTGATAGCGATCACAAAATATTTCGCGTTCCAAGTAAGATATCATAATACTGACATTTTAGTGCTATAAATAAATAAATAAAATAAATAAATAATGCTGGACAATTCACACAGCATTCTAGCCCCAAGCTAAGCAGAGCTTGTGTTATGGGTACTAGATAACTGATATACTTAATACAATATACTACATAGATAGATATTTTTATTATACATAGAAAACACCCAGACCAACGGAACAAGCTTCTGCAGATTGTACACAAATTTGTTCCGAGGCGGGAATCGAACCCGCAACCTCTTGCGTCGCAGGCGGACCTTCGCCCGCTGCGCCACGGAGGTCGTCAAATTCAATCAATTCAATCCAATCAATAATTCGGATCGCTCATGAACGCGCTCACGATCACGAGTCACGGTGTTTACAAATATTCTAAACGTTAGTGTTTGTTGTATGTTCAGTGATATAGCAAAATGGCGTATGTAATGACGTCATCTATAACGTCACACGGGACATCTTCGTCGTGCTCACGCTAATACGGAACGCGCGTGAGCGCGATGATATTGATTTTAAAGTAATTCGGAACGCACACCCTTGGTTTTTTGAAATACAGAAACAAAAGACATTTACTTTGACAAGGTTCCGTGCCATTTTAAGATGAAAACTCCTTATAAAACCTGCAAGCGCGACTCAACAGCAAGAATAAAATACAAATGATGTGAACATAAGTATACTTAAACTCATGCATAGCAGTATCGTATGTTGGAACGAGTCTCTTTGATATTCAAATAGAGTTCTATTTAAGTATATGAGTAATGTTCTATTTCTTCAGCTTTTAGCTATTGTTCAGTTGAACAATAGTTAAAAGCTGAAGAAATTGCGCATTACTTTTTAGTAGACGCCTTAGTGGTTTAATGGGTCTGTTGAGCTTGAAGCTTGCTAATTTGTTGTTTAATTTACGAAACGTTTGTACTTTGTGAAGGGTTTACACGGTACACCCTTCACAATTTAAGAGATGACACATTGCGGCTGTACACTGTACAGCCGCAATGTGTCATCTCTTAAATTTTTAATAAGGGTAAAGTTTTATACTTTGCTATTAAATTGTTTTGACTGTCATTGTTATATTTAAACTAACTTATCAGCGCCCTTATTTTATCACGAAAATGTAACCGATGCCCGCTAATGTGTCGCTTGAGCCTAATTTTTGAATTGTCAAAATCACCATAAGTTACTAGTTAATAGATAGCTGGTGATATCTTCCTGAATGACTACAATATATCATATCATCTGGTATGAAATTTATTGTTTCAGCAGATCAAGGCCACCATGTTCATCGTTTATATTAGATTTTGATGTGTTGAGTTATGTAGGTACTATCAAAGATAAATAAATAGTTTACAGCAGAAAAAATATCGAGAAATAGTCTATTCTCGGAAAATCAAAGGTATAAATAATGCGTTTATTACTTTTGATTTTCCGTTCAAATAAAAATATTGTGAGGCACTACGAGCACTTCTCTTTCTATTGTTTCAAGTTCTCAGAACACATTTTCTACTCACCTCTTCAAAGAAACATTGAAAAGATAAAAAACTATGTAACTAAAGGAGTTCTCTATTGGACCTCACTTCAAGTAGAGTTTGATATTTTTATTCCACAATTCTCTTCAAACTACGTACCAGCTACTTCACAGAAAATAAAATTACAACCGGTCAAGTGCAAGTCGGACTCCTACACGAGGGGGTCTACACCATCGTATAAGATTTAACACTACCTTTTAATTATGCTGATATAATCGAACGTGAATCAAGCAAAAATAGAGATGAGAACTCCACTTAAAAGAAATGTTTAGTAATTTTCATATACCTACAGCTCGCTGACAGACAGATAGGTGGACGGACAGACAGCGGAGACTCAGCATAATGTCCCGTTGACTCCCTTTGGTACGGAATCTTATAAAAATCTAGCAAAAACCAGAAGTTTAACAAAGTATTAATTAAACTGATAGATGTTCGTTTTACCTGTAAACAAGGCACGTAGTAAACTGAGCTGAACACTTGAGCATAACGATGAGTTATTGCAGGTGGAAGCTGCATGCAAATAAAATTTAGCGAGTGCGTCATGGGAACCCCAGTTATATTTAAGTACTTAAATGGTGGTAAAGTTATGGGAAGGATGTTGGTACGGGCACGGTTGTTTTGTTGGCTAATTTCCTGTCTTGAAACCTCGAAAACTTATTGCAATGTTATTTAAAATTAGGTGCTTGTCTTGCAAGGGTTGGTAGCTAAATAATTATCAACTATTTTACACGGGCTTTTAGATTTATGCTATTTATCTGAAAGCCCGTGTAATGTGGTTGATAATTATTATTACTACCTATGATAACCTGATTCAGGCGTTACTTTGCAGAAATCTATTGGAAAATATTAGGATAAAAAATATGTACCTAGGGCTTTCACTTTGTACTAAAAATAAAAACTCTCCAGCTATATCCAGCTACCATTGCTAGATCATTCTTATCACTGCCAAGATTTGATGTGCCCAATTCGTTATAGCCACTTGGATACGAAGTTCTACGGTACATACACAAAACTGTCAACATTTTAAAATAATAATTATAATAACTCAGAAATAACATTGCTGTTATGGTTTATGCATTTCTATTATCAAGATTTTTATTTACTGTTCAAGATAAAACTAAAAATTACGATTATCTCAAGTACTAAAGCGTTTACCGGAAATCCAAGCTGAATACTTAGGTACCGCTATATTTGAGTGCGTTACCGACTAGGGACGCCAGAACGAATTTTCAAATAAAACAAAGAAAGGGGGCTATCGAAACGAAGTTTTGTTGAACCTACTAGGTAGTGTAATAAAAATCCTAGTAGGGAATAACCCTAAGAAAAACTTCTGGTACACCGCCAAGAGAAAGTCACTAGCGCTAGAAAATTCACATTTCAAATAATTAAAGTTTTACAGAGGACGTTATTGGAGCTGCGGCGCTGGTTTTTATTTCACAATTAGAAAGGAGGAACTTTTTACTGGATGGCGTATTTGTGACCGTCCTAACGACTCTCAGTCGTGTTAGTTTAGGAGGTGCTCTGACTTTGATAGTCGTGTGATGATAATACAAGTCTCAGTCGTGGACCAGTGGGTTTTTACTCGAAAAAGGTTACATTGTTCGATATCAGTGTGATGTAATGATTGAGACGACTCAAGATCGATTCGTAGGCCGCCACCTTCTTAAATATAGAATTTTGTTAATTTGTGATTTTGCTACCAGGCACACCTAACCTTAAGATATATAAAAAAACTATACGTAATTATAATAAAGAAATTATAATAAAGAAATTATAAAGATGACTTGTCTTGACGAGTGTACACTCGCTTAACCTACACAAGCGCAAAGCAAAAAAGGGACTAAATAAGTAGGTAATTAATATTCCTTTACCAAACAACCTACCAATACATCAAACGTTTACCTGTTTTTTTTATAAAATAATTATTGTTCATTCGTTACCATTGAACTGCCAGCGTTTCACCAACAAAAGGGTTTATTTCGGCTGTCAGACCGAACGTAAACCATACGAAAAGTTGAGCATAAAATGAAAAAATTATATTAAAAATTCAAAGCCCCGCCCGAACCGACTTAGTCTGCGCTGCCACCGCAGCGGAAATGCTTTGTTCTAAATTTTTATCATGAAATAGGCTTTGATATTGTTAAAATTTTTCCTCTACCTAATATTTGATTAAGAAATACTTTTAGTAAAAAAAAAATCGTTCTCATATTGCGAAGATATTCATGCCGATCAGGTAATAAATAAGTAAAAACCCAATTAGGTACTTGAACCTTTTTTAATCGCCTTAAAAAAATAAGTTACTGGGTATTTAATTTTAGAAAAGAGCAATGAAATGCCCGGACCTCACGCATATATTCTTCAGATATATCAAAGGTGCGTTATTTTTGTATTGGATATTTGGATACTTAGTGTAACTAAAATTATTCACACAAAAATACTTACTTATCGGTAGTACGCCCGAATGAGGGCTGGCATATTTAATGTTACTTAATTTATTCTATTTTCTTAACAAATTAAATTAAAATCAATTATTAGAAACAAATTAGAACTAGTATTTACAATTGAAACAATTGAGCTAATATTGACCATTTCATACCATACTCATTTTAGAATATAATAAAGATGCTGGTTAAAGGCCCCTAGATGCGTTTGTCCGGGACCTACAGCATACTTATTTGAATTGAATAAAAAGTAACCGAGGTGCGTTTTAATATAGCTCTGATATTATTATCTATACAATAAAGTTTTACTAAGTTTTGCGCACACTATATATAATTACTTACAATGCAAAAACTGAGAAGACTAAGCAGGGACACTGACAGACCTCGTATTTTAAAAGCTCCACTGAAAATTGGCCCCATTTAATGTTCCTGTCTAAACTTCTATAGTTAATAGGAACGGTAAAAGCTTTTCATATAATATTATAAGTAAAATCTTTAAATTACTTTATCCAGAGTTGAGCGGAGTGGATGCAAATCGCAAACATTTTTACGCGGAGGAGCACTTAACTATCCAGTGTGGTGTTTGAAACTTACAGATTTTGTTTACAAAGGAATAGGTACCATGTTTTTGACTAACATTTAAGTACAAACTTATTCTATGTGAGTGTTTCAAAATATCGATAAATTATTTTGAAATCAATTCGAACAACGTAAGAGCTCTGCGCGTAAGGATATAGTTTCTATTCAATGTACGAGCCTTTATTTTTTTTTGAGCAGAAAATGTATAAATCTTTCTTACCTATACAAAGTACGTGGACTGGATTAATCCCTTAACTTTTGGACAGAAAACTGGGCCCAACAAATATAGAAAACACTTTGCTTGGGTCTATTTACCTATGAAAATGCCAAGCCCACCGCCCAGGCTCAAAACAATGCTTTCATTCGTTATTTGACACAAGTAAAGAACCATGCTTATTATTACGGCTCCTTCTCATCTATGAGAAATTACTATACAAATAATAATTATTACACAAAGTATGCAAACAACACTGATCTGCTACAAAACTGATCTAAGCATGGATGATGAAATTAGTTCGAGGTTTTCTTGGACGAACGAAATCACCTTTGTCCTATTATACCTCTATGCCCTGATTGTTTTGCTAGAAAATTAGATGCCCTGTAATTTTGGCGCTTCTATACTTATGTGTTTAAAATTTGCCGCGCTTTTCATCTATCGCTAGGTAGTTATAGGGTGAACTACATGTTCACCCTATAACTACCTAGCTACCTAGCTAGTTTGATATAATTCGAGCCGACTGTTTCACTCATAAAATCACATATAAAATGGTTACGAAATGGGAAGGAGCCATTATTACTACCTGGCCACAAAACTCCTCATTCACGTCAGCAAGAACGTACCTATCTCGTAACTAATAAATAATAAACTTTATATTTTTTTGCGTCTTTTATTATACATATAGATGTTGGAACTAAGAAATTATATTGGCTGTATAAAAAACCTATAAATATTGCGTTACGTTACTCACATACCTACTCGTCATGGTATGTTACTGCGTTGAAGTAAGGCTAGAGGAAGAAGTCTTTGCAGAGGGACATTAACGACTGAAACCGTACCATAAAATTTCCGTCCCCATGACGAGGAATATTGCACCTCGGCGTGAAGAGGTAACAAACATCCATCCATCCATCTATCCATCCGAACTTTCGCATTTATAATATTAGTGTGATTGTTGTTGTGGAAAGAGAAATACTTATTTTGTGAAAATTTCAACTTCTTTTTAAACCTTTGCAATGTTTTACGTTCATGAGATACAGCCCGCTGAAGGGCGGACAGACGGATAGACGGACAGACAGCGGAGGCTTAGTAATAGGGTCCCGTTATCATCCTTCGGGCACGGAACCCTTAAAAGCTAGAATGTTAACAAGTACTAAACAGCTCGAACCTCTAAACAGTAGCTTTTAAGACAGAGCCTTCAAACTCCTAAAAGCACAATCAAAATAATCAAGAACCAAACCAAAATTCGTCACGACACGATAGCATCTTTAAAAACCCGCAAAGTTCTACGAGATTACTTTCCTAATTTTGCTATTAACCAGACGAATTCCTTCAGAGGCCACAGTTGTTGTACCTTAGCGGCGGAGATATAAATTAAGCTATGGGAACAGAGGTATGAACTATTCTAGGTTCAGCAAGTATGAACTATTCTAGGTTCGAGAATTCGAGACATTTTTCGTAAACAAAGTAAGAACTTTTACGTAAAATGTTATAGAAAGTTCGCAAATAAAATATTAGTACTTAATATTTAACGAAGCTGTTATCATCGAAGAAAATATGAGGATAAATTGAGTTTAGTGCAATATTAATGTTTTATAATATTTTAGATTGGATTTTCCACAAAGTCACGCCTGAATCCATTATTTATCCATAAAAATGTAACTAAAAATAAGGTATCGCTAAGAGCAACGAAATAGATGAGTAATTATGAAGCATGATAACTTAATTCAGACTTACGAAGGTGATCTGGCAAAAAGTTATTTCATTATCTGGAATGTGAGCCCCTTTAAGTTATCACTTCGCGCGTTTAACAGTCTCAATCAAGAGTCTGAAACTTTGCAGCGCAGGGTAAGGAATTGCCTCATTTTTCCTTTCAACCCAGAAATATGGTCAGAGAGAAGTTTAATTGTTTGAAATGTGATTCTTCTTACGCTTTGCTAAATGGGATCTCAACTTTTCAGAATACTTTGTTTCTTTTGTTTTTATTTTACGAGTTTTAATTATCAGATTGAAAGTTTTGTTGTGATAAGTACCATTTGATTTAAACTTCTTTGTGTTAATTTAGGCTTTATTCACAATTTTACAGTATCTACAGCAACGGACACTGCAATTAGGTTAAGTTCTTAAAGCGCTCGAGAGCTAGTCGAGAGCTAGTCACCTCGATACGCGAGTACACCACGGTATGCGAGCGTCGAAGGTACATCTTTGACCGTGCATTTATTTTGTAAGGCTACAAGAACGGCAAGTTTTTGATTCAATCTACTCGCTGCTCGCATACGCTCGTCCATTTACGCATGAGAGAAGTGATTGATAAAGCTCAAGTGCGAGAATTTTACCTAAAATTTAATGGACTAAAATCTTTGCTGGTAATTAAAATACAGTCGCTTGTCACTTCTAAAACAGCACCAGATCAGACCGTGACGTGTTGAAAGAAAATATATACCTACTTACATGTAGACTAAGTGCAGAGTGCATCTCGAAGTGCGTCGTGTCCGGCAGCAGCCTGAGCCTGTCGGTCCTCGACCTGCTCGAGCCCAGTCTCGCCAGCGCCGCCTTCAGCAGCTCAGCCTCCTTGCGCGAGCCCCACACGCGCACCCACACCGTGCGAGCGTTGTTTGATCCTAATGAACTGAAAAGTTAAATGATAATAAATTTACTGTACCCGTTAGATATTTTAGGCCATGGATAAATTTACAAATCCGTGGTACAAGTATGTACATAGAACACGGGACAGTAGGTAACTGTACACTTCTAATTCTAATTTAGATTAAATTTGCATGATCGATCTTTAAAACTCGGCAATCGTGCAAAAAACTCATCTACGAAACGAAAAATTAACTTATTTTTACATAAGTAAATTCAATATTCATTTCAAAATAGCAGTAAAAGTAGCCTCACCTCATGTTTAAAAATTCAATTTCATCTTCCAAAGTGATGTTCGATGCCTTCAGATAGCTCGTTATCTGAAACGATCAGAAAGGTAACCGTCAGTTCGTGATATTCCTTTTCCACTCAGCGGATTTCAGAGTCTACCATAGCTTGCATTCATCGTTCCTTGATCCAGTATCTTATAACTCCAGTACCAATGAAGATTGACCTCTATTACGAGACGTTAAAGTTCTTTTCCTTTAAGCATGTTTGCAGTTTTAACGAACGTTAATAGTTGGTGCGAAAATACGAAACTTAATCCGATAGTGACTATGTTATATTTGCAAGATGAAATAACTGATGATGATGATGAACTAACCTGCTTTACTACCTCTTGAGATATGTTGATACTTGACTGGTCCACAACTTGTAGTCTCTTCTCAAAACGGATGGTAGCTGAAAATATTCATATTATCCCAATTATTAATATTTATTCATTCCGTATGAGAATCGATGTGGGCCGCCTGCGATTTCCTGCATTGCAGGCGCCACGGCGGTTTTGGGTTCGATTACCGCCTTGGGGCAATAAAACCTATCTATAGTATAACGTATTGTATTAAGTATAACGGTTATCTAGTACGAATAACACAAGCTCTGCTTAGCTTGGGGCTAGATGATGATGAGTGGACATTTGCTGTCAATATAAAGTTCTATAATAAAGACTTCTAGAGCGAACTATATCATTTCATGAAATAAAAGCCTAACAACATCAATCGCGGCAACAATGGTTACGAAATCGACTCGCTGTCGCTCGTCATCGAAATGACGATGGCCACAGCAATAAACTGGGTGCCAATGGCAATAAGAACAAAGCGGACATATGTATCAATTATTTAAATGATACTGGTGTCCAAAGATTTAACGCATGAGTAGTTTACATCAAAATGTCGGTGTAGTGTTGAGCCGCCCACTGTTTGACTACCTAGGTACCTGCCTACATTATATCTGGTACAACTTACAAAAATCTGTATGTTTCGGGTTACAGTCACAAGTGGTCCCGTCTTTGCATCCTTCAGAGCATTCTTCTATGCCACACTCTGAAAATTAAATACAGCTCTACTCAATTGTGAAATTAACTACCATTTCGAGCTCTCCGCAGGTGAACAGTTTAATTCAAATACTAAAAATACTACCATCATTTTAACGGTTTGTGAAAATAGATTTTTTTACACCTTGGCTCTAGACCTAGAAAAATACATTAGCTACTTTTTCTTCCTTAAGTTTTCATGGGATACAAATAACCTTTGCACGGTTTCATAGAAACATCACGTGCGAAGCCGCGGGCAGAAACTAGTTGATAATATATTCCAGAAACATGCTTTAAGTTCTATAAATTACCGCCAGCACCTGTTGGAACTAGAAATAGGAGCATTGTGAAGTTAATTGCTCTGCTAGTTTCGTTTGCACAACTTTAAACTGCAGTCTCTGAGGTATTTTTATGATACTATATTGGTTAGGTACTTTTTCAGGTTTATGACTCGCGAATTAAAATTTAGAGATAAAAACATACTTTACATTTTAAACTCCAAATCTTTTGAAACTATTCCATGAGAGTTACTACTACTTCTATACTAAGAGCAGTAATATTTGTTAATCCGTATGGTCATGGCGCATGCAACTGTATCGAAATAAAATAACTCAACATCACAAACCATGGTAAATAAAATAACCCATTATATTTTATCTACTTTTAACATCTAACTTCTAATCCCCACAAATCGCAAAAGTCGTCCATTCGATGCAGATCGAAACTTTTAGAAGCCTTATTATGGAACAGTTTGTTTGATCCCTTAAGATTTATCCTGTAAAGGGAGGTAGGTAGGTGTCAATGTTCCAGTAGTTCCTGGTTATACTCAAAAACTGGCTGTGTACATACCTGGTGAAGCAATCTGTGATTCACAGAGGTCTCCGGTGTAGCCGGGAACGCATATACAGCTAACCGCAACCGGCCCCATCTGTCTGTGAAATCATTTGTTTTACTGCATGGAAAATAAAATCTTTAAGCTACTATTAATAATGCTAAGCTATTGTAATATATTCTAGTACGTGAACACATTCGATAAGCTTTTCGATATTTATACATTTTTGTTAAGTTTGTTTTTCCTTGAGTAATTACAGGACTTTGGTTTTCCTTGAAGTAATATAAAACATAGATGTATGCTAAAGTAAAACTCCTATGCGAACAAGGCAAGATAGAGAAGGTAAAAAAAAACTTGTCCTTAAAGTAGAATATGGGATAAGGATAACTGAAGACAACAAAAATGCGATTTCAATATTATATTCAATTATGTTTTCTAGATTTTATTTTGTTGGATTTGTACTTGTCCTTCAGTATTCCATTAAGATACCCTCTGACATATACGACCCTCTTGACAACAAACAATACAAAAGTTAAATATATATCCAAGAATGATCCCTACAGAAGCATCGTGCATTAATGAGGACCTCTTGGCACGGCCTAAGGCAGCCCGCACATTGAGCCACTAGTCGCGGCCATTAAACGCGACCACTAGCGGCTCAGTCAAGACACTAGACGCAGCCGCTAGTGGATTTGTGGCGGCCACCAGTCGCCGCCCCTAAGCCGCTACTTTTGGCTGAACTCCGTTCATATCTATAGAGAGCTTGCAGGGGTCGCGATCAGGGATAAAACATCTACATCGATCCGTCGACATCGTGACGAGCGTTCTGTTGCGTGCTTGCAGCAAGACTGACGTGTGTTGGTCCCCAACAACCTTCGGGAAGGCGCCGGCTACTGTGGCCGAGTGTGCGCGCAATACGAGTGACAAAACGCGGCCACAAGTAGCGAGCTCGGGTGACTCCCGCAGCTTGTGGCTCGAGTGCGGCCGCTCGAACGTTCGGTTTGCGTCGATACTATACAAAATGTATGAAAAAACTTGTCCGCAGCTCGTGGTCGCGTCTAGTGGCCGAGACTAAATGCTCAATGTGCAGAAGCTCAAATGTCTCTCCTTCTAAAAACACTTTAATGCAGTAGAGCACGTTTCAAATGTAATACCTACCCTACCCGTAATCAAAGGTTTGTTATCAGCCCATGAAGCTTGAAGCTGTATGGACTGGCTCTTGGCTTCCGAGATAGGATTATCACTGCAATGTAAGGAGGACCATCATCGGCACAATATAAACTTGGAGAATGGCTTTTAAATATTTTACTCTTTATATCGAAAGACCGTCGATGCGTCTTTGATAAAGTTTTATAGTTGAGCTGATACTTCTAAAAAGAAGTGGCCTTTGATGCTAATAAAACCAGAGAATGCACCAAGTTTTATCCACCAATAGACTTTTTAAATTGTATTAATTCTACGATAAACTCTACGTGAATATAAGAATGTCATTATGAGCAAAGTGATTTTCTATTATCGAAGTCGAAGTTATTTTTTTTACTACGATTTTCCATTGTTGAAAATAAAAAATCTTAATAACTATTTATTTATTTAAAAGGGATTCTGTTGGATGTTTCAGATAACAACAAAGTTTTAATCTATCTATTGATGATGTTATCTTATTGATGAATTATGAAAAATCATCAATAGATGGATTAAAACATTGTTGATCTGATCACTGAAAATCAGTCAGGCTGCAGCCAAGAGCATCCAAGCAAAGGTTTCAGCACAATATCTTCCGTCTTTAGTATATACCAGCTGTACCTACCTAACAGAGCCGGTAATGGATTAGTGACGTATCTACAGGTGATCACTAACGGCTCAAAATTTAGTTCCGAGAAGCGAGTTTGCGTTGTTTCTTTATTCTGCTTTGACATCACGTTTGCAGAGGAATCTCGTAATCATTTGAGCATTGGATTGTTGTTAATTTATAATAATAAAATAATTCCTAAACAATAATGTAACAATAATAACAATAATAACGTTCCACAACGTTCCATACACTCTAATTAAGGCAATCTAGATTCGTGGTTAATCGGGCTAGGTTAAATGTCCTAGATTTTATTCGCTTGCTCAGCGTCTGTAAGTACACCTTCATACACTTTCAAATAAAATTTAAATTATTTTTTTCATTTTCCTCCTTTCCTTGAATTGTACGTAGGCATTTTTGTCGTTTAAAGTGAGAGTAACAATGAAAATGTACTGGTAACAAAACTCCTCTATCTTCAGGTTTTTAATGATACTAAGAATTAACGGCAGGCACGAAATGACTCATTTTAATTTAATTTAAGTATTTTCACAAAGCTACGATTAAATTTTATGCTGTCTCAGTAAACTGTGAATCCTTTTTTTGCCACTAGATGTCGTCGTCTGTAATTCGGGTACCTTTTTGCGTAAAAAGGGCGGGGTTAAAGCTACCCTGGGTATGTTTTTTGATCCAACAACCCTGACAGAGCCGGGCAACAAACAATTCGGTTTACTTTTTGTTGTTGGCTCTCGAATAACTAAACAAACGGGGTTATACAGATGTTTTAGTTGCATATTTTTATTTGAAAAGAACTACGAATACGTACATTTATAGATTGATAAAAAACTCTTTATTGCACACAAGTTGCACAGTTATCGATAGAAACAAAACAATACAATTGAGTGAGACACTACGTTGCTTAGTCAGAGAGCGTCCAGAAAATCCAATTTATCTTATTGCTTCATTTGTCATAAGTTCATAACGTAACCAGGGAAATAGAATCACCAAGACAGTGTCAAACGCATTATTATTAGGTCAAAGCTTTTACTGGTTTTGTGCACTTTTTAGTAGCAATTTTAAAAATAATAGGTACGTATCTACTACTTTCTTGTGATAAAATTCTTACACAGTAAAAAAGTCTTGGACATTTGAACTTTTGTTCATAAATTATGCTGTTTGATCGCTTCCAAAGTAAAAGGCCCAAAAAATTTATAAAAACGCCAACGGCTAGACGGGGCCACGATGAAACTATAGCGTAGTACGGAACTCTAAAAAGGAATAAATAACTCTAGCAATATTTCATTCATCTATATATATAAAAGAAAGTCGTGTTAGTTACACTATTTATAACTCAAGAACGGCTGAACCGATTTGGCTGAAAATTGGTGGGGAGGCAGCTTAGAACCAGGAGACGGACATAGGCTATGTTTTATCCCGGAATTACCACGGGAACGGGAACTACGCAAGCGAAGCCGCGGGCAGCAGCTAGTAGGCATATAAACAACAAAATGCTGTGGGTTATAAATCATTTTCCAAAGCAAACTTAATCTTCTCTTGGAATAGGTAGTTTTGCCGCTAAGCAGACGTATAAATATCAAAACAACGACAGAAATCAATAATATTACTATATTTCCATGTCAGTGTTTAGTTTTATAATTTGACCTTTTCTAAGAGTACATTTATTGTATTTATGGAAATAAAGAGTTTTTGATTTTGAAAAATAACACCATATAAAGATATGGTGTTATTTTTCAAAATCAAAAACATATAAAGATAACATCATATTCATAAATAAACGTAGGTATAGGTTCTAACTCTAGTTGTCGAGTGCTAGTAAAAATACATATAACTATGAGAATGTTATTTTTTAGTTTTTTATTATTTTTGAATTTATTTTTCTGAGCAATTTCTGTGTTGTTAGGTAGGTTTTTAAATATTTATATTTTTAGCACATCTTCATAGGCCAACTGCCGTTTTAGTATTAAACAAGGGTGGTGTAAGAAAATGTGACTTGCCAATGTGCTTATTTTGTAAGTCAAAAAAAATAAACCGTTTTGATTCTGATTTTTGTAGGCGTTTTTTATTGTAAATTTAACTGACTATGTACGAGATAACGAAATTAAAACACATCCATGTTATTTCTTTTAGTTGGGTAATCTGCTGAACCACTATTTCGTTTCGAAAGAATCTTTCGTAGCTACAATAATTATCTTGCTTACTTAAATCTGTTTCTGGGTACCATGCGACCGCAGCCAGGGACATAAAGCTAGTGGAACCTTTTATTACACTGATATCATGCCAAAAATGTATAACTTTGACCCTAAAAATATCAAATAAATCAATCACTTTCTTACTATCCAATATGAAAGGTTGCTCAATAAAGGTTACCTGCAAGTGCCGCCGTTTTTGCACATGTTGGAGATCCTCGGACAGAGGGGGCCGACGCCGCAGTCAGCGCCGGAGTACTCCTCGAAACACGAGCAGAAGAATTCTCTGTAAATAAAGAAAATATAATTTGTTTTATAAAAGTTTCAGTAACATTTCTTGGAATTAAGAAATATACGGGTCTATCTCAGATTTCTATCAGTTGTTTAATAATCTTAGAAGATCTAGCCGTCCCTTGTTTATATTGTGTTTTGTTTTGAACTCGGTTAAAATGTATGTTCAAAATTAGACTATTACTTTATACAGAGCTCAAGCTAACACACTTCTATTTTTTCCTCTAGTCTTTTTTTTGTGATGATTTCCAAGCGTATGGCCACCAACTCATTCAAGTAAGTGAAGAAGTGTCATAAGATAAGGAGCGCGCTTTCTTCGCATAATTTAGGTGGTATTCTATGTCACAGATATGAAGATAAGAAATAACGCGTTTCTCAGCAAGCGCTACCACATTTTTATTAAGTTTATTTGGCCCGAGATTGAGACAGATTTTGGCAGCAGAAAAAATTGATTAATCCATCAATCTAGAACACTCGACTCGACTTCTGTTACCCTTACCTTGACGATTTTTTAGTGTACAGCAAATCGTCAGACGAGCACGAAGACCACTTGCGACAGCTCTTCGAACGCATGCGCAAGTACGGCGTGCTGGTCAACTCGGCCAAATGTGTCTTCGGCGTCTCGGAGGTAACGTTCCTCGGGTACCACATCTCTGAGAAGGGCACCAAACAAAACAAAAGTCAAAGCTTCCCATCCAGTAGCCATAGAAGGGGATTCTCTCCGCGCGTTCGAGGCGTGCAAGAAGAGCCTTTGCAATGCAGCTCTATTAGCTCATCCCAACTCGCAGGCCAAGTTAGGACTTGTCACTGATGCTTCCGACACAGCTTTAGGTGGAGTCCTACAGCAGCTGAAGGATGGACACTGGCAGCCGCTAGCATTTTTCTCTCGCAAGTTGAGCCCATCGCAGACCAAGTACTCTCCGTACGACCGCGAGCTCCTTGCCATATACGAGAGTATAAAATACTTCCGGCACATGCTTGAGGCCACTCACTTCACCGTCTATACTGACCACAGGCCTATCTGTTACGCTTTCCATCAGCGGAAAAGTAACTGTTCGCCGCGTCAGTATAGACACCTTGACTTCATCTCACAGTTCACTACCGACATCGTACACATCGCTGGCAAAGACAACCTGGTTGCCGACACTTTGTCGCGTGTCGAAGAACTGCAGATGCCAGTCGATGTTGAAGTGATGGCTGAGCTCCAAGCCACTGATCCAGATCTCGCAGAACACCTCAATGGCGACACATCACTTCGCCTAACCAAGACGAATATTCCTGGGAGCCGTGCCGTTTTGTACTGCGACGTCAGTACACCGACACCCAGACCTTTCGTCCCACAGCAACTGCGTCAGCAGGTTTTCGACTGTCTTCACTCACTCAGTCACCCTGGCGCCAATGCTACAGCCAAGCTCGTCGCTCAACGTTTTGTTTGGTCGCTGATGCGGAAAAACTGCCGTGCATGGGCTAAGGCATGTCTGACCTGCCAGCGCTCGAAGGTAACCAGACACGTTGCCTCACCTTTAGGTAAGCACGATTTACCTTCAGCGCGTTTCAGACATGTCCATTTAGACCTGATCGGCCCTCTTCCGCCTGCTGGTGATTATCGGTACTGCCTCACAGCCGTCGATCGCTTCACGCGATGGCCAGAAGTTGTGCCTATTACCGATATCACCGCCGAAACAGTGGCTAAAGCGTTCGTTTCCTGCTGGGTGGCCCGATACGGTTGTCCTACGGAGATCGTTACCGATCAAGGTAGACAATTCCAGTCGGCACTGTTTCAGCAGCTATCCAAGTCCATCGGTTTCGATCACCGTCGGACAACAGCTTACCACCCTCAGTGCAACGGCTTGGTGGAGCGATTTCACCGTCAGTTGAAGGCAGCGATTACCTGTCACGCTGACGCAAACTGGATCGAGTCTCTTCCACTCGTACTCCTCGGCATCAGGAGCGCCTTCAAAGAAGACCTCCAGACGACTTCGGCTGAGCTGATGTACGGTGAGCCGCTCCGTCTCCCTGGCGAATTTTTCGGCCACGACGTAGCTCACTATACCACCGACATCACCGACTTCTCGGCCCGCATGAAGTCTTTTGCTGAGAAGGTACGTCCAGTTCCCCCTCAGCACCATTCAAACACTCGCAGAGCCTTCGTATTTAAGGACCTTGCCACCTGTAGTCACGTATTCCTCCGGGAAGAAGTGCTACGTGGTTCATTACAGCCCGCCTACAGAGGTCCGTACGAAGTGCTCAAGAGACGTGCTAAGACTTTCACTATACGCGTAGCGAGCAAAGACGTGACAGTAAGCATAGACCGCCTTAAGCCAGCCTATATACTGTCCGCCGATTCGGCCGCACCGCGACGGGATACCTTGCCCTCTACTCCAGACCTAACACAACCACCGCCTGGGGACCCACCTGTTAGGACGACACGTTCAGGCCGACGTGTGCATTTTCCTGACTTCTATCGACCTTAGTCGGTCTCTGGGAAGGGAGTGATGTAGGTGACCCTACCATTTTATGTATTTATATTTATGTATAGAATTTCACTGCACACTACATCTACACATCATATTTATTTACGTATATAATAACACTAAAACATTCATCACTCACTTTCACACATTCACAAATTCATAACACTAAACAATTAATTATTATGACACAAGCCAAGCCGCGCGATACCAGTACTACAGAAATGTGCTGATCCAAGGGAATTCCTCACTTGCGTTCGGCTAATCTCGGCAACGCTCGGCACAGCCGCCCACGCGCAGCGGTTCGGCTTTCTCCGCCCTGCCAGTCGCTTACCCTACACCACGCGAAGCGCACGACGCTCGATACAACAAATTCCTTTGTTCTCGGCTTCGCGATCTTTATTTGCTGTTGTTTACGTGTTTTCTCTATTGTTTCGTACCTAAATTCTTACTCCTTCTGTGTACTTAAACTGTCTGTGTAAAGCTTTCAATATACGGTCTTGTGTATCTGAGTGTTTCTCTCATCGATCACCGACCTACCCGAGCTACTAAATAAAGTAAAATGCCCAATGCAAAAAGAAAATGTGGCAATAGTCAAGAGTATTGTGAAGTTTACTTTCAAAAGGCTGCTACAATCAGCGTTTATAGAGCACTTTTATATTAACAAGAATGCTATTTACTACTGCATTCTACAACTATATACACTTTTTCTTTTCTATATACAATGTTCTATAAAACAACTGCTAAATTTTATGATATATTTTTAGCTTCCCTGATTGATCCTCAAAAATGAGCCTCAACGTACTTCGCGTTATTTTATTTTAATGAAACGATGATTTCAAATTATTTTGCTACCTTGAAAAAACCAAGGCCAAGGAAGGAAAACGGTAGGTACGAATAGTTTGTTGGCTTTTCTCGAACACTGAGTTAAATGTACCTAGAGAAGAAATTTCAAACAAAAAACGTCTCATTCTCATGACAGCGGTGGCCTGGGCGCGGCAAGCGCTGCAGCGCCAAAATATTAACTAAGTCGGCTAACCAAACAATTAAAACATTCAGCGCTAGATCGCTTAAAGAGTATTGTTTTCTCAACGTATTCTGACAACATGTCGCCCCTATAGATTTTACACCGCGCAGAGGTGACACAGATTTTGTACCTACCTACATAACTTAGTAAGAATTTATTCTCTATTTCAAAAATTTTTGTTTGCAAAAATTAAATAAATAAATAAATAAATAATGCTGGACAATTCACACAGCATTATCTAGCCCCAAGCTAAGCAGAGCTTGTGTTATGGGTACTAGATAACTGATATACTTAATACAATATACTACATAGATAGATATTTTTATTATACATAGAAAACACCCAGACCAACGGAACAAATTTCTGCAGATCGTACACAAATTTGTTCCGAGGCGGGAATCGAACCCGCAACCTCCTGCGTCGCAGGCGGACCTTCGCCCGCTGCGCCACGGAGGTCGTCAAGAATAGTAGAAAATTAAAAAAAAATTGATTGTTATGCGTTTATTCAAACATTAATATAAATAGTTAATAGCAATAGTTTAAAATCAACTTAAATAAGCAGACAAATAAATTAGTACATTTTGTCCTAAGATATTTTTTAATACACTAATTTAACACTTCCATTGCCTATGACGCGAATCTCCACCGCCATGTTCCAAGCTATGGTGGCATCGACGGCGCGCGCGGGGCGCGGTCGCAGTTAATGAGTTAATTATTGTGTTCAAGTACCTACATACTTTTCATTGAATTAAGAGTGCACATTAGCATTTATTACTATTATTTTTTATTAATTGATGTGTTTTTGCAGTATCGAAATGCGCACGTCGTCATATTTTCTGAACTTTTTTCATAACTTGATATGTTCTGAAAGGAAAAAAAATAATAAAATTTTCAATAATTTGATTTCTTTGAAAATGTAATAATTAAATAGTTTTGAAAAAACTTAAAACCGACTTCGAATCCCTTAGTTTTAAACTGTTTTTTTAAGTTTTGCTGGATAAATAGAAATCCCTGGGGAATAAAATATTGGGAGCACCTATAAATAACTGAAAAGATCACCAAATTGGTCCGGAATCAGTCAATCAAATGACGGAGAAATCGACGAACATACTTATAAACATACTACATACAGCCGAACATAGAACCTCCTCCTTGATTCGAAGTCGGTTAAAAATATGAAACTGGTTAAAAATCAATAATAAAAAATTCAATCATTTAAAAAAAACACCGCGTCAAGTCTGTCACCCTATCTGTCTTCCATCAATCACATTATTTTTACCTACAACCGGTTTTGAAATGGAACATCTGCATGTTTTAGTCTATGATTACAATGGCGTGCATATTTATGAAAAATTATTTCTATCTGTTGAGGTATTACGATATTATTACCTATTTATTCACATAATACAACAAATAATTTTACTAACTTGACTACTGGGTTGTTATTTTTCATTATTTACGTCCAGGGTCACACTTAGATTTGTATTTTCGTATTATTAGCGCGGCTCCATATGCGTCCAAGCTGCATGCATGTCGAAGCCACACTAATGTCAGGTGTACGGATTGCAGTACAGTTCAGTCGAACAGAGTGAGTGTTCTGATCGCGAAATCTAGTGCGTAGTACATATATATCGATGTTCTCGAATGAAACTTTTTTTCAATATAATCTCACACGTAATCGGGAGTACCATAATTTCTAAAGCAAATGGCTCACTACCCTTATCGTCAGCTTTCCCGCCCAATCTGCCTTTCACAATGAATTTTTGCGCTCTATTGACTACCCTAATGGGTTTCCAAGATTTTGCTGTTAAATTCCACGAAAATTCCGAATTCTTGACGATCTCAGATTTAATATTAAATTACTCGTGAAATGCATCACGTTGAAGATATTTCGCTTAAGCTGAGCTTTATTCAATTATTCAAATTACCTTTCAGTTTTCTAACGGTTTTATGCGGTAAGAATTTTAACCGCAAAATTTAATAATATAATGATTTTGTAACAGGTGCTTGTGAGCTTTGAATTTAACTTTTACTAAGAATACAATTGATTAATATATTATTGAATGGTTTAATCAGTAAATATGTTAAAACTTTTAAAATCAGTGCTTTTCACATTTTAACACCTTTTAACATTTTTATTCAAATTAACAAGTTTATGCCCGCGGCTTTGCACGCGTTGTTTCTATGGAAAAGTTTAAAGGTGATTTCTATCCCATGGGAACTGATTTATGGGATAAAAGGTAGCCTATGTACAGGATTAGATTTACCTGTGTGCAAAATTTCAGCTTGATCCGTTCAGTAGTTTTGGCGTGAAGGGGTAAAAAAAATCCATCCATCCAAACTTTCGCATTTATAATATTAGTGTGATTATTTTGACACTAAACTTACTTACTTGGAATCGTTGATCTTCAGATAAAACCTCGGTTGCTGAGTATCACTTTTCACGAAAAATTGATTATTTGCATGGATGGAAAGCATTTACTTAGTTATACTCACTGAAAGTCCTGCCTAGCATTGCAATGTCCCAGCAGCCGGCACTCGATGGCGCTGCATGAGATGGGTCCGGGCGGATCCGCGGGCGCGCGCACTGCGTACGTCACGTTGAACCCGAACACGTTCAGGAGGCCTAGGGCTCTCAGCTGCGTGCCTTCTAGATGGTTCAGGGTGAGTTCTACTACGAGGACCGGAGTTGTGACCTAAGACAAAGGAAAATAAACAAATAATGAATTCCCTCTCAAAATTAATTTTGTAATGCAGAAGAATTCAACATGTTTTATTTTCTGATTTGGATCATGTACATGATAGAAAACCATATTAAAATTTTCTCTGTTTCGGCAATGTAATGCATAAACAAAAGAACACAAATGTTAAGTTCTTCTCAATAACTCTTTCTTCATAGTTATTCAAGCTCTACTTAGCTTGGGACTAGATGAAGCTGTGTGGATTGTCCTGCATTTTTTTTATTTGGTTAAGGACAGTAATTTATTGTCATTAAATTGCTAGGCCCGCCACTGGGTCATCATATCAATAACTAAAGTCATATTTTCTGTAAGCAACATTTATTTGCTTTAGTGTTATGTATAGCGAGCATTTGTCTAAAATCTCAATGAAAATGCCTCATAGATTTATTTAAGAAAACATTCTAAAGAGTGGCATTCACACAAGGACCAAGCAGTATTTGGCACTTAGCCAACAACAAAATTGTAGTTTTTTCTCTTTTGCCAAGTGTAGCATGGAAAAACTTGCCGAAATAATGAATTGCGAAAATCCTTTCGAAGTTATCCCGTCGGACGAACATGTTAGGGACGAGTTATTTGCGTAGGGAATATGAGAGCAACAGTGTAAATTGTGCTGTAATGAGCGATCTTTTCCCCCAAGCATTGAGCGAAATAATGTTTCAAAAATTCACGGTCAGTATGTTTAAAAATTTTGTAACTTCCTATGAATATTCATAGGAAATTTATAGGTTGGTAAATTGTGCCTGTCCGTCCATATGTCTGTCTGCCTTTTACCCTTTCACGACAAATTGAAAGTGTAATTTGATCTTAGAACAAGCGAACAAGTTTTATGCATAGAGCAAACTGTTTAACAACTAGGCCATCTCTTTTGAAAATAAGATATTGCGCATGCATTGTCATGCACGGTCGGTATTGTAATGTAATGTTATTGAACCTACAATATATTGGTAAATCGAATTACAGTAGATATACGATTGATTGAACTGTCCGAGCCTCCAAAATTGTTGCAATGCCGTATGTTTGTTCAATATATTTACTGCAAGCGCAAGCCGCTCGAGGTGTGGAGTTTCATCCAGTATTCAATGCATGACACAGAAATCCAGGATATTACCATCTCTTTCATCCGTTGCTGGTTCGCTTCATATAGACACTGAGAAAAAAATTGATGCAACTAAGACCTTACGTGAAACAACAAATTTAATGAATATTTTTTCCTCGGTAGTTTCATTGACGAGTTTTTATTTCTACGGCATAACGAGTCAATTAATTTAATCACATTATCTCTTCATTTTTAATTCCAAAGATCAGGTCAGTTCCTCTTAAATGTAGGGTTGATAAAGCTATACAAAGCCTATCTATGATCACCTTCAATGGCGCAGGATGCGAGACACAGATAAGCGACTCAGGCGTAATTCCAGAGGTACAATAATCCAACTATGTCCCAGACTAAGCCAAATGTTTGGGAGAGATACACAAAACGCAATCGTAGCAGTAAGTATAAACAGTTTATGTAATCTTTCTCGGTTTTCAAGTTAGAAATGAAAATTAGGAAAAATAGAAACATTTGCGTTTGTGACACCTTTGATATTGCTGCAGCGGGACCCATTTAGTTGGTGCACTCCTTTGATCTTTCAGTAAATAACTCTTTGGCATTTCATTTACCTAAATGACCCATAAAGTTGTGATTAAGTGAGGGTTCAAAATTGATTCGTATGCCTTTTCAAGGATTTGTAAAATTGTTGTACTTACTCGAAAGTGAAAGAAAGTGGAGAACTGATCCGATAGGTAGGTAAGTACTGAGTCACTATGCAAAATCATTATGCAAAACGGAAAAAAAATACATATTAAGCTGTTTAAAACTTTCAGAAACATTAAAAAAAGAACATTAAACCAGCACTGTCAATAGCGCATAAGTGCTGGATTAAGCTCGCTGCAATTTATTGCGAGTCAGTAATTTCCGTCGCAATAACAAATCCGCGAACGTAAATATGAAACCTATTCAAAAATTGTTTATTTCGACGAAGCACGCGGATGTAAGTTTTGAAACAGTAAAATTGTGAGTTGTAATTGTGTCGTTCAGTTTGGAATAGATACTATTTTATTTAATAACTTATTTCAATCTTCTAGTTTAAAGGGCTTGTAGCCAAACATTTGACTACCAACGTCAGCCCTGTTTAGTAGGTACATTCAATAATTACTTATTAATCTTAAAGTATGAGAGTGAGGGAATAGATAGTGCACCGGTGTTTGCGCAGACACTTGTGCACTATAATGCAATGAAACGCATCCGAACCTCTAGATAGTTGTTCATCCTGGTATCCCTTTTACTAGTGAGGTACATCCTGAGCTCCACGTGAATTCAAAGATTTCTTCTTATTCTCACCTCACCTCACCTCAACAGCATATATTGTCCACTGCTGGACGCAGGCCTACCCATGATAAGCGCCTTATTGACTGTTATCTCATGGGGTAATGCCCATAATTCAATTAATTGCATGCAGACTGGGGATCGCGGTTAGGTGGTAGAATTGTTCTGCAGGAGGCGCTGATGCCCGCCCCCGCGGCCCCGGTGGATATCCATTAGTCGCCTCTTACGACACCCGCGGGAAGAGTTGGAGTGATGCAAATTCTAATGCAAATTCTAAGCCGGCACCACACAGCTTTTTATTCTGAACAAGGGTAAATCCATCACCATTATCAATTTCAACATTTTTAATACGTATCAATTAGAGGGTTGAGTCTATTTGACGCACAGATTTTAGAATATTCTGGAATATCTAACGTTAGGTAGTAAAGACGTGATCATGGCATCGTCTCCTTTTAGTACGGGTTATGGGATTTGTGTAGTTCCATGTCCGCATGATAGAGGTGCTGTATCAAATTGTATGGAAAAGGAGACGTCACGATCACATCTCGTTACTAATTTCAATTAGACTCACCCCTCTGGTATCAATGCGCTTTTGCCCGGCCGCGGCGGACGCGAAGCCATGTAGGCGGCTAGTACCTACAACACACCACTATTTATTATTTCTCCATCACGTCCATTTTCGGACACTAAACAAAAAAATGTTTAATAACCACACAATTCGTAGTTAAAGTTTTACAATTTAATTAACATTTTACAGAACATGAACAAACAAAATTATTTGCAAAAAAACAAAAACATGACGCCAACTAAAATTCAAATTTCGAAGTGGAACGGCGATACGCGCCCATAGGCTCTTTTTTCTTGCATTCTGCAAAGAGGTCAGTTCGAATTTCGAGTGAAACCTCATTGCGCTTACTTCTTGAAAAACTCCCTAGGTCTACATACTTATAATGATCAAATACAATGCAACTCAAGGGCTGGATTCAAACTTCAAGAAAAAATTTATAATTCCATACATTAAGGTCCTATACTATTATACCTATATAGCACCCTTGTAAAATTTATGCAGAAACTTGTTAAACTTTGGCAATTATATGTGCTTTTTGAACCTTTGAGCTGACAATAAGTTAGATGCTTGTGCTGGAAGTTGACAAGATGCAAATTGCAAACTGTTGACTGTGGTTGCGTGATCGTATACTTAATGAACCGGGTGAAAATGTTAGTGTCATATTTATTTGATTAGGAAGCCGATTTTTCTACAGGAGCCGAAATTTATTTTATTTAAGAGGCGCCATTTTAATGTTTTCATACGAAAAGAAAGAAATAAAATCATTTATTTCGTCTTACGTAACTATCTTAATAACAACACAAAAATTCTATATTTGCCAGAAGGCCCTTCCTCATTATAAAATTATAAATTAACACTATAAGTGTCACCATCACCACAGGCAACAGCAGTTCTTGGAGAAGCCCTTATTCATCTCACCATGGCATTTGGCTTCTACTGCACACAAAATTAATTCTTGTGATCTGTCACTAACCTACCTACCCTTCCGTGCTTTCGAGGATACACCCTTACAGTGTAATTTATCCTTGTTTACTCAAGCTAACGTGTGTTAATGTGACTCAATTAGCGATGTCACGGAGTTTATCAATGTAATTTAATTTAAGAAGTTATACTGACATGGGATAAATAGATTATGGACGTTCAAAAGCTGTTACATTTATGAACATCATTGACATGGTGGTATTATCGTTATGCCTCTTCGATAGTTCTTTATTTCCGACGATCTTGAGCCTATCTCATCTATATACTAAGCCAAACTCGATGCAGCATGTTTGTAAACAAACCGCCCATAGGTACTTAACCTTAAATTCACTCTGTTGCCGCGTCTTTTATACTTTACTTTTTAGAATTTACGTTACTTGTCGAATTGTGATCCTTCCTTCAATAAATATTGCTTACAATTTATATCTTAAACTCGACGCCAAGCAAGTGAGTTTTAGTTTTATGTCATAATTCGTTTACCAGCATTCTACATGGAGTTTGGCTAGTGTATAGTCATGGCCTCTTCGTGTCGTGAAGGGTATTCGTGCTCGAAATTTAAATTCTGAATGGTCGAAAATTAAATAAAATTCCAGAATGCTTTAGGTATAATTTTAGGAGTAGGTTTACATTACATTTCGAAAAGTTTATTTTAAATCGGTTAATAAATAGGTTCGGTGGTAGTTCTGAGGCCTGATATTTGTATAAATTCGTTTTCGGTTGATCTTCATGCTTTTAATGAGGCGACACAAATTTCAAGTTTGTGAGTCTCACCAAGATTACCTGGACAAGACATTATTGTTTGTAAAATGAGTGTGTCAGTTCACAAAGCAAATTAGTTCCTTTGATTTATCAAAAATGTATAAGATGTATTTATAGGTAAGTAGGTAAGACGCCCTCCGGCCTACATTAAGTTAAACCAAAGCCAGCTACAAGACGGTTTCCCACGCAGTTCCCAAACGTACCTAAGAGCAGAATTCGAAACGTCAGTTTGTTGGTCAAGAAGTAGGGTTTCAATTGGAATCGAATAGCAAGCCCAACTTAGGAACGCTCGCCGTCTAATTGCAAGCCTCGGGTAAACATTTCGAGCTATCTGGAATTAGGATCTTATGCTAAGGCGATTGGTTCAAATTGCTCTGTCCAGGCAACATGTTCACAGAAGGCATTCGTGATCATTGTGAAAAATTCCGCTCTGTATTGCAATTTCTAGATGCTGTTAAAAAGTCTAACTTCGAAACTACCACGTAAATTCTTCCCAATAATAGTTTTTATTTGATTTATTTTCTTTTCTCCTACTGTGAAGCCACAAAAATACAACATTAATTGATCCCCAATGTTTTGAAGGGGTTTAAGTTTGAAATATCCGGAAAAATTTAATGTCTTTTGGCTCGAAACACCATTGTCTAAATCCGTAGCGTTTTTTTACTTTTTAATGAGAAGCTACGATTGTGAACTGTTTGATCCAGGAAGTACGGAGGTCGCTCTGCAAATTGTATTACCTCTCTAACTCCGTTCTCACACGAATCGATAAAGTAATAATCGCCTATCGCATCTTACACGAATTGTAAGATGATCAAATGCTACATACTGTGTTCCCTATAATAATGACGTCGGTCGATGGTACTGGCTCCTCTGATTTGATCCGGTGCTACAGAGCGTTACCATTTAAATCCTGTGATCTTTATTTATCAGTGACTATATAAATAGGCGCTGCGTCAAAGTTGAGTTCGATCAGATTGTCGGGGAAAGCTTTCAGTAAAAAGGACAAGTTTATTAAAGTGATTTGCGTCAACTTGAATAACACATCTACTCTACGGACGAAACCAGCAAAGGTGTTCTGAAAAGGTTACGGGCCAAATACCCTACGATGCGAGCGCTTTCGTGTCCACCCGTGATAAGAGGGCTCACAAACTCCTCACATGTTACATTTTTTTTTCTTTTTAATTCAAAAAAAAAATAAAGCAGGCTAGCCACGACGACAATAAGAAAAAGATTTAATTTATTTTACCTTAAAAACGTTCCTAACGAGATATTGTCCAAGCTAAGCTTCTATCACATTTGCGAGCTCATCCAAACACTTCAATATATATTTACCTCACAGCCCCAATTCTAATAAAGCAAGCAATAGACAATGGTAGTGCATAATGGAGCTGGAGCGGGCTCTAATGACCTGAGATGGCGGTACGCTGGATTAGGGCTACGCTGAGAGCAACTGAGTGGAAGATGTCTAGTCTATACTGATGTAATGAAGCGGTTGGGGTTCTGGTTAGTCTTGGTATACCTACAATAGCTTACGTTGTCCTAAAGGTAAAATCCGAATCCCTCTTGGTTATATCGAAATTCAAGGCAATACCACAGTATTGACTTATGCTGTAACATGAAAATTAAGTACATAGCTTTAAAGAGCTTTATTACTTTTATTTACTCGAAGTGTGTGGGTCCCTACAGGATAGCTCATATCCTAGATGAACTACATGAACTTACGATCAAATAATTCAAATATGTTTCTCAGCGGGTAACACCGCGGGGCGCACGCAGCCAGTTAAATAAATAAATATCAGTTTAGCAGTTTAGTGGTGGGCGCGGAACAATAGTCAACTATGAAGATATTCGAGTTGCATAAATGCTTATTCCTCGGCGGGGTATTCAAACGCCCAAAGCATTTCCAGGGCCGGTGCAAGTGCCGATTAATCGGGATTGCAGTCGAATCACTCAAAATATGTAGGTTAAACGATTTTCGCCGCAAAATTGACCATGCAACATCCGAATCACAGGCAAGGATTTTTGTCGGAAAATGCATGTCTGGACAGGAAAATGAATACATGATTAGGTACTTACCTATTAGATTGGTTGAGCGAAGAAGCACACTTGCGTCGGTCTGTAACAAATGAAATGTTTATATTTTCTTTATACTACATAAAGAAAAAATATAAACATTTTTCATTTGTTACAGACTCCAGCCACGTTCAATCAGACCTCATTACACCCCAGTCCAGTATAAAAGTCCCAAACAGCTCCACATCGCGAATAAACTTTAGTCTACTGCTTAAAACATTTTCCAGCATATCTCTGCGATTATTCTCGTTAAAATTTTTCTGTTTGCGAATCATTTGTTTGTATTTTACACGTAAAATGAGAGCTTGGATAAGAACTCCGGAGGAAAATTTAGGCATTAATGTCTAAACGTTCATTTAATGTAAAGGACGTTATAATTTCAACTTTTGTATTGAAGTATTTGAGACATGGAAAAAACTTCAGAGTGCTGAAATAATCTGTATATTAGGTATGTCAGTAAAATGGGTATTACCTTTTCAATAAAAAAAAAATATGTTGTTATTTTTTTAAGTTCTACGTACCTACATTGAATGGAATTATCAAAAATGCAATGCAACGGCTGCGCCTGTGATGTTCCTTAGTCGTCTCCGCAGTACGTTGTCGTTAATATGCAGGAAAGCATGGAACGGTTTCCAAAATAACCAGCAGCGGGCAAGGTGCTCAATTTATACAATATTCATGAAAAGCCACTTTATTCAGCGTAATTTTAGTAAATCCGCTGAAATAAATCAAACTTTTAAATCTCTGAGAATTATTTAACCATTTTGCCGAAAGAGTCTTCATCTTGAGCATCATTAATTTTAAGTGCTAAATCAGAGAAGCTAAAAGGTGTTCTAACTTCGGTTATTTCATTTAATTATATTATTATTATCTGCGATAAAACTCCTGGATTCAAAGCTACTCAGTTCAGAGTTGTGAAAGGAATTTATGAACTACCTACTCCAAGTAGGTTTCCACCGAATCATTGAAAATGTTAACTTTCCAAGTAACTTTCTACCCTTACCCTTAAGTAGGTACATTACAAAATAAAGATTCCATATTAAGACAATTGTTATTATATTGCATTATGAAGACAAACTTTACAACCTAAGTTTTTAACCATTTTACTACAGCGCTAAAACATAAACTTTTTCGTGTTCATTACAATGTTGTTATTTTGACATCAAACAACATCTGTAAAGAAGGCATTTGTGAAAAAGGTAATATACACATTATTAAAAACCTGCTTTGTTATTTATGAAATATTTTTGTACAAAATATTGTAGCGTCACTTATACGTCATAAAACATCACGTAAGTATCTTGTTTGTTGATTACCACATTTATTACGTAGGGGCTCATATAATAAGGCAGGTAGGAACACAAATATATGCCGTGTTCAGACAAACTGAGAGAATGACAGAAACAAACTTACTAGGTAGGTAGGTACGTGCTCAGGTGCTCACAATGAAAAGTGGTGAACCTAACACAAATTGCCAATATTATAAGAATATAATAATGTGTTCAGATTGCGTAAGTTTGAAAATATTTAAAGTTCCGTGCCGGTACCCGACCAGTGCACACGTTTAGTCGTTGCAACAAATTACACAGTAAAATATAAAATTTCGGACTCTCCTAAAAACAGTTCTACGTGTATAGAAATAAAAGTGAATTTCGTTTGTGCATCACTATTGGCTTTACGTCTTTACAACTGCGAAAACCCACCTCAGGCGTCACAGAATACCCATAGTAGTCGCAGCGCAAACGCAACAAGCGGTGCGAGAGCGAGTCGAGTGTTTTTCGCGTCTCGTTAATTCCCAGCGCACTGTACAGCGACACTGGAGTAAGGATGACTACTCAACATTCACCGAAAAATATGAATCTCCAAAGTGTTCTATCGGAACCAGACCTACGCTCGCCTGGTATTTCAGAATTTCGCACACCAACCAGAGATTATACACCTTTCCAGTGTAAACGAAAGCAGCCGGACCCCGATGCGAACATAATCAAAGAAGAATTAGCCGTGTTTCGTGACCAAATGATGACCTTTTTTAAGGAATTTGCGGCGGACCAGAAAGCAGACGTCGCTGACTTAAAACAAAGCCTAACAGAAATTAGGAACGAGATAAAAACGGTTAAAACTGTTACTGAAAACTTGACTCTAAAATACGAAAACATCAACCAGGAGGTAGCCAATATTAAAACCGAAAACGTAGATATTCGCGACAAGCTAAAGTCCCTAGAAAGCAACATCAATTTGATAAAAACTTCGAGCCAAAGCAGCCAATTACAGAACAATGGAACACCTTCGACATCGAGCGTGTGTAGCACCCCTTACGCATCGCAAGAAGCTATATTTCTAGAGCTTGAAGAGCGGCACCGACGCATGAATAATATTATTGTTGTAGGTATTCCAGAGCCTAACGAGAGGAATCCAAAGATCCGACAACAATATGATCAAGATCAAGTCGCGAAGATACTTGGAAAAATCCACGAAGGAAAGGATTTCCCTACACCAATAAGATCCTTAAGGCTTGGCAAATACAACCCGGATAAAAACCGTATTATAAAAGTCTGCCTCCAATCAGCAGAGGAAGTAAAACTCACTCTACGCAATAGATCCAAGCTGCCAGAAAATACTAATGTTCGCGTCTACGCAGACCAGACGCCGTCGCAGAAATCCTTCCTTCACAAGATCCAGGAGGAACTGAGAGACCGCGAGAAGAACGGTGAACTCGACCTCGCTATAAAATACGTCAGAGGGATTCCAAAAATAGTTAAAAATGTTTCAAAAAACTAATAAAATTGTCACCCGGAAAAAATGATTTGAAAAGCACCAACCACTACATTAAATCTACCTACGACAACATATTCTTCACATCGTCTTCCCTCAAGATTTTTTACACTAATATGCGCAGTATTCGCACCAAGGGAAAATTCGACGAGTTGCAGTGTATTTTGAAGGCAATGAACTGTATTATCCACCTTATAGTTATTACAGAAACTTGGATTAAATCGGACGATGAAGCTAAATTGTTTTCTTTACCAGAATATTCACATGCCTACAACATAAGAAAAGACAAAAAAGGAGGAGGAGTTTCTATTTACATCCACAAAAGCTTAACTTTCGATGAAACAGAAAGTCTATTAATAGACGGAATTAACTACCTATGGATATACCTTCATCGCTACAAACTCCACCTTGGTGCAATCTACAAACCTGATAAGAGAAACACGAAGCAATTTTTAGAAACCTATTCACAACAAATGGAAAAACGTAAAAATAGTATTGTCGTGGGCGATTTTAACATCGACCTACTGTCTAACAGCGACAGCGATACACGGAACTACCTTCTAATGTTGCAAGAAAGCGGATATCAAGTCTTGAACAAAATCGAAGAAGAATACTGTACCCGGCAGAGTACCACTACAAAAACGATTATCGACCACATTTGTACGGACATGTACAGCTCCCCATATAACCTTACAATTGTAAATTCAAGCTTATCTGATCATAAACAATTGACCTTGGAACTCGCCAAACAAAAGCAATGTCCTAAGCAGAGAATGCAATACGAAGCCATAGACTACCCTCAATTATACGTAAGCATGCAAAATAATATAAGTTCGCTAAAGACTAACTGTACCTATTCTACTTTAGAATATTTTATACAAAGCTACATAGATAAAAACAAAACACTAAAAACTAAAATACTAAACGGACCTAGGGACGATTGGATAAACAAATCAGTAATCGAAGCAATAAACAGTCGCAATATTTTATGGACGCGATTAAAAACAGACTCGCAAAACGACAGACTTAGGAATGATTTTAAATTAGAAAGAAATAAAGTATGTATGCTAATAAAAAATACTAAAGAAAAATATTTTTGTAAAGAATTCGACCAATGTAAAACCTCTAAAAAAATATGGTGTCTCATCAACTCATTAGTTACAAACAAAATTCAAAACCCCTCTTTACCCCCTAAATTAAATATAAACGACATGGATATTACAGATCCCATTCAAATTTGCGAACATTTTAACTCGTTTTTTTCATCAATAGGTGCAAAATTAGCCAAAGATATCCCGACAACTTACCAAAATAATACCTGCTACACACTAACCTACCAACAAAGCAAACCACCGGACGAAATGCATTTCTTACGGCCTTGTACCGAAGATGAGATTCATAAAATAATACACAACCTAGACTCGTCCTGCAGCACCGGACTTGACGGAATCGGCACGAAGTCCGTTAAATGTATTTCTGGTATAATTACCCCCGCACTTACAAACTGCATTAATGAATGCCTCCAAGAGGGCGTATTCCCGGATAATCTAAAAATTGCTAAAGTCACCCCTATTTACAAATCTGGAAGCAAATCCGACCCGGGTAATTACAGGCCTGTATCAGTTTTACCCGTTATCTCTAAGATCTTTGAGAAAGTCATGTACAATCGGCTCGAGCATCACCTCACTAAAATAAACTTCTTATACGAGCATCAGTACGGGTTTAGACCGAAGTCGAACACATTGTCTGCTACTATCGATTTGATAACTAAAATTAAGGTAAATATAGACGAAAAAGCATATTGTTTGGGAATATTTATAGATTTTAAAAAAGCGTTTGACACAATTAGCCACGATATACTTCTAAAAAAACTTTGCGATCTAGGAATCAAAAACAAAGCACTAAAATTATTTACATCATACCTAGCGGATAGATACCAAGTTGTAAAGATAGGAAATAGTGAAAGTGGTCGTCAGAAAATAGCCTACGGGATTCCTCAAGGATCCATTGTCGGAACTTTAATTTTTTTGATATACATTAATAATATTAGTCAAATAGGACTAAAAGGACACATCACTTTATACGCCGACGATACCTGCCTATTCTACTTCGGTCCAAACCTCGGCGAACTGTTTAAAGATGCACAAGCTGACTTATTTAAATTTAATATTTGGTGTCAGAGCAATTTAATGACAGTCAACGCAAAGAAAACCTCTTTTATGATATTCGCAGCAAAAAATAAAAAAATATCACACTTACCGTCACTTACTATAGGTAATTCGATAGTGCACCGCTCGCGACAGGAGAGATACCTAGGTCTAATACTTGACGACGGCCTAACCTGGCGATCTCATATTGAGCATGTGCGAACTAAATTAGTCTCACTAACAGGTGCACTGCGGAGATCAGTGGGATGCGTTCCACGTACAGTTCTGATGACTATCTACAATTCCCTAGCTAAATCTCATTTGCAATATCTATTAGAGGTATGGGGGACAGCAGCATTGACGAATCTAAAAGCATTACAAATATCACAAAACAAACTAATTAAAGTTCTTTACAAATATGACTACCTAACCAGCATATGTATTATTTACAAACAAACCAATATTTTTAATATCAAACAACTATATACTTACCTAACCTGCATCCTTGTTAAGAAAATATTAACTAAAAAAATACATACGCAAATAACACTTGAAAAAAAAACCTACACGTACAATTTGAGAAATAGAAATAAGTTAAAACTAAGGAATCCACGAACCAATTATGGAAAAAGAAACATTTTATATGAAGGTGCGCAGTTATACAACAACTTACCTGATAACATTAAGAACTGTTTATCAATGTACATATTTAAAAAAAGACTAAAACAATATATATATGATAATATCTTTTAAGTTAGCGTAACGGTACCAACCATTAAGGTGAAACCTGCTACGAATATTATTAGTAAAACTTCTGATAAGTAATATTAATCAATTAAGATAGTAAGTAAGGTTATTGTATGTACTCATTTAAGTGAACATTGTTCTTTTGAGTAAATAAATTCGTTAAACTGAAACTGAAGGTTTTATGTATGTTCTTAACCAGTGACTCAATTTGCTTGAAAATTATAGAATACTGATATAGAATTTCAAAACTTCTCTTAAAATGGGCTAAAGTAGGGTGTTTGACATTCAGATGATTAGTGTGGCATTCGTACGTCGAGTTTGTACCGTATGTCACGATTTGCTTCAAACTCAATGTAAGTCATAAACAAATAAAATTACCGCGCTACCGACGTTCGATTGATCTGCTTGTTGAGTCGTATATTGAACGCAATCCTATACAATAAGTATAGGAGGCCAAATAAATGTTTCCCTTCTAAAACATTAAAGCGATTGCTCCAACACACCCGAAGATGGGTCTCACTCAAAGCATATTGCGAGGACAATAAATATTGCCGGAACCCTTGTCAACTAGGGTCGCGGTTGATGTTTTTTACACTGTAGTTTAAGTTTCATTGATATACAATATATCTGAACGATATTGACTAAGAAATGCTAAGAATTTGTATGAAGGTCGTTCACGGAATACTTGTTCGTCCATCATGAATTATAGAGGAATTTAGCCGTTTTGGTGAAATAATGTTTTTTCATAGTGGTTTCGTTTCGGGTTCTATGATTCGATGATTGAATATTATTGCTTCATAGATACTGTTAAAATTTTTAGAGAAAGGTTGCTTTTTATAAGAGATTACCATGTACAATATTATGAATGAAATACTTTGGTAGTGTACTTAAAAAATTACAATCAAATAATAGAAACACATTAGAACAAGTATTTACAATTGATACAATTGAGGTAACTGCAGACTGTTGCAAACAATGAAGAGGTAGCTTAACTTAGCAATACCATATCATATCAATACCAGTCGGAACCGTCCCCAAGACGCTGCTTGCATTGCTCCGCTGTATGGTAATGCTGATGCGCTGCGTCAGATACTCACCAGCTCTCGGGTCACGCGTCGCTTCGACATGACAAATACATAAAACTTTTTAACAAAAAAAATTATCGCCGAAAAAACAGAGAGGTGAAAAATAATAAACCTTTTTTATTTAACCTTATGAACTAAGTTTTTAAACTAATGAAAGTACATCTAACAAATTTTGAGTCGGCGCCTGTAATACATACGTACATAACATTAAAGTTCTTAAAGTATTTGTATTTTAAGGTATATTTTCTTGGTAAAAAACTATACCACCTTTTTCATATGTAACTTCACTCAGAAATGATCCTTTATTCAATGTATTGGTATTCCTGAGAGCCCACTTCCAATACTTCGGCAAAACAAAAATATGTTATGTAAGATCGTAAAAGTTAAGGATCTTTCAGGATAGAGCGTCGAATGAGGCTTTATTGAAGATACGCATAACAATGCCTGAAATTTTGTTTTGGTTGAGAGTGCCTGGCTGCCTTTAGAGTATATCTGTTGCGGCTTCATCGCTCGCATAAATTCTTTGATAGTACTCGTATATACAGGGTTAAACTCTGTTTTAATCCTCATCAGCACACATACGTGCTCAGATATGTAGTCATTTTCGAAAAGAAAAGAATATACATGAATAGGAATTAATAAATAAGTCTTATATTAATTTATTGATTGAATGAACAGAACGCAGCTAAGGAACAGAAAAAAGTTACCAGTATATTCTAATTTGAACGGATTTTGGGAAGTTAAACTTGTTACAATGGTTTATTTAAAATAATTAAACATTTAGATCTATTTTCAGGATCTTTCAAAACCTTTTGTTCATAGCCTGATTCGTATCTTTTGGCATTACCATCATCAACTTATTTTTTTAAATCTGACAAGTAAAAAATAAAGGATAGGTACAAAACACGATTGTTCTGTACCTTATAATTTAAATACATACATAATAAAGGATTGTTTTTCGAGTCCAATTTAAAAGATTGATTTGGTAGATAGGTACTAAAGTTTGACAAAGTTTACAGTTATATGGATATGCCGAATAGGATTTCTTACAGAAACATAACGTATGTTCTTTTAGTGACGAATGAGGTTGTTTGTAACAAACCACCTAACGTGCAAAAATATACATTTTATCCAATTTCTGTTTTTCTTAGAAGGAAATGTTTTTCTATTGACCATAAGTCATGGTTTTGAGGCTACAACAAATTAAAAAAAGCCACATGTATGAGGAAAAAATAGACAAACTATTAAGGTTAATCGGAAACATCCCGCAACAAAACTTCATAAATATTAGGGAAAGTATCCTATGATTTACACGGTGGTTGGGACGTTAAGCCGGGTACTGAGCAGCGTTACGGGGCGTAATGGAACGTGTTTGACAGCGAGCAATGAGCAAACGTTTCATGCTCTCCATACAATAGCGAAAGAAAAACGGTCCATAATTGACGGAGAAATTGACGGAGAAACATAATGTAAAAAAACATACATACAGCTGAACATAGAACCTCCTCCTTATTACGAAGTCGGTTAATGTCTGTCTATATGTCTGAAAAAAAATCCGCTTGCATCTCTCAAACACTATTTGGCAAATCTAATTTAGCACACGTTGCTATCTAAGCAAGCAGCGTACATTTGCGAAAAAACGCAATCTTTTTTATCCCGGTTGGTTTCCTGCGGAATGAGATTTTCTTTTTTGATTCTGAACCGCTCATGATTTTCTCATCGAGAGCTGACTCAGTGAGTTTCTTTGCAGGATGAAATATATTGTTTTTTGCTACGACTACGCTTCATATTGTTATTTCGTGATTGGTATTCAATTTATTTGACGTTGAAAAAATATAACGCTGAACATTTTCACAAAATTATGATAGATATTTAGACCCAAGTAGCAGAGCTTGTTTGTGAATACCAGATGTATAAGAGCAATAATAAATATATCGGTGAGCTTACAAGCTCACCGATATATTTATTATTGCTGACCGATAGAAACTTCACTATTTTACTGACCTCGGATACCTATTTGTAGACCATACCTACCTACAAACATTTGTCTCGCAACGGGAGTCAAGGTCGCTACATTGAGCAGACCCACTGCGCGACAAAGATCGTCGAAACACGACAAGAATATATATTTAACCGGTCGCGTTTTTTACTAATTACTCATCGCATTTTTGGGGTTTGAGCGCACAACTGCAATTATGAGGCGTTTTCCTAAAAATTAAATCCCTATTTACCTTAGAATCCAATAGATAGATCATCATCATAATTAACCTTGTATCACCCACTGCACCTTTTGCTTTTGCCAGCCTTTTCTGTCCTGTGCTTCCTACATCCACGTATGTTCTGCAATCCTAATGATATCATCAACCCATCTTGCGAGAGAAACCCAATAAATAAAATAAAATGTATATTTCGAAGTATTAGGTAACAAAACAACATTTCTTACTAATCTAGGATACACAGATTTACTTGGCAGGGATCTTTTGCGAAGAGGGGGATGTCATGTCATATTTCGCATGGTCTATCTATGCCATTTAAATTTGCCAGACCCACGCCAAAGCGCCTTCTCAGTCCGAACAAATTTTCAACTATCTTTTTTAAGAAAACTCGTCAGGTTGTCGTCAGAGTATCTTTGAACATTCAATAAAAACAGATCACTATCGATAGAGAAACATCGATATCTATCTTCATAAAACCAGTTGAAAAAATGCCGAAATTAACATAAAAAACAAACGACATGATTCAATTCTCCACCACATCCATCGTACGATCGTGAACGGGCTCACATTTGACACACACTCTGTGTAGATCAGGCTAACGTTAAATATTTTTTCACGTTGATCACGAGATTATTAATAATATTTTTTTTTTTTTTAAACCTTATTCTCAAAGAAAATTATAATATAATTGGTATTTACAATTGAAACAATTGAGCTAACTGCAGACCGTTGCAAACAATCTACAGGTAGCTCAACAAATAATATAATTAAACAAGAAATATTGAGCTGGAATTTAAACGCACATCTTTTATTGGTAGTAAGGTGTTTTTCCTAACGTGTCAGAGAGCTTAGCATGAACGATCTAGACAACATTTGTCTAAGATAGATTAGCCAAAAAAGACATCATATACATGCATCATACATTATAAGGTATCATAATGGCCTTTTGCCTCTCATACTAGTTTATAGCTACCGCATGCGACCACCAATAAAACTTGTTTAGACAATATGACAAACGCGACACGAGCTCGCGAATACCCGTGTCAATCAATGGCGAACGCAGCTGCTGACGTATGCAATTTGCTTTTGTTATATGGTGTTTGATGGAATGCAGTCTTCCACTGCTTTCATTCAACATTTTCCCTGTTTTCTGGGTAGCTATTTATACAATAAGCTCTCTAAAGCGGAATGTTTACGTGATCTCAACTATTTCCAACTGAAAGCATATATCTCTAATATTCTTAAAAACCTTTCGTATGACTGTACCGAGGACTTGCTGATTGTTATGAAGTGACAAATTATACTTTGATTCTCTATCTTATATATTCTCGCATAATCCTTAGCTGATAATATGACAATTATTATAAGTAGGTAACTCATAAACTTTGCTTTTTAATTAGTGTAAGTTGATTATGTTTAATTCATTTCATTTAACTCTTAATCAACATAGAGTCAATTTATTTAATTTTATATTTGTGTTAATTTTTTTATGCTAACAAATCAATTTTGAATCAATTTATAATTATTTAATTAAGCTATTTACACAACCATCTGGAATCATTTTAGTAATTTTACACATTATTATTATTATGTTTTAATTCTTTCTGCTTATTTAAAGTAATCAACCACGCAGAATATTTTGTAAATCCTTTAAAATGTTTATAACAAGATTAGAATCATGACACTTTAACTTAATATCATTATTTTATGTTTTATATTATTATTGTATGACGTCATCTTCTCGAACTATATTTGTAACATAGTAGGGGGAGCGCAGCTGCCTATATTACAGACTTCTCAGTCTAGTTTAGGCAACTGAGGCTACATAATAGTTTGAACAAGAATTTTATTTTGTACTTAACTTATTTCATAATGTTGACAAATTTATTATGCTATGTTTTGAAATGATTCTTTTTGCAATAAATTTATTTATTATTATTATTATTATTATTATATCTTACTAGTAGGGTTTCAACTATAATGTTGCACTTTGTTTTGCAGTAGTCAAACAAATTCTTGCTACGGGGCGTAGCCCTCCACGGCGTAGACCTGCTACGGCGTAGACTAAGTGCTACGAGCAATTTGTAGAATTTTTTATGTCATAGCGTCTTTAACTACCAAAATCTCAAAGCAATCACATTTATTTTATAACTTGGTACTAGTTTCTACCCGCGGCTTTACACGTTCTATGGAAACGTTTAAAGGTAATTTTAATTCTGTGGGAACTATTACAGAGGAATTAGTCTTTCGAAATTCGAACAGGCTCACTCACTCATTTTATTCCAAGTTAATTCTTTACTCTTCTCCTTTCTAACAACTGCTTGTTCATTGCTGATTTTTAACTTATCAATGATCAAAAAAAGTGCTTTTTCTAGTTAAATTGACGTTGACTAAGAGAATTATTGATAAGTTAATTAGAGAGATGCTCAGCTTACGAACAACTGGCTGATAGCTTGATGTAATGTGTCAACTCGCGTGTTTACTTCAAAACAGTTGTGATATGACAGTCAAATTACAGCATTGCAGCAGCAAATACACTTCAGTTCGACAGCGAGTACCACTGTATCGGGTTTGCGGTGCTCTGGCTGGATTAGTGAGTGGTTTCCGATCTGGTTGTGGTGTTATTGGCAAGTTTTGAAATCACACATCACATTATCTCACTTTTAATATACAGGATGGATTTTGTTCTATCATAAATCGTGGCCTCCCACTCCCATCTCAAAAAGCCAGCCTGGGCCAATATGCGGAAGCTTGGATGTCCTCTTCTCGCAAACGAATTCTTGACCTTCAATAGACATTTTTATTTACAAAAAAATAACAATCAAATATCGGAACTAGTATTTACAATTGATTATAACTGCAGACTATTGCAAACAATCTACAGGTTGCTCAAATGATCCATATCAATACCAGTCGGAAGCGTTCTCAAGACGCTGGCTGCATTGCATCCCTGTATGACAATGCTGATGTGCTGCGTCAGATACTCACCAGCTCTAAGGTCACGCGTCCTTTTAACCAGACGCTGAGATTTTTTTAAATAGGCTACTTTTTATCCGAAAAGAGTGCGAGTTAGCCGAAGAACAAGCATTTAGAACAAGTCGAACAATTTTAAAACGAAACATTTGCAATCAATGAATGGTAATAATAAAACAATTGAAAAGCGTTTTTCTATCTAAATTCGAAATCTTAAAATTATATTACGCAGCAATAAAACCTCTAACCTTTGTTAAGATTTTTATAAACATGACATTCGAAGTTCGTATTTTTATGAGTGGCCAGTCGTGCTAAGCTTTTAGTGCGGCCTATGTCGTAACTTAGTAACCTCGACGCCGACTGCTCCCCCCTACACCAGGAAATCAAGAGGCACAGAATATTTACTGAAATCTTGGGGAAATTTCACTCAAAAAAATATCTTCGCTTATCTGCAAGATGGGTAAATAAAAGTAGCAGTAGCGGTCTCGGCATACGGATCTACCCATCCAAGTTAGCCCGTGGATGTCGTCAGTGCCAACTTAGGAAACCTACTAGAGTAATGGCATCATTTTCCTTCTCTTTCCACTGTACACTTTTTAGGACCATTACCAATCCATCTACCAAGCGTGGTGATTATTTCAGAACCCTGCCGTTTGGTAAGTTTCCTAATTTTGAATCATCGATGAAGGTCCACAAATTATGTAAGAACTTGTTTGATCAAAAGATAAGAAACAGAAGCCAGCAAAGAGCGAAAAAGAAAAATATTGCTCGGAATTCCGAATGAAAGCGGTCGAAAATTGTGACATTATTATTATAGAAAATTGGGGTAAGTTAGCAACAGAAAGTTCCCGTGAACTTCGGGAGTAGAGCTGAGATTGCTTAGTTTTTCTCAACTTAGGTAGGTTCGTGCAAAGTGCCGTGACATTTTTGTTATTTATTTGTTTTTTTCGGCACAAACAGTCCCATAAAACTTTACTATTTACTGTTTTGCAAAAGAGTGTCAAAAAACCAGTAGCGAAATGTAAGTATCTATTGAAAGCTATTCAAGTTATTTAGGTAGTTACAAAGTTTTCTTATATTCTTTGGTGTAAGTTTTCATTTATTTTTTCAAATATTTCGATAAATTAGGGTAAATGCCTGCTAAATAATTGGACGATCAGCAGCTGTCGTCAGTTATGAAAATAAATTTTATCTCTATGTAGTTCTCAGTCAACTAAAATTGAACAGTTAGATTATTTCAACAATTTAATATGAAATGAGTGTAAAGTGAGTTCAGTGTATGTAGCAAGCGGCACAAATATGTTTGCTCGCTCTACCCATTACTTCTTCCTTCCATGTAATGTACCAACCAATCAGGTGATGAATAGGTAAATAAAGCTTATCAAAGTTTGTTGAATATGGATTACCCAGATAATGCTCCGGAACCAGGTGATCCCGCCATCCATCAAGTTAGTGGCTAATCCTTCTCAATTCATCTCAAATGGTAGATTCAGTTTAAGTTCACTGGTTTGATGCCCGATTGTGATTTAAGGCTGATCGAAACAAACGAATGTTTCCACGTGGCGTCTCATTTCGTAGCGAATTTTTTTTTTTCCTTACAATTTTATATGCGAATCATTCCCGGCGCGTACTGTGACGTACAGTCAACGTAAAATCGAAATACTGTAGGTTGAATGAGTAAGAATTAAGCCGTGAGCTTAAACCGTTCTGTAGCGGGATGGAAACATTTTATACATACAGCTACTTTTGATCCCTGAAAAGTGTGTTCCCGTTTGAAAATCAAATAACGTATAAATCTTTTTTTCTTTATAACGCGGGTTACGCCACGGGGCGTAATAAGTTGGTAAATAAAAGTGACAAATACCCGTGAATAGCGAATTATATTGAATAAAATTTTAAATACGTATTTTTTCAAGAAAATTTTAATTAATAAATATGTTATAACACTAATATCGTAAATGCGAAAGTTTGAATGTTTAGATATATGGATGGATGTTTAGTACTTCTTCATGCCCAAACAACTGAACGGATCGTGCTGAAATTTGGATATAATAGTTCTAAGCCTGGAATAAAACACAGGCTACTTTTTTCCCCATAAATCAGTTTCAATTGGATATCAATTACCGTTAAACGTGCCATAGAAACAACTAGTTATTTTATTTATTATTAATATCTTAGGCGTAATATCTCGCGAGCCATATCAGAAGCAAAAGCTAGTGCAGTATTTTTAATGTGAAACTTTTCGTTACTCCTCGCTTTTGATTTCTTTTGTGAGTGAAACTGGAGCAATTACGATGAATATACATTTTGGCGTAAAACTTTAACGAGATTAAATTTTAACAAGTCGCTCGTTATGCTTAGTTCGTCAGAATTGTAAATTTTACTTATAGTATGTATTTTGTTAGCCGGCGAGTTCAGAAAACACCACACAGGTCTAAAATCAAAAATAGTTTTTGTTTTTTGTACCATGTATACTTTGAATGGCTTATCTTGGTTCTCACATTCATCATAACTTAATTAAACTAGGACCAGTACTTCTTATAAACTTCCCTATCTCATAAATGGCTGCTAATTTCATTCGATTGCTATCAATAAGTAAATTAACATGAAACTTTACAGGAATTGGTTGAATAGGCACCTATGACAAGCGATGAGTTGAGCTTCCACTGGTCTTAAGTAACAACTTATCCAACCGGTAATATCCAATGACGATTATAGGACTTTTGTATCACTACATAAATCACAGAATAAGTTATTGTGTCAAATGATGTTTTGTTTAATTAAACATCAGCCCGTTGGACAAACGTTCTAATTTTGTTTAAAATTATATCGACTCTGGGGTATAAATGGACGATTATTCTAATTCTCAAATTAAAACATGTGTACTTATTGCATATGTGATACCGAGCACTTAAATCAAGCTGGTTACATGTCGGTCTTGGGCAGACATCATTAACACACACCTGTGTAAACACATCATTACATCGATTAAAGCTGTGTACTCGATGGAGCTTCATGCCAGCCTTTACATTAATTGAGAGTTTTTTAATGGTTGTCGCTTCATTTTCCACGTGACTGGGCTCAGGGACCCGACTAACATTGTATTGAGATTTGCACGAGATATGTTATTCCCGTTGCGTTTGTAGAAAAATCATTGCATCTTAGTAAGGGCCATGAATGGACAATGATGTCGTATTTTTGTAAAAACAGTTTGTTTTTTTAAATATGTAGACATTTTCTGCTGTTTAGACGTTGCATGCTATTATAAAATTAATTAGGTCTTATTTTCTACCAACTATTTGCAAAAAAGTAAAAATATTTTAGCTCGCGGCCTTGCATGCGTTTTAACTGGATAAAAATAGCATTCATGTTTGTCGATCTCCTAGAAACTAGAGTACATCTATCCATATCAGCCCGATCCAGTCACATTGATGTAGGCGTGCAATTTTAATAAAAATCAATCGACCCAAACATTCACGTATATAATTTTAGTACCTTCTGTGTTATCATATTTCTCTTGGTAAGATGAAGGGATGTATTGAATCAAGCTAACAGACGTTTAACTAATTTGCCTGACGCCTAACCATCGACGAAGTCGAAAAAGATTTAGTCACTTTACTCATATCTTAATTAAGAACAAACAATTGACCAAAAACACTGTTTATCGCACCGCAGGCTAGAAACAAAATACACATCGTCTGCTATCGTCAGGTTAGACCAATTTGTTCGCTATTTGATTTGTGCGCGCTCTCGGAAGAATATTAATCCTAAAGAAATATGGCTTCTTGGTGAACAGCCAGTCTACTCCGTACCTTTAAAATGAGGTTCTTGTCGACCTCCACTCTGTAATATCCCTCTCTGTAAGTAGAATAGAGATACCCAAACAAGTTGAAACTGCGGAGTCTTGTGTAAGTTTTTTTACCAAGAACCTACAATACTCGTTAGCGATGGCCGTACTTCAAAGTGTGTGGAATCAAAAGTCGAACCATGTGGTCCAACTGTCAATAAACTCAAAAAAACCCGATTGTAGAAAAAGATTAAGACAACACATTTTCTCACAATTAAATTCAAACAATATGATAATCTATGCTGTAAAAAGCAGGTCGGATTGAGGTGCTTACTTAGCTTAGTTTTCACTGTGACTCGAGGAAAGCCCAGTACCTAAGTAGAAATATAAACTAAAGTTACTGATACGAACTCACCGAACTTCGCGTGGTGAATCAATTATAACTAATCGAATTAAGTGTGATTGCTTAGCAAATAATTCAATTGGCACAGTCTGACACACAGGAAGGTAGGTTAGGTTAGGTAGGACCTTTACACTTTTACCTTAGGACGCTTTAAAGAAAACTTACTAAACGAGCATGCGTGTTGTCTCTATAAAACTCTTTATTATGACAAGGTACTAAAGTGAATCCAACTGTATTATCACACGATAATTCAAATACAATAAAAGAAAGAATTTCAAACAGCTTTGCAGATGTCAGTATTATGAAGTGAACATGGAACGAGTGCGCATATCAGTCCCCCGAGATAGCAGGGCGTTGAAAAATGGCGATCTTTGTCATTTCGATTATTGAAATACGCAGTCCTGCGCGAAATGGAGATATATTACTTTCATTTTGTCGTTTTGTTGACCTGAAGACAAAGGGTTTGGGAAAACTAGGTACATTTGGGACAAAATTACCAATAAATAATTGGCCATGACTTTTGACACTTTTCCAGACCCGGTATAGGTTTTTTTTTTAATAATAATTATCCAAAAAGGCACTTACAATTGGATATTTACCATGAATTGAGTTTTGAGCTTTCCAATATTTTGGCACAGTTGGTATGGTAAATATCTCATTACAAATGACTTTAGTGTTAGTAAGCGTGATAGTTTTACAAGATTTATTAAAAAATTGTTTGGTGAAAGCTTATTTCATCAAGATATATATATAAATGATGATGATACTGTAACATATTTTGCCAAAATATGGAGTCTCAGCAATTAGTGTCACATTTCCGCGTGGTCATCATCGCTTAGTCCACTATTATTCATGTGTTTGCTTTAAAACCCCGGTAGGTAGCATCAAGCAGTTCGCAGAAAATCACAGATGTAACGTTACTGTTTGCCTCTGTAAGGTATCGTTACAATTCGATAGCCGATCCGAATAAAGTCTCCGCTCCACGATCGATAATCATTAACTTATACGCTTTAACAGCCTTATTTGCAATAATCGTAAAAGTTTAGTAAAATTACCATTTCCCGGAATGAGTCCAAACTTTTCCCTTTATAGTTTCGGGTTCAGCGTAATGAAGGTCTGAATGTGACATCGAACGACATTTGTGAACCAAACTTGAAGGGTTCCTAAGGAATTTCTCCTTGTAATGTGTTAAGTGTAGTTTGGCAAGTCGAACTCCTGTGTAATGTGATTCTAGAAAGAGTTTAATGATGAACTGATGGCCGTTACCTTTGAAATTGAACTACAATGTTTTTACTGGAGTTCCTTAAAAAACAAGATCCGTCAAGTGCGAGTGTAACTCGCGCGCCGAGGGTTTTGAACGTTTGTCAACAAATATGTACCAAAAGTACCGGTTAGAGACTTCGCAATTTAACGAATACCTAAGAATAGTAGGTACCAACCTACATTTCAGATGGATCTCTCTGCATGCTTCGGCTAAGGTGGGTAATGGTAAATTTTTCGACTTTTTTCGAAATATTTCAAAAAGTATGAAAGGTACAGAAATTTTAATAACTGGTTTGAAATGTCCAAACCGATACCTTTCATTTGATACCCCACTCGGTGGGGTAGCCCCCCTTTTGAAAATTATTCCTTTTTGACCATTTTTCAAAAAGTGTTCTTTTTACAGACTTCTCTATATTTTTCCTGTAAAATATAGATCTATATCTACAAACGCTTCATACATTTTAAATGGATCGCTCGGCAAACTTCGGAGATAGGGGGGGGGGGAATGGGTATTTTTTTGACTATTTTCAAAATATTTCAAAAAGTATGAAACCTACAGAAATTTTAAAAACTGTTTTGAAATGTACAAACCAATACCTTTCATTTGATTTCCCACTCGGTGAGGTAGCTTCCCCTTTTGAAAATTATTCCCCCCCTTTTTGACCATTTTTCAAAAAGTGTTCTTTTTTCAAACTTCTCTATATTTTTCCTGTAAAATATAGATCCATTTCTATAAACGCTTCATACATTTTACATGGATCGCTCTGCAATCTTCGGAGATAGGGGGGGGGGGGGGGGGGAATGAGTATTTTTTCGACTTTTCGAAATATTTTAAAAACTATGAAACCTACAAAAATTTCAAAAAAAAATTTGAAATGTACAAAATGATACCTTTCATTTGATACCCCATATGACTCTGTAGGTATCTTTTAAAATTTCAGCATCACAATTTGTATGGAAAATATTCATTTTCATTTTTCATTTATTTTCATTTATTTTTTTTCTAAATCTGTACAGGCGCACGAAATGTATTATTATTTTAAATTTCAAGTTGATAGCTGCAGTAGTTTTTGAGTTATTAAGGAGGGAAAAAAGGACAGACAAAGCGAGACCATAAGGGTTTTGAAACCGATCTTCGATCTTCAAAACCCTAAAAACAGCTAAGCTCATAATAAACGACGTCCTAGAAACGTTATAGTTTTGCCTACATAGTTTTTTATATTTATTATTCATCAGCGGCTACTTTTCTTTCTGACAGACACTAAGTTGAGAAATTCGTCTCTAGAGCTCAGTAACTAATGGCTACTGACTTATACGGGCGAGGTGTAACTGTGTTCTCATACAGCTCCATATTCTGTCTATTTTCCGCACGATTATTTGACCCGCCTTCTAAACGTTTGATGCGAAACCATTTTGATCTAAGACTGAATAATGACAGAACCTTTGTTATTTTATTTGCATTGCTCTAGATTATTTCAGTGTGTAGGTGTTTTTGATTGTGTATTCCGTCTTAGGATTGTAGATCAACATAATTTATGCCCGAGGCCTGTGTTCGACCTTCAGAAAAAAACAGATAAAATCGAAAGACTGCCAAGCAATACGATACGAGTGAAGTAAGAGCCTACTGAATAATACTTGTTGTTGGAATACCAGAGTCTGGTTCCCGTGATTTATTTTACTTCAAATTACTGAAATAAGAACAGGATAAACTAAACAAGCCTTAATGAGGCAAGACTTTAATTTACTAGGCCAACATGTAGCTGAACCTTAGAGCAAACAATCCTTTTACAAACAAGAATTCTATAATTTAAATAAACAAAGAATCCTTACGAACCCACGATACTTTTGTCCTAATAGAGATTCCCTTTCAAGGGAACTTCTTTGACAAACACATATTGACATTAAGTATTGCGGCAAACGCTGAAGGCGCTGAAAGCCGTGTTAAATTTAATTAGAAGCATTTGGAGTACGAATGTACAGGGCTGAATTTGAAAAGTATTGAAAAATATTCCAAACTACCCAGGTACCTGTAATTACTGCAATTGTAACTAATGTCACGGAAAAACTACAAAATAATGTCAGGCAAAGATTACCTATCTAGTAAACTGGTGCGTCTTGACTACCGTGACTCTATGATCTTATCATTGTGAAAATCTCTTAGTAGCAGGATGAACGTCATTGACGAGTAAGGATTTTTACATAAGGATAAAAATATTGTTGCATTAAAACTTTGTGAAACACAAATTTTCACGACACGTTGAATCAACCCAGTGCGCCTCTGTTTGTGAAAATTAGAAAATTTCTTACTCGTGCCAAATTAACTTTTCGAATTTCCCATCCGAGGCGGCTTGCCGAAGTTGTTAAGTGAATAAACGCATGATTATATAATTTTACACTGGCACATATATGCTTAAGTGTAGGTGAGATGAGTGTGAGATTATTGGATAACGGATGAAATTGGAGCCAGTCGCTTTATTACTGATGACTTGGCATGACTGGCAATCTCAAAATCATTTTTGACTCAGAATTTTATTTAGGACAGGGATATGGAATTTGTAAGACCTGCAGTGTCGCCTACGTTTCTAAGTAAAGTAAGTACATTTTGTACTTATGAATGTATGTGAGTGGTCGCAACTAATTTCTTTAGCAATCCTTTGTTATCTTCTGCTACAACATAACTACTACAACTAAGTGTTTTGATAAAAGTGATGCTGACGATTTTCCAACGTATGCCCACTCGATTTCTCTTTCATGCTCTATATTTATAAAGAGACGGATCAAAATCCAAAACACGTTAGATATTTCATCGTTGCAGTGAATTTCCTTCATCGAGCGTCAAAAACCTCTTTTCGAACAGGAAAAAATAACATGGGGGAAACTTTCGAGACATGGCTAAAAATGAATTTATTATAATGTCTCAGCTGCATCGCAGCCTAACACGTAGCGACCATAAAAGCGAGAAAATTGTAGATTTTGTTTCGAATTTTAAACGTGTCGAAGTTTGAACAAATCTTACCTTACCCACGAGGATAGATCTTTTCAGTCTGTATGTTCAAGGTCTACTGATTTTTTTAAGATTGCTTATTAACTTGCAATTTCGACGCCACCACACTACACACATACATTTTGACTCTTTCCTACCTCTAGGTTATACTATACATTAAAACTAAAATTAAGAAATTACACGAGAGAATTTCCTTATATATCAGTGGAAACAATTCCCAATGTTTGTTGTGCGTTGATATCAGGATTCCAATCAGCAATGGCTCCACTGAAGATAATGTCGGGCTTGGATCCTCGATCTCCCATGATAGATAACTGATAAGATCAAAATATTAGAAATCGTTCTACTTACATGTTCTACTTACAGGCGAAAATTTGGGTTTCTTCTGCGATGATTTGTTTGTCACCTTGCTATCAGCCAAACTTTTAAAACCATGTTTCAATTGATTTTTGAGAGACAATCATTACTTTAACATGTTTTCATCTCTCACCACACACTAAGACATACATAAACACATTTCCCAACTTACTTTGGCAGCCTCCGTTGCCCGGACTCTGAAGAGACCACCGGTGTCCTCGGGGGCACCACACTCACACGGTATACGCACTCCTGCAAATACTCCCTGGCAGCTCCTAATGCCCGGACTCTTACGAGACCGGTGCCCTCAGGAGCAGCCGTCAGACACACACAATACACACATGCACACACATTCACACATGCACACACATTCAACATAAAATAGGTACTCATATGTTTACTCGCCGAAGGAGCACAAGGCACACTTGATTAATTCAAACATTTCACATTATATTGGAAATCAAATAGGTATCAGCGCTATCACTTTAAAAAGTTCCTATAGAGTTTTATTAAAATTTTCTTTTTTAATTTTTTGTATCTTCATATAAAAATAATTATTAAGTTCAAAATTATAATTTTTAACTAAGATTATTTGTTATTGAATGATTATTCATAATTGATTTGGTTATGTGTTATTTGCATGCTTAATCATTAATATTAATAATATTTTAATTTAGTTTATTTGTTGTATTTGAATGAAAGAGCAGGACATATTTATATACTTAAAAGGATGTCCTACCAACTGTTTAGCACGTAGTGTAAAATATTTTTATACAAATAAACAATTTTCAATTTTCAATTTTCAATCTCTGTAAAGCGACAAAATCAATAGGTACATATTGAAATAGTAGGGTTTTCTACAAACGTTTATTGTGTTCAATTGCATTATTTTTGTTTAACAATTTGTGTGTGGTAGGTAATAATAAAGGCCGTCGATGTGATGTGTGTTATATTATTGCAAGATTTTTCTTTAATTCATATTTATAACTCCCTATCATTATTTTAACATTTTATCTATCCCTGACTATCAAACCTTTTATAAAAATTGGCCAAACTGAAACTGCACATCATTCTGGAAAGGATATAATTCCTAACCTTTAAATGAACGAAAAGGGTCGGTCCATAAATACCTAGACAATATTACTTGCGCAGAACGGATAGAGGCTCAATTTAGAAACCAAAGACTTACTTTTACTGCCTACATGTTTCAAACGTGGGGCATAGGCAAAAGTGGTGATGTGACATTGTGACAAATCACAAAGTTTAGTCAGGACAGCATATAACGAATTGTCAACCGGGCTTGCTATGAATATTTAAGAAACAGACAGTGAATTATGAAAAACCGGCATAATTGGGCGACGGCAGCTGGAACATAGGTGCATAGACAATTTTAATCTTTACTCGGTATATGAGAAGAAGAAAAAATTTCCTTCTGCGAATGTGCGCAACATTCGCAGACGGGAACATGATAAGGCAATGACTCGGTATCTTTTACTCAATATGTGGCAATAGATGTCAAATTATGTCTCGGATACAACCACGCACGAATTTTTCTAATTCAACTGACATGTGACAAGCAGTTGACATCACAGCAGTTAAATGTGAACAAAACACCGAGAAACCGTGAAAATCGAGAAAAACTTAAAGTAGAACTTACAATTAAAAGCAGACGAATCCTTTTTTTAAGCTGTTCTTTCTCTTCAGGGAAGGGTTTTTTGACATTAACGTACAAAAAGTAAATGTTTAGTTTCATTGTGAAAAAAAAAACATATACTTAATACAAAAAAGTCCTAAAAGTTTACCGACTCATCAACAAAGAGATCCGTAGCATTTATTCCCGCATGTTCTTATTGCGTAGTTCCTGTACCGTAATAGCGGTCAGCTGACGGAGGTCGACCCCTGTCACGGCCATTCCTGACAGGAAAAAATGTAACGGCCAATATCATCTCTGTGAAGCCATGGCCGAAATGAGAATTGATGCGAGCGATACTTGTTATTGATTTTGTGTATGGATGTTGTATATAATAGCTTGGACAATTGGAATTGACGGGTTCGACTACTTATACACTCTTTAGATAGTTTGAATCCAATGTAGTAACATTAACATAACCTAACAACAGAACCTTCCTCGACCAGTGCCAGTGGTCCACTGCTGGACGAAAGCCTCCCCCTGAAAAGCGTCTTACTGACTTTTATCTCATGGGAGGTAATGCTCATAAGCCCCACGCTGGGCATGCGGGTTGGGGATTGCAGTTCGGTGGTAGAATTGTTCTGCAGGGGGCGCTGCTGCTCGCTCCCGGTTGATATCTATTAGTCGCCTCTTACGACACCCGCGGGAAGAATTTGGGTGGTGTAAATCCTAAGCCACACAGCTTACCTACCTACCTTAAATCTTACTTAATAGTAAGATTTAGTAGCAATCATAATTGTTTGCTACTATCAAATTAACACGATGCAATGCTTATTCCAGCAAACTGTTTCTTATAACGCTTTTCCGAAGTTCCCTTTTGTTTTGTAGCTCTGTAATAAAAGTTGAACGTAGAGGGTTCGTTTAAGGAACTCGGAATGTTACAATTACAATATACATTTTGCATCGCTAAAAATAAAAATTTTGGTTAGTACATACTTGGGAAAACCTAAAATAGCCATCGTATATTATATAGACAGCTAAAATCGCTGAACTGGCCAACCTTCCCAAATTGGTGAATGAGAACCGAAAGAACTAAGTTTAAGGAGTGCTCGAAAAATATTTATTATTTATTTCGTTGACTTTATTTTATCTATTGTATGTTAAAAAGGCACCACACGTAGAGGAATAAATACCTATTCTACCTACATTAGAAATATTCCATAACTGACGTTACTTTGAGGCGAGTAAAGTTTTAGTATTTCGAACACGTTTGAAATTATATTTAGTTGAAGTGGTTTTCTCTACATTCAGTGTTTAAAGATTTTTTGAATGATATTTGATTCGACAACTTTTATAAAAGAAACCTTCCGAATGCCCTTGTATCACTACGCCTGATAGTTAAAAGAATATAGTTTTGTTTAAAAGAGTTCGGAAAATTTCCTTAAAGGTCCGTATTGGTAGCTCGAACATGGTATGCGTTTAAAAGTAGGTATCGAAATGACTCTTGAAATTTGTAGTTGTGTAATTCGTTCTTTTGAGCTTTCTTAACTCTTTTACAAAGTTTCTAGAAGTCTCTCGGTAGTAAGCTCTTACATGGCTTCTTTGACATTTACGGCAGCAAACGTGTTCGTCACGATAGACAGAATCCGCAGTTCACTGTCAGTGAATTATTATCAATAACCCTATATAACGGTACCATGTTAGGTTACGCGTACCTGCTTACTTCTGCCTATTTAAAAAGTTAAAAACTAGCTCCTGTGTGCCGGAACTAAAATAGCTATCTACCTATTGAATTGGTATTCGAAGAATAAATTCAAACAAGATTCGAAGTTTGATTTTTGATAACTTTTTATTGGCTATTTCTGCTGAAGCTTATATTCAGAATAGTATTGCATTTTTAAATTCTGATTTCGAGCAGCTTGCCGGCTTATTTGTTCGTAATTTCAAAATGTTAGAGAAATTCCTGGAAATAACATGCTAACCGTACGTTCAAATGTTAGGTATACCTAATAAATAAAGAAAATTACAATAAAATAATAGAAATAAATCAGAACTAGTTTTTGCAATTTTGAAACAATTGAGCTAACGGCAGACTGTTGCAAACAATCTACAGGTAGCTCAAATGATCCATCTCAATGCCAGTCGAAAGCGTACTGGATTAACTATTTTATCTATAAGTAGCTGAAACGGTGTGAGGTATGTGTGTACGAGTTATAACCGTCGTAATATTGTGCTCTGAGTGTAAGTGAGGACATTTCATATTATTCATAGTAACTTGTTAAAGTTTTTTTATGCATTTGTATTTTCTTGATTAGATCTTCTTTCCGTCTTCCTTGTATTTGCTGAGACTGACAGACAATATTGTCCATACCTACTGTATCGTGGTTGGAATAAACAACTTTCCTTTGGTTTTCCATCGAAATGTACAAATCCCCAAAATAGAATGGCATACATATAGTCCCTAACAACAGAGCTGTAAATGTGCATGCACATATCAATGAATTATTATGAAGTGCTGATTATGATTCCCGTCACGTCGCGTCGGTCGCGGTCTCAGGAACCCGCGGAAAATGCTAATGGAATGTACGACTATAATACTGAAATCTATGGAAACTTTTTAGGTTTATTTATACCTACCTATGTCATTGATTTGTTTTAACAGGGTTATCGAAACTTTATTGAACTATGATCCTACTAATATTATAAACGTGAAAATTTGTAAGTATGGATGGATGGATGGATGGATGGATGGATGTTTGTTACTCTTTCACGTAAAAACTACTGAACGGATCTGGATGAAATTTGGCACAGAGATAGATTATAGTCTGGAATAACACATGGGCTATATTTTATTCCAGAATTCTCACGGGAACGGGAACTACGCGGGTGAAAACGTGAGGCGCTGCTACACAAAAACTACTGAAGGATTGGCTGAAATTTGGCACAGAGATAGATTATAGTCTGGAAAAGCACATAGGCTATATTTATCCCGGAATTCCTACGGGAACGGGAACTACGTGGGTGAAATTGCGAGGCACTGCTACGTAAAAACTACTGAACGGATCTGTATGAAATTCGGCACAGAGATAGATTATAGCACATAGGCTATATGTATTTTATCCCGGAATTCCCACGGGAACGGGAATTACGTGAGAGGGGTGATATATATAAACCATGACTCCAATACAAAAAAAAATATTATAAACCAGTAGAAGCGAAAAATAATAGCCCTGAAAAAATCTCGTTTCCATTAGAGCAGAATCGGAAAAATATTCATTTTATCAATTCGTCGAATGTGATCCATTCAAAGCCTTTCAGCCAAAACGTCCATCCAATAAACTTAACCGTTTCCAGATTGCACTCATATGTGGCGCGGATGACACTATCCCGAATGGCATACTGTCATCGCGTATAGCCCATGACGCACAGCTGAGAGACGACAGCTGGTTTTACAAAAGAAATACAAAATCATTTGTTTCAAAATTAAATACACAAATAAGTGGCAGCAGGTGTCCCTGGTTTCCGTTTTAGTTTAATTTAAACTGTATTATAGATAACTAGTCTTCCTTCCTACACATGGTTTCTAAATAAATAAAGAAATTAGCAGTAAATAATATCCTAATAGCAACACTACACAATACTTACTATCTAAAATAAAAGGTTAAACTACAATTAAATTATCTAATTTGGTTGAGACTATGAGTAAATCACACTAATATTATAAATGCGAAAATATAGATGGATGGATGGATAGATGGATAGATGGATGTTTTTTACCTCTTCACGCCAAAACTACTAAACGGATCGGGCTGAAATTTTGCATACATGTGATTCTAACTGGAATCAAACATAGGTTACTTTTTACCCCATAAATCAGTTCCCATGGAATATAAATCACCTTTAAACGTTTCCATAGAAACAACGCGTGCGAAGCAGCGGGCATAAACTAGTACTAAATATGTGTGCCGAACATCATATAATATATTAAAAACGCCCGTTTACGCCTACTATTAGAACCCTACATATCGTATGAAATACGATTTACTTTAATTTTACACAGCGTCAACCGCTTTATTGTTTATTTCACCCTGTTTTACCCACATTTTCTTACATTACGACTCCGTTGAAACTTCCAGCGTGAGTAAATAAAATGTGGAAATGTAAATATGTGTGACTTAAACTTACCTGAAGCCATTTTATCCTCGTTATGTTCTCCTCTGTGACAGTTAGAGCCCGTCTCTCCCCCAACTTGTACGATTCATCATAGTACATGTACTCGGTGAAGGTTAGTCCACTGGTGGTGTACTGTTGGGTGAAATATATCGATATGGTCCCATTCACTATATTGTCGTGTTCAATTATCCACTTGCACTTTATGGGGACAGGGAAGGCGTTGGGAAAATTGGGGGTCTGGATGACCCCGACGGGGCCGCGGAGGCGGCCCCCACAGGGCTGGGGACCCTGGTGCTCCCGGTTTTCGGAGCACACGTAATCGATGGCTATGGTGATGAGTGTGATGCTGAGTAGCCGATGCATCGTTAACCTGAAACAAAAAAATAAGTATTGTTTATCTACAAGTTATGCCATGTTGCTATTTAATGAGTTAATTCGATAACCATATTACAAAAACGGTAAGTCGTTTAATTTTTGTTATCCATTAGATACAGGGAAATCTGGTTGTTATAAAAAAAATATGTTTGTTTGTCCCAATATTCTGGCTTAGAATTTACACCACCCCAATTCTTCCCGGGGGTGTCGTAAGAGGCGACTAAGGGATATCAACCGGGAGCGGACAGCAGCGCCCTCTGCAGAACAATTCGACCACCGAACTGCGATCAATTGGACCCGCATGCCCAGCATGGGGATTATGGGCACTACTCCCATGAGATAAAAGTCAATAAGGCACTTATCAGGGGCCCTGCGTCCAGCAGTGGACCAATATAGGCTGTTGAAGTGAGGTCACATAATCTGCCCTTTTTTCAGAAAAGTCTAGTCACGCTACTCTTCCAGTAATTTGTCAAAAAAACACACATTATGTTTATTATTATGTAAACCGCATGACCCGTCACAGTTCCCACTTCCTATAGGTACTAGCTGACCAGGAATATCCAACCTTCCAATCCAATATTCTGCATATCGATAGCCCCTCCGCAAATATCGAAGTATTTTCACAAATAATATCTCTTTTTATTACGTAATCAGATATAGATGGGGTGGGTGGTTTTCAATAAAGTATGGCTAATGTGATGCTGCGACGCTAGTGGTGGGATAGTTGCGTATCGTCTCTGTATTATGTTTTTGTTGTGACTGTCCTGTGGGCATTGTTTTGTGGCTTACCAATAGACTTATTTTATCGCATCAGGTCCCAGGTCAAAGGGATTTGAAAAGGCCTGCTTATAGGTATTTGTACTTAGGGTAAAAAAGGCTTTTTATACTTAACTGCCCGGACTTTTCCATACGCCTGTAAATGTAGATAAATTTTTTTAAATGGCAAATTCCTAACCTAATATCTAATTCAAAACTAGCTACTCAAGTTAAAATTGTGTAAATAGTGTGTCCAAAGTTGTCATTATGATGAGAGCACTAAAAAGCAAGAGCACAAGAAACTCCCAAAATAGTATTTCAGAAACAGTGGTCTATTGCAGAGCATTATCCCATCTCTCTGTGACTAATTTGTCAGACCACCTCTGTAATTGATGGGCCACATTTGTCCGTAAAAAGTATCACTAACAGGGACTGTTTTTTAGTGCCAGCTCACTTAATAAGTCTTTCAATAATCAAAAATCAAAAATATATACGTAGTAACGTATATATTTTTTATCTAGACTTAGAATTAAGCATGTTATATGTAGTTGAAAACAAAAATAGAAATGAAAAATATCACCTATCACTTCAGTACATCCCTTGTCTCTCTAAAATTGAATTATTCGTTGACCGTGATCAACCTGTCAATAAACGGTTTTTTGTTTGAAAAGGAGGTGGAGGTAGTTATATTGATAACTCGTGAGCGTGTTACCTAATTTATTACTTTATTCGTTTAAGCTCGCCCTCAGATAGATTGCTGAACGTAAGTCTTATTAAAAGATCGTTTGAATTAATTGCGTGTCTCCAATAAGTGCTAACATGTATAAGTGGTAACTGATTTATAACCTTATGGTGATTGAAGACTACCTACTAACACAAGATCCGTTAAGCGCGAGTGAAGCTCGTGCGCACGAAGATAACGTACGACGATGATGAGACAAAGACCGTATCAGCCATTTGTACATGAGACGTCACTCTTGATTTCTAGTAAAATATAAATAGCCTGTATAATATCAGTAGGTACAAATTTAATTTTGCAAAATCATAGCAACAGTTCACGCTGCGTGGTCATTGATCAGGGACCATGCCAGGTGGAGATCCAACAATTAATCTAATTGATCGAATTGCAGTAGTGCCAATACATGCTGGCTCTCATTAACATATCAGTAACACATCCCGTAATAAACCTTTTAACTTTACGCGCATGAACCTTTTGTAGGCAGGTCCTCAACAATTTCAAGCCATGTTTATTCTGAGTCCCTCCTAAGCGAAAGCTTTCGTTTGTTTCATTCGACAAAGAGATTCAATTTACTCTGGTACGTTAAATTATAACGCCATTTTGTATGTGATTCGCAATACAAAGCTTGGCTAGAATGAGTTGGAATGAGTGACCGACTTTCAAAATGCCGTATCAATTTGTATTTCGTTTATGCTTTTGTACTTTTCGTTTTATACAAAGCTTTCAATGAAGGTGATCGTACCAGTAAGCAAATGTGATTGTATAAGAATGGGTGTTTATTGTTTATTCAGTAAACGATAACGATAAACGGTAATAATAATAATGATGAAACAACAATTCTGTTTTCGTAAGAACAGATCTACCACTTGCCGTGCTTTGATCTTGTCAAAGAAGTCACGGAAAGTGTTGATGTTATAATTCCTGTTTCTGCGTCAATGCTAGACTTATGAAAGCATTTGACCTTTATGACCATACAATGATTCAAAACAAATAAGAAAATTATGGAATAAGAGGTGCACCTCGCGACTCAGTGCGTCAATGCACCGAAATCAGAAGACTGGTATCTGATACAAAATATAAATTAAAGTGGAAAGTCTTCAATCATGTATTTTCTGAGGTATTACGACGAGCATTACTCAATACTCAATATATTTATTGTTTTCATTACATTTGGTAGTTAGGTAATTATCTAAAAGTAAGTATCACAATGTGAACCCTGTTGGGCGTAACAACAAGTGGAAGGCAGACCGAGGTTGTTTTTGGTAAAAAATATTATTATTTATTTATTATTTATTTATTTATTAAGAAACGTACATCTATCCTAACAGGCACACCCAATGCGATAGAGTACCTAGTCTAGTCTTATTATAATAAAAATGGAAATAATCAACATTTACAGAATACAATAACATACAAACACACACAACACAACAAAGATAATTCATTATTAACAATATCAATAATTCATAAATAAAATAAGAATAAATAAAATTAAAAATTACATTTAATACGAACTATGATAACATAAAATAAAAAACAAAGCCTTTTGGAATTCGCTCCGGGAACAGGAAAAAAGATCTATTTTCTCGGCAATCAAATTGAGCGTGCGGATGCTTCGCGTCAGTGGTGCTTTATGTAGCAGGTTGGTTCGCCCTTTTGGTACTGCCAATAGGGCGGGGCGCCTTCGTCTGTGCACAAAGTCCGAGGGCACATTCAGCCACATTTCCTCCAAAATACCTGGATGGGCGATCATCCCTCTCAACACTTTTAACAAATGTAGAGCGAGCGCTGCGTCCCTCCTTACTTCTAGCTTGTTGTATCCAACCATGCCTATAACAAACAAGGTTGGATACATCAAAGGGTAGAAGGGGTATATACCGTACACCTTGAAGTATAAATATCTTGTGAACTTATTTTGTACGCGCTCTATCATTTGCTTGTACTTGGCCTCATGCGGAGCCCATATCGCTGAATTAAATTCCAAATGGCTTCTTACTAGAGCATTATAGAGCGACTTTACTGCTTTTAGGTTTTTGAAGCTGTTTGTCTGACGGAGTACAAATCCTAAAGTTTTAAAGGCCTTTTTGCAAATGTTGACCACCTGCCCCCGGAAATGTAGCTTGTCGTCCAGGCGAACGCCTAAGTCCCTTATCGAGTCGACTCTCTTCAGCTGAGTACCCCTCAACTGGTAGTTGTGGTAGAGCGGTGTCTTAGCTCGACTAAAAGTTATTATAGAGCATTTGCTGGTATTAAACTGGAGTTCATTTACCCTACTCCACTCTACCACTCTATCCACGTCTCGTTGTAGGCGTACACAGTCTTCTTCGTCCTTGATAGGCAAAAGTAACTTCAGGTCGTCTGCAAACAACAAGCATTTGGCGTCCTTGACGACGGTCGGCAGGTCGTTTATCATTATGATAAACTCTAGCGGCCCCAGATTACTTCCCTGACTTACGCCTGTCAATGTAGAGTAAGCTCGTGATCTGCATCCTGCGAAGTCGACATACTGCCGCCGGTCCTTCATATAGCTCGCGAAGAACTGCAGCAGTTTGGTAGTGCAGCCGATCGTCGCCAACTTTTTAAGTAAGATGTCGTTGTCGACTAGATCGAACGCTTTTTTGAAGTCGAAGTAGGCGGCGTCGACTTGCACCCCTGCGTCGACTTGCGGTAGCATGAAGGCCATGGAGTCAAGGAGGTTCGTTGAGGTGCTATGAGCTGGCCGAAAACCGTGCTGCGCGTCGGATAGTCGTGCCGAGACCTGCTTCTGCATGCTGCGCTGCATGGCTGATTCAAAGACCTTCGCCGCCGTCGACAGAATAGCCACCGGTCGGTATTCCGTCACATCTGATCCAGAGCCTTTAGGGATAGGAATAACCCTTGTTATCTTCCATCGTTCTGGAAAGTGTGATTTCTCTAGACAAGCATTGTAAATATGGGCGAGTGGTTCTGCAAGCGGCATTCGACAGTCTCTCATAATAAAAACTGGTATGCCGTCCGGGCCTGCGGACCGCTTCGGCTTGAGCATCGTCAGCGCCGCGCGCACTTCGGCCAGCGTCAGGCGCGGCACGTGCACGCGCGCGGCGCTGGCGGGGCTTGCCGCCTCCGCCGCTGCCACGTCTAGTTGAGCCGGCGAGGTGCCGTAAACCGAATGAAAAAACTTTGCAAATTCCTTCGCGCATTCCGATTCCGAGAGTGTTTTTCCTTTAAGCGTAATCTGTTTTCGGTTCACGGTCCCTCTTTTTGCTTTCACAAAATTCCAGAACGATTTCGGATCCTCCGTCATACGTTGCTCTACTCGTTGCTGGTGCTGAGTTTGCGCCTCTTCTATCATTTTCTTCACCCTTGCTCTACTTTCTGAAAATGCTACATAACTCGATGCTCCTTGTTTGTATTGCCTATGTAGCCTTGCCTTCAGTTTAATTTCTCTGATGATGTCAGCTGTGTACCAGTTGGGATACTGATACCTAGAGTCTGTTCGATGGTGGCGTTTTTTGGGAACACATTTGTCAAAAATGTCTGCCAAAGTGCCGTAGAGTAAATCCAAGGCTTCCTCGGGATCTCGTGTTTCATAGAGAGGACTCCAATCTGCTGTTGCAATTGCCGAATATAGTTCGTGATAATCAGCTTTGGAAAAGTTCCATTGGTGTTCGTCGTTAGGCGGGGGCGGGAGCGGCTGCGCGGAGGGAGGCGCGCGTGCGGCAGGCGGCGGCGCGCGGCGCACCGACACCGCGAGCGGCGGGTGTTGCTCATCGCGCGGTACCAGCTCCTCGTCAGCGGGACATACCACCACGTCATCCATGCCCAGAGATACTAACACTAAATCCAATATTCGATCGTTACAATTTTTTACCTGATTTCTCTGAGCGAACTCGCAGAAAGCTGTCACAAATTCAAAATAATTAATAACGTTATCATTACAAGAATACATATTAAAGTCACCTATAACTAGACACGAATTATATTTTGCACACCAATTTTCAATTATTCCAAATAAAATCATATAGTCATTTTCCGTACTATTTGGGGGGATGTATACCACGCTACAAAAAAACAAAAAATTATTATTTAAATGAACTGTTGCCCCTATTATTTCGAAGACACAACTATTCACATCTACCCCCTCAGGTACGTCCACTTTCCGCAACGCTACTCGCGGCGCGGCTGCTAGGAATACCCCGCCGTGTTTTCTTCCGTCCGTGCGGTCGCACCTCAGTATCTGGAACCCCGGCGGTACTATCTCTGCGTCGTCTATCGAGTCGTTGCAGCCCGTTTCTGTTATTGCGAAAATGTCACACCCTGAACCCTCTATGTTTATGAAGAACCGATTTAACTTCGTCCGCAGTCCTCTCGCGTTCTGGTAATATATTTCTATATTACTAACTTTTTTCGCGCCGGTTTTCTTCGCCGACACGAAAGGGCTTATTAGGTTTGCGGGCATCGTATCTAAGTGGGTATACAATCCAGGGCTTTATTTTCGCGTTAACGGGCCATACTTCAACGGACAGACAGATTTCTTCATATGCTAGGGGAACTCCTATTTTATAAGACTTGTAGTCCCCTTTAGCCGACAGTTCCATCACTGAGCAGGTCCCGCCGGGGCACAGGTCTCGAAGGTAGCGACGGATCTCTTCAGCGCTCGACTCCATATTCCACAGGTGAACATAGCTCCGGGGCTCCACGGCCTTTAGTGTTGTTACAGTCGGGCCCGCGGTACCACACAGCGAGGCAGGCCTCCGGCTTCTCCTTGCTTCCGTCCACTGCTGCTGGTCTTCTGATTCCTGGTGTAGGTTAAGGGCTGGACCCGAAGATCCACAGGCCCCGGCACAGATTTCGCCTGCACGATTCTGCATCCCCTGTGTGCGAGTGTCCGTGTCTGGAGGTGGTGGCGCTACTGGCGTCTGGGGGTTTGCAATGACCGGTTTTGTTTTCCCTGCTGGTTTGTTTACTGGGCTGGGCCCGTTACAGGAGGTTTCGCGTGTGCTTTGGTCGGTTTTGATGTTTCTGCTTGGTTGCTGTGCATCCCCGTCTCGACCCCCCGAGGGCCGGTGGAATGATTGGTTCCTGAATTACATCCGGCTTGGTCATACTTCTTATGAAGTGCTTGCACCTGCTGAGAATAACCTTCTAGTTTCGTGTCGTAGCTAGTCAGTATTGTAATTGCTAGAGCAAGTTGATCTTTCAGTAGAGATACCTCCTGCCTCAAGCTACGAACTTCTACTGAAAGCTGCGACGTAGCGGCTTCCTTAATTGTGGGCTCTTCGTCCGAAACAATCGGAGAAGTCGGCACTATCTTTTTATTTCTAAGGGTAACATTCGGGTCGCGATTTGTACTGGTTTTCTTCCTCGCGCCGACCGGGGTAAGACTGTTATCTCCACCTTTCTTCTGCGCGCAGCGGCATTCCGGGCACACCCATGAACCTGGAGATGCATTGTAACCTCCAACGCAAACCTGGTGGTACCACTTTTTGCAACTCTGGTTAGTGCATGCCAATCTATCCTCCGATTCTAACATTATCGAGTTACAGGCCCCGCAACTCATATTGAAACTACTCATAGTGCCCTCTTGTGGATGTGCTCAGTACTTAGCTCTGGGTCTGTAGTTTGAACAGTTGAATTTTATTTTGGTTCGAAGTTATTGTTCGAAACGTTCCTTGGGTAAGATGGCGTTGAATGAACTTGAACAGAAAAAAATTTGAAAAATAATCACGCAAAATTTGTTACTACTTCATGGAGGATTCGATCCTAGTGTCGTAAATATGTAAGTACTAAGGTGAGTACTACCTTCTTGTCTGGTCTGAGTAAATCAAATTTCTAAAGTTGGTAAGTGAAAAAGTTCATTTTAGTAGGACTAAGGCAACATTTGTACCTACTGTTAAAAAATATGGTTATGTTGGTAAGCAAGGAAGTTATGAATAAATTAGACAGTTGTTCAAATAATGACAGTATTGAAATAAAATTTAAAAATCTAAATTCTACGCTTTTCCCCACAAAACCGTTTTGCACGGCATTTAAAATATTAGTACTAGTATTTACAATTTAAACAATTAAGATAATAACTACAATAAGATTTTTGATATGTTACCAATGGAATTTAAAAATTTGCCAATGACATTGTTTAAAATATACTCAATAAATGGTTTCTAACTCATTGTTTTTATAGCCTGGAGGCATATTTAAATTTTTGCAGAAAAGACATTTTTAATCATTCTTATTACGTAAGTAGGTAAGTTTATTGTATTTACAATTGAAAAAATTAAGATAATAACTACAATAAGATTTTTCATAAATTGGAATTCAAGGATTTGCCAATGACATTGTTTAAAAATAGTATAAATGGTTTCTGACTCATTGTTTTTATAGCCTGGAGGCATATTTTAATTTTTGCAGACAAGACATTTTTAATCATTCTTATTACGTAAGTAGGTAAGCTTATTAATATTCACACACCAGTCCCAAACTGCTCGTAGTAGATATTGCATTGATACAACAACAACATTGTAATATTTTACATGTTTTCTGTTAATAAATGACTGTATTCAATTTTAAATGAAAAAAACACTGTGTAACTCTATCAAAACGATCATCAAGCATTTGACGCGTTTTAAAATCTGTCGAAACACCGCTAAAGTACCATATGAATCCCAAAACTGGAGCAAGTTTCTTGAATATGTGATGAAGTTTCTGATTTCAGCTGAATTTTCTGTCATCAGCAGCCACGGTCGGCGGTGGTCTTCCAAAATTAATTGGATATTCAGCGCCTAAATCAACATCGTACCTTCTCTAATTAATTATCTCCCTATTCATGTCAACTATATTTTATCAAAGGGATAGTCTCAATGGTGTGGAAAAAGGTGTGACGCTTTTTGTAGATGTTACTGTGATTTCATATTATGTATACTCTTTATGTCTGGGTCTAAATTTTTAGTAGAGATAGAAGGAGGCATTTGGTGCCAACTGTACTTTTGGGTTAAGAAAATTAAGAACAATTAATTTTTATAATAATAATATTTTTGAAGGGCTGTTGGAATCCCTAATTCTATAAATTAAATTACCTACATTTAGGTAACTTCATATTTTAACAATCAGCAGTGAATAATTTGACAAGACCGTCAGGAGTGGCCAGATAAGGCAGAGGCCTATGCTCAGCAGTGGATCTTACCGACTGGTCAGATAGATAGATAGTGAATAATATCTGGCTTCGGGTTACGAAACAGATAGTAAAAATTAAAAAGATTTAGATTTTTTTTAACAAATTCGAGGTCAATTTCTATGTCATAACAAGAGCGTTTTGCCCATCAAATCAAATAATAATGTTTAACAGAAAGTTTTATTAAGTCATGAAAAAAGTATGGTATATTTTTTTGCGGAAATTAAGCGGTACCGTAGAGTTGTAACACGCTGACAAGGAAAATATTTGAAAGTAATTTAATTGAAAATATTTAAAATGCTTTTACCGACAATGTAAATTATTGCCACAGGATTTCAGTTGGCGAGATATGTTATTTCTCTACACCGTTGTGTCGTCAGACACAGGTGAGCTAGTCGGTGTTTTTGGCAGTATATTTGTGGTACCTACGTCTGACTAATCACTCTACGTCGCTGCATCCTTGAGTTTTTCAATATTCGTAGTTCACACTTCAATTTACTAGACAACGAACACAAAGCTAAAATCAAAGCATTTGTTAACAACTGACGTCACTTCTGCAACGCGCGCGGCACTCGATGAGAACGCCACACCACCGAGCATACAACCTCATTGTTTTTTTGTGTTCAGGCAACGAACACCTTTAACTTATATATTGTTTTTTAAAAGTAATTTTTTGCCGTTTAAGAGTATTAAAATGTGTTTCATTTGATTACGTTTTATAAACGTAAGTCTACAGAAAATTTTTTATTGATTTATATTTAAATAATTATATTATAATTAATTTTTTCTGTAAACTTACGATTATAAAACGTAATTAAAAACATTTTGTTGTCATATACATTGAAGAATGAATATTGAATATTGGAAATTCCTTCAGATGCAGTGACTCGTGTTATTATGGTCAAACTTCACTTAAGGTAAGTTTATTTAACCTTCCATCAAATTGCATTTACATACACTACTAATATCACACTAATATTTTACATGCAAAAGTTTGCATGGCTGTTTGTAACAGCTTCACGCTAAAACTGGAGAGATGAAGCTGAAAATTCGCCTGCATTTTTTTAGGCCTGGAATAATGTATAGGCTAATATTTATCCCGGAAAAACTCGTGAAGAGCCGGGGACAGAAACTAGTGGTTGATTATTAAAGTCTCGGATTCGCTCAAATTATGTGCATAACAGATTCTCTACTAAAGAATTACCAAAACTCAAAGAACACGGCCACTTGTACTTTGCGACAGCTATCGGTCTCCACTCATAGGTAAGTATTTTCAGTAAAACGGGAACGAACGAATAAAAACACACATGTAATAAAATGTGAACAATCACACTATAACGCCCGAAAGCTTATCTATAAATAGCAGGAAAACCTCACATGGAACATTATCTCACGCGTGTCATGAAGCTGACGTCGCATAAACAATTTTCATTATTATGAATTTCATTAAATGCCACATCACACCGTGTAGGTATGTGTTATGTGACATAATAATGAGATTCACATCTAATACCCGAATTTTAGAACGCAGATGAGTATAAATTGTTTTGTTTACAGAAAAAATATTTTTACCTACTAGCTACCTTTACAAACGATCTTCTAACGACGAGTAAACCTTGTGAAATAATCACATGAATAATTTATGTTATTTGCTTTTTATACCTGTTTTTACCTATGTAAATTTTCATTTGTCTCAATGATCTACATATCAAAGCTTTTCGATGCTGAAATTTGTTTGTAAAATAACAGTAGACAAAGTGCTTTGTAAAATTATCAAACTAAATGAGTAGCTTTCTTAGGAATATTCCGTCAGAGTAGATTCACACACACAGAAATGCCGCAGCTGCAGATCGAAGAAATCTCAAAGGGCCAAAGCCATTCAGCGCTATCGGCTGTAACCGCTCTTTGTACAGATAATTTTTACATTTATTTTCTTTGAGCCGTGTTTTGATAGAGCGGCGACTTTTACAGTGATGATCATAAATAACGAAATAGTGTTGGAAATGTTCACACCCTAAAGTAAGCAGAGTTTGTGTAATGGGTCCAAGATTGCTGACTTGGGTCTCTCCCATGAGATATGGCGTTTATCAGGGGGAGGCCTGCGTCCAGCAGTGGACCAATATAGGCTGTTTAGGTGAGGAGGTTGAGGTGGTCAAACTAAGGACGTGTATAGACTTTTAAACTTAATAAATTATTATTGCCACGAACACCTACTTGTTACTTTTCCTACTATTCCTAGCTTTAACTGAAAGCCAATACCAACCACGAGCCATCACACGGTCGGAGACAAACCAAAAATATTGGCTTTCAATTATTTTAGTATTAGCTTCTGCCCGCGGTGTCGCACGCGTTGTTACGATATAAAAAGTAGCCTTTACTGTTAATCCTGGGCTAGAAATACATCTATGCAAAATTTCAACCTGATCCGTTCTGCAGTTTTGGCGTGGATAGGTAACAGACATCTAAACCTCCAAACTTTCACATTTTATATCTGATATCCGTCAATGTGCTGGGCCTTATTTCTTAATTTTCAAAGCACTTCGCTCAAAAAGTGGGTTGGTATAGTAATTACTTTTTAATTAGAAACGTAAATTAGAAGCTTTCAAATGATGTCGGGGGTAGAAAAGAACAATATAAACATTAATTATGTTTCAAGTTATTTTTAGGCCCGTTTATTAAATTATAACCTTTTAAACTATTTAATGCGTTGAAAAATACGTTTTGCAACAAGTTGTTGTCTACTATTCGATAACTCATAAAAATACAATTCATTTATGAATTCTAATGTAGAGGACTAAAAAGCCTATTTCAATGCCTTAGCTGTCTGTCGGTCCATTTGCCTACCAAAATATTTACATCACTGCGTTGAGGTGAATTTTGCAAACGAGGTATACCTAGACAAAGTGGGTACAAAAATAAATAATACTGGGCATTTTCACACAGCATTGCTATGTTTAAATTTTTATATTATAATTTCTGGTTAAGGGAAGCATATAGGTATATGTATAATACGTAAGGTGCATAATGTCGGCTCTACATAATACAGTCTGCAAGTGAATGAGCGCGAAGTTAAGTGAATTTAGCGCATTGCTAAATTCACTTAATAGTTTACATCCATTGTTTCTATATTGAAGACACAACTTATTAAATCTACCTCTCTCATGCGTGCACCATAGAAATGTAAAAGTGCATATAACTAAAAATACATTATTTACATACCTAAAATACGTAGTCCAAAAAGACTGGTCTTATTTCGTCTTTCGATCAACACAAACCCCTCTCAAATAAAAACACTTCAAAGGCTTAGTTAGGTAAGAATATATAAAAGAAACCCAATCAAGATACTTGTTTTATCAATTGATTGACCAACAATATTTTATTGCCTTTTACGAGATATTTTCTTCTATTTGAATAAACTGTTTCTTTGGCCGATTCACGAGACGTCTCATTTCATGAAAACAAAATGGTTTTATTTGTGTTAATAATTAAAATGCTGGGTCGGCTCCTAGAGGAAGGCAAACATTTGGAAACCAAACGTTAATTAATCAGGAAGAGTCGGGTTGAGTGGAATCGGGTAGTGCAGTCAGTATGGGTCTAATACGAAGGTCATTCGGATGCTGATCGTGTGAGTTGTGAGTTACTAGTTGGTATCTACACTTATAGTTAACCTCGTTATAGGTAATATGAAATCACCCTTGAGCTCAGCTCAAACGTTCAACTGACGCTTGCATTAGTCAAAACGAAGATATGAGAATGAACTTTGTTATGTCTACCTACACTTTGTGAAACCAGGCCCAAGTGGCAATGTTTCCTAGTTACTCATTCACATTTAGTATGTACGTTCATAAAACTGGACACAATGGATCTTCATTTTATGCACTAATTTTAGTAAGGAAAAGTTGCCTGTATATTTGGACCCCCCTGAGGTTATGTATGACACTGAAAGATGCGACACAGTTTTTGAGTTAGGTGTGCGCTATCCAGTTCACCACCACTTATATGTATATTATAATATTGGTCCAACAAATAGTAAGTCAATTAAAAGCCTATTCCTACCATTCATCAAATCTTCAATTAGCTCATTCCTTAATTTACCTACACGCATAATTTGTTTCATAACGTTAAACCCGCGTAACACGTGCGTGCAAATCGTTAAGGCCTTAATTTGTATGTAGATGCGAAATTAGGCAGTCCCAATATATTAAACACTGGAATTAAGCCCTTGTCTACTAGAAATCTCATTAATATACCTCATTTATAGACGACATCTGTGGAGCGGCGGGCAAAGGTCCGCCTTTGACGTAGGAGGTTGCGGGCTCGGTTCCCGCCTCGGGACAAATGTTTGCACGGTTGGTAGACATTTGTTCCGTGTGTTCTGAATGTTATATAATAATATGTACAATAAAAATATCTATGTATTTTTATTTTTCTATAGGAAAAACTCTTTATTCACAAAAAAAACTACAATCAAATGATAGAAATAAATTTAAACTACTATTTACAATTGAAACAATTGAGCTAACTGCAGACTGTTGCTGAACTGATCCATGAATTATAGTTAGTTTTGATTGCAAAACAAACCTTGGCTAATTTGCACTCTTGACTTTGTATTTTATCAACGGTAACATAAATAATGTTATGATGCTGCATAATTTGTTTCCGATTGTTCAGTCTATTTATGAATTCAATGTTTAAATACCCAACAATACGCTTCAATTTGCTTCCCCAAACTTTCGGGACTCGAGCCCCAAGATTGTACAATTAATCATAGACTCAGCCAGAAAACTTTGCGTCTACATTGTCCCATTCAATATGCTATCATTGGCATAAAATATGACAAAAATTGGTTTTGGAATACAAACGAGATGTCTGAAGACAAAATTGTTCGGAAACTTTGCAGACGGAAAGTTTGTTGTTACTAGATTTGATGTTTGCAAGAGAAACCTATTAGGTACTCATATAAATATTGAAGGTTTAACTCTGGGAGACTAGGATGCATATTGACAGGTTTAAGAGCGCTACCAGTACTTATGCCTATCTATAGTTTAAAAATCTTATTAGGGAAGATTAGTTGGTAAAGTGAGATTTTTTTAAAACACGATACTTAGCCGTTATGAAAAATAAATAGTTCAGTTTTTCCGATAGATCAACATCTATCAAACTGTCTATCAAAAGCAAATTGATTGCATAATTTACACGTTGCTTGCCCGGAGCTACAAATTCACCTTAGCTTTAATGTATGCAAAGTAGAGAGTGAAAATTCGATCCAGCTGTATGGGATCCCTCAGGGGCATCCCTTGCTCAAGTAATGGATCACTTGGATCCCCCGTGGACGAGATGGGAACGGACGCGATAGGGCTAGCTGTTGATCTTTGCGACAACATACCTACTGGTACTTACCTATTACAGGAATTGTTATTTTGTAAAAGTGTGGAAAACGTGCTAAGGTTAGAGGCGAAAAGCACTTCAAGATTTCTTTGTGAATAAATTTATCTCTGGGAATGCTTATCTGGCCGAAAATTTGTCGTCTAGCAAGTCGAGAATTTTTTCTCGTAAAATTGCGACTTGAATCATTTGCCTCTTTAATTAGGTGCTTCCTGAGCCTTATTGTAGTTTGTTTAGCAGCCATGGATTTACAGCAGTTTATCCCATTATGTCTTGAAAAAAATATAACAAAATGTGACCAAGCCTGTGCTGACCGGGCAAGACTGGCTAATTGCTAGTGCCGACTGATACTTGCACTTCTACATTTTAATTGTAAAAGCGGACATGTTTTTAAAGTTCGGTGCAGCATATTGTGTGTGATGTGGCGTGGTCATTCATATTTTGATTTCGAACAAAGAACCCAATACCTACGTTCTCTAATGTAAGGAACATTAGAGAATGTAGGTATTGGGTTCTTTGTTATCAAGTTCATTGTGAACTTGTATTAACTTACATTTACAATATAGATAAATACTGCTTCAAAAGGAATTGTTTTTGTTATCCTGCGATATTATCAAAAGCCTTTGAATAAACAATGATCATAACCACCGCAGCCTACAAAGGTGCTCAAAGAAAAATCCAGAACAAAAACAAGGAAGGGATTACAAATGGAGGCAGTAGCATAATCCTGGATTATCTTGGTCGAGGGCTACTTAGATCATAATATTAATGGATAGACCCCGGGCAAAGCTGTGGTTACGCAAGGTCGGTTGGTGCCAAAACTTAGCGAGTTGGCAATACTGGTGTTGTGCTTAAAAAGTGAACAGAGATGGGTTAATTTTGTAAATCTTCGATAATTCGCCCTGTTCCACTCTGATCCACTTTGTTAATCCACTTTTTTCCAGTCCAATCTAGACATAACATCCTTTAGTCAAGCCGCTAGATCAAAAAAACGATGTATCCACCAACTCCAAGAACTCCGAGAAAACGGTACCTGAAGATAGGACCTATCGAAATAAGTATGATTTTGTCAAGGCAATAATTTATAGAAAATTATTTTTTTACTGCCGTTAACACCAAACAATATTAATTAGGTAGGTGTTTTAATATGTAAATTAGATGATAGTAGGTAGATACACTATTCAGGGAGGAAGTAACAATAATTATTAGTGTTAGTTTAAAATTAGTTAAAAATTCATGACCATTGTGAATTGATGAACAAATCATTATGTTCCTTTCAATCTCTCTCTTTATTCTCTTTTTCAAAAGCTTGACCACAAAACAACAAATTGTTGAGGTACATTATTCCCCTCCTATCGGAAATCCTGCTCATGCTACTCTCCTCAGGGGAAAGTTTCAATAAAAGTTCCAACATACCGTCCGCTTGATTTAACCCATTCAAAGATAGCCTTTGTACACCGCACCGCGGGCACACGGGACCCACAGGAATGCTCTTCTGGATACAAAGAGAACATTCCTGGATCACTAATAGTAGTGCAGGACTCTGGCTCAGCTTAGGATCGTATTTGCGTGCGCTATTATATCGAGCCCGTTATCTTTGACTAGTGCTCGGATATGGGTATGTATTGCAAAGAGTATTCGAAGTATTTGTTGGACCATTATCCGATAGAACCTTACTGTAACTGACCGATGAGTTCTCATGATGAGGCATCTCGTTATTGCGTTTAGTCAGTCTAGGCTTTCTAGAGTAGGTTGAATCGCTTTTAACATAACTATAACAGGTATTTGGATCATCATTGTGGATTAATAATGATGATATGCATGACAGTGAATACAGTGCATGGTATCGTATAGATGTGTAAGCATGCTAGGAACAATTCGTTACTCAAGGTCCTGAGCTTTACACATCCAAAAAGATTCTGCGTCTTTAACTAAGTCGTCGATCCTACCTATAGAAGATCTGTACGAAGATCGATGTTATATGCTCTATTAGGTAAGTCTGTTTGAGGCAAAAAATCCCATAAGTAAGGCCTGCAACTACAAGTTCTGTAGTTTTGGTATCCTTTGTAGGTAGAATGCACGAAATTGCAAGCCAATCGTAAATGCCAAGTAACGTTAAAAGTTATTTCAACAATTGTTACTGGCGTTATTTTGAATTCAGGATGTTGGTTCTGCTAAATTCTGCTCGCGGTTTTGATACTTTGGCACAGGAGTAGGGTAGAATTGTGAACCGTTTCTGTTGGAAAATAAGGTATAAATTGAATCGAAAAAGTAAAGACCACGGATTTTTATGAAATGTTTAGATATTTCCTTATTTCTCAGCTCATTTCCGTCTCGCCAAAATAAAATTATTATTTAGATGCTCATTTATTTGGTTCTTGGAAAATCGAGTTACCTACTACCATTTCGATTGAAATGAAAACATAGAATTACTAATACTGTTAGATATGTAATTAAGGCGCTGCCGTGGAAAACTAAGACGGTCAGATTGCATGTCAATATTACCAAATGTGGTCGGCAGAGGCGCTTATTTTTAACATAGACTTATGCCAAATTTATCTGTTGTAGAAGAGGCAAACTTTTTTTTTATTTTGGTTGATAGCACAATCACAAGGTAATAATGTAATGTTAACTAACATTTGCCCGCGGCTTTGCTATCGTTGCATGTAAAATACCTTAATAAAACCTATGTCGCTCATTGTAGCTCCTCAATTATAATAAAAATTACATTCATCGATAGTTATTCATAGAAATCAGAAACACTTAAAAAAATAGTATCATCTTCATGCATGTTAAAGTGCCGACAATATCACCGACCATTATGATAATACTTTATACATTAAAAAAATATACTAATTTAGTCAAAACAACTGAGGTCTAAATGGATTACAAAAGTGTCAATCGTTGAAGATATTTCGATTTGGTTTTGGAGGGCTTTCTCAAAAAAAAATTAAAATATAAATAATGCTGAACAAGCCACACAACATCATCTAACCCCAAAGTAATTAGAGCTTGTGTTATGCTTATGATATACTTATTAAATACACTACACAGATAGATATTTTTTATATACATAAGACATGCAATAAAGTGATTATGATTATGACATCCAGAACACCTGGAATAAATATCTGCAGATGGTACAAACATTTGTCCTGAGGCGGGAATCAAACTAACTGTAACCTCCTGTGTCGCAGGTGGACCTTTCCCCGCCGCGCCACAGAGGTCGTCAATCAAATAATCAGATATAAAATGAAATATAACAGTGCTTTATTTCCTTTACCCCTTACAGGAGTCTTGGACACGTCAATAAATTCAAATAAGGTTCAAGAGTAAAACTGGGAAATAAAGTGATTACTTTAATTTATTGTTCACTTCAATCTTTTTAAGGTAAAGTAAAGAAGCGAACAAGAAACCTTTACCTTGTTAGGGTGTTAGTTTTCGAGCTGGAGCAATACTATTAGCATTAGGTACCTAAGTTTTTTATCCTCTAGAGATAGTCTGATATTTTGTAGTAAGCCTTTTTAACAAAGGATATGTTTTACAAATTGTTTGAAATTATTTTTTGATAACTTTTAACTCTTTAGGAGTTTTGTTGTAGAATCGTATACATTTCCCTTTAAAAGATAATCTATAAATCGACGACCGACGACGCGAAAAAACGACCAAAAACTGCTTACATGTGAAATCAACACTCAGTACATTGGTAAATACACTGTTTGAAGACAAAACAGAAGGAATAAATCTGTGAGTAAAGTCCAAGCATCCAAAAGTGTTCGTAAACATAACCTAAAAATTGTGTAAAAAAAAAGACAAGTCATCCTTTCACAACTTACCTAGATCACCCAGCAAAAATGGATGAAATGATGGAAATGCTTAGAAAAATCGAAGAAAATATGCGAACGCAACGTAATGACATAGATAAAATGAAAGATACAATAATTTTGGACATAAACAAAAACATTGACTCGAAATTCGAAAATATGGAATATAAATTTATTAGCCTCGAAAAACAAATAGAAGACCAACAAACATCCATAGAAAGAATGGAACAACACTTAAAAAAGAGAAATCTTATATTTTTCGGCTTTGAAGAGAAAGAAAAATCATACCAAGAATTGGAAGGGAATCTAGTGAGACTGATAAATGAAAACATGAAGATACCATGCGAGAGACGAGATATTGAGCTGGTTAAACGAATTGGAAGACAAACAACAAATGAGACAAACCATATCCGACCGGTTGTGCTGACTGCAAGTTCTATGGGCCTGAAAATACAGTTACTGAAAAACAAAAAGTTACTAGAACAATTCCAAATTTATATAAAAGAAGACTTCACACAAAAAGTACTTAAAAAAAGGAAAGAACTTCAGGTTGAATACAAAGCCCGGAAAGAACAAGGTGAAAATGTGGCACTGCGATACGACAAAATTATTATTCTTAACAAACCTAAGGAGTCGGTGACTCTGGCTCCATTCCAACACCGCCAACCACTAGATAGTACAAACATAATCAACAAGAGAAAACTAAACTTCTCTCCAGGAAAAGAGAACCCACAAAAATCAAAACAGAGAAGTACTGCCTACAATGTAAAAAATAAGAATAATAAACCTATAATCGAATCTTTCATGAAATCAAGAGCTATTTCACAGTCTAGCACTGCTGAACCAGAAATACCAATTATGGATAAGGAATAGCAACGACAAAAGACCTCCCTCTATCTGAATGAATACTCAAACAAAGAAAATCACATAATAAAATCTATATCTCCCAATACGGTTGGTCCCCGCGGGAGAAAAAAGACTAAAACCCTCCATCCATCGAACAAAGGTGACAAAAAAACCTACTTCACATATGCACTTTCAATGTAAGAGGCCTGGTCGGAGTGGGAAGATTGGACGAACTCGAACATTGTCTGAAAAACATAAAATGGGTTATCATAGGACTATCAGAAGTAAAAAAGAAAGGCACTAAAATAGAGCAACACGAAAACTATATACTGATGTACACAAGCAAAAAAGTGGAGAAAATGGAGTTGGTTTTCTGATCAAACAGAAATATAAACAAAACATAACCAATTTCATCTCTAGACCTCACTACCTCACCTCAGATGAAGTATGTCGAATAGACCTCCGATGAGGTTTTTCTATGAGTTATTAAAAATTTAAAGTAAATTATTATTTTTGAGTATCTGTCCTTTTGAGAATCTCTCTTCTCTAAGAGAACAAACCGATAGAACTACGATTAATTTAAATTTGCCTGTAGTTCTACTGGTAGAACTACGAGAAAAAAAATGCAAATGGTTGGTCCTAAGTAAATCAGTTATCTAGTAAGTACCCATAACAAAGCTCTGCTTAGCTTCGGCCTTGGTGATGATGTGTGAATTCATCATCATCAGCCTATATAAGTCCACTGCTGGACGTAGGCTCCTATTTTAATTTTTCAGCATTGTTTATTTATATAAGGTCATCAAAATCGCCCTACCTATTTAACATATTTTAACTCGACCAATACTTTTCGTGCTGTAAACATGTTGAGTAATACCTACCTATCTAGCTACCAGAGATAAAACCACTATAAACCTATTCTACTTAATTGGTAGGTCTGTCAATGAATAAAATTCCTGCAAATTTCTTTTGGCTTAGCTTCAATCAAATATAGACTTTATTTCAATGACGAATGAACCATTTAACCCGCAAAACAAAAGTTGTCGAAAATCGTAATTCGTCCGTCGAACCCAGCTGTCATCGCGAAAAAAGTTACATAACCTCACGTCCGTCCGAGGAGGCATCCAGCCTCCGAATGAAGCTACTGGAAGCTATTTTGAGCATATATTGAAAGGGATGTTTGAGTAATAAGGTTGAAATTCTATTGGCAAAATATTATAATTTTTGCAATTACTTCGCTAAACGCCTTACAAAAATGTGTTTTTTGGGTTTTATTATGTTAATGGTTTTATTTATTTAAAACTTTTTACATATTTCTTTTGTTGATAAAATTTCCTTTCATATAGTATTAAAATAATTAATGGTTGTCACTCAAAATATTGAGCATTTCGAGACGAAAAATTTTTTTCTTGTTCTTTCTTGTGATTATTTTCTTCAAGATCCTAGATCGTTTTATAAAATATTTTTGTATAAGTCTTTTTTCCATACATTTGACTATACACTGTTTTTTTTTTGGGCTTGTAATATGTCGGAGAACGGCTAACGGTGCGACGAAAAAATGTACTTTCTACGGTGTCGCTGTTTGGACAGCGTCTTAAATATCAGCTTTGTACGTCGAACAAAACTTCTCTTATTTTTATAATCTATTACGGCAGATGCTGGCTGCGGCAAGCTGAAAACAGGGCACTATGGCGCTCATTAGGGGACACCTATGTACAGCAGTGGACTATTATATGTTGTGATGATTATTATTTTTTAACTTTCTTTGGAACCTTTGATGGTCAGAGCATGTAACTTTCCTGTGTGAGTTAGGCTTAAGTTTATTAAGAGAGTGACAATTTCTGTTTTGAATTTAATAATGATGAATTACATCACTCTATGTCTTCTCTTATATTCTTATTACAAAGTTAGAAACCAAATAAAACCGCAGTTCAAACCAGACTCAGGTAAGTAAATCTAAAATTAATTAACTGACCCCCGATCGCTGGTCAGCCTCGCTGTGGTCGATGCAGCCCGTCCCTGCAAGATAGTGTACACTCACGGGCGATGCAGAGATTACAGCTATTCATTGTGAAACCACTACCGTTAAGCTAAACACTGTGATAGCCGAGCTCGAACGACGTGCTTGAGCGAGTATTGCTCGCTGCATTTGGTGTTTAACGATTTGAATGTAACATTTACATGTTAAAAGTTCTTTTTGAATTGCACCGCACCTAAAGTAAGTTATATAAAATGTTCAAGCTCGTTTCTCGGCTCGATTAATAACAGCCTGAGAGCAGTTTGAATGCAGCTTTACGAAATAAATTTGATTATTTCACACATAATTTTTTCCATCGCATCTACGAAATGAATAAATATTAACACTTCCAGAAAAAACTTGTCGACCCAAGAGCAAACATTAATTTTCAGAAATCATCACGAACATAATTCTAACATCAAAATCTAGTTATAATGAATTCCGAATCCAATTTCCCGCTTTTCATTGATTTTCCACTAATTACAAACACATTGTGCTGAAGTATTACTTACTTGAAACAATGGTTGGTTCCACAAAGCGTTCAATTTATTCTGTCATCCATAATTTCTTAACTAAAGTGATTGAATTACTAATGGGATTAAATTAAGTACCTATCGGAGTTACAATCAGTTAGTTTAAATTGATCTATTACATTTATTGACTGTGGATACGAATTAAGTTAAGCTGAAAAATGTATTAGATTTTTTCAGGGTTTTACGTTAAGTAAAAGTTATATCGGATTTACAATAATTTGATGTTTTCATGGAGGAAATTCAAAATCCTGCGAGATAAATAGAAATCTCTCCTAATAATGCTTAAATTAAACCACCTCGAAAACAAGGAAAAATTAAAATCGGCTGACCATTGGCGAAGACAAACATACAACATAATAATAATGCAGTCGAATTGAAAACAACCTTTTGATGTAGTCGATCAAAAAGTAAGCGATAAATACCCGATATAACTATTTGATATGAGGAATAGATTCATAAAAACTATTTATTACGCCACCGGTCGCATAACTTAGAACCTTTTATCAGAAAAAATGCGCTGAAGTGGGCAACCCACCCGGAAGCTCGTTGTGGCACTTCCAGCGGACTGGCTCGTCATCCCGCAGTTAACCGCATACGTAAATTTACGTATAGGTACGGTGTGATCTAACGGCGACGACTGTGGTGTACAAAATTATCAAATAGGTACCTACCTTAAAGTCGGTCGTTATCGTAAACACAATTTTATATTGCCCAGGCCTATAAAAATATCAGTTTCTGAAGTTTATTTGAGAATTATAAACGATGCAAGTTCCACGTAACTTATCTACAATACCATTGTTGAACGTAGTTACTTCAAGTTAAAAAGACCTAGACCATCACATTTCACCAAAAGATAAAGACTAATTAAGGGATGGCATCCTTTTAACTAGTAGAAAGGTAGAAACATTTTTTGTGCCGTTTGCGACTATTGTCTTTTATTTCCAATGCTTTATATAAAGCATGCTTTGCTTTGTGTAAAGTTGAACCCAGGTATAATAATATCTGGGGATACTTTGCTGAAATAAATTGCTAAAAAATCATAGCATGATGCGATTCAGCAAAATGCAGTAGATTCGAGTGTATCAAATTTATACGAGGCGGTGGTGCACGGTCAATGCATTTTGTTGGATCTCATCGGAGTACGAATTGGAAAATCTCTTCTAAGCATTCTTTTTTTTAAGGCGACGCATTGATAAACAATAATTTGAAATCGGGCGCCACGCCCCCCATGAGCTCCCCGCAAGCAGCACATACCCCGCGGTAATTTTACGCGGTTTGCAATCGTGCCGTCGGGCCGCGCCGCCGCCGTAACTAGCGCGCTTCTCAGTCGTGCGTTGCCGCGCTGGGACAAGACGTCATGGAGTCGCATTACCTTTATTTATTTATTTATATCCATTTGAATATTTTACAATATAATTATAGGCAAGCTTTTTTTGGCGGTAGTATATCGATAAAAAAACATAATTTGACGGCACGGATACTACCTGCAACTTCGTTAGCGTGGTAGGTAGGTAGGTTAGGTTACCTAACTAAAAGTAGGGTAATAAGCAGTGATAGGAATAGGTAGGGCTTATTTACCTAAACTTCGAGGAACAGTGAAAAGAATCGGAGACTTCCTTCCGAAAATATTTTTTCCGAAATTCCGGACATTACTCAGGTACATTAAAAAATAATTTTATTCGAATAAGTAGCTGGTCTATGTTTAGGTACCTAAAGTTTGCGACTAGACATAACATAACTTATCATTTTAAAAACGAAAGGTATTTGGCTTTTATCTTTACAAAGATCACGATAAGTTCAAAAGTTTATTTCAAAATGTGTTATTTATATATTTAATATTATTAAAATAATGGGCGAATCACATGTTCAGTAACACACTTAAACTAAAAATCTTTAAAAACGTCGTCTTGCGCGAGCGAGAAAGCAGATAGTTTCCATAAAACGCGTACGACCTCTAAGTACATGTTTACGGTATAGGAGCTGCCCATTTCGCTATCTATTCTTGGAAATTAAAAAAAAAACTCGCCAGTGGTCGCATGCCTGTGCACTATGGGGAGATTGGACCACTGCTGAGGTTACTTTCACTCCAGTACCTCGGTCTATTGAGTGCGCAAAATCAAAGTCAAAGCTCTTTATTTCCATAAGTACAATAAAAGTACACTTAGAAAAGGTCAAATTACAAAATTAACCACTGTTAAGGATATAAAGTGATATTTTTTATTTCTGTCGCTTCGGTATGTAGACTAAAGTAAAAAAGCGACAAAGTAACCTTTAGCCTGTTAATTGTTATTTTTCGAGTTAGAGAAAAACCCGTCCCAAGCCTTTGTATCCTCTAGCTGGATAATCTGAAGAGATCGCTCTTAGCGATAAGGCCGCCCTTTATACTTCATTTTTTCTAAGTATTTTCTTTGTATTGTTTCCTGTATTTGTGTGGTATAATAAAGTGTTTTCTATCTATCTATCTGATATTTTATAGCAACAACAAGGTTTTGACAATGTTTTTCAATTTATTTACGGATAGTTTTTGCAACTCCCTAGGAGTTTAGCTGTAGAAGCGTATACATTGCCCTTTAAAAGATTCATTAATTTTGTGTAGCCTAGTTGTGGACGTTATTTCTGGTATCAAAATTATGTTTATCGCTATTTTTAGGGAACTGTTTTATATTTCTATGAGAGTATAACAAGTTTTCATGAATATAATTGACATGGTACTGTCATTATGTTTATTTCTTTGAATTTATCACGTATCTCGTCTCTGGATCCCATATTATACATTGGACGAACAGAGAGCTGTTCGTCAGAAGAGAGCTTCTGCAGCACAAATACGGTGTTAATATCTGCAGCGTTTCCCACAGCAATATACCATAAAAGATAATACTATGGAAGTAGCTGAAATAAATAATTCTAGATGTATCTACGTCTGTAAGATGACGAATTTTTTTGACTGCGTACGCTGCAGAACTAAGTCTCTTCGTTAGCTTATTAACTACTTATTCGAATAACATTATTAATAATACAATTAATTAAACAATAAAAATACGAAAAAATAAATAACGACGGATCGAGTCTCCAAAATGTTTGTTACTCTATGCCCTATGGTATGGAGTGGTTCACGGGGTGGTGACAAAAAAGGTAGAGGAGAATTTTAAAAATTTTCAGAGCCCACTCCGCTCGAAGTTATTTATTTTAACCTAAACCTGTATAGGCTTAGGTCACTGACTGCGTGAAGTGCAGTTTCTGCCCATCATCACGAACACGTTCGTGAAGACGCCAGGTTCAAATTCTTAATTTTTTTTAATCACTTCTACTAAAATATACGATTGTCCGGAACCCATGAAGTAGTAAGTTTATTTTCAAATAAAGCCTCTTAAAAGAAGAGTTATTGAATGGCGGGGGGTACCAATACCCCTGTATAAAATAAATAACTGTGAGTGGAGTGGGCTCTGAAAATTTCGGAGGTTTTGGCGGCTGCTGCTAAAAAATTGTTGAGAAACTAATACAAAATAAATATCGGCGCTTGTAATAAACCGCAGATTATTTTGTAATTGGTGTAGCAGTGGCATTCTTGGCTATGACAAGGTAGCTAAGATAGAACCAATTTATGTTTTTTTAAAGACTAACAACAACATAGGAAGATCACATACAATATAGAATGAACGGAGAGCGGAGCGAGCGAGCGAACTGATATGGGCCTACGTCAAAGGTCACGCAGCCAGAAATAATACTAAACCTCCTTTTACGGCAAATAAAAAGCTCACATTACTGCACAATGCCTGCGAAAATGTCACGCCAGAGGACTGGAAAAATGTGGTTGATAAGTGCAAAAAAATCATAGATGAAGATTTGGAGAGCGATATTCGATTTGACAATTTGTCTGATCAAGAGCTTTTTGAGATCGTATTTTCAGCAAGCGCGGGGTTAGATTTCATGTTTTATTAAATGACTACAAAAATAATCAAGCATTTTTATTTGTATTGAAACAATAAAAATCGAAAAAATCGAAAAAACCGAAAAAAACTATTTTAAAAATCTAAAATCGAACAAAAACCGGATTTGGGTATTCTTCCGATTTTGCATGCCCTAAATGGGTGGAAGGATTCGGTGGTGATATTATATTAGATTATATTCGGAGATAAACGGCTTTGATTTTTGAGCTGTGTTGTGCCGGCTTAGAATTTGCACCACCCCAACTCTTCCCGCGGGTGTCGTAAGAGGCGACTAAGGGATATCCACCGGGGGTGGGCAGCAGCACCCCCTGCAGAACAATTCTACCACCAAACTGCGATCCCCAACCCGCATGCCCAGCGTGGGGATTATGGGCATTACCCCCCTGAGATAAAAGCCAATAAGGCGCTTATCAGGGGGAGGCCTGCGTCCCGTAGTGGACCTATACAGGCTGTTGAGGTTGAGTATTTAAAAGTTTTTAAAGTAAAACAAGTAAATCGTTATATCTCAAAAACGGCGCCTCTTAGGAAAAAAAGTATTAAGACATTTTTTATAGATAATTATCTGATCTACAATTTTTGACCGCGATAATTTTATGATAAATATTTTTTTTTTTGCCGTTTTGCTGAAAATCGCGAAACACCCATTTTTGTGATCTTTGACCCCGAGTAATTTTTTTTTCAGGTGTCGGATCGATGATTACTTTTCACAATTCATTTATGGGCTTTTGAATAATAATGGGCTTTTGAATAATCCTACCAATTTTCAGCTGGGTGCGAATTATTGTAACCTCACCCCTAATTTTTGGTCTAATTTGACCGGACTAAGTAAGACGACTCCATGGTTTTCTATGTTCGGACAATTAGTAAGTAGTAAAGTTTAGGTTTTTATTTTCTAAGAACAAAAAAGAAAATAAACTTTATAATTATTATAATACCCACTTATATCTTATAGATAGGTAGGCAGAGGCAGTACCTAGGCAAAATATTTGACGTTTCTTCACGATGTTTTCAAGGTGTTGCTTATGATTTTACTCGCACGATAATATTGATTCACGGCTATCGATACACTAGGTAGGTACCTATCTAGTGCTAGGGAAAAAATATTTAACGTTTACTTCTACTACTACCTTCCATTTCCTTACATTTTTCAACATACAGACCTTCATCTTTATTTTTGAAACTTTAATCATCTTTCTTCCCATTTTTAATAATTTATAAGATTTTTTTACTCTCAAGATAATATTGATGATAATGTCAATCGAGAGCAACTTGTGCGCGGGAGGCGAGCTCGATTGGCAGACGTCCGACGCTGACAATGGTCAAAAGCGGACTGAAGGGGGCCGCCTGCATACAAACAGAGGCGAGAACTAGCTTGAAACGAAAAGGCGTAAACGCCAAAACAGTAATTTACGTTTAAAATAAAAACTATTGGTAATTATGAAAAATCCTACCACCATTTTGAAGAGGGTGTATAAACTTATTTGTACAGAAAATTTAGAGGCATAAATCGGTTCCGTTTGCCTGTAAAGTTAAAAACCATGTTTTTATAGACCAGTTTTCGGGATTTTTTTTTCTGCTATGAAAGTTAACCAATCGTGAAACCCTACTACCAATTTAAAGTAAAAAACATGAAAAATTCAAAACATAAAAAATAAATTCCGAATGTCTTATAATTGCTGAAAAAAGTTGAAATCCCTGACGCCAATATCTTCAATGCGTCGTCTTAAGCAATATAACCTACGTGTCATTAAAAATAATGTTAATAACGTTCCACCTCCACGTTATATCTGTGTAAGGTAACAATGGTACACGTTTTGTAAAAGTGTTACCTTGCCACTGTTAAACAACACTTTTCGTGCGCGCTTCGAATATCTTACAAACATATTACGTTGAAACCAGATTAGATGTGAACAAACCGAATTTGAAGTGACGATGTGGAGAAGAATATTATGTTTGTTTCGTGAAGAAATTTGAACAGTTTTATTGAATTATCGATCGGTACCAAACTGGGAGTAAGGGGACAGTGTTCAGTGTTCACAGATCCTTTTAAGAAATTAACAACTTTAAAATTCAAAATTTAGAGCATGCTTAATTGCCAGATATTTCGATCTAAGTGAATGTCAATTACATTTTTGCTAAATTTTGAACTGAAAGTAAAAAACTTAAATGGCGCGTAACGTCTACCTTAGATTAGGTACTAGCTATAATAGCAGAGTAATTTAGAAAAAGTGGCACAAAACAGCCATAATTACGCGTTCCCGACGCTGGAAACATTTATATCACGCATAACGCTGTACCGTATTACCAGAAGCTAACCGTATCAGCTAGATCAAAATGAACAAGCCAATTTTTCGTTAGTAAAAAATGACCTGTAAAAAAATATTGCGCGAGTCATTTAGAGTGGGATGATATTGTAAGGATTCTCACGACACCACACACATCCAAATCTGTTTAGGAATATAAAGTTACATATTTATGAAACTCTAAAATCATTTCACTCCTCTTTTGGACAGTCGTGTTAAAACACACTTAAGGATATCTGCAATATCCTGCATTCTAACAGTGTTGCGCGAAAAATATTAGACGCGTGTGGCTGACCGCAATGCAGAGTGACTGTCCATCAACTTCTAGCTATAAATCACTCTTAGCTTTTGCATACCACACGTTTTGTTTTATGAAAAAAATGCCTCGTGTCTTTATAAACCAAACTCGTTGGAGCTGGAGGAATTGAAATAACTATGATTTCGGACAAGTTAGCGGCCTCGGCGCGTTCGGCTCGGAGAGGTGTTTATTCAGGCTTTGTCTTATGCACTGAAATGCTGCGATTCACTGATCAAACCGATCCGATGCACTGTGACATTACATTCTGTTAAATATTGAATATCGGGAAAAGATACGTAAACATTTCGTTGTATAAACAGCGAATATCGCAGCGCGTGTGGAAAAATCGGCGACTCCCATTTGAAGGCTTTGTGCATAGCAAAGCAGAAAGTGATTGGGGCCGTAGGTTTTGGCTGACTCGATTGATAGGCCTTCGAATATTTATTAAGGGTCTGGCCAAATATTTGCTGTTATTTTTTCGGGAGTTTGCTAATGGATCTACAGGGACTAGGGTGTAACTTTAACACGGAGATCAGTCTGAGTAAATCACGAAAAATTGATCCACATATTACATAAGACTAAAGCTTATTTTGTTGGTTCTAAGTTCAACCTTAATTTCTATGTTCTACATACTCCTTCACAGGTCCAGTGCTACAAAAGCCGCTATTATAATCTGTGTCCAAGCCGTGGGCAAGAACACAACATAAATAAGAAAATATATTAACAATATTTCTTGGTAATTTTATTGGGTACTAATTATCTACTAGAGTTTAAGCCTCTCAATAAAACTAGAACTCACTACTACTACTAACTAAATACAGCTAAATAGTAAAGTTACCGGAGAATAATTCATTAATTCCTAAACTATTTAAGCCTTGCTAACCCACTTAAATCCTGACAAGATTCAACAAATAAATCAGAGGTACCAAGTCACTGGATACAGTCTTATCCCGTCAAAATGGTTGTTGTAATTAAGCACGGTGGTTGCGAAGCGACGCAAGTTCTACGTTTTGTGTGTAATACACACAGGTGGTCCGATATTACAGCATTTTTAATGCATTATGTTAGTAAAAAGTTCATTATTCACCTGGTCCCCATCATAGCTCTGGCTAGTTTGGAGTTAGACACACGCAGTGTGAAAAGATTATCAGCGTTTTTCTCTATCTTTTGATTTGACCAAGTTATCTTGCTGTAAATGTATTAATGAAATTGTTTTCATTTGTATTGAATATACTGATTAATACTTGGCGGGTTTTGTATCATCTAATTTAGTACCAACATAATAATTACTTCTTGACTATGTTTTTACCCTCAGTTACCTTAATTGGACAAATAACGTTGTAGCGTCGCGCGAGGGGCCAACAAATTGGCGCCATTAATCTATACTTATGTAGTTCGGTCGGCGCTGCTTACCATCAGACTAGTGGTTCGCTATTACTAGTTACGAGTAGGTATTTAAAATTTTTCTCATCCGCACACAAACGTTAACAGCTGAACATGCTTCCCACTTAATAATATGTAAGTCTTCACCAGTTGTTGTTACGCTCTATAGCGTACACATTGCGATACTTTCCATTAATACTACCTACCTATTAAGCACTTAAGCAGACCAATAATGTGAAGACAAGAAAAATACATTTTTACGTATTTTGTACCTCAAAAAATGAGTCTTTGGATAGTCTTTGAAACTTGCTATGTCGTAGCCTACTACGGCAACGTCTACGGCGTAGCGTTTTAGGGCTACGCCGTAGATAGCAGCTACGATCTTTGCTACGAAAGACGGCGATATTTATTAGTATAGCAGATTTCAATGCTTTTCGGTAAATATAACGTTTCACACCGACCACTTTCAAAGGTTTTTGGTTGACTGGTACTCTTTTCATTTGTTGCATGTACTCTCTCTCTCAATTTTTTGTAAGATGATAAAATAGTTAGAAGTTGTCCTAACAAACTGCTAGTGTGTCATAAAACTTAGCACACCTAATCAAATTGTCGATGCCAGAGCCAGCGTAATCTGGGACGCCATAAAGATAACAAGATCAGTCCAGCACACATCACGTAGTATTAAGGTCGTTCATTACATTGCCCTGAGTAAAACAAGCAATGAATATCTTGGCAACGACAGTGCACGAAAAGTGCTAGGAACTGAAAAAATTATATTTCTAGTAATTGAATTCGTGTGGAAGATTAGAATGGGATAACAAAAATGAGATGTCACCTCCGTAAGTAGCTTGTTAACACTATTCTAAGTGACCACAGACTTAAGTGCATTGTATGTAAACATTTTCTTGGTAAGTAGTTATACTTACCAAGTATACCTAGAGAATCCAAATCCTAGTGCTAAGCAGAAGCAACCTTCGCATCTTGATAAACTGGGGCGACACACAATCGTGTAGGGTCTGTGAGGAGGCGGAGGAAACGCCTCTCCATCTTCCAAGAGAGTGCGGAGCACTGACGCAAAAACGTAGCATTCATCTGGGCAAGCACCTACTTAGCCCAGACGAGCTAAGAGACTCCACCCCAAAGAAAATCCTACAGTTCCTAGCAGCTGCAAGGGTTAGTGGCGCAGGTTAGGGTAGCGGTGGATTATGTTACGTTTGTGATAACCAAACTATGGCTATGGTTTCAACAAAATACGTGAAATGTGTTCCATGAACCTGAGCCGGGTAGGCATATCAGATTTCAGACCTTTTTTGACAACAAAATTCACGATATCCATTGCCAATTTATGAACGCAATATGTTCCCAGATTCCAGCTATAAACCGTGATGTACCACTCGCCGGTTCGCTGTGCACCAATGCATCTTCGGGATCCGACGAGTCAACTTTTATGTGGTTGGTCAATCACGTACGAATTTCCACAAGAAAGCTACCGGATTGACCAATCACGTTAGACTTTCTTAGTAGATTGTTTACGACATCGATTATTTGGGAATTTTAGAGCTATATTTTTATTTGGTAGTGGAATGGGAAGCAGTGCATTTTGTGAAACCTTTATTTTACCTACAAAATAAAGGTTTTATTATTATATTGAATTAATATAAATTAAATTAAATACAATTTTTTATTTTATTGTATGTCCTTTGAAGTTTAATTCCTAAGTGATGTGGTCTCGGTTACCCTCCTTTACAACATGGATATAAGCTTATACAGGCAAAAATTCATCAAACACGTAAAGGATACAGGTAATAAAGGACTACTTTATTATACACATACTTCGAACGAAACATGATACATATCCCCCAGAACACTCTTGCCAGCGATGTTATCAGTTCTCAATACATTTAAACCGAGTGTTCTCCTAAATTGAATCATACAATCGACCGTGCTCCACACTTTATCATGCTCTATCTATTGCTATTCATGACGCCTCCACGCAATTTGTGATGTAAGACAAACTTGCTGTTATTGCTAGGGTTTCGTTTAAGAGGAATTCCCGTTGAGAATTCTGTTCTGTTTTGAAAGGAATTTTGGTTTGATAAATCGACAAATATGTTGGAACTATTGCGTTGGAACTCTGTCAACCTACACCTGACTAGGTAAGGTCTAGGTAAGGTAGGTAAGGATTTACAAGAGTCAGTATTACAGTGTTTTAAAAGATACATCATAGTAAACTTTTTTTACACTCTGTTTGTAAAGTTTTTGTTTTTATAGTGCGTAAGCCTCACACTCTGGCAAATTTCTAAGAAATTTGCCAGAGTGTCATCAGCGGCTTCTTTTCACTCACATCCATATACAATGGCAGTGCACGCGAATAGCTAACGTGTTATTCTGAAATATTCTGTACAGTATAATTTTCTTCATGCGTAATTGACTTGTTGTTCAACTGATTTTAGTTGAACCTACACCCGTACGACTGGAATCGAACAATTCGTACGATGCAGATACGTATCGTATGTAAGCTTCGTATGATGACGATGATTGTCATCATGGTACGATGATGAAAAGGTTTTAGTGTCATCTACAGAGTGTTTTGATTTGGCTTACTTTATGGGCCAAAAATAAATGACCTTTATTAACAAATTAAGTATAGTACCTACAGTGGACGCATCAAGCAAAAAAACAAGAGCGTGGGTTGGCTCAGATCATATGCAGTAGTAAAAGTATATATAATAACAGAAAAAGTATAATAAGTTTCTGCGGAACAATGTTTTTATAGGCTGAGGCACAGATATTATAATACTATACTAGGCTGAGGTAACACCTGATCGGCATGCCTCAAAAAAACTTTTTTAATTTTCTTCGCACCGCAAGATTTGTAAAGGTAGGTACCGAAACGTGGGTAAATTGGTTAGAACCGCGCGCTCTGTTCATTTTTATATCTATGAAAAGTTTCTTACTTGAAACGCAGGTGCAAAAAATTATGCTATTATGTAATGCGATCACGGCCGAGTTGCGGGTTCCACAAGCAATGATACTTACTTGTTGTGAAAATCCCTTAGTCAGCCACTACGTTTAATAATTTGTTAATCTACTAATCAAGATAAGGAAACTTATAAGTATAAACTTAGGTGTAACATTATGCCGGGTACAACAAAGGTTCAACTGTGAAACTCAGTAGGAACATTTTACAAACACAGACTAATTTCAATTGATTTAAAATTGTTTCGACCCGTGTGTGTTATTTTGTTTGTTCTCATTGGAATAAACTAATTTTTTTTATTTTAAATGCCTACAATGTGATCCTGATCATGACCTACTATCAGAAATGTTAATAGATATCTTGTTTGACGTCACAATTTTTGCATAAAATTGATAGAGCCCACTCGTTTTGTATAAATTCAAGAAAAATAATACCACACAGCATTATCTAAGCCTCGAAAAAGTAGAGCTTGTTTATTGTACTGCATACTTATATCTTTGGTACCTACATAATTTGGTAGAGAAACATAGTAAAGTCAAAATTACAGCCAATCAACCAAATAGTGGAATCGTGCGTCCTCCAGCCGACATGAGGTAGTCTCATGAATACGCTCCATTAATAGAGGGCAGGTGTGAGTTTTTTCGAAACCCTTTAATCTGGGGCTGGTTGATGACACTCATGTTTGGTATCTGTATTCGTTAGTCAATTACCTTCGGATTTGTGGTGGCTTTTGTTTCAACATATCATTATTTCAGTCAAACTATGTACACTGCTGGATGTACCCAAAAGACCTCCCCAAAAGATCACCACAATGACGGTCATTTTGCTGCGCTTCAACCTTTTGTTTAAAAAATCATAATATTTTAAGCCCATAGAAATTCTGTAACAGTAGTTAGATAGTTAACAATAGAAAATTTATTCTGTTTGGGAATCCAGATTCAGAGTAATTAATAAGAGCTCAAATAGGTACAAAAATGGCTGCAGCTAAATGTGGTTACCAATTAAAAGAAAAAAATGTAACAACAAGGATTTCATCAGCAGCGGATGATTCCTCAGTGATGCAAGTTCAAGTAAACACGGTGCAGTAGTGCACTAATGCACTACACTAATATTTATTTGGTTTGATCGTTTTCTGTATTTTATTAGCTTATGCCTGCGGCTATGCACGCGTCGCTAGACACACTAGATATATTATAGACAAACATGACAAAACAACAACAAACATGATTTGAGACTTTTCAGAATAACTCAGAATAACATACTTACTAGAAGATACAAGCATAATTTTATTATTCTTTCTAACGGTTATGTAGATAGGTACTCTAGTCAGGTAAGCTTATTTGATTGCTTTCTGCGATTAGGGTCTAGATTCAACTTGTTATTTACCTAGCCTGTAATAGGTGTTTATCCTCTTATTCCAGACACAGGTCTTATTAAACCTCTGAATAATTAATGCCATTCCTGAATAGGGCACCGAATAAATGATTCATTATTATGAATCATTCAAAGGTATTCCTTTGAGAGGTAGGTACGTAACTTAGAGCGGGGGAGTTGGATTAGTACGAAATTGTAAATTGTTTGTTTTGTGTCAAGCTATGTACCCAAATGTCTTCTTTAAGTAAGTACTTAAAAGATTAAAAATAATTTATAACCTAGATAATAGTTTTGATAAATAAACTCCTTTTTATATTTTTTTTCTACTGGTCTGACCCGGGATTTGAACACAGGACGTCATAATCAGCGGTTGAACAAGCTGACCGCTAGACCAACGAGGCAGTCAGCCATATAGATGGATGGAGTAGGTATGGAGGAGAATGCATGTGTATATCGTACTCCCAAATAATCTCTTTTCAGCTCCAAATGAACGTGTCATTCAAATATTCGCAAATCCTCAAATCCAATTATCAGTGACTGACACGCGAGGTGACTCCGCCGGTATTATTTAACCTTGTTGAGACAGATTGTGTTTTGATGGATTTATCAGATCAATACCCGTCAAGAGTTAGTGTGACTCGCGTGCCGAAGGTTTCGTACAGGTAGAAACTTGTAAATACTGTATATTTTTGTAATGTTACTACACATTTTAGGATTTTGGATTTTTTACTTGCTTTTTCATGATTCTAGCTCAACAAAAAGCACCATATCGATTTTGAATCCCTAGCGAGTGTCGAAATATGTGTTATCTATTGATCGCGTGACGACTAAGTAAAGTATGGTAATTGCAGATCTGAGTATTTCTTTATACTATCTCTTGAATAAAAGGAGCTTAATAGACAGACAGATAACGAAATGATAAGGGTTCCATTTTTTCTTTTTAGGTAGGAACGGAACCTTAACAAAATCCCGATGCCGATAAGGTAGAATCCCAAAGTCATTAGTAGATTCGATACCTTGATGTGTTGACCTGAGCGTTGCGCATGTAAGCGAGACAAAGTGAATAGATGCTCCTACATAACCAACCCTTTATTTGAAATTAATTCCAATATAAATGAATTATTGCGTCGTGCGAAAATCTGGCTAATGGTTTGAAAAACACTGTACTTTTTCATTTTTGAAATATTATATTATGTTAGTTCTAGTTAATAAAAGCAAACGAATAAAACAATTCCGCACTGCAGTAGACGTTGAAACTGACATTAATTTTGCTGTACGGCTATTCAGACTATTAAAGAGCTGGTGTAGCCAACGCCGTGAAACGAGCACCAGCATTAGGCACCAGCAGCTATGTGTCACAATAATGGTGAAACTTCTTACATTATACACAACAACCGTACCTAATGTTCATTTTAAACGACGAATGGAGCAATAGTGCTTATCCTGCCTGGGATTTGATTGTTTTGAATAACTGCTGTGAAATTTACTAGTACTTAGATACTAGTATAAACCTGGATATTGTGGGCCTATATGTAGATAGATATTTTTTAGGTAATGTTTATTTACTTAATCATACATTTTACATTGAGGATTAACTGACTGACTACATAGAAATAGTCATAGAAGAAATAAAAATCTCAATGGATCTAGTCAATGAGTCGATCGAGAATCGTCCGACTTTTTCGTGGGTGCTGGATTTCGAGTTCGTATTACCAAAAGTCATAGGATTCCGCTATTAATGAAAACACGGCTCGTTCAACTAAAAATAATGATGACCAAGTTCTTGTCCTACTAAAACCTGCTATTTAGAAAAGTGAGAATGGCTGCAATACGAAATTCTAAGGCAATTTCCAACCGTGTATCCGTAACCAGTGAAAAGGTAGTGCCAAGAGATAAACCTTGCTGTTAGTCGCCAGAGCATTTCTCAATGAAACAAAGCCTCCGTCACAGTTATCTGAAAGCCCGATCTGAACCACTACACTACAGAACGGATTATGTTCCGGTATTCAACAAAAGGTTTGTGAAGTAAATAGAAGTAGTTTTTACTGCCTTACTTAATTAAAAACCATAGAAACAAAAGGATGGTGCCACTTACTCATTATGAATGTAAGCAGGTTAACTACAAACCTAGTTTTTGTTGGAAGAACACCAACGTTCCATCCCTTATCGAGGGTTCATCAGGGTGAGAGCGGTTCGCGTCGCGCCCGTAACGCGTCCTTGCGCTCTCTGAATTCGTCAAATTACGTACGGTTTTATAATAAAATAGTACACTTAGATAAAAACAAAACGTTTTGTGTATTCCTAGATTTTTTTTCCTTTTTTTCATGGCTTTGGAAATAACGGCTGATACAGATTGGAAGTACCTATAATACATGTGGCACCGATCCCACCGTAGAATACTTGAGTAAAACAGGGTATACCTTCTCTACGGTGGGATCGGTACCTACTTTGAAGAAAGCCGCAGTGTAGGTTATATTCTTTCAGAAAAATGTCGGTGTATAACGGGAGCTGAGCGAGGTGACTAGAGAGTCGCCTCATAACCAATCTACTGTCAGACGAACTGTTCCATTTTCAGCCATTTTACTATCTTGTGAAAGGAACTATAGGTGTTGGTCCATGCTATTATTTAATAAGACTGCAACGGTGCTTAAATCGTGAACCACCAGTGCAGCCGCTGTGCTCCGAATGTTCGGTTGTTTATTTTTTACAATCCATTGCGCCTCGTTCAAATGAATTCCTCCAAAGAATAGCCATTATTTACGACGTAATTATTTACATCGTAAATAATGGCTATTCTTCCTACAGGTAGTGGATTATGCCAATAGAAGTGTTTTTAAGTTGTTTGACGTTTTGTCGGACGATATTGACTTAACTTGACTTCTGTGTTGGAAACTTGTGTCTTGTGTGAGTTATAAACTTTTCTGCCAGATTATTCATGGAAATTTTATGGTCATAAAAGGCTGTTTATTTTTTATATAAACTAGTTTATGCCCGCGGCTTCGCACGCGCTGTTTCTATGGAAAAGTTTAAAGGTGATTTCTATCCCATAGGAACTGATTTAAGGGGTAAAAAGTAGCCTATGTTTGATTCCAGGAATAAAATTACCTTTGTGCAAAATTTCAGCCCGATCCGTTCTGTAGTTTTGGCGTGAATAGTTAACAAACATCATCATATTAGTGTGATGTGATGTGATTAATACGAATAGAAACCTCCTAATTCAACTTTGGATATAAACTCGTAATGTGGGTACTTTTATTAACTACTGACCGGCGTTACGGGCGTAATGTAACGTGTTACACAGCGAGCGTTCGTGCATCTGTACGGGGAACGAAGGCGCTCGCAACGAGCAACGAGACGGATTTTAGCACACGGCGTAACGTATCATGCCCTCTGTGAATGGAGTACATTACGCCCCGTAACACCGGTAAGTACCCGGTTTAGGAGATTTTGACAACTTTGCATTCTTTTGTAATATATTTATAAATCCATCATAGAAGGTATTATCGGTCCCTAAGTAGTTCATAGGAAGCAGTCCTATGAATTACTTAGGCAGACGAACAGTTCCATTTTCGATTAAGAAATGTAGGTAAGTTCTATCAGAACCACCGCAAACCTGTTAAGTGGCAATATCCTGTGGGCGATTTCGAGTAGAAACCTAAAGGTATACCTACCCACCCGCTGTAATTTATGCATGGAACAGTTAGAATTGCGATCCATGCTCTCTGGAATTGAAGTTTGGGACTGTTAGTTACAAATTTCCTTTACAGGAGTAGAACCTTCGAAGACAGTGAAAGTTTTTAAAAAAATTGTAGAACTTCGAAATTAATTTTTTAAGATTTACCTACCAATCTATCATGGCATTCTATAAAATTGAATTGTGTATCCCTGAATTCACGTAAGAAACTGGGTAAGTTGCAATAGAAATAGATTGCTATAGGTCCAATTTTTTACCATAAACATTTATTTAATAACTTAATCTAAACCGATTTGATTCCTTGATTTTTCGTATCAACGAAAATGTCATCGAAAATGTAGAGTTTGACCTTTCCTTTCATTTGAGCCATTAACTGAAAGTCTAGCACAAGTAGTTTCCGAGATATAGAGTGTTTGATGCCGAGCCTATGGCCTATTTGTGTTCTATTGTGTTCTTTATACACTTGTTAGATACTCATACAAGCACTGTCATTTTATGTACTTTTGACATTTGCTGTCACTTCTGACATTCGCTGTCATTTTCTATATTTTTTGACATTTGCTTTCACTTTTGACGTTTGCTGTCTCATTTGACATTTGCTATTGATGATGATGATGATGTCTTCATCATCATCGTCATTATCATTGCCTATATTCGTCCACTGCTGGACATAGGCCTCCCCTAGTGAGCGCCATAAACGTCACTTGATCAAAAGAAAATACTTCGATAAGTACATTGAGCCGGCAATGTATCATCAACACCGAAATATCAGTTGCAAAAAAGGTCTCAGTAGTCCGGTTAATTAATTCAACCGGACTACTGATACATCGAGCGACTCAGTAGTCCGGTTGAGTTAATTTTAACCGGACTACTGAGACTACACCCTAAAAAGCACTTTTGTAAAAATTCAAAAGATTCTGTTGAAATATTTTTATAGCTAATACAGTCTAATTTATTTCTATTATTTGATTGTAATCTTCTTTGTACAAATTAAAAAATTATTGCTAAATGATGATCGAATTAACCAGTTTATTTTTTATTTATTTTTTTTCACTATCCAGGCCGTAAATTTATAGAAACATACTGCCTGGGTCCAATAAGAAAGCATGATCTGTACCCGTTTTCAAAGCTGGCGTTCTAGAAAACACAATACTTCCCCAAGTAATATACAATAGAATGCAGCTTTTATATGCATGAATCATCAATGAATGCAGCTTTTATATTATGACATTTCACGTGAACTTTCGTCTGGCAAGAGAAAGCGACTATGCAAAGTGTTTGGCAATGGAAGTACTTGATTTCTCGGGTTATGGTACATCTGGTCCGAATCTTAAACTCATCCGCAGACGGTATCCCGAAGAAATTACCAAAAATAAGCTTAATACCATAACGAATTTGAGATTTATTACCTCGCCCAAGTACTAATTTAAAATGATCTTGCAGGGCAGAGCCACTGTGCAAAGTGTCTGGTGTTTTTGCGTAATGCCACTATGACCCAAACTTCAGAATCAGTGATCGTTCCTACCTGTGTTCCCCACACAACGCATACACAGACAAACTCCAAGATTTTATAAAATAACGAAGGTCTGGCGGTTGCAGGATAAAGAGTTATGCATTTTAGTGTAATTGTAATTGTAAGTAATTGAATTTAAACTCGCTTCGGTAGGTAATAAAATAAAATTCTTACATTCTACCCCTTTAAATTTTATAATAATTTTGTTTCATTTTAACAGACATATGACTGCCTATCTGTACAGAATATCTACATAGATAGGTCTCTAGAAAACCCAACAAAATTGTAAAACTTATTTTTCAATATAATGTAAATTCAGAAACTTATTTAAAATATAACTTTTATAACAATGGCAGAACGGCCAAGCTGAGTTGACTTCAAAACTTTTTCATTATTTCATTCCCAATGCCATTCTACTTGCAAACTATCGCTGTCCAATCAATAATTAAAAGTTCAAAACTTGGGTTGTGAGCTGCTCAGATTGTTAGGTACTTTTATTTTACTATAAAAACTATCGTAGTTTGACGAATTCATTACGGATGTAAGCGGGTTAACTACGAACCTTATTTGTGTTGGAAGAACACCAACGTTTCATCCCTTAACGAGGGACATCTTCAGGGTGAGTGCGGTTCTAGACGCGCGCGTTCCGCATCCCTCCGAGCACTGCGCGCGAGCGCGCGTTGAGCCCGCGACGTGAGCGCCGGGGGTGGGGGTGGTGGGGGGTGCGCTGCTTGAAGATGCTGTAGGGCGTGAGAGTCATCTCTCCTACTTTTATTTTCCAAATAGAAATTGGATTTGTATTGGGCTGGGGCAAGGGGCGAGCAGTCTTTTCATTCGGCACTAAAATGAGTGTTGAAGTTCCTCCAGACTAATTGGGTGCTGAACAAACAAGTTGGAGTATAAGTTGTTGTTTTGTGGATCATTATGGCGTAAACTTTGCACTGTGTAAGAATTTAGTTCGGCGCTCCTATGAAATATTTTTTTTAGAAGCGCTAAGCAAATTTAATCCTGAATTACTTCTTACAACACTATTGATTGTGTAGGTAGACCAATTACCTTGGAAAATAATTAAATTTTCCTAGTAGGATAAATAAGTGGTGGCCTGAACTCGAAACCCGATATATTTACTTTACTTTTATGAGACTCATGGGACTTTAGATGAAAAACTACCCACATACTCTGAATACCTGCTTACACAATCACTGACCACTATTTCGTTACTTCTCATCAAAGCTGAAAGAGGCAGATCACTGAGACCGTATGAAGTGTATTGTATTAAATATATCAGTAGCCAAAGTACCCAAAACACAAGCTCTGCTAAGCTTGGGGCTAGATAATGCTGTGTGAAATGTCCAGCATTATTTATTTCTTTATTTACTTTAGTTGATATAAAGGTGTTGTTGATATAGGTATGAAATTCACAATACAAAGCTATGTATGGTCTAAATGAAGGTTGACGTAGCTAACTAATCTTTTGTTGATGATAATGATTTTATATCTACAATATTTTTTTTGGTTCCGATTCCTGCGAAAACTTGTCAACAAACTTTTGAATTGAATTTGGTGGCCGGTGGTTGCTTAAAAATGTATTGAATTCAAAATAACTAACAATAAATCGCACCAAATTTCAATTAAATACCATAATGTGGTGGTTTTAAGCACATGCATAGTAGAGTGAGGGCTATGTGCATCACACTTTGCATTCTGATGCGACCGATCCGCCGCATCCAAATTAATATTAAATCAGAGCTATGGCACATGGGCCACTCACCGGGGCTGTCCCACATTATATTTTGATATCCTTAAGACAAACCATACCTATATAATTTAGTTTAGCCTGTATCGTCGCAATTTCGGACATAAGCTTCCGAATCTCTGGCGTCTCCTTTTATTTCGGATTAAAAGTAAGAAGTACTTGTTATTCTAGGTTTGTGCGTGGGATCGCTATTGAGAGAGATATGAGATAGAGGTTATGACTTTTTTAAATGACCTCTGAACGATCTATGAAGGAATATTTCTTGCCAGTATTTCAAAGTGCAAGAACCTCTCCTATCGACACGAAGATCCTAGTAGCCTACTTTTCATCTCTAAATAATCCAGCATTGAAGGTTTGATAACTCTTTTATGACATTAAGACGTAGAAGCGTTGCAACTTCTTCTTCAAAGTATTTTTTAATGCCTTTTACGGGCAATCGACCTGAAGGTAAGTGTCCACTACCACGTTACTGAACTAGGAAGTTTCGGAAAGCGATCGGCAGTTTAAAGTTATTTTAGGTAACTAGCGCAAGGTAAGTTTGGTCTTTGCCACGTGATGTAGTAATTCTTGAAGCAGTTTTGACAAGTTTCTGAGTCAACCGAGAGGCGAGGTGGTGGCGGTTCGATTAGTGCGATTTTTTATGGAGTTTTATGAGTGATGATCTCGTTGGGATTTATAAAAGTGCCAACCCTACGTTACAAACAAACAAAACACTCATCAATAAATTATTAGGACCCTTTTGTGGGTAACCGACCCAGCTTTTAATTACGTTACAGTTGTTGTTTATCGTCAAATACTGTATCGCTAGGTTTTTGTGGTCGCTTTTTGACTGATGGGTATTTTACGAGTCTCACTTGTAGTTATTTTCTACCAAATATTTGAATTGGTAACATAAAAAAATCAGAGTGTCAGTCACGTGGTTATTTGCTTGGATTAAATCTAAACACACATGATGACTGATCGAGTTCTTCGAAAAAAAAAAACAATTATCATCCAATGCATCCAAACTTATAAGTGATTTTAAGAAATCAAAGAATTCTCTACAAACTTTTATAGTTTTATTAAATAATTGATATATTATAATTATTTAATACTACTCAGTATTTAAAGAGGTGTTTTCGCTACCAAGTCTAGAGACCGAATCCCCGACCTCTCGTGTTTTTCCCACCAAAACCGCTTCTGCTCAATATGACGTCGACAAACCACAGACAAGACCGCGCTGCTTAATTCAAAGACAACGCGTCAAAGTCAAAATAGAAGAAAACACGAGAAGCCGTCAACTGTCTACAAGTCAAGCGAATACCTACATAATAAGGTAGATTTAAATTAGTCTTAAGTTACTCTAATGGTTATTATTATTTTTTCATAGATATTAGGTCAAAATGACCTGGATTTACAATTTTATTCAAAACAAACACCGAAATCATTACAGTACGTACTACTACATACTACCTAATACTAATACTACCTACATAAACCTGATTTATATTCCCAATGAAGAAAAATAAACCTGAAAATATTACCGTGTATTACCACTGACGGGGTTCTCAAAGCCATTGGTGTCCTGTGACCTTTTTTACGCAAACCACACAACGAGGATCACATACAACACAACAGCCGAAAACAAAATAAATAGAAAAGAATATTTTTATTTGCAACACATTCAGATCATGCTGTTAAATAAAAACCTACTGCAGACAAACAGACTCAATGCATTAAGTCACAAAACTCTCTGTCTCAGCATGAGCTGATTGAACACTCGTTATAATTATAACCAAGGCTGGTCTTCCGACAAAGCCGTTTCGTGGTGTCACGGAAGCAAAATGTTGACACAAAACAATCAAAAATTAACAGTACCGAAAACATTATTTAGTAGTTTTGACATTTACACGTGACATTTCTTAATCACACATTGAGAAAGCTGAGCATCCCACAAACACTACATGAGTAATTTATACGGAAATGACAATACAATAATTACAATCCGTTTAATTTCATTTGAAAATTTATAAATTACACTCTCTAACTATGTATTGCACTGAACCGGGTAATTATACATAACTGTTAGCAATTAAATACGTATTGTAAATAATAAACTCCCCATCTGTTCCTGAAAACAGTATTTTACTCTATATTCAAGAGCTTTGACTTGAGGTACAAGTTAACTTTATTTACTATCGTGGTACCTAACAACCATTTAGTTAAAACTAACTGGTTGTTAGGTACCATTAATTCAACACAATCCTCTGTCTCTAAATGGTAAAATACCTATCTGACCGGCTATCCAAGATCCCGACCTATTCAAGTTTACTATTTAAGTTTCATTTTCACCACACAAAAGCATGTTCAGCCTTCTGGTACAGTCACCGAAGAAGATTTACCCTCCTTGTCACAATGTACCGCGGTTGTTGCCATAGCGGTTCAAAAACCGTTGAATATGTCACAAGTTGGATGGCCGCCAAACCCAGCTATATACCACAGACTAGCTGTTTACCACGGGTTGTGTCGCTGCCTGTTATAATTTATTATGGTATTTTAACAGAATTTGATATGCAGACATAAGTATAGGTCGACGTTTTTCACCGAGCTATAATAAATTGTAACTTCTTCAAGAATTGATTTGCATAACCCAAATAGATATAGTAGCCTACGTTCTATAGCGATGGGTACCTATAACCAAGCTCCTCGTTTTCAACTGAATGACTTAAAATAACGGTTGTGGATATTCTTGCATTTAGTACTGTTATAGACCTATAGGTAAAGTGCGTAGGTAGTAGGTACGAACTAGCAGTTCGCCACGTTTCTATTTTTAATGCGACCATGCGTCTAAACTGATTCAAGTTTTATTTATAAATCTACCTAAATCATATAGGTACTACAGAACCTAAAGGTGCAATGTTTGACTGCATTGGCATAATGATACGTCATCGTTGTATCCGTAATCGGAATGTAGCGTTCCAATTTACAGCACCTATCTATCGCTTCATTTCCGCATGTAGATGCTAGCTTTGCGCGTGTATTTTTCTCACGCACGCCCTTTACAGCCGAGCCAATCTCGTCCATTGTTTTCTGTATTTCTCTAACACAATAAGTTACAAGCAGAAAGACAACTGATAACAATTGTATAAAAACTTGTTGTAACTAAGAATAAGACTTAAAGTTGTCGCAAAAAAAAAAGAGCAGAGGCGTACTGCTACCGCGCAGCATAAAAATGTGCATTTAATATGATACTCGTTATATTAAGATGCATTTCATATTGTTGGCATCAGATGACAGACAACTCGCGGGCGTTTGAATTGAAGCAAACGCTTCCTTAAGGTAAGCCATTTTGTCACTGTAAAATCTTAAGATAACGTTGCATTAAATGCACATTTTTGTGGTGCGTTTTAGCAGCGTTGGATTAATGAGCGCAGAGCTTTAAACATGATCTTCGAAGCTTTTCATGACGTTTGGCAGATTCCTTCCTCCTTTTGAATTCACGAGACGTCTCACACGTTTATACGTATTTTTCGGTTTGAGACATCGGTGTGTGTTCCTGAAGCTTACAACGTGGTTAATTATTAGTACCAGTTTCTACTTCACTTGCTAAAATTTACCTTTTTCCGACATAATTAGCATTCATGATTACGCATTGAAATAATAAGAAGGAATGATTGGTCACTTCAATATGATACGACCGCGCAACATTACAATCACTACTGATACGATTGCGGAAGATATGAGTATGAATTGTGTAGGTACCTACCTGCCTATAAATGGATAGTGCACATAATATAGGTAATGTACAATATAAAATTACATAATTAAATTTGGCCAAAATTGCTGATCATTGAAAATTTTCACGTACAATGCGTTTTTTGTCGTTGACTCTACCTACATCTACACTTTAAAATTGACTGTGACTTGACTATCCTGTTTGTGTCATTATCCACATGTTGGTCAAATCACGGTGAGTATATAGACAACCGTCTGTTTGTGCTGCCAAGACAAACCAAAACAAACGACCTTTGTGTCTCAGCCTTCACAATAAAAACATCAACACCTTGACTTCGTAGATACTTTTTCTATTCCTGTCTCGTTAAGCAGTGTTAACTGTCACTTGTTCACAAATAAAAATAAACCGTAGGACAGCTTCCTCTCTGTTATTCCAGATGTTGTGGCCGTGGCGTGACAGTAGGGCGCAAATTGCCTGACATCATTGATGAAGGAAGATTACCAGAATATTTGTCCTGAATATATCTAGCTTTTAATTAATCGCCTATGATAAAATTGCCATAGATTTAGTGACGCTTTACGGGAGGTTGTATTAGAAATTTATAGTAGACAGGTTTTGTGAAATGAGGTATGATGAATTAACAGTTTAAAAAACGACGTTGTTCAGGAACGAGTAATCATAAATTGATAATTCCCTGTTCATAATGTCATTTGTCGAGGAAAATGGCAGAGCCCTTAATTTATTACCAGTGCTATATTTCCTACTATTTAAATTTCTGGTGGATTTTTATTTTCAAAAAGATATTGTCATGTGTCTCATCTGCACCTGTCAATATTACTATGCACCTGGATAGTTATATTATCTGTGCTGTATTTATAAACAACCGTTTTCCGCGATAAAATATCTATTATAAAATAGATCTCGCTATTATTTCGATCTCACTCGACCTAATTCATAACCTGGTGAAACCGTTAAATCTATAACTTTGTTGCCTCCAACAATCAAATCAGAGCCAGCGGCTCTCATGAGCCCTCCTGATGGACGACCGCCGCTATCGCAATCTGATTGATACGAGTGATGGAAACGATACTTTAACCTTTTCATCAAAGCTTTGGCATCTAGACCTAGGCAATGTTTAGATTCTTTCCGATTCAATTGCTTATAATGATGATTCATTCATAACCAAATGAGCACCTACCAATTAAATCGTTTATTTTCAGCAAACAATAATTTCGCATACGTAAAGAAGATATTTATGATTATCATCTAAGTTCATTGTTAAGTTGGTTAAACTGTTTGACTTCCGAATTATATAAAAAAGTAGAGAGAGAGAATTTTAACTTTGGAAGATATTGGAGTTAATCTACTGATTTCCAAAATTATTTCAAGTAGTATAGGCTTTTCCTGTACCATACGTAACCGAAACAGTAAGCAAAACCTAGTGTGAAATAAGTTGATCAGACCAAATATTGTGCCTTGTGAATCCTGTCATTGTTGTTTCAAAGGTAACTCATATTCGCCGTAGAAATCTTTATTTCGGGCTTTTGCACATCTATTTGGTATGTATTGGAAATAAAAGAGGATCCAGAATTCGGCAAATCTAAATTGCCTGTAATTGTGATCTCGTCAAAGAGAACATTCTAAAAGTGGAATCGTCTTTATGCGTCCACTAAACCAGATGTGCATAGCAAAAATCAATAAAATCCCTACATTATTAATAAACCGCAGTTTGTACATAAAATCTACCGTGTGGTTAAGCTGAAATATCTTCAGTGACGACTGAATTTTCGTAAGACCGGTAGCTATAGAGTCCAACCAGACGCCAACCAGGTTACCTGCAGCAGATGTGATTCATTTGAACTTATGTATTGATATTGACATTCCTCATCAGCACGATTACATCCACTGCTAAATATGCCTCTCAAAACAAATAGGTTTTGCGATAGTAACCGGGCTTGGAAAGCGGAATGGTGATCACTGTAAAGGAGTTGTGTAAATCACATATGAAAGGTTTCTGCCCTTTCTCTGGTGGGTTCCTTTAGTACACTGGTAGTTCCTTTAGACATCCACGGGCATGGTCGATTCTTACGTGGTAACTGCCATGGCCAGATATTACAGTATGCATTACTATCCATTAATCGACACGAATCCAAACGATTAATATAATTAGATGAGATAATGCTGATGGTAACGTTTTATAGTTCATCTAGATTGCACTAAAAGCCGATATCGATAGGACCAATCCACAGTGATTTGTCTCTGGTAAGTGGAACGAAAGTGGACGCGGGACGAGCGTGAGGTACGTACTCCAATTATTTAGGGCAACAGGCGCTGATACCACAGATTAAATATTATCTACTAAACAATATGCCAGACATCATCCATTTAATTGCGTAATTACCCTTCCCTGTGTCAATGAAATAAATTCCACGAATGTGTGGAATTTTTAACGATGTGTAAATTTTGCATAGTCATATAAGCAGTGTCCATGCAAATGCCAGGCTAGCAGAATAAATGCAGCATCCGTGTTTACCGGTTTATTGCCACACAATGCCCATAAATGTGACGTCATTTGTTCTTTTTTATTGTCCACTCTTTATGCGGTATGGGCAATAAGGGTAATTTAGTCGGGGCATCAGGGAAGCCCACTTTTTATTAACTACCAAATGTTGGGAGGAGGGCCTCAATTATATTTTACCCGTTCTCCGCGCGATCGTTGTAATAGGTATTAATTCCACAAGTAGCTAGGATTGCATTGCATCTTTCATCAGAATGATTTATGTCTGATCATTGTTATTAATTAATCTATCTGGGTGTGTTTCTTTCATCGCAATGAAAAATCTAGGTAATTGTAAGGAATATTAACTGGAAGTCAAGTTAATATTCCTCATAAGACTTATATTTCTCAAGTAAGTCCACGTTCACCTGCGTAGATAGATATTGTTTTAAGTTTATAAATCAGCTTCCGATAAAAGGTATTCCATCAAGGTTATACCACTAGTACTAATTCCCATTCAGTGAGCGATTGGCGCGCTACTGACTCGGGAAATTCCTTTATTCAGCGCATTCTGTTTCACTGGAAGTAGTCTGCTAGCTAATTCAGTTACCTTCAATGTATCTATAGGTGATCCATTCAAGAGATTCTCAATGAAGATGAATCCTGACTTTTTGTAAAAAAGCTTCAAATCTACTTTGTCTTCTTCCAGGATTTTTTTTCAACTGATGTTGGTTTTATTCAAAGATTTTACTATTATTTTTATCTAAATTCACCTGTTTAGGGAATCGCCGTTATTCGGGGGAGCCTGTTTTATAATCTCATTAACCTTTACCATTCAAAAAGTTATTTTATTTAATTGAACAACATGATCGTTCAGTGTGTGGGTTCAAAAGTCACTTTAAAGCGTCAACGCTTTGATAGCGCCTTTTAATTTGTGTAGTGGCGACATCAGTTACTATTTTGGAATTACAAAAGCAGGTTCGCAGTTTCAACAGATTATGTTCCGATCAAAAAAATATATTGTGAAAATCATTACCAAGTCATCATCATCATCAACTATAGGTTGATGATGATGATGTCTGATGAAAAATGAACCTATAGTTGATGATGATGATGACTTGGTAATGATTTCAACGTCCATAGCTGGACATAGGCTTTCCCTTATGATATGAGTGCCATAGCGCCCTGTCTTTAGCTTACCGCATCCAGTTTCTGCCTGCAGGTCGTCATCTCTTAATGATTGGTTATTGTGTTTCTGTGTGCTAAATTTTATTCCTTTATAGAGTATTTTCTCGCGGCAAGCTGAAGACAGGGCGCTATGGCGCTCATTAGGGGAGGCCTATGTCCAGCAGTGGACTAATATAGGTTGATGATGATGATAGAGTATTTTCTTTATGTCCGTCCGTATTTCATGTAATTTTGTATATTTGTAGTATACCCACCTACTAAGTATTTTCCTTTATGTACATACTAGCTTCAGCCTGCGGCTTCGCACGCGTATTTTCGATATAATAAGAAGCCTATTATTATCTAAGGCTTTGCTCTAAACGTACGCCAAATTTCATCTTGATCTGTTCAGTAGTTTTGGAGATCCTACGTAAGAAAAATTCAGATTTCACAAACTTTCGGCTTTATAATATTAGCAGGATTACATTACAGTAGGATTATAGACAGGCAGACAGGAGGATTTTTTACGGCTGACTTGTTTGATCAAGCGCCGGGCCTATAATTATGTTATCAACTACCTACCTAGCTTATAATATTAAGATTTGTATAAAATTATTGCAAATTATTAAAACAAAACACACTTTGATGGCATCAACACCTACACGCCCCCAGCGTATCGCTAGAATTCTTTTATCATCTCAAATGACCCTGGTAATTTATGAAATTTAATAAAATACCTATATGGTTGTCATGTTTTTATTTCGCACTTATCTGGTTAACTTGAAGACTGCGAAAGAGATGTAATTATTTTAATCTTGTTTGCGGTAGTTACGGAAAGCCCAGCATTACTTATGATATTTTTCTAATAATTCTGTTTCTACATAAGTTACCTACCTAAACAACATGGGCGTATGCATCTTGCTGAGAAAGATCATTTTATTTTTATGCAAGCACAATCGTCTTGGATGAGTAAACATGTTAACAAAGCGTTCATAGCAACGAGTGAGCATGTCATGAAGTAGAGATAAAGGGTTGGCTATGCCTAGGCCTAGTTAGATGATAAATCTCTGCATTGTAAGGGCCAAGTCACACGATCACCTCTCGCTGTTAGAATAAAGTGATAATGAGTTACAATTTTTCCTTATTTCTCCCCAACTAATAAATAGCATTTAATTCAACATCAGCGCCTTGAAATAAAACATTACATCAAACGAAATCTTCAAGGAGAAACGGAGAATAAACATGAATCAGGACCATCTTCTTTAAAAATTTGAATATTTTGAGTCAAAATTCAAACACTATAGCCCAAATTTTATTATATTCGGGGTAGGTAGGTAGGCACCTATTCAGAAGCCATTATCGCGCCATTTGCTCATCTATTCATAGTTCCTAGTCAGTGAAAATAGTTATACGTTGAAAGATATACGACCGGACTTCCACTAATTTGCAGGATCTTACAACATGTCTTATGAACCCTTGAAAATCTTTGTCTCATTTTGCCAGCATTTTTAGGGTTTTGAAGATCGAAGATCGGTTTCAAAACCCTTATGGTCTCGCTTTGTCTGTCCTTTTTTCCCTCCTTAATAACTCGAAAACTACTGCAGCTATCAACTTGAAATTTAAAATAATAATACATTTCGTGCGCCTGTACAGATTTAGAGAAAAATAAATGAAAATAAATGAAAAATGAAAATGAATATTTTCCATACAAATTGTGATGCCGAAATTTTAAAAGATACCTACAGAGTCATATGGGGTATCAAATGAAAGGTATCGGTTTGGACATTTCAAAACAGTTTTTAAAATTTCTGTAGCTTTCATACTTTTTGAAATATTTCGTAAAAAGTCGAAAAATTTACGAAAAATTTACCCACCTTAACCGAACCACCCATTAATCCGAAGCATGCAGAGAGATCTATCTGAAATGTAGGTTGGTACCTACTATTCTTAGGTATTCGTTAAATTGCGAAGTCTCTAACCGGTACTTTTGGTACATATATGTATATTGACAAACGTTCAAAACCCTCGGCGCGCGAGTTACACTCGCACTTGACGCATCTTGTTTTTTTCAGACAGAGTATTCCTTAAATGTGTCTCGGCTCAGTGAATCCCAATTTCAATTACATTAGCCTAAAAATCTGAAAACCAAATGGAATCTTCGCTAAGTTAATTTTTTAAAGAAATTGTTAAATGAAATGACTAAGTCGACCTCATCTTTTGATGGAGAGGTACAGGGTCCAACTAAAGGTATAGTTGATAAGTGAAATATTGAATAAAATGGTAGAGGTCCTATGCTATTTGATATTTTAGAACAGTGAACTCAAATCGTAAAAATAAATCCCGTTTGGAGGGACGAAGAATAACGACGTTTCTAAATAACGTTTTAATTTATAAGTTAGGTCTGGTAACATCATTGTTCAATGGCCTAAATGCGAATACACATGTTTTTTTGTACTGAATAACAATAAAGTGGAAATTACTTGTTGTTGTAGGAGTGTTCATCAACGAAAGGTTATGAGTAAATATAGCAAATGTCACAAGCATTCATACAAGTACGATAGTTTATTTAATACTTTCCTACCTAATCAATTGGTTTCAAGCGTTGTCATGACCAGAAAAATAATAACAACATTTCCCTAATTCGATAAATTTAATGAAATAAGTACTTATTTTATCTGAATATTTAATGGAAAAAATATGCAATTTATTTTGTACATAATGTTATGTACAATGCTATGACTAGGCACATGCTAATCTTCGGAATCCATTTCGTATAAATGCGTACTTACCGGTTATGCTGTTATTCGAGTCTTTGCGACATATTTTATGTCGCTCCGTTCCATTTTGCTTTCTCTGGAATAAGGAGCGCTATCGAATAGTGGGGAATCGAACAAAGACTGATTGACTGTGCATGTTTGACTAGTGTTTATCTGTTTTTTTTTCTTAAGCTTTATTTCCTTTAGACCTTACAGGACTCTTGGACACGTCACACAATTTAAATCGCATATGTAAAACTAGGAAATAAGTCATCACATTAATTTTTTGTTCACTTCAATCTTAGACTTCAGAGTTATGCATTGTAGTGTAATTGTAATTGTAAGTAATTGAATTTAAACTCGCTTCGGTAGGTAATAAAATAAAATTCTTACATTCTACCCCTTTAAATTTTATAATAATTTTGTTTCATTTTAACAGACATATGACTGCCTATCTGTACAGAATATCTACATAGATAGGTCTCTAGAAAACCCAACAAAATTGTAAAACTTATTTTTCAATATAATGTAAATTCAGAAACTTATTTAAAATATAACTTTTATAACAATGGCAGAACGGCCAAGCTGAGTTGACTTCAAAACTTTTTCATTATTTCATTCCCAATGCCATTCTACTTGCAAACTATCGCTGTCCAATCAATAATTAAAAGTTCAAAACTTGAGTTGTGAGCTGCTCAGATTGTTAGGTACTTTTATTTTCCAAATAGAAATTGGATTTGTATTGGGCTGGGGCAAGGGGCGAGCAGTCTTTTCATTCGGCACTAAAATGAGTGTTGAAGTTCCTCCAGACTAATTGGGTGCTGAACAAACAAGTTGGAGTATAAGTTGTTGTTTTGTGGATCATTATGGCGTAAACTTTGCACTGTGTAAGAATTTAGTTCGGCGCTCCTATGAAATATTTTTTTTAGAAGCGCTAAGCAAATTTAATCCTGAATTACTTCTTACAACACTATTGATTGTGTAGGTAGACCAATTACCTTGGAAAATAATTAAATTTTCCTAGTAGGATAAATAAGTGGTGGCCTGAACTCGAAACCCGATATATTTACTTTACTTTTATGAGACTCATGGGACTTTAGATGAAAAACTACCCACATACTCTGAATACCTGCTTACACAATCACTGACCACTATTTCGTTACTTCTCATCAAAGCTGAAAGAGGCAGATCACTGAGACCGTATGAAGTGTATTGTATTAAATATATCAGTAGCCAAAGTACCCAAAACACAAGCTCTGCTAAGCTTGGGGCTAGATAATGCTGTGTGAAATGTCCAGCATTATTTATTTCTTTATTTACTTTAGTTGATATAAAGGTGTTGTTGATATAGGTATGAAATTCACAATACAAAGCTATGTATGGTCTAAATGAAGGTTGACGTAGCTAACTAATCTTTTGTTGATGATAATGATTTTATATCTACAATATTTTTTTTGGTTCCGATTCCTGCGAAAACTTGTCAACAAACTTTTGAATTGAATTTGGTGGCCGGTGGTTGCTTAAAAATGTATTGAATTCAAAATAACTAACAATAAATCGCACCAAATTTCAATTAAATACCATAATGTGGTGGTTTTAAGCACATGCATAGTAGAGTGAGGGCTATGTGCATCACACTTTGCATTCTGATGCGACCGATCCGCCGCATCCAAATTAATATTAAATCAGAGCTATGGCACATGGGCCACTCACCGGGGCTGTCCCACATTATATTTTGATATCCTTAAGACAAACCATACCTATATAATTTAGTTTAGCCTGTATCGTCGCAATTTCGGACATAAGCTTCCGAATCTCTGGCGTCTCCTTTTATTTCGGATTAAAAGTAAGAAGTACTTGTTATTCTAGGTTTGTGCGTGGGATCGCTATTGAGAGAGATATGAGATAGAGGTTATGACTTTTTTAAATGACCTCTGAACGATCTATGAAGGAATATTTCTTGCCAGTATTTCAAAGTGCAAGAACCTCTCCTATCGACACGAAGATCCTAGTAGCCTACTTTTCATCTCTAAATAATCCAGCATTGAAGGTTTGATAACTCTTTTATGACATTAAGACGTAGAAGCGTTGCAACTTCTTCTTCAAAGTATTTTTTAATGCCTTTTACGGGCAATCGACCTGAAGGTAAGTGTCCACTACCACGTTACTGAACTAGGAAGTTTCGGAAAGCGATCGGCAGTTTAAAGTTATTTTAGGTAACTAGCGCAAGGTAAGTTTGGTCTTTGCCACGTGATGTAGTAATTCTTGAAGCAGTTTTGACAAGTTTCTGAGTCAACCGAGAGGCGAGGTGGTGGCGGTTCGATTAGTGCGATTTTTTATGGAGTTTTATGAGTGATGATCTCGTTGGGATTTATAAAAGTGCCAACCCTACGTTACAAACAAACAAAACACTCATCAATAAATTATTAGGACCCTTTTGTGGGTAACCGACCCAGCTTTTAATTACGTTACAGTTGTTGTTTATCGTCAAATACTGTATCGCTAGGTTTTTGTGGTCGCTTTTTGACTGATGGGTATTTTACGAGTCTCACTTGTAGTTATTTTCTACCAAATATTTGAATTGGTAACATAAAAAAATCAGAGTGTCAGTCACGTGGTTATTTGCTTGGATTAAATCTAAACACACATGATGACTGATCGAGTTCTTCGAAAAAAAAAAACAATTATCATCCAATGCATCCAAACTTATAAGTGATTTTAAGAAATCAAAGAATTCTCTACAAACTTTTATAGTTTTATTAAATAATTGATATATTATAATTATTTAATACTACTCAGTATTTAAAGAGGTGTTTTCGCTACCAAGTCTAGAGACCGAATCCCCGACCTCTCGTGTTTTTCCCACCAAAACCGCTTCTGCTCAATATGACGTCGACAAACCACAGACAAGACCGCGCTGCTTAATTCAAAGACAACGCGTCAAAGTCAAAATAGAAGAAAACACGAGAAGCCGTCAACTGTCTACAAGTCAAGCGAATACCTACATAATAAGGTAGATTTAAATTAGTCTTAAGTTACTCTAATGGTTATTATTATTTTTTCATAGATATTAGGTCAAAATGACCTGGATTTACAATTTTATTCAAAACAAACACCGAAATCATTACAGTACGTACTACTACATACTACCTAATACTAATACTACCTACATAAACCTGATTTATATTCCCAATGAAGAAAAATAAACCTGAAAATATTACCGTGTATTACCACTGACGGGGTTCTCAAAGCCATTGGTGTCCTGTGACCTTTTTTACGCAAACCACACAACGAGGATCACATACAACACAACAGCCGAAAACAAAATAAATAGAAAAGAATATTTTTATTTGCAACACATTCAGATCATGCTGTTAAATAAAAACCTACTGCAGACAAACAGACTCAATGCATTAAGTCACAAAACTCTCTGTCTCAGCATGAGCTGATTGAACACTCGTTATAATTATAACCAAGGCTGGTCTTCCGACAAAGCCGTTTCGTGGTGTCACGGAAGCAAAATGTTGACACAAAACAATCAAAAATTAACAGTACCGAAAACATTATTTAGTAGTTTTGACATTTACACGTGACATTTCTTAATCACACATTGAGAAAGCTGAGCATCCCACAAACACTACATGAGTAATTTATACGGAAATGACAATACAATAATTACAATCCGTTTAATTTCATTTGAAAATTTATAAATTACACTCTCTAACTATGTATTGCACTGAACCGGGTAATTATACATAACTGTTAGCAATTAAATACGTATTGTAAATAATAAACTCCCCATCTGTTCCTGAAAACAGTATTTTACTCTATATTCAAGAGCTTTGACTTGAGGTACAAGTTAACTTTATTTACTATCGTGGTACCTAACAACCATTTAGTTAAAACTAACTGGTTGTTAGGTACCATTAATTCAACACAATCCTCTGTCTCTAAATGGTAAAATACCTATCTGACCGGCTATCCAAGATCCCGACCTATTCAAGTTTACTATTTAAGTTTCATTTTCACCACACAAAAGCATGTTCAGCCTTCTGGTACAGTCACCGAAGAAGATTTACCCTCCTTGTCACAATGTACCGCGGTTGTTGCCATAGCGGTTCAAAAACCGTTGAATATGTCACAAGTTGGATGGCCGCCAAACCCAGCTATATACCACAGACTAGCTGTTTACCACGGGTTGTGTCGCTGCCTGTTATAATTTATTATGGTATTTTAACAGAATTTGATATGCAGACATAAGTATAGGTCGACGTTTTTCACCGAGCTATAATAAATTGTAACTTCTTCAAGAATTGATTTGCATAACCCAAATAGATATAGTAGCCTACGTTCTATAGCGATGGGTACCTATAACCAAGCTCCTCGTTTTCAACTGAATGACTTAAAATAACGGTTGTGGATATTCTTGCATTTAGTACTGTTATAGACCTATAGGTAAAGTGCGTAGGTAGTAGGTACGAACTAGCAGTTCGCCACGTTTCTATTTTTAATGCGACCATGCGTCTAAACTGATTCAAGTTTTATTTATAAATCTACCTAAATCATATAGGTACTACAGAACCTAAAGGTGCAATGTTTGACTGCATTGGCATAATGATACGTCATCGTTGTATCCGTAATCGGAATGTAGCGTTCCAATTTACAGCACCTATCTATCGCTTCATTTCCGCATGTAGATGCTAGCTTTGCGCGTGTATTTTTCTCACGCACGCCCTTTACAGCCGAGCCAATCTCGTCCATTGTTTTCTGTATTTCTCTAACACAATAAGTTACAAGCAGAAAGACAACTGATAACAATTGTATAAAAACTTGTTGTAACTAAGAATAAGACTTAAAGTTGTCGCAAAAAAAAAAGAGCAGAGGCGTACTGCTACCGCGCAGCATAAAAATGTGCATTTAATATGATACTCGTTATATTAAGATGCATTTCATATTGTTGGCATCAGATGACAGACAACTCGCGGGCGTTTGAATTGAAGCAAACGCTTCCTTAAGGTAAGCCATTTTGTCACTGTAAAATCTTAAGATAACGTTGCATTAAATGCACATTTTTGTGGTGCGTTTTAGCAGCGTTGGATTAATGAGCGCAGAGCTTTAAACATGATCTTCGAAGCTTTTCATGACGTTTGGCAGATTCCTTCCTCCTTTTGAATTCACGAGACGTCTCACACGTTTATACGTATTTTTCGGTTTGAGACATCGGTGTGTGTTCCTGAAGCTTACAACGTGGTTAATTATTAGTACCAGTTTCTACTTCACTTGCTAAAATTTACCTTTTTCCGACATAATTAGCATTCATGATTACGCATTGAAATAATAAGAAGGAATGATTGGTCACTTCAATATGATACGACCGCGCAACATTACAATCACTACTGATACGATTGCGGAAGATATGAGTATGAATTGTGTAGGTACCTACCTGCCTATAAATGGATAGTGCACATAATATAGGTAATGTACAATATAAAATTACATAATTAAATTTGGCCAAAATTGCTGATCATTGAAAATTTTCACGTACAATGCGTTTTTTGTCGTTGACTCTACCTACATCTACACTTTAAAATTGACTGTGACTTGACTATCCTGTTTGTGTCATTATCCACATGTTGGTCAAATCACGGTGAGTATATAGACAACCGTCTGTTTGTGCTGCCAAGACAAACCAAAACAAACGACCTTTGTGTCTCAGCCTTCACAATAAAAACATCAACACCTTGACTTCGTAGATACTTTTTCTATTCCTGTCTCGTTAAGCAGTGTTAACTGTCACTTGTTCACAAATAAAAATAAACCGTAGGACAGCTTCCTCTCTGTTATTCCAGATGTTGTGGCCGTGGCGTGACAGTAGGGCGCAAATTGCCTGACATCATTGATGAAGGAAGATTACCAGAATATTTGTCCTGAATATATCTAGCTTTTAATTAATCGCCTATGATAAAATTGCCATAGATTTAGTGACGCTTTACGGGAGGTTGTATTAGAAATTTATAGTAGACAGGTTTTGTGAAATGAGGTATGATGAATTAACAGTTTAAAAAACGACGTTGTTCAGGAACGAGTAATCATAAATTGATAATTCCCTGTTCATAATGTCATTTGTCGAGGAAAATGGCAGAGCCCTTAATTTATTACCAGTGCTATATTTCCTACTATTTAAATTTCTGGTGGATTTTTATTTTCAAAAAGATATTGTCATGTGTCTCATCTGCACCTGTCAATATTACTATGCACCTGGATAGTTATATTATCTGTGCTGTATTTATAAACAACCGTTTTCCGCGATAAAATATCTATTATAAAATAGATCTCGCTATTATTTCGATCTCACTCGACCTAATTCATAACCTGGTGAAACCGTTAAATCTATAACTTTGTTGCCTCCAACAATCAAATCAGAGCCAGCGGCTCTCATGAGCCCTCCTGATGGACGACCGCCGCTATCGCAATCTGATTGATACGAGTGATGGAAACGATACTTTAACCTTTTCATCAAAGCTTTGGCATCTAGACCTAGGCAATGTTTAGATTCTTTCCGATTCAATTGCTTATAATGATGATTCATTCATAACCAAATGAGCACCTACCAATTAAATCGTTTATTTTCAGCAAACAATAATTTCGCATACGTAAAGAAGATATTTATGATTATCATCTAAGTTCATTGTTAAGTTGGTTAAACTGTTTGACTTCCGAATTATATAAAAAAGTAGAGAGAGAGAATTTTAACTTTGGAAGATATTGGAGTTAATCTACTGATTTCCAAAATTATTTCAAGTAGTATAGGCTTTTCCTGTACCATACGTAACCGAAACAGTAAGCAAAACCTAGTGTGAAATAAGTTGATCAGACCAAATATTGTGCCTTGTGAATCCTGTCATTGTTGTTTCAAAGGTAACTCATATTCGCCGTAGAAATCTTTATTTCGGGCTTTTGCACATCTATTTGGTATGTATTGGAAATAAAAGAGGATCCAGAATTCGGCAAATCTAAATTGCCTGTAATTGTGATCTCGTCAAAGAGAACATTCTAAAAGTGGAATCGTCTTTATGCGTCCACTAAACCAGATGTGCATAGCAAAAATCAATAAAATCCCTACATTATTAATAAACCGCAGTTTGTACATAAAATCTACCGTGTGGTTAAGCTGAAATATCTTCAGTGACGACTGAATTTTCGTAAGACCGGTAGCTATAGAGTCCAACCAGACGCCAACCAGGTTACCTGCAGCAGATGTGATTCATTTGAACTTATGTATTGATATTGACATTCCTCATCAGCACGATTACATCCACTGCTAAATATGCCTCTCAAAACAAATAGGTTTTGCGATAGTAACCGGGCTTGGAAAGCGGAATGGTGATCACTGTAAAGGAGTTGTGTAAATCACATATGAAAGGTTTCTGCCCTTTCTCTGGTGGGTTCCTTTAGTACACTGGTAGTTCCTTTAGACATCCACGGGCATGGTCGATTCTTACGTGGTAACTGCCATGGCCAGATATTACAGTATGCATTACTATCCATTAATCGACACGAATCCAAACGATTAATATAATTAGATGAGATAATGCTGATGGTAACGTTTTATAGTTCATCTAGATTGCACTAAAAGCCGATATCGATAGGACCAATCCACAGTGATTTGTCTCTGGTAAGTGGAACGAAAGTGGACGCGGGACGAGCGTGAGGTACGTACTCCAATTATTTAGGGCAACAGGCGCTGATACCACAGATTAAATATTATCTACTAAACAATATGCCAGACATCATCCATTTAATTGCGTAATTACCCTTCCCTGTGTCAATGAAATAAATTCCACGAATGTGTGGAATTTTTAACGATGTGTAAATTTTGCATAGTCATATAAGCAGTGTCCATGCAAATGCCAGGCTAGCAGAATAAATGCAGCATCCGTGTTTACCGGTTTATTGCCACACAATGCCCATAAATGTGACGTCATTTGTTCTTTTTTATTGTCCACTCTTTATGCGGTATGGGCAATAAGGGTAATTTAGTCGGGGCATCAGGGAAGCCCACTTTTTATTAACTACCAAATGTTGGGAGGAGGGCCTCAATTATATTTTACCCGTTCTCCGCGCGATCGTTGTAATAGGTATTAATTCCACAAGTAGCTAGGATTGCATTGCATCTTTCATCAGAATGATTTATGTCTGATCATTGTTATTAATTAATCTATCTGGGTGTGTTTCTTTCATCGCAATGAAAAATCTAGGTAATTGTAAGGAATATTAACTGGAAGTCAAGTTAATATTCCTCATAAGACTTATATTTCTCAAGTAAGTCCACGTTCACCTGCGTAGATAGATATTGTTTTAAGTTTATAAATCAGCTTCCGATAAAAGGTATTCCATCAAGGTTATACCACTAGTACTAATTCCCATTCAGTGAGCGATTGGCGCGCTACTGACTCGGGAAATTCCTTTATTCAGCGCATTCTGTTTCACTGGAAGTAGTCTGCTAGCTAATTCAGTTACCTTCAATGTATCTATAGGTGATCCATTCAAGAGATTCTCAATGAAGATGAATCCTGACTTTTTGTAAAAAAGCTTCAAATCTACTTTGTCTTCTTCCAGGATTTTTTTTCAACTGATGTTGGTTTTATTCAAAGATTTTACTATTATTTTTATCTAAATTCACCTGTTTAGGGAATCGCCGTTATTCGGGGGAGCCTGTTTTATAATCTCATTAACCTTTACCATTCAAAAAGTTATTTTATTTAATTGAACAACATGATCGTTCAGTGTGTGGGTTCAAAAGTCACTTTAAAGCGTCAACGCTTTGATAGCGCCTTTTAATTTGTGTAGTGGCGACATCAGTTACTATTTTGGAATTACAAAAGCAGGTTCGCAGTTTCAACAGATTATGTTCCGATCAAAAAAATATATTGTGAAAATCATTACCAAGTCATCATCATCATCAACTATAGGTTGATGATGATGATGTCTGATGAAAAATGAACCTATAGTTGATGATGATGATGACTTGGTAATGATTTCAACGTCCATAGCTGGACATAGGCTTTCCCTTATGATATGAGTGCCATAGCGCCCTGTCTTTAGCTTACCGCATCCAGTTTCTGCCTGCAGGTCGTCATCTCTTAATGATTGGTTATTGTGTTTCTGTGTGCTAAATTTTATTCCTTTATAGAGTATTTTCTCGCGGCAAGCTGAAGACAGGGCGCTATGGCGCTCATTAGGGGAGGCCTATGTCCAGCAGTGGACTAATATAGGTTGATGATGATGATAGAGTATTTTCTTTATGTCCGTCCGTATTTCATGTAATTTTGTATATTTGTAGTATACCCACCTACTAAGTATTTTCCTTTATGTACATACTAGCTTCAGCCTGCGGCTTCGCACGCGTATTTTCGATATAATAAGAAGCCTATTATTATCTAAGGCTTTGCTCTAAACGTACGCCAAATTTCATCTTGATCTGTTCAGTAGTTTTGGAGATCCTACGTAAGAAAAATTCAGATTTCACAAACTTTCGGCTTTATAATATTAGCAGGATTACATTACAGTAGGATTATAGACAGGCAGACAGGAGGATTTTTTACGGCTGACTTGTTTGATCAAGCGCCGGGCCTATAATTATGTTATCAACTACCTACCTAGCTTATAATATTAAGATTTGTATAAAATTATTGCAAATTATTAAAACAAAACACACTTTGATGGCATCAACACCTACACGCCCCCAGCGTATCGCTAGAATTCTTTTATCATCTCAAATGACCCTGGTAATTTATGAAATTTAATAAAATACCTATATGGTTGTCATGTTTTTATTTCGCACTTATCTGGTTAACTTGAAGACTGCGAAAGAGATGTAATTATTTTAATCTTGTTTGCGGTAGTTACGGAAAGCCCAGCATTACTTATGATATTTTTCTAATAATTCTGTTTCTACATAAGTTACCTACCTAAACAACATGGGCGTATGCATCTTGCTGAGAAAGATCATTTTATTTTTATGCAAGCACAATCGTCTTGGATGAGTAAACATGTTAACAAAGCGTTCATAGCAACGAGTGAGCATGTCATGAAGTAGAGATAAAGGGTTGGCTATGCCTAGGCCTAGTTAGATGATAAATCTCTGCATTGTAAGGGCCAAGTCACACGATCACCTCTCGCTGTTAGAATAAAGTGATAATGAGTTACAATTTTTCCTTATTTCTCCCCAACTAATAAATAGCATTTAATTCAACATCAGCGCCTTGAAATAAAACATTACATCAAACGAAATCTTCAAGGAGAAACGGAGAATAAACATGAATCAGGACCATCTTCTTTAAAAATTTGAATATTTTGAGTCAAAATTCAAACACTATAGCCCAAATTTTATTATATTCGGGGTAGGTAGGTAGGCACCTATTCAGAAGCCATTATCGCGCCATTTGCTCATCTATTCATAGTTCCTAGTCAGTGAAAATAGTTATACGTTGAAAGATATACGACCGGACTTCCACTAATTTGCAGGATCTTACAACATGTCTTATGAACCCTTGAAAATCTTTGTCTCATTTTGCCAGCATTTTTAGGGTTTTGAAGATCGAAGATCGGTTTCAAAACCCTTATGGTCTCGCTTTGTCTGTCCTTTTTTCCCTCCTTAATAACTCGAAAACTACTGCAGCTACCAACTTGAAATTTAAAATAATAATACATTTCGTGCGCCTGTACAGATTTAGAGAAAAATAAATGAAAATAAATGAAAAATGAAAATGAATATTTTCCATACAAATTGTGATGCCGAAATTTTAAAAGATACCTACAGAGTCATATGGGGTATCAAATGAAAGGTATCGGTTTGGACATTTCAAAACAGTTTTTAAAATTTCTGTAGCTTTCATACTTTTTGAAATATTTCGTAAAAAGTCGAAAAATTTACGAAAAATTTACCCACCTTAACCGAACCACCCATTAATCCGAAGCATGCAGAGAGATCTATCTGAAATGTAGGTTGGTACCTACTATTCTTAGGTATTCGTTAAATTGCGAAGTCTCTAACCGGTACTTTTGGTACATATATGTATATTGACAAACGTTCAAAACCCTCGGCGCGCGAGTTACACTCGCACTTGACGCATCTTGTTTTTTTCAGACAGAGTATTCCTTAAATGTGTCTCGGCTCAGTGAATCCCAATTTCAATTACATTAGCCTAAAAATCTGAAAACCAAATGGAATCTTCGCTAAGTTAATTTTTTAAAGAAATTGTTAAATGAAATGACTAAGTCGACCTCATCTTTTGATGGAGAGGTACAGGGTCCAACTAAAGGTATAGTTGATAAGTGAAATATTGAATAAAATGGTAGAGGTCCTATGCTATTTGATATTTTAGAACAGTGAACTCAAATCGTAAAAATAAATCCCGTTTGGAGGGACGAAGAATAACGACGTTTCTAAATAACGTTTTAATTTATAAGTTAGGTCTGGTAACATCATTGTTCAATGGCCTAAATGCGAATACACATGTTTTTTTGTACTGAATAACAATAAAGTGGAAATTACTTGTTGTTGTAGGAGTGTTCATCAACGAAAGGTTATGAGTAAATATAGCAAATGTCACAAGCATTCATACAAGTACGATAGTTTATTTAATACTTTCCTACCTAATCAATTGGTTTCAAGCGTTGTCATGACCAGAAAAATAATAACAACATTTCCCTAATTCGATAAATTTAATGAAATAAGTACTTATTTTATCTGAATATTTAATGGAAAAAATATGCAATTTATTTTGTACATAATGTTATGTACAATGCTATGACTAGGCACATGCTAATCTTCGGAATCCATTTCGTATAAATGCGTACTTACCGGTTATGCTGTTATTCGAGTCTTTGCGACATATTTTATGTCGCTCCGTTCCATTTTGCTTTCTCTGGAATAAGGAGCGCTATCGAATAGTGGGGAATCGAACAAAGACTGATTGACTGTGCATGTTTGACTAGTGTTTATCTGTTTTTTTTTCTTAAGCTTTATTTCCTTTAGACCTTACAGGACTCTTGGACACGTCACACAATTTAAATCGCATATGTAAAACTAGGAAATAAGTCATCACATTAATTTTTTGTTCACTTCAATCTTTTTAAGGTAAAGTAAAGAATCATCAACATATTTCAGTCAACTTACACAAAATAACCTTCCTCAGGAATCACTCCGTCTTTTGTGAAAACTGTATGAAATATGAAAAACCGTTCAGTAGTTCTTAAGTTTATCGCTTTCTTCAGATAAACAGACGCAGCGAGTGACTTTATTTTATAACAATGTTGTGATTTGAATTCAATCAATAAAAGCACCCTGTTCGTTATGAAAAAAAGTACTAACTTTTATCAATAATAAGAGACGCATTTCATAGAAAATACGCGTCGTTAACTTTATAACATCACTGAAAGCGGATAATTTTCTGAGAATTTTGTTTTCTCTGATAACTTTAAGGCAAGTTACGTTCTTAAAATCAGTCACTGAAAAAATTCCATAATGAGTGCGCTTGTACAGAAAGTAATGTGTTACATTATTTTGCGGTTTCAGACTTGCGACTCTTCATCCATGTGTCATCAAACTAAATTAGGCTCGAATTTTAACTAGATGTCGCCACTTGGGGGATTTGAAGTCGGCTAGTTTTTTGATACAAGCCAAATTATTGTAGTCTAGTTTTTTTTCATTAGTACCCAACTTAAAGCCAGTGTAACGAAGTTTTTTGTATTTTGTTCTGGATTCAATTCACAAAGCCAAAAGAGGTATTGTTGATTGAAACAATTTATGGAATAAATCAAATTGAATTCACTGCACTGCACTCCTTTTGTTTTATTTTCCAACAAATATGTATCTTTTCACAGCTCACGTGCTCTGAACCCGCTCTCATTTTACAGCCCTGTGTTGCAGGATAAAGGCATACAGTTACATCAAAGCACGTGGTTTTTTCATGGTGTAATACCTTCACCATGAAAAAACTTTAGGCTTTTCGCGTTTACTGTGGTGGCTTGGATTTTTTTATTATCATGACATTAAGTCAGTGTTGTCAGTTGTGATACAAGCCTGGTTTGTACCTTCCTTCATGGCATGTCAATTTGTAGGAGGGAGGGCGGAGCACACGATATGTATTTTGTTGGATCATGTCAGAAAAGTTTTTGCGCGGAATATCAATTCCGCGACATAACAATTCACAAAAACCCTACCCCTTAGTAACAACTAAGAGTTTTTATAACCTATAGATAATCTCCAACATACAGGGAATCTCTCGAGACGAGTCAATGGTCGATATTTTCACTTTGTAAAGAAAATTAGAATTTAGTTATTATTGAAGGCAAATACAGAATGTTCAAAAGAGAATGAACGAACTTTTTTATTTACACTTGATTTATTGTTTTTTGTTTCTGCAAAAGCTGCTGGGTAAAAACATTTTGCATTCCTGTTCAAGACACTTTCAAGACTAAAAAAAAATCGAACTGAAGCTTTTTATTTTGATCAATGGAATGAACAGGCTGTTGCCTCAAACTATGGTCACAGCCTCATTTGCCAGAATTTGCATTCATACTGAAACAAAACTTCAACATGCAGGCCGGACTCATTTAACATTCATTCATAAAAATAACGGGTTCATATTTGAATAAATAAAATATGACTGTGACTTATGTGAAACAAAGCAAGACTTATTGAATATCAATGAGAGTCACGCTTTTTATAAAAACGTTCATGTATTAAGAAAATGGTAATCTACCTACAATACGTAAGTTTAGTGGACCTATTACTTATTGCCACGCTTTTGAAAGTGTACATACGATATGGCCATTTTACCTCTTACCAAAATAGTAACAAAGCACACGCAGTGCTCAGTGCACATATAATAATGATTTATTTTTAATTCCGCGCTTCAGACCGCGCAATGCTAAATCACGCGGGCCGAAATGCAACTAACCCTTTCTCATCTCAGCACGCTTACTTCCACTGAACGTGCCCCATACTAGGTTGTTGCCATAATCAGCACAGTTGGCAGGCGGATTGGTGATACCAGTAGAGGTGTTAAAAATACTAATGAGAAAGCTCCGAACTCTTTTATTCGAGCAAAACTAAATATGTTTTTGAGAGTTGTCTCTGAAAATCTGTCACGAAATCAAACTGAAAACGTTCGAACCGCCCCGTTAAAGTAAATAGGATCCATGGAGTAAAAAAAAAATTGTTGCTTTTACATTATTACTCAGAATAGAAAGTCTAAAACGGGGAGTAGGGTAAGAAAATGAGGTTGCTTCATTGAATTAGGAAGGACTGCGACATTTCCTCCCAAATACGATTAGATTATATTCCCTGAAAATTATTCTGGATAATATTAAATTATAGCCCATTTTCCGAATTAATCAGCAAAAGTTCCTTAATATAGGCATTCTTTATCGTCTTCGTTGAACGATGTCATCTTAATGAAATATTTAGTAATGAATTGAAATATTGAAATTGTTATTTTTTTTTACAAAATATTTGATTTTAATTAATACTCTGACTGATTTTACCGGCGCCAACGAACTACCGACTTAGGCAGTTATCAGAAAGGGAAGATCACAGGGAAGTGAAAATTAACTATGAAATGACTAACTAGTTAAAATAGGTTTAAAATTGGGGAAAATATCTAAACGCCACAGTAAATGCTTGTAGTCTTGCTCAATTCCCGACTATTGCTTTCAATTTCCGCTCAAAGCTCTTGAGGCTATACTAATATATTCTGAACGCGGAAACGAGTAAAAAAAAAGCAACCTAACTCTTTCATTTGCAATAATTTTCTTCAATTGGAACTTATTTAAAAGAAAACTCGGCTTTATAACTAGTAAAAAATAGGCTTAATATCTGTCATGTGGTAACAATGTTCCCACTCTCAATATAGGATGTGGTGAAAATTTGCTTCCTTGGAGTTATACCTAAGTGAATAAAGCTGATTGATTAAAAGCTTTTAGAATGCGGTTGAGTGTCGCCTTATTAACAAGATAACGTACGTTTATACAGTATATGCTTTAGCTTCAGTGTCTAAATGTTTCTTTAATTACAAAAACGCATTAATAACTTAATGCGTTTTTGTATGCAATTGATGAGTCATCCTGTTAAGGTTCGATTGACTACATACTTGTAATATTTATTTCTTGAATCTATTCACAGTTTAAGTACAAGTTTTTCTCGTGGACCATAGAAAAAAATATTTCCTGTAGTTCACCCAAGAGAGCATTGTATATGTACCGCGAACAGTAGACTATTCCAACAAGTTTTACGAGTTCAACTGTGTTCGTACAAAAAAAAATCATATTCATTAATTTGATTACTATCTATTATATCTATATTTGCACAAATATTATCATATAGCAACCTCTGACCAAAAGCAAGCATTTGGTAAGTTAAAAATTTGCCTAAGAATTTTCTAATTTTAATTATATTTCGCGTATCTCATTACGAAAGCAGCCCGTCCTAGTTTTGGTTCGCATTCTTTCTAGCAAGTATTTTAATTAGTGAGGCATTTTCTTTCATTAAGAACGCTCCTCGCTTCGCGTTATTTTATGAAAATCTTTAGGGAATATGAAGGATCGTGCTATTATAGGTAAATAAGTTTTCAGCTAGATCATGCATGAAAGTTTTGGATGGTGGACTAATCTTGCTGGGACGTTGGCACAGAATATACAGGGCGTCCCAAGGCTATGCCGCATGGAGATAAAAAAACTGAAAGAAGACTTTATTTTGATTTGAAAAACAATAGAAGCCGCATTCAATGATTTTTGAGTAATCGCCTGTCTGAAACGGGAATCGAACGCGCCTAGTACACACACCACAACAACCGTAATTTTACGATACCGATCAATTGTAAGGATAATTATTTTCCAAACAACATAGCATCTTAAATAAAAGACCATGAACCACATCCAATTCAGTCCCCTAGAACAGCGATTTTTGTCCTTTACAGAAAAGAGTAGGCTTAGAAAATGTTATACATTGCGTTAATTATTGATGATGAAGGGCTGATTTTCAAATGATCTACACTTTCGATGATGATGAATTCGAGGTCATTTTTCTCTAGTTATTTTGTCAGTAGTATAAACGTTCTATTCCAAAGCTACAACCCAGGGTTAACAGAACCTCCGCATGTCATTGTCGCATTGAAAACGTTGCCACTCCCGCCGTAATTAAAATGCACTTGTGATGGAGTGCGCTGATAATTATGTGGCTGACTGTACCGCCGTTAGTTACCTACATTGGTTGAGTGTACGAGTGCCCTGTGGGATGTGAACGTGCTCAAGCATTCATAATGTTAGGCGGATGGATACAAAACATACATCTAAGGTTAATTTTCATCACATAGCTCCACAATTTAACTCTTTTCGTCGCAGTGCACACTGCAAACAGTATCGATACAGTACTGATATTATAATTAATTTACTTGTGTTTTTATTACATTGGTATTAAACTTTAAACTTAAGGCATAGATTAATTAATGTCACTTCGTAACTTAGGTATGGTTTGCAGTCATAGTATAACAAACATGGGCGGAGCCATCGAATCGATTGTTTTGTATTATACGAGTATTGCACCTTGTACAGGACCTGCGAGCCTTGAGCCTGAGATTCAAAGCACGAGATGACTCTACCAACATTTGGATGTGTATGAAAACCTTTTCTTCATACGTCACGGAATGATAATAATTATTAATTTGCTGAAGACTTTAACTAGTGTTCAGTAGGTACCAAAGTATTCACAATTCTCAAAGTTTCCGCTACAATGTTTTGAGGCCCTCAAAGTTCAAAATTAAATTACAAAACAATAATTTGTCTCAAACGCTGGATCCAAAGACTGGACTCAAGAAAAGTCCTTCGGGACTTGAACACGGAAACAAGACTTCAATTTAAGAGCACGTTAAGTTTTATTTGTTCTAAATACTCAAAGTTCGAGGTTCTATAAAACGGATTAACAAGTCTTTTATTCGGAGAAGTACCTATTTGTTAGGGCAGAAAGCTCTAAAGAAGAATAAACTTTGAGAACTGAAAGTCTGACCTTGCATGAAAACTAGTCGTTTACGTTAAAATGACGGAAACTAGAAGAAATATTGTAGTATGAAGATTTTCACACAGCAATTCACATCATCCCACAAAATAAGATAATTACTAATGTTTTTTTCCTGGGAGATAGAAAAGTTAGCTACCAAATTTATTCGTTATTACTGTAAATGATGATCGTTTACAGGAGTTTGGAATGCGGGTACGGAATACAGCAAAAATTCGGTCACGGATTTTCGGGTACAGATTATTAATATTATTATTTATTACAGTCACCCAAACCCGGGTGACTAATATTTGTGATTTATGTGTTTTTCAACTCTCTCCAAACAGCACGAAAGTTTCTTGATTTGTATGAAAGCCGCCATCAAAATCTCCCCAGGGACATAAATTAAAGAAATAATTCGCTTAATCATCTGATTCCGTTTAGTTCAATCGTTTTGAAGCACGAGAAATTACACGAAAACAAGATAATTTTGCTTCCATAAAATTGAATACAGCTTCCGGGTTCAATTTACGTTACGGGAGAAGTTTAGTATTTTTCGTTAAGTTCTTTACTGGTTCTTTAACGTCGTTTTTACTGCAGCAGTTAAACTCTTCTGACGGTCTATCTGTGGCAGGAGATTTAGTGATCGTCAGGATATTTATTGAGTTTTGTGTAAATATTTTTCAAGATATTTGTGTTCTCAACTTCCTGCAAAAGTAGGTCTGTACGTATATTAGGAAATTTCAATACTTTTAATTTGTCAGTAAGATCGCTAAGCAGAGATTTTTCCTTACTGTGTATAATAGCTGTCTGGTTGAAGTAACAGAAATAGTTTACTGATGCTAAAGCGTTTATGGTATGCTGGCACCGCTCTCGTCTGATAAAACTAACACAAAAGCTCCCCAGCGCAGCTAGAGTTTCGTTAAGTTTAAGTTCAAACAGATTCAGCTTAGAAAAGTTCAGTAGCTCATTGAAAAATTCTAAGTAGAAGTTTTTAGTAGTCTACATTTCACTGGGCACCTGAGCAACCTGCAATTTATGTCTATCAGTGTGCAGATACCTCAAATATGTAATCTATCAGTTGTTATTTTGCTTTACAAAGCAGCATAAAGATAATCTTTTCACTCGGAATCTGTGCCTGGACTTAGGTTAGTTTTGATTTGTAGATTATTAATAATTTTTTGGTACCTTGGACCAGTTTCTTTAATTGTGTAATTTTCTTTAAAATAAGCTATAACTTGATTATTGTGCTAACGGCATTCCAAAAACGTATGCTGTTTCCCGCTCCTATGAACGTGAAATCATATGCCTATCCTTTTCACAAAATGGCGAGCATTGCGCCCTCTTAAACCAATTATCCGCAGATTCATGATGGACCATCGTAGATCTTCTGCTTTTATGCTATTTTGCTTTGGTTACAAATAAAATAACTAAACCCATTATAATACCCCCCCCCTCCCTCGGCTTCACGGGGGTTGGGCGGACTTCGTTAGTAGTAAGAAAATGTCACCCATGACACCCACCCCTCCCCGCATCGTGGGGGTGGGACGCCTACAGGTCGGGTTAACTCAAGTAGGAACAAGTTAAAACAAAGACTCCTTTATATTCATGAACATTTTTCTAGATCAGTAGGTCAGTCGTCAGTTATTTCATGAACCTTAATTGTAGTTGTTCAAACCGTTTTCCAGATTTTTCAATTCAGAATAATTTTTCATCTTTATAAAGTGCTTCAAAATATTAACTTGCAAGTCCCCATAAACCTTTTATCAATGAAGTTACAAAATAATTCTTAACTGTCGACGATAAAATGGCAACCGCCCACAGAATGGAGGACATAATTTCTGATTTTTCTTTCATTTTAACGTGAAATTCATTTTAATTTTCAAGGCACAGCCTTTACAAAATGTTATTCACAGATAATAGGGATAGGAGTTTCCACAGTTGGCAAATCTATAGGTTCTTTATATTATGTTTGTTATAGGGTATTCCACTCGGACCTGCAAAAATTTTCGTTCTTTTGCCAAGAGGCGTCATTTGTAATACCTGAGGTCCTACCAGGCCCTTATTTAACATATACAGGATGTCCCATGCAATCTGTACCAGCGAAAGTCGTTTACTAATAGTTTGTAAGAATCCGAGTTACGAGTATTCTAAATATTAGGCTAATATACTTTTTTTTATATTACTTAACATCATCATCATTTCATCATAATAATTACATTGTCGGTTAATGCTATTAGAACCGTAGCTGTTTTGTCAACTTACATTTAAAGTAATTGACGCCATTCGTTTTTGTCTGTTAAAAAAATAACTTGTTTTACTTAGAAGAGTCGAGCCACATTTAAAAGCCACATGTTAATTAGGGTTCCACCGCTCGACTGACAATTTGTTTTCCTCCACTCAATGGAGGCACGGAATCCATTGTAATTTAGCTTAGTGCAATAAAAAGCTTGATTATACAGAACGTTGAATAATATCTTTGTGGGCGATCTATGGAATAAAATCTTGGTTTTGTGAGTGATGAAGTGGCGTTTCGCATTCGTTTTAGGTCAATAAATTTTTATCAGATATTGATGAAATTCCGATGCAAATTACATAATAATAAGACTTTTATCAAATTGACGAGTCATTTTGACGTGTGACGTTGAGTTTTGATAAGTTGACAGTTTAATTTAACTGACCTTTAATTTTTAATTGATTGTTGCAATTAGTGCTTAAAAATTAAGACAAAATTGAGCTATGGATAAATAAAAAACCCACTAGCGACTTTGCAGCTTGTACCGATAGGCTAGGAATAGGTAAATACTTCATGCATAAATTCCTTTTACTTACGCCAATAACCACCCAAAACCCTTTGTCACTTTTTGTCAAGCTTTTTGGGAAGCACGCGCTTTTTCTCACATTGGGCGCACTTCTCCGACAGGCAGAAACAAATCAAATCACTCATTTTTTCAACACAGAAATCCTAAAAGGAGTCATTTACAATGTTCTTTTAGTATCTGGAGCGATTCAGGGATTCGAGTTCATTAATAACAGACAAAGGAACAGAAGGTTTTCTGTCTCTCGACAAATTTTCCTCGCCTAGCTTGCCTTCTGCTCTTTGACGGTTAGTTAACGTAATTTGCGATAATTATTGTCTTTATGGAGCTTATTATCGCATGATTAGCATATTCTTTCAAAGCTCTGTGGTATGGGATACCACAAGGCAAATGATTTGTATTTGGACACAGTTGTGTTCTTTTATTTATGACGAACGTAGAATCGAGAGTTTTCTCACAGGTTGGTCGAGCATGTTCTGCACTAGTCTCCGCAGAGACTAGACGCCGTGGCTTAAATTCATTGAGGGACTTAACTAGTAAGTTACCTAAACATACAATAGGTGGCATCAGCAAACTATTTCACCGAGAAAGCCATCCACCATCCATACTAGGTTTATAATCAAAAAAGTAACTCTGTCATAACATTTTCACGGCCTAAACGGCCGAATCTTATCGGCTGAAATTTACGGAAGATTTTAATGAAATACGTCAGGGAGGTAGACGGTATCCCAGAGACGGACATAGATTATTTATTATTCCGGTAAAGAACGTGCGAAGCCGCGAGCAGAAGCTAGTAACGTAGCCTACGTAGGCCTTTTCATAGGTAAATAAAAATGTGAGTGAAAGTGAAAGGTTTCGAAAATGGGCCAACAATTTCCCAAGAACGATAACGCCTTCTGTCCGGCTAAACAATAAATAACGATTTTGACCGAAGGACGAGGATAAGGCTTCCTCTGGCAAACAATAAGATCATATTGACCGTGAAACTAAGAAAGAACCTCTGTGAGTAATGGGCATAGGATGTCGGGCCAAAGTTACTTAGCACTGTCACACACAAAAAGCAAACTGAGAAGAAAAACCAAGCAACGACTCTATTGATGCTCCTAGATTTTAAGATTTTTGGCATCAGTGCAATAGGCTGAACATTTGATTAAAACGTTTATTTATACAGAAACGATCAACACTCATTTAAGAGCTGTGGTAGAAACCGAAGACAGAAATGACAGTTATTGTGATTTTCTGCAAACATTTTTGCAGAAAAATTATTTAATAAACTCCGGTCTCGACCAGAATATTTTATCAAATTAGATAAGACTTATTGGACACAAATAAAAAGATAAAGACTTCATTAGGAATTAAACTAATGGATTTTCTAGTCACACTATCACACTAATCACACTAATATTATAAATGCGAAAGTTTGGATGTATGGATGGATGGATGTTTGTTACCTCTTCACGCCATATCTCCTGAACGGATCTGGCTGAAATTTTGCATACAGATATGGCTAATCCTGGAATCAAACATAGGCTATTTATCCCATAAATCAGTTCCCATGGGATAGAAATAACCTTAAAACGTGTACATAGAAAAAACGCGTGCGAAGCCGCGGGCTGAAACTAGTTACCAATAAAACAAAGAACAGTCTGACAAAGTTATTTAAACTTTTTGAAATCAGAGTGGACTTAGCATTGGCTGGAATGGTTAACTTTTCTGTAAAAAAGTAAATCCCCTTTGTAAGTTGTCGTTTGATATCTAGGCTTGGTTTAGAGCTTTTTGTTAAAAGTAATTAATAGAAATTCCGCTCGATATCGTTTGGTTTAAGAAAATGAAAGTTAGGTTAAGCCATGGTTAGAAAAATCACCACGTTTTGTTTGTGGTGAGCCTGAAGGAATAATTTAGTGGTAATAGCAAAGACTAACCTTTCCTCAAAAAACTCTGTACTGGCAATAAATGATATCTCTGCAGATAGACCAATAATTATGCTGATGATTTTGGTTAATTTGATCTTTTATGATGCTAGACATATACTGTAACTTCAAATGATTCAGACTTATCAAAATTTGAATGTAGCTAGGCCTAGCCTAACAGCTTATTTTCGACCGAACCTATCAAATGTCTAGAGGTGACAAAGCCGCGTTTTCGAGGGAAAATCCAGTGAAAAATACGTTATCCGATGGACAGACGCGGCTTAACCTGTCTGTCGGGCGAGAGTAACCCCGGGATAATTGATATGACGCTGGTGATATCGCTCTTTGAATAAAAATGCCATTTACATCTGATTGGGACAAAGTAATGTCATTTTTATAGCTTTTCACGGCTCAGGTGACTTTTAGGACGAGCATTTTCAATGTCGTAGACGTTGAGGTAGCTAAACTGGAAGCGAGTTCTAAAAGTATCAAATAGAAAAATGATCGTTTACCTATTGCTTTCAATTTTCTTGGCTAATTCATAATTTATCTAAGTAGTCACCTACCAATGGACACACTTGATTGATTCACCCGTTCTGTGTGCTTACCTGAAACAAGATATAATTTGATATACAAACAACATAAACATATAGCTCTATAGCGGGTTGATGCGTCACTTCGGTGTATGAATCCTGTAGGCAGCCAACAGTGTTTTGTCCACTTGTCGACGACCCGGGGAAGGACACTTGGTGTGTAAACTCCATAAAGTTCCCAGATTTTATTAATTAAAAAGATTAATATACAGGTGTCCTATTGATGTTATAAAAAATAAATAAAAACACTACCACAAAAAGAACTTAATACTTATCAGTAGAGTATTAAAACTTGTGCATTTGTTCTGAACAAATGCAACAAGCTTTATAGCAGCCCCAAAAGCTGCATCAACTCATTGTAACTTTATTCTGTAACCCGTTAAGACCCTTGTTTATCACAAGGGTAATTTAGCAACTTCTGTCGCAGTTACAAATTGCATAAAACCATCACACTACTTTCAAGTGGTTATAGGCTCGAAAAAATATTTTTTTATTTATTGGTGCAAGATTCAGGATCGTAATTCCCAGACCGTTGTTTCCAATTGTTGGGTTTAGTTAGACCCACAGTGGGATACCAGGCCTACGCCTCCCTCTGTTGCCCATTCCAGTGGTTGCTTGCGATGTTAGCTTGGAAGGGTAGGAATTACTAATGACCACCCGTCATTATTAATTCCAACCTTTAAATACAATCCACACTTATGTGCCAAATTAAAAACTAGAATAGAATAGGAAATAATCGTTTATTCACAGAATACATGTCATGTCAAATATTACAATGCTGTTGTTGTATCAGTGGTATCAATGTAATACTACCAGTAGTCTTGGACTTTAAAAAATAACAATGATTAAGAATTAAATCAAAAATGTCTGATCTGCCCAAAATTAAAATATTCCTCCACGCTATAAAAACAATGAGTCAGTAACCATTTAGTGAGTCTATTTTTAAATAATGGCAATGGCAAGTCCTTTAATTCCATTGGTAACATATTAAATATCTTAATGACTACATGTTTTACCCAAATACAAAGTAAAATACAGTATACATGCACATACACACCTACACGTAGAAGAATCGAATGGTTAGTCACTGATGAGCCTGGCTGCCGCCGAGGCCGAAAATTCGGCGAGGATACGAAGACTGATTGACTTATACTGAGAAATGAATCGAAACCCCATCCCATTTTTAGTTATTCACAGAACATTCATCATAAACTACAATCGTATTTTCGACACATTTCTTTCGACGGTCTCCATCCAATCACTCCACATTGGATCTCCAGTCTTTCAGGCCACTGTACCTACCAGTTTATGACAAACGGATAAACAACAAAAAGCTCCCAAATTTATGAGATGCTGCGATCGTAATAATATTTACGGACTTTAAAAAAGTAAGCGGTTCTGGGACATTTTTATTTTATTCTTCGCAAATAGGCAACAACTGATACAAATAGATAGCAACTGCTATTTAATGAATACATTTCTAAAAACAGTAGGTACATACTACATTTCAGATGGATTGATCTGCAAACTTCGAAGAAAATAGTTCCCCCTGATCAATAATTTTTTTGTTTTTTTAAAATATTGCAGAAAGTTTGAAAAATATTTCTATTTTTGTTTTTAGGGTTTTGAAGATCGAAAATCGGTTTCAAAACCCTTATGGTCTCGCTTTGTCTGTCCTTTTTTCCCTCCTTAATAACTTAAAAACTACTGCAGCTATCAACTTGAAATCTTCTATAATATAAAAATGAATCGCAAAATGTGTTGGTAAGCGCATAACTCAACAACGCCTGGACCAATTTGGCCAAATCTTTTTTTAAAATGTTCGTTGAAGTTCAAGGATGGTTTTTACGGCGAGAAAAATTAGAATTATTGCTGGAAAAACCCTAAAAATAGCCCTTCTTTTTCGATTTGTTCTTGATTTGTAACTAAAACGTAGTCAATTTGAGCTTTATTGCTATGGTATAAAGTTCATATTAAATTACAAGCACACACTGTTGTCTAAGCAATGTAGGTGTGTTCCTAATGATTAACAATAAAGCGATTACTTACTTTTAAATCCTTATATATGTTTTTTTTTTTTTATTCACAACGCACTATCACCAGGGTGACGGTTCTGTTCAGGAGAATTTTTTAAAATACGTAGGCACAAAAACTGCCACATTACAAATCTTTTTGACAGGACGAAGTCTGTCGGGTCAGCTAGTTTAAAATAATAATACATTTCGTGCGCCTGTACAGATTTAGAGAAAAATAAATGAAAAATGAAAATGAATATTTTCCATACAAATTGTGATGCCAAAATTTTAAAAGATACCTACAGAGTCATATGGGGCATCAAATAAAAGGTATAATTTTGTAAATTTCAAAATATTTTTTGAAAATTTTGTAGGTTTCATACTTCTTAAAATATTTCGCAAAAAGTCGAAAAAATACCCATTCCCCCCCCCCCCCCCCTATCTCCGAAGATTGCAGAGCGATCCATATAAAATGTATGGAGCGTTTATAGATATGGATCTATATTTTATAGGAAAAATATAGAGAAGTCTGTAAAAAGAACACTTTTTGAAAAATGGTCAAAAAGGAATAATTTTCAAAAGAGGGGCTACCCCACCGAGTGGGGTATCAAATGAAAGGTATCGGTTTGGAAATTACAAACCAGTTTTTCAAATTTCTGTAGCTTTCATACTTTTTTAAATATTCGAAAAAAGTCGAAAAATTTACCATTACCCACCTAACCGAACCACCCATTTAACCGAAGCATGCAGAGAGATCCATCTGAAATGTAGGTTGGTACCTACTATTCTTAGGTATTCGTTAAATTGCGAAGTCTCTAACCGGTACTTTTGGTACATATTTGTTGACAAACTTTCAAAACCCTCGGCGCGCGAGTTACACTCGCACTTGACGGATCTTGTTTTTTCTTAGTCATTACAGGCGCACGATGCTACGAATTATTTATTGGTTGGCACGATGCTTATCATTATTTGAAATTTCAAGTTAATAGCTAATACCAAATGTGTTGTCTAATTTTTTAAGTGTTCTTATTTTAAGAATCTATTTAATTAGGACTGCATAGAAAATTCTATTTTCGCGGAAGCTTTTAAACATCATTAATATTTGTAGGAAACGTAACTTCAAATGTCGCACTCAGTTGCTGTCTGGCTACAGGCCAAATCTGGGGATCGAGGTAAATAGTATTATAATGCTACTGGACGACTTGTGGGATCTACAGCCAAATGGCTTTGAAAGGGGAACGAACCCTTTTAGATAGAGTTTTTATCTGAATTGGTTTGTTGGGAGGAGTTTCGCAGTCCTTTCATAAAAAAGTGAATAACTGATAGTTTTTCTACAAGAGACCCAATCAAGGTCATGTAGAGTGAACTCTCTAGGCTGCTTAGAGGTTCGCTATGGTGACACCGCTATCGTTTTCAATCATCGTTATCCGATTGCACTGTCGAGTAGTTTTACAAAAACTACGCTAGAGGTAAAGAAAACTTCATCTCCAGCGTAGTTTGAATTTGTAAAAAAACAAAACACAAAAGTGTTTTGTGCATAGACTTTTCGTTAATTCTCGTGGCTAAGGCACTGGCATACTGGCACCGCCGTCGAAAAGCTTGCACACCCTGTAACTAAAGATCCTCGGCCGGCGGCGGAGCGTGAGCACACTAACCCATATTACTGACGCGTTCCACTTGATTCCTTTTTTATGACTTCGTTTCGTACAGGATTTATAGCGGTCCGAGTTGTCGCTTGGAGTGCTTGGATTTTTTGAGAGCACGTAGGGTTTATAGTTTTATATTTATTATACCTAACCTAACCCTTACTGTCGTATCGGGTGAAATATGCTGCGAAAATGTGTGAGTACCACCTGGGCGGTATGAATTTTCTATAATCCTAAGGTCTTTATGTTACGAAGTTTACGAGTATGGTAGAGTAGGTATTGAGATGAGAATGAACTTAAGTCAAATAGAAAATGTGAAGTAAAATGAAGAAGTCCAATAACCGGCTATAGGTACATAATAATTATTTTTTTGGGATGATACCAAAATCTGAAACTGATGCAAAATCTGAATCAAAAAATTATGCTTAGCTCAAGCATAATTTTTTGATCCTAATCTGAATCTAAATCTTAATTTCAAATCTAAGATAACCTGTCTCAAAAGACATTAAACCCAAGGTTACGCCGTGAAATAATCAAGTCGGGAACTTTGATTTTGTATTGGGATCCACCGAATGCTGTGTTATTACTGATTAAATAATTCTAGAATAGAATTCTAAAAAAAATATATTTTGCGAAAGCCACGAAAGAATTATAAATCCTTCATCCTTCACGATAAACCTCTTTTACATTGAAAGTGACATGAACCCAAAAAAATACGGTCACTTCCTTGTTATGGCCATAGAAATATTATTTAGCACCCTGAAGATAAGGCAGCTTCCCACACGCTATTCCCGAGTCCTTGAAAGTAATTGTTTTCCTGTAATATTCAATAAAACCCCTATAAATCGAGTTCGGTCTAAATTGCAACTTGTGATATACTACAAGTACATTTCTCAAGTGTTGTTGCTCGTACTGGAGCGTACCCGAAGGATATTTTACGTCTAAATAAAAAGGAAATATGGGCCGAGGAGTTTGAACATGGAAAGCTGGAGCGATAAAATAAATTTATAAAGTCCTGCAAACAGAAATGAAATCAACTGTCACAAGATTAATATCTGAGTGTATAGCAATAGGAGCAGATTTTAAAAGTGCAAAGAACCACACACAAGGTAATTTTGGTCGTTCACAATATAATCCGAACCGAGATAGAGTCAAAACATTCGTTTTTATTTTACGCCTTCGACATTATTTCACTTTGTAAAAAAGTGTGAAGTAATTATAATTTAGTGGTACCTAGTAATGGTTTCGGCAGAATATCAGCGCCTTTCTACTCCTGAGTGGTAAGGCATTTATGCTGAGCCGAGGCCTTTTTGCTGCTGTAAAACACAGTACAGTCTCTCTTTCTTTGGTATATTTTTTTGTGTAATTGTTTTTTTTTTGTATATTTAATATAAGTTATATTAAGTATATGTAATATTTTTTATGTCTGTTCTGTACTGTGTAAGTAGCAAATAAATGATTGTCTATGTCTATGTCTATGTCTAGTAAAATCATCAGAAAATAACAGGGTTGAATTCCTTCGCTTTCAAAATAATTGTAGACTGAACTGAAATGAAATGAACAGAAGCCCTACTTTGACCCCTGTTTGCGGTATGAGCGAACTGCCAAGTTTCAGTTCTACGATATTATTATTTGTTTTAGTTGTTGTGTCGGTTATGAGGTGTAAAGTTGGGTGCGAGGTTGTAGTACCTACCCAAATGATTGTAGATGCGGGAACTGAAATATTTTGACAGCTCCCTTCGCTAACGCCTTTAGGAGTTTATGAACTTTGCGTTACTTACCTACTGATCATATAGGGCCAAAGTTACTTTGTTCTTTATTGTTAGTAGTCTTTTTATGTTACGAGACAGTTACGCTGACAGAAGATCATTATCTATAAAACAACAAATTCAAGATTGAAACTAGATAGGTACCTATTATCCCAAATCGAGATGACTCAAAATAATATGTATTAAAAAGAAGAAATCATTTTACGATCAAGACGTAAAAAACTGTGCATAGATAGCGTTCGACTTTACACCTTCCCACAGCAAATTTTTAAGTATCATTTTATCAAATTAAATCGTACGTCAAACCATAAATTTTCGTCTAACGAGGAAGATAAAATATCTCGGTGACATTAAATTTGTACTAGAGCTAGCGTAGACATAAAATTAAAACACCTGTTCCACCAAGCAGCAATACAGTTTGAAGGATTTCCTTAGAAGTTATAAGCACATGAGGCCTGACACAGGTACCTTTAATTTCAATAAACAAGCATTCACTTGATGTCTATGCTCCTAGCATATTACACGTTCCTAGTACCTTTCAAGTTTGGCCCAATGGAATAGGTAACTTCATTTTTAAAATAAAACACCTAGGTAATTCAATTTTCTTAGAATATTTTTCTTAACTCTCCCAAAACTACTGCCTTATTGATAGCCCTATCGCAATCATCCGCGAATGTGACGTAACGCGCAAATGCTTTACGACTTTATGTAGATTACGAGGATTTCCGCAAGCTCACGCACTTCTTATACTACCCATGTCATTATCATTAGGAACGAACGTACGGAGGTAAAAGAGAGCAATGTCATTAGTTAGAGCACCGTTGGCTGAAAGGCAAGTCATTGGTGCGGTAGCTACCTGTGGTTGGTTCTTCCTATTTTCAATGCTTAAAATGGCCCACTGTGCTCAAATTACTCCACAAATTTACATTTTAAAAACTATCGAACAATCGCGTCTTGAGACCGGTCCAACTATTGTTTATGTTTTAGTATTCTGAGGTTACCTACCTAATAGGTAATTCGTATTTTTGTGATTGTGCAATGCACATACACGGTGCAATGCATTTCAAAAATAAATGACAGTCGAGCGGTCTTTTGTTTAAAATTCTCAAATAAGCTTCAAGTACTAATAATATAATACGGAAATAGCTTAGTTGACAAAAAAATTACAATCAATTAATAGAAATAAATAACAACGAGTTTTTACACTTGAAGCAATTGGGCGAAATACGTACTTATATTTTGTTTGATTTGCTTATTTTAATGTATAATCACTTTGTATCAGAAACCACACGATGCATTTTTAAAGTAAACTCGAAAAAGGGTTCGAATGAAGTCAAAATTCGAGTATATGTAAGTAGAAATAGATTGTTTTTAATCTTATTCCAGAATCGCAGATAACAGTTTAAGCTTTCCTATTACCTTTCCCGTAATCTATAAATTATAAATAAATAATTCTGTGGCTTCAAAGTAGGTTCACTTGAATTTTAAAACGGAGGAAGAGCCTACTCAAGGTATTTTATGAAAATATTCTTTACCTTGAAGACACGCTAAATTACTTTATGATTATGGTAATTTGATGCCTATTGGATTTAAATGGTACTTTGTTTAGGCAGTTTTTGGCTGGATTTAAGTTTTGGCCTGAAGAAGTTACAAATGTCGATGGAAACTTTTAAAGGTACTTAATGGATATTAATAAAACAAGTTGTATCCTTTTGTGAGTCGTAATAAGTTTCTTTACGTATACAAGAGACTGATATCTTGATCCAAATCCAAACTCATTCATTACGGTTAAGTTTATTGAATTAGGAAGGAATAGTTAGCTCCAGAGGGTCAAAGATATAGATCAGTAGGATGAATAGGCTGAGGAACTTTAGCATTACTCCGGAAGTTCTGTTCAATTAGAAATTGTTCAATAGAAATTCAATTAGATATGTATAGATGCAGTACATCTAAATTACTGACCAACTTAGTTATTAATTTATATCCAGCCCTTCTTACTTATAGATATCGTAATGAAAAAAAAAGTATTGATCATCATTATCAGCCTATTTTAGTTCACTGCTGGACATAGACCTCCCCTTATGAGCGCCATAGCGCCCTGTCTCCAGCTTGCCGCAGCCAAAATCTGCCTGCAATCTTTCTCAGATTGTCATCCCACCTGGTCGGAGGAAAATAAGTAAGACAGTAAATAAATAATAATAATAATAATAATAGTCATTTATTTCAGATAATAATTAAATCCATATAATAGTTAGTAACAAATGTCTTAAAAATTATGTTAGTTTATCATAGGACAGTGAATGTCATTTTAAAAACACAGCAATGCTGTGTTTGTATAGCGGCTGATAATGCTAGACAATTATAGAAAATAAGTCCTAACTAAGTAATAATGATAGAACGAAAGTAACTCGTATCGTCCACTACCTAGTCTAAGCCGGGGATTTAAAAAAAAGATGCTGTGATGCTACACCTTCCAAAAAATTTATTGAAAGGAACAAAGTGTAAGAACATTAGTATTTTATCAACATAAAATGTAGCCTATGAATACAATACTACGCAGGCAAAGCCAGCACAAACTAGTAACTATTAGAATTCGATGTAAGAAAAGTCTACTCGTAAAGAAAAGTCCTACCGTGCTTTCCCATCTAACGCAGCGAGCTGGAGTACAGTCGAATTCACTCCGATTGAACGAACAAGTACCTACTTTCGCTGACGATAAAAAGATTAACATAAAAACCAATAGCATACAAACATGTCTTAAAACCCAAGAAGATCTTGACAATCTATCAGCTTACTACGCTAGGAATAGAATTACCGTCAATGCATCTAAATGCCAACAAATTACCTTTACTCGTAAACTTAAGCCTATACATAATTCTATAATAATTCTATAATGTTACGGTTAGACTTCCAGATGTACAATATTTTTCATTATGTACCACTAATAAACAAAGTTCCACTTTGCCCAGATTGCCCGCATTGCCCATAGTTTGACAAAAAGGCGTGCTTATTTGTAAAGATTACCCGCATTCCGAGGGATCGTATTGCTTTCAGCTGGACCCTCGAGGATTGTCCAAATACAGCGTTATCAATAAAATATCAATCTGATTTAAATGCGATCCTCATCTTAACCTACAAGGCGAACTCACACAAGAACACGGCGGCTGGCGGCGCTCGCCACTCATACCATGGCTGCGACGGGAATCTCAATTGGTCTTCCCGTGGACGAACTAAAGAGTATAAACTAAATAACTCTAGACTCCACTTATCTGCTGCATGATTGTAGAATTATTTTAGTTTTTGTTTGTGTCATTAATAATGATTGTAGAAGAATCATCTTACTTGTTGACAACCTCCGTGGCACAGCGGGCGAAGATACAGAAATTTGTTCCGTTGGTCTGGGTGTTTTCTATCATATGTTGTGTATTGTATTAAGTATATCAGTTATGTAGTACCCATAACACAAGCTCTGCTTAGCTTGGGGCTAGATAATGCTGTGTGAATTGTCCAGCATTATTTATTTATTTATTGTTTATTGATTTTGTCAGTATGTAGATATCGCTAAATCAGAATTTTGCTTAGCAGAGGTCACGACGTCTTCCCGCACACTGTACAAAAAAATAAGTCCTAGTTTAGTCTCATTTATTAATAACAGCTCTTGGAAGTAGGACTAGGGATTGCGGGTTTTGTTGAGGTTTTGATTGAAACAAATTATTGTTTTCGTTTCCGGGCGGCACGTTTTGTTTTATTTCGGAAGGATGAGTTTGATTATGGTGTTGGGCATAAGTGATTTTGATCTTTCACACATAGTCATAGGTTCACTTTACTGATTCAACTCTAGCTACCTTACCAAACGAAGATGGATCAGGTGTGTGTAACTTCCATCCCATTTGACATTCCATTAGATCCATCCATCCCATTAGAAAGCGCACGGTCTAATGGTATGTAACCATTTCAAACTGCAACAAGCGCGGTTGGTTATTTACTTTGAGAGTACCTACTTTTACCTTTACCGGTATGGTTAAAGTAAAGGCACTCTCAAAGTACTTACGATTTGACAACGTGCGGTTTGTTTATGTACCTACAATATACATATTTCATTGTATACTTACCCATACAACATTTATGAAAATTTCTTCAAAAATGCCAAAGTACTTATTGAAACTAATTTTGCTTCTGACTGTACCTACTTTGAGCTCTGCGGAGTACCTACAGAGTCGAGTTGTCATATGAAATCATAATTACATGACACGCGAACTATCAATTATATCCGTTAATTGGGGAGAAGCAAATCAATCATCAGACTATGGTGGGGGAACCTACTGTTTTTTCTGTAGCGAGGCTTTTAAATTACTTGTACGGAACTCACATCAGTTATGCAATATAGTAAGTATCTATGCTAGGAAGACCTATTCAAATAGAGCCTCCTGTGATTATTCTCTACTATCCTACTAATATTATAAAGCCGAAAGTTTGGATGAATGGATGGATGTATGGATGGATGGATGTTTGTTACCTCTTCACGCCTAAAACTACTGACCGGATCGGGCTGAAATTTTGCACATAGGTAATTCTTACTTTTTATCCCATAAATCAGTTACCATTGGATAGAAATCACCTTGTATCCATAGGAACAACGCCGGCGAAGACGCGGGTATTAACAAGTAAAGAAATAAATAAAAGTTAATTAAATAACAGTTTTCCCGCCTATCCCCGCTCGTCGCTCTCCAGACATTAGCTGTCAGATGCTTGTATCTCTTCCCAATGTTTGTCATGTTTCTTCGCGGCTTTCTAATTAAATAAATTCAAAACGAAACAAATGGTTTCGCTTTAAATGATAACAGCCTAAAACTTAATTTTGTAGCGAGTTGGAAAGTATACTCATCATACAATATACGTCCACTGCTGAACAAGCCTCCCTCAAACGAGGGGTTTTGCTACAATTTCAACGCTTGGCAGACGGATGGTGATCGGAGTGACGGTGTTGAAGAATGAAGCTGTTGCCCTTCCACTGCTAGATTCCAGGTAGATCCGAAAATAGGCTAATGCCCAACAAAAGGTAAAAATTTAAGCTGACAATGATGATGATAAACAACAAGGTATACACTCCTGATAAATCCAAAAAATATATAAAATCAAGCGCTGACGATATTCCTTTTGGCACAGTTCCCTTTGATCACACTTCTGATACAAGAGTAAACAAGGTAAAGTAAATAAATTTAAGAGCTCTTCAAAGATCAAAGGAAATAGTTATGCCAATACCAGCACGAGCACAGACTTATCGGTTGACTGAGATGATATTATTAATGATTTCGGTTATTTAATATGATAGAGAAATTATGAACCTATTTTGGGCATGAAAGAAAAAATGAGTCATAGCAAAACAGAATATTCCATCTAAATTAATAAAATCAATTTCGTAATATTTCGTCCATGTCGTAATAGCAAGTCTTCAGAAATAGCAAGTCCGTAGTTGCCGCAACCTAATTTGAGTACATTAAGCAACCACTCCAGTTGACCTCTTCCGTGAAAGCGCTGCATGTTTGATCACATCTCTTACATACATTTACACCCGTATTCAAGAACAATACTATAAGGTCCCAGGTCCCCAGAGTACACACGAACGCGTAGGGCCGGTAAATCCGACTCATAAACAATACTTGAGTGATGTTCAACGCCATGCGTTCATTTGGGACGACCCTTACGTAAAGTACAGTAGATAGTAAAGTTATTCTATCCTACGCATAGTGCATCCATCCATATGTCACCTTTGATAATAAGTATGTCACAAATGTCATGTTATGTTCTGTAAGTTTTTCATTCTTATTCAGTTTCTATGGAAACAAAATTGTTTTTTTATGTTTGTGCAAGTTTTTATTAGTAACGTTATGTCATCCGCAAATACGTCAAACATTAAAGAGAACTTAGCAACAGGAACGGACCAATCAAAGATCTGTAATCGATGGAGTGCGTTTGCATAGTAAAATGTCGCTTGAGTGTTGTTTGTGAATAAAATGGTCTACCTCGACGAACGCAGTGAGAAAAAAAAAAGTGCCTTAAGGTACGTTTAGATCTGTTCAACAATTCGTTGAAGCAACGGAATGTCGCACGCAACACTGTTTCACAATGTTGTATGTTCAACAATGATCGACATCTGTTGCAGCAACTGATTCTACAGTTTCATTTTACATACGTTCTACAGTTGCCTACAGTGATGTCTACCGAGCAGATCATTGCTGCTGCGGCTTTCCTAATTTTGGACGATAGTACTCGGAAAAAAGAAGAAAAAGACGGTTCTGGAAACGGGAAATGTTTAGAAGTGGATACCGAAACAGTTTACTAAAAGACATACTATTAGATGATGGATTGTTATTTAACAATTTTACAAGGCTATCTGCAAGTGACTTTGAAGAACTTTTGGAAAGCCGTTCTGATATTTTTATTTTCTTCTTCACTATGTCTTCTGAACAATTATACTGATTGGCTAGTTTTAAATACGCATCTTTTTTCTTTTTATTGTCTTAATATTCAGTCAGGGTGATATTCCAAAGCACTTCCTCATTTATGTAGTCCTCAATAAACTTATAAACTAATCTTATCCATTCAATTTTCATTTTTGACCAAAAAATTATGACTTGTAGATAAAATAATGTTGAATGAACCCATCAAATGTGGGTACAAGAGCAACACGTTTCAACATGCCGTATTTTGTAGAACGGTCGACGTTTTGTTGCATGACTCATTCCACAAACGGCAACAGTGTTGCTTTCAACATGTTGCTTTCCACAAAATCGCCCGATGTTGAACAGATCTAAATGTACCTTTAGCCAGCACAGTGTTGCTTGCTACCTAACATAAGTATGATTCTTGAATACGGGTGTTAGACGGGTAGTACCTAAGTTGATATGAAGCTGTGGTGGATAGAAGGTTAGAATTAAGGATGGATACAACACTACGAATGAAATATAAGGGCAAAATACCGGTCGAAAAAGGTCAGTAGGTACCTGCACAATTTAAATTTTAACATATTTGTTTTTGCTAATCTCAGACCTAAACCAGTTTAATATTTATTTACCGAGATTGGAGCCCGTTTCCGATTCAGCGCAACCTATTTAAACACTGAAACTTTGATGTCTCAATCATCTGAGCGAGCATCACAAAGGCGAGTTCAAGGGGTTCTTTGAACCTAAATACGATTTTCTGAGTCAATAAAAACTTAAATCCTTTGAATACCTAATATCGTCAAGCTACTTTTCCGGTTACAAAAATTAGGGATTATTATAGGGATACCTATTTAACTGGAATAAGACTAGGATAAGACAATCAATTTAATTCAATAAAATCGCATGAACGAACGATATAAAGACTTCGGTTCAAATTCGCTGACTATGACTCGTAAAAATTATATGCGATTCTCGTTGCATTTATTTCAACTTTGTCCCGCGAAGTTTCAATGATCATCATCATCAACAGCTGGACATAGGCCTCCCCTAATGAGCGCCAAAGCGCCGCTCTGTCTTTAGCTTGCCCGCAGTCTTTCGCAGGTCACCCCACTTGGCTTTTGGGTGTCCTACACTACGTTTGCCGAGTCTCCACCCGACCGGTCATATACTCCACCCGGAAAATTTAATGAATGAGTTTTATTGGACTGAAGGTCAGTCAAATATTGCTGTCCAATTATACAGGTTGTGGATTATACCAAATCAAATTGAATGGTTCAATAAAAAGAGTCCCCTGTAACAGTAAGTTGGAAACACCGTAATACATTGACATAAAATATTTGCAGCACTGACTAGCGCGCAGCTGTCGTAATCAATAGCGAAAAGTAAACTTCTGTTCTAGTTTAAAACTTAAGATATAAAATAAAATCCACGATACTGTTATTGGAAATGAGTCATTCATAAAGCAATTTAATCGTTCAAGCATAAGTATATCAAACCTAGTGAAATCGTTTATTTCGTTCATATAACATACATTGTTCAATGTTGCCAACCTAGCGGGTTCTTAGTCGGTTTGGACCGCTACGTATCAGAGCCGAGAGTTACACACACCGGAAATTGAACGAAGGCTTGACCGCTTTCAGTGGCGGTTTATTAATAATGAATGCGGACTGCTAAAAGCTAAAAGCACTGTGCACTAATTGTTTTAGTGTAACGTACGAACAGAATACGGATATTCAGCACCTGCCCCTACAGGTAGGAGCTGAATTTCCGTATTCTAATTTCCTGAATCGAAAGAACAAACACTATATCGTCGGTTTTGTACGTTTGTATTATTGAAAAAGTAGGTATCTAATTTATATTACTTATTATTTTTTTCCTTTTAGTGCCCAAATAAGACTATAGGTACTATCCTTTATTTAGAAATATCCCTCCATCCTTCCCATGGTCCCGCCAACCTTGCGGTCATACGGACCGAAATTGTGAGAAAAGAGCCACTCGGGTGACTCAAGACTCTACAAATCCTACGATCTTTGTTTCAGCTGTCCTGTTGAAAAATTCCCCGAAAAGTGTCTTGTAGGACATTAAAAAGAAAAATGGAATAAAGTTGTTGTTTGTAAATAATTAAACTTTAGTCTACAAGGGTGTTCCCGAGACATTCCGGTTATTTAAAGGGAGGCTGCGTAAAGTTGGTTCCGAGTAAATAAATATGTCATTCACTAAGCTCAGAGAATCTCCTGAAAAATGCAGGAATTACTGTCGCCGACAAATTGCGTACGCGTTCTCGTAATGTATTCATTTAATGTATGTATGGACGCAAGGATGGCTAAACAGCAACTGTGGTTTCCACAGACGGTTTATTATTTTACGAAGAAAATGAGCACCTTTTTTCAGGGAAATAATTCATTTTCATATGGCTGTGTGTGTGCATATGTGTGTGTTTTCTACCATTCAAGGTTTGGTAAAACATTAATGAATATTACAGAATTGAATATGAATATGCCATATTATTCTACTATGGTATTTTACCGGCATCTCAAAATTCAAATATGACCTACTTTCAGGTCACTCATGATTGAGGTTTGTAGAGATACAACCAAAATTGGAACCAAACCAGTCCAAATCACACCCAAACCCACTCTTTTTTCCCTCTCTTCCGCACTATTCCAATGAAGTCTCCATCTACTGACTCACTCTCTTATTTTTTTATTCAGCCTATCTCGTCCCAATACTGGGAAAGACCCTCCAAAACAGACTTCCGACCATCACGCTATTTTGCGGCGTCCGACCACTCCGTGTTAAAAGATATGAGATCTTCCCACCTCCTTGTACGTGGCCGATTCCAACGAGACTCTCTCATATCTACACTGCAGCCTTTACCAACTGCTGGTGTTAGGCCGCCCCTGATAAACAATGGTGGATTAACATTAGAAGGCAATGCCATAATAACCACGCTGGGCATACGGATTGGTGATCTCAGTAGAGGTGTTGAAAATGTACAAAAGAAACTGCTGCCTTTCGTCTGGTAGAATACCTTAGTCACCTTATACAACATCCACGGGCTGAGTTACACACTCCACGGGAGGGGTCGATTCTTACGCCGTAACTTCGCACTCTCTCATATGAAATAAATTAGGTACTTCTTCACGCCTGCGTAATAAGCAAAAGCACAAATCTGTGAACGTGAGAAGATTCCAATTAATTGAACGAAGGAGTACTATCGAGTACTATAGGATACGAGTGTGGCTGATTGGAAGCGCAGTTTTCATTAACATTTCATTTATTTATTGGCAAGAATAAAATATGGTGCAATCACAACATATTTATACAGGGTTATTGGTAATTCACTGACACTATGTTAACTGCAGGTTCTGCCCACCATCATGAACACGTCCGTGAAGACACTAGGTCTCAATTCTTAAAATTGGTGGACAGGGAATAATGTGAGTACGTACCCCCGATTGATATTTTTGCAGTTATGACAATCGCGAATAAGTTTGACGAATTTGAGTCTCACATAGATATTCACTTACTGTAGTCACAAAGAAATTCATGTAATGGTCTACACACTGAACCCACCGACACAGCAGAGCGGGTTGGTGCGACATTTCAGTGTTAGAATAATATTGGCAGCCAAGAGTATTTTGGCTTTGGTGTGGAGATTTTTTAAGCAAACTCTTATTCTTACCGGCTTAATATAAACAAAGTAAGATTTAGTACCTAACTTTAGTAAGGTAAGTTCAAAAATCCACTACGTCGTAGAGCTTGCTACGTCGTAGAGCCCGCTACGTCGAAGAGCCCTCTACGTTGTAGAACCTGCTTGGTAGCAGGATGTACTCGTGTACATCACCGTACTAAGTAGGGCCATTGCCTTACACTTATCGGTATGAGTAGGTTTAATCACTTTTGGCAAACAATCAACTACCACGAAGGATACAATTCTGGTATTGGCGTCATCTTTGCTGCGACCGGGCACCATTCTGGCATGCCACGGAGAGACAAATAGTTTTATTATGCTGATTTTACGGCCAGTGTTTTGAAATGTATAGTTTAAGTATAACAATGCTTTTGTGTATTTCATACACAGTGCGGCATTTTTTGATTTTCTTACTTTTTTGTACTTTTGCAGTGATAGTTTGTTTCAATACACAGTTACACCACGCTACAGTTTAGATTTTTTTAATAAATGAAATCTCGAAATCTGTCACGTATTTACAAGACCAGTCTATTATAAAGTTTGTTACCTACCTTCACTCTCGTTCGTGGACCCCTTAAGCTATTCACGGTTTGTCAGACTTATCAACAAATCGGAAGAAAATAACATCATCAGTCATCATCAGAACTTAAGTATTCTGGCTCTTGTGTAATAATTTTGTAGCCGAGACATTAACAGAGTAGGGTAACAAAAGAAAAATAATACACACTGGGTGCCTTTAAAATTAAATATGTTTAATCGCTGCAACCGTGAACAAAGTCACTCGCAAATTCCAAAAATTAAATAGGTTATCAGAAGATAGATAAATCCGCACTATCAGAATGCGAGGGATTAGACGCTTCATCCCCACATACATTTTATTCGTAATCCTAGTAATATTATAGCTGTATTATCGTGATATCGCAGTTAACAGCAATAGTTTCCGGCGGCGGCTCCCGCGGGTTTATGGAGCACTTTGCATGAATATGCAGACCACATTTTAATTAAAACAAAACGGTCGGGAGACCCTGTATGTTTGTTAGAATTATCTGAGCAACTAGTGTTTTTGACAGTACCACAGTTAGTAACTGGCAGGAGCTGATGTTTTGATAAAAAAAAAATTGAAAGTAGCTGATTAGGTCAATAGGTACATACTTTATATTGGATAGGTCATAGATGCCTTTGAGACTCTATGATAACGAACATCTATTCGATTTGTCAAAAACCTTTTATTTTATACAAGTAGATAGCCAAGTAAAAAAAAGTAATAAGTCATTATTTTAGGGGGATATTACAAAAAATAGGCAGCGATGCGACCTGCAGAAGTAAAATACTGTGTCGCAGATCGCAACGCCCACCTCCGGGATTAGGGTAAGATAGTTCCACGAACTTTAGGTAGTTAAGTTTAAACTATATTAGGTTACAACTTATTAACTAAAGTAAGTATACTTGTTAAGTTTTTTATTTAAATATTCAGTAAATTTAAGAATAGTGTAATCAGTTATTACTTAGGTAGGATACGCTACTTCCTTCAGCTGAACCAATTATATTTCGTTTTGATTAAAAAGTGGTGATCAGTAAATTCTGGTTACAAAACTGCGTAGCCCTTTGATTTACGATCTCTACTCATTCATCAAACAAATTTTTGACCGCCCTACAGAACGTCCTAAATTATGGCCGTTATAGCTTTCGCCGCCAAGGGGTTGACACTTAAATGTTCTGAATTACCAACACTATAACGGCCCTACCGTACGTACAGTGCGGGTAAGTGGTGACCTAGATTCGCGCTTACGACCTTTTTCAAATTTATTAGTAATTGGGTACCAGGTTCAAATCCAAAAAGTCATTTACACATAATAATATCCTAATTTTGAGGCTCAATATATTATCTAGGAAATAAAACAGCAAAATAAATAGCATAATTTATTTTGACACCACTATAAATGTATATAAAAACTTTGTAATAATTATTCCATATTATTTCGCTTTTGCATACCGTGTAGCATACAATTATAATGTTGGTCGAAATTTGAAACTAGATAAAATTTAATATTTAAATCGTTGTAACCTTCAAGCGAGTATCATCTTTAAGGTACCATGTCTCCAACTATGACCGCAACTTTACATTTTATATGTATGTACATACTGATCAGTTTGTACGTTGTTATCTACAAGGTGCTATGGAATAACGCTATCACTTTCCGAAATCGGCATGTAAGAACTTAATGCTGGGACGAAAAAGTAGTTGAGCTTCTTAAGAGAGAGGAGGGAGCGTTAGCAAAAGTCATAACCATGTCTTTCAGTTTTCTACATTCAATGATGTGGTTACAAGCGTAAGAGGCTAAAGAACAAAGCGAACATGTGCCTACTTAAAGCACCGCTACCTTACAGCTCCCACAAGCCTCCGTCTATTCAGCGACAACAGCTAGCAGTCAGCTCGGTGTCCACGCACGGTGCGCAAAGAGCGGTATGAACGTTCAGCTTGCTCCAAGCGAGCGGCCTTCACACATCCCCAAACTCCCCCAAATCTTTTTGCCAATCAGTCATCACCACGCGTGGCAGGCCTGATTATTACAGTGGAGGAACTAATGATACACAAAAGGAAACCTGTCCTTCTTCTGGCAGGTTCCTGAAGTCGGCTCTTACAACAACCACGGTCTGAGTTGAAAGGGTCGAGTCTTCAGCTAAACGAACTCGGCCGGCTTAGACAAATAAACGAACTTTGGCTTAAAGAGCTCGTGCTATCCAATCATTAGAAAATAATTTACAATCCTTTTTATATTTCGCGAAACTCCGCAGGTCTATTGCAGTAAAAAATAAATTGACAATACATACATTAAAGAGAGTAGTGTATGCCGGCTCGACGGGACACATATGCATGGAAATGTTGTATTTATTGCGGGCACGTAACGTTTAATATGAAAAATACGTCACCGCATTGGATTTTGTACCTATTCCTGTAGATTTAGGAACGTGTGCTGTGCTCGTATTGTATGCTAGGTGATATAAATTGGTAGGCTTCACTAGCAGATCGACTTCGTACGAAGCAAATCGTTGATCTGAAATTAAACTACGTCCTGCATACATGGTTATTCTTCGCTGACACTGGCCGCTGTGGCCTAAATTCGCCTATAGAACATCATTGTCACATCATCATTTAAACAAAAATCACCAAACAGTTACAAAATACCAAATAAACAACTCTAATAAGAAATAACATACGATAATTATTGCATGAGCGACATATGGCAGCGTTAGCTCCAAGCTTTCTCTTCTAGGCAACCATGAGATTGTATTGTAGCAAGTCATGGTTTATTAAGCTATGGCCAAAGTATTGTTAAGTTCCCCATAAACCCGCATTGTTTATATTAGTGTGCTACCCTGATCTGTCCTCCGATAATAATTCCATTTACACAATCTTTTCAGCAAACCGTTTTACTTATTCAGCTTTAGTTTTACAGCGGGTTTTCATTATGCACCCGACCTTTCCGATTGTGCTATCGGTACCTATTTAATATTTTGTGTACCTATATACAAAAGCAAGCAAGTACTAGGTACTACTTGGAATTAAAGCTATATTAATAAAAAAATTACTCTATTTATGGATCGTAAGTCTGATCTTAAATCCATAAATAGAGTGGGAATTATATTTAATATATTATATTAAACCTACATTATTGATGTCTGAGATACAGAAAGGACCAAAAGCGTGCCCAATGTTTCACATTAAGATATACACTGGCTATTGCGTCCTCTGTTTCTCTCCGAACTTGGCTGACACTCTATTGCGCGTCTCGATAACTCAATCATTCCGTGCTTGTCTTTTGTTTTTTTTTTTATTGAAAATAGTAAAATAAAGGATTACAAAAAATGAAAAAAGATTGTCACGTCAGCTTTTAATAACTGAACTCCACAACTAACTTCAATTTAGAGACGTTACAATGACTTTTGCATAATTTCGCAAAGAAAGAAGAAGTCTTTTGTGATTTTTATTCATTTATGAACGAATTCATTAGAGAGTTACTGCAACAAATATAAACTCAATAACTTTTAAAGATTAGTTTGGTTGCTTGAAAGTCAAACTGGTATTAATTTTGATAATACTAGACGATCAACTTATTTTGTCATAAATCTTAAATAGAACATTAGTAAGTAGGTTGGTTACTAAGTATTTTCTAAAAACTAAGTCTAATACGAGCTTTTGTAGATCATTTATTTCACACAAGTATGATATGAGATTTACGGAAGGACTTTATGTCCTTCCCCGGTATACTATCTATCTCCTTGTCGAATTCCATTATGATCCATTCAGCAGTTGAGACGTGTAAAGGTAACAAATAGACAGAGTTGACTTATAATATTAATAGGGATGGATTCACAATATTATACCACATTACTACGAAACTAAGAATATACGTAAAAACTCGCAATAAGTAGCAAAAAACCTTCATGAAATGATTTATTTATTTATTTAAATCTTATATTTATAAGGGGCTTTTAGCCAAACACTGACTACGTCAGCCCCGTTAGTACATTCAATTAGTTACTAATCTTATAAAATATCATAAACCATTTTATACAGTATCCTGGCCGCCGAGCAAAGCGGGGCGGCTAAGATGCTTTGAAAAATGCCAATATTTAATAAATTTAATTCAAAGTGAGTTTCCAAATGTGATCTTAAAGACTGGCTCCGTACACACTCAGTCAGAAGATGATGTACATCTTCTGTGACTCCACAAAGCTCACAGTTAGGAGAATCTAATATTTTCATAATATTTTTGAATTTAGCAAGAGGCATGTGCCCGGAGCGCAGCCTATGTGCTGTTACAATTAAACATCTCTTAAGCTTACTATTTACAAACCAAGGTACACGTGGTGGGTAGCTTTGTACAATTCTATACCAAATTCCCTTTGTGTCTGAAATATTAATATAATGATTTTTCCATTTCTCAAAAATTTTGAATTTATATTTATGGAAAACATCTGAGTGCTCTGGTATAATAAAAGTTTCAGCACCTGATGAAATTGCCTCTTTTGCTAATCGATCCACTTCCTCGTTGCCCTGAACACCAATATGCGAAGGTACCCATTGCAATTTAAGTTGGACACCACTGTTGAACAGGTAATACCTTTTTAAGTATTGCATATGCCACTGACTCTGCTCTTGAGCCAGAGACGCAGCTAGCAATATGTTGCAGGGCGCTTCGACTATCAGTCAGTATAACCACTTTATCCAACTTCAGAGTGGTAGCATAAGATAGTGCTTCAGAAATTGCAAAGAGCTCAACTGACATAATAGAATTTAATTCTGACTTAATTAGAAACGTCTCCTTCACATTGCGAATGGGATTATAAAAGGCTGCACCGACACCTTTGTCCGATTTAGATCCATCAGTAAATAATTTATGCCAGTCCATATACTTAGAAATAAGCATACACAAGGTGTGATACTTAAGTTCGCTATCATCATAATGGCTTTTTCCCTAATCAATACCTTCCACATTGGTCAAAATAAAATCTGTTCTAATATCAGATACCCAAGTATTTAATGAAAACATATTCAAAGTATAATTTGACTTTAAAATTTCTACTTTTGTATTGTCAAAAATAGAGATTAGTAAAGGTTTTTTCTTCCAATATCTCGATTCACGTTGATTATGGAGTTCTTTAAATAAATCTATGGTTATATTTTTAGAAAATGATTGAGCCTTTAGACAGTACTTTGTCCCTAGAAATTGTCGTCTAAGCATAAGTGGCTGCAGGCAAACTTCACACTCCATAACATGAACAGGAGTTGTCCTGATAAAACCCCCTATGACCCTCATCGCTATATTTTGAATTCTATCCAGCTTAACTAGATGTGTTTTTGCCGCTGTGTCATATAGGAAGCATCCATAATCTATCCTACTTCTTATCAGAGATATGTACAGCTGGCGAAGATGTTTAGGATGCAGGCCCCAAGATGCACCAGCGAGAACCTTTAAAAGACTTAACTTCTTCATTGTACTTTCATGAATCTCATTTATATGTTTCCTCCACAGTAACGACTTATCTAGCCAAATTTCTAGGTATTTGACATGTGATACAGCTGGTATCCTGATATTGTTAATTTTGAGATCAACATCATCCATCTTAGGCCCTCTTCTAAAACTGCAACACTGCGTTTTGGACGATGATACTTCTAACCCTAATTGACCTAATTTAATCACTACGGAATCAAGAACAGTTTGCATGTATTCTTGACTATGCTCTAAAAGTGGATTTTGTGTATAAAAAACAAAATCATCAGCATATTGCAGTGCACTTACATTATCATATCCTGTACAAATTTTATATGTTACAATATTGAACAGCAAGGGAGAGAGAGGATCACCCTGGGCCAATCCCCGCCCAGTACATCTAACCATAGATCGGAGGTCATTATCGTCTTCAATTTTTAAGACTCGATTACTCAGGAAAGACCATAAATATTTACAAATTTGATTCCCAACGCCCAAATCATCAAGCGTTCGAACAAGTTGATCAGGTAAAACATTATTATATGCGCTCTCTACATCTAAAAACACTGCTAATGTAGAGATATTTTTGCTAAATCCGATTTGTATCTGTGAAGTTAGTCTTACTAAGGAATCCATGCATGACTGGTACTTTCTAAAACCACTCGTAACTGGAGCTAAAATGTTTTTCTTTTCAATAAACCATTCTAAACGTTTGCAGAGCATTAAATGAAAAAGTTTGCACATACAAGAAATTAAAGAAATAGGCCGAAATTTAGGTAAGAGGTTTGGGTTACTATTAGGTTTAGGGATCGGTAAAATTTTTATGTTACGCCATTGTTCAGGAACCAATGAATGTCTAAAAATTAAATTAAAAATCTTAAGTAGGAAAGCTCTTCCCTCCAAAGGCAAATTGTAAATCATCGAGTACGTAACATCGTCATCCCCAGGTGCAGTATCCTTTGTTTTTAAGCAATTTTCTAATTCTTGACTGGAGAATTCCCTATCCAAAAGGTTGTTATTAGATTTGAAAACCGGCTGAGATATTAGTACAGAGTCAGCAGCCAGGCTACATAAAAGATTCTCTTTTATATGACTAGGTGCAACCACTCGTTCCGTGCGAAGACCCTTCATCCAGCGCATACGACGCCACATACTTGAAGCTGTCATCACCTCATCGACAGAACTACAAAATTGTTGCCAACTGGCAGTCTTAGCCTTTCGATGAACTTTTCGTGCCTCTGCGATCTTTTGGTTTAGTCTATCAAGATTATCGGGAGTAGGGTTCCGCCTAAACATCTTTAAAGCCAAACGACGTTGAGCTATAACCCGGGATATTTCTGGACACCAATATGGCTTAGGTTTAAAAGATTGTGTGGGATTTGTACAACTTTTGATAAGAGGTATACTTTTTTCGGCAGCATAATAGAGCTTTTCAATGAAAAAATTGTAATTCGACTGTATACTGTCTTCACCAACTACTATTTCACTAAAACTATCACTCAATATCTCCTGATATAAAGGCCAATTGGCTTTCTTAAAGTTCCGTCGTGTTACAAACCTGCGTGAATCGTGATATCGAAGAGAAAATTTGATTATTAGGTGATCACTCCCTAGACTCTCCCGCGTTACCTGCCATTCAAAGTAAACAGCTATGTCTGAAGTTATGAACGTAATATCTGGTGCGGATTCCTGTAAGTTACCGTTTACTAATTTTATTCTAGTAAAATGGCCATTATTGAGGGATATGAAGTTATGCTCTAATGAGGAATCTAATAACTGCAAGCCCCTAGAATCACTTTTATTTGACCAATTGGAATGATGACCATTAAAATCACCAGCAACAATAGTTTGTGTTGTTAAATGTTATCCCAATCGCTTTGTGAAGTTCTAATGCTCGAAGGACAATAAACCGAAACAACATATTCTAAATATTTACAATTAATGATCTTTATACATAATGTCTCTATACCGGTGTTGCCAGAACAATTCACAGGAAAAAGTTGGGTTTTTATTGATCTATAATGTGAACTATAATGGCTACACTGCCGTAAGAATCCGTCCGATCTCTTCTATAAATATTATAGTTATTTAAACGAATACTTGTGTCCGAATCAAGCCAAGTTTCACTTAAAATACAAATACCAATTTTTTCCGAACACAGTAAAAGCTCGAAGTCGTGTTTTTTGGGCATCAAGCTCTGCGAGTTCCATTGCACAATATTTAGAAATTGTGCAACAGAACTCACAGGGCCCGATGCCGGACTGGTCGCGGTTTCAGTTACATTGTTACTATCCATTATAAAAGAGACCTAACAGTTTTGTTAAGACATCTCCACTGCTAATCATCCCCACTACAAACGTCATAAGTTCATCTAAAACTAGCTTCAAGACCTCACTAACTTTTTCGGCAAAACTAACATTTTTGGCTAAAACATTCGACGCTTTTACACACACTTTGGCAACTACAGCTTTGATTCCCTCACCTGAAGCGGGCGGCGCCATTGACGCCGAGGAGGCGGACGCCGCAGGAGGTACCTGAGGGTCCCGAGTGCCAGCCGCGCTGAAAGATGCCTCTTTCCTCTGCTTTCTTGCCTTCTTCTTCTTCTTTTTTTTACCGCTCGAAGTCTTCCATAGCGAACCTTCCTCGCTACTATCCTTAGATTCAACTTCACTCACACCTCTCTCCTCCCCGTACTCCGGAACAGCGAAGTCATAAAGGTGAGTTGCAGCCTGCGTTTGTACCTTCGCTGCAACACGTTGACTGTAAGATATGGAGGGCGTAGTGAAATCAAATCGTCTGTTCTTATTTACGTCACCAAAGGCAAACACAGGTGGTGTACTTTTTCGTCCTCTACTTTCACGGTACTTTGAAGCCGCAAACTTATACGTACTGTTCTCTTGACACATGATGGATCGAATCTGTTTCTCTTTTAAATATATCGGGCAAGACTTACTCAGTGTTATGTGCTTTCCTCTACAATTGACGCAGCGTAACTCGGTGGTCTCGCAGTTGGTGTGTCCTCCGCCACATTTGGGGCACGTCGTTCGCCTTGTGGGACAGGTCCGCGTCAAATGACCGTACTTCCAGCACGAGCCGCACTGCGTCACAGGGAAGATATATGGGTCCACCTTAAATCTGCAACCATACCCATACAAGTGCGAAGGCAAACTGGAGCTCTTAAAACCAAAACGAACAGTCTCGCTCGGAACCCATTGGCCTTCTTCTGACATACGGTTTAATCTCTTAACAGTAAGTATTTTAAAATCACATGTAAGACTCTCTCTCAAATCCTCCTCTGAAACGTCGACCTCCAAGAACTTTACGATACCGTAAGTTATGCCCACTTCGCTCGTCAAATAACAACGTAATCCTGCATCCGCAAATGTTTTATTTTCTACCAACTTGCTTGCCTCCTCTTTTGTTTCAAAACTAATGACTACTCGGTATGGATTCTTGTACCTAATACGTACGGCGCTAGTGATGCCTTCTTTTTTCAGGAGCATGGCCAACCCGATTTGTTTTGGTAGCAATTGAAAAGATGCAACGCATACCTCAAAATAATTGTTTTCACTGGTACCTCTCTTACTAGTCATATCCTCAGCCGCATGTGATTATATATTTTTTCTTCTTCTCTGTACTATGGTAAATCCATCATCATCATCAATATCCACCTTGTCAATGCATAATCGCTTTCGCTTGGCTAAGGCGGGCGCTAAGGCGGGCGCGAAGCTGGGCGGCGGCGGCGGCTCAGTACAGGGCACCACTTCTTCCTCGGTATCGTCCATTTTCGGACACTTCTCCAAAATTATTTGTTTACTGCACAATTCCTAGTTTAAATAATCGTTTTATCACAAATTTAAGTGGAAATCGTAACTTTTTACAGAAAAACAAAATTAAAATAATTTGTGAAAATCAAAACATGACGCCAACGGCGGCCATCTTGTGACGTCTTTCATGAAATGATAAAAACCAATTGGATCAGGATTCGCGTAGACGTGAAGAATCACTTAGACAAATTGACACGCAGACATACGCATGGCATAAATCAAATAAATTCCAAATCGAATTCCAGTCCCAAATAAAGCAAAGTATGTCAATGGTGCGATAACTAAATCAATACAGTTTTTTTGACATACTTTTTAATTAAATTTTTAATATTATGATGACATAATAATTATGATAAACTTCTTGCAGGTGATGAATTGTGTATTTTTTTCTGTATCTTAACAAGCAAATATATTTGAGGACTAAATGAATAATGTAAAATTGTAAACCATTTATTTATATACCTAATAACTCTAACTCAGAATGTTGCAACGCCCTTACAGGGTTCGTGTAGATTCTACCTAAAAATGTTAACAACCTGTAATGGACATAAATGCAATAAGAAAATAAAAAAAAATAACAGATTAGTTTATAAAGCGTGAAAGGCTGGGGTGAATTCATAGAGAATTCCCCATTTATAATTTTCATTGCTTTGGTCTCCATCAGCGTGACAAATTATCTTGAGCAGATGTGTCGAATCCATCTCGAATATCCATATTGAAGAAAATTAAATTATAGGAGCCACTTCACACTAACTTCAACTTTGATGTTTTGTCTGTGTGACTTTGCGTCTTGTCTTTATCCGAACTTTTGCGACTCAAAGAAGCATGAATAATGTCACTGTCTGAAATTTGGTCCATAGCATTGAAGGATAATTATTTGGATTTTTCTATTGAACAAGCCTTCTAGCACACCCTAGGCTGGTTATACTAACTCGTACAATAGGTACTACTCACCCAATGGACCCACTGAATTCGGAAATGAATGCATTGTAATTGTAAACGATCAATACTACTTTTCAGTATTTTTTTGCTTTTGTATAAGGTGTTTCACTCATAATTAAGAAAAAAGTCAATGTCTGCTTTAATTAAAACAAAAACCAATCATCTCTCAAAAAAACTTTCGAATCTGTTTCATAAAAACCTTCATAAATCGAAATGGCCCATTGTAATTCTGAACGTGGGATGCATAAATTTTTTATTTTACAATCTGGTTTATGTCAGTATTATCGGAAAGGTTAAACTTTTCTCTCAAAAACTGTCGTAATAAGTAATTTTTCAGGTTAGGATTAAAGGGCTGAAGGGACCCGCAAGTTCGGAAGGTTCAGTCATTCATTATGTGCAAATGAAGTCTTGTTTGAAAAGGGTTTATTTAGGAACTAGGAATAGGAAATCATTTTTTTATTGAGTGGGAGAAGGGCTTGAGGGCATTTCACAGGTTGAGAAATTATTCACATTCCGTTTTCAGGATCATGAATGACCCCTGGACGGCTCGACTGTGCTTAGGCAACGAATATTTTACACTCGTTTTTCTATGGGCACTTTAAATCGACACGTAGCTTTGGGGAAATATCTGTTTAAGGTAGCGGTTTATAAAGAAACACACATACAAAGAATTTCCGCAACTCAAAGCGGTTTCCAGTGAGAAACAGACATAAAACACCTTTCCCCGAACCTATGCTACCCACAGAAAAAGTGTTCCCTAACGTTGTTAGTAGTAGTGATCGTAGTAGTTAAATAGCAAGGGAATTGTTATTAGTAAAAAAAGTTTTATTACTCATATAACACTTTATTCTGCTTCGTCAAGAAAATCTACAACTACATCTAGATACATAGATATAATATATACATAGAAAGATCCATAGAAAGTAAACTATGCTCACACATAGCTTGACGTCCTTGCAGCTAAGGATTAACCATAACATAAATTATATATAATATTGTTTCCTTCTCACATGACGCGACTGTATTCGCCCTCTGATAAGTATATTATTATTTATTAGGCTTTTGGGCGGTTGCGTGGACGCGCTCCGGAACCAATTCCAATACCTGACCCATTTCTAGTGGTTGCTCGAAGACGAGATACAAAGTATATAATTAAATCCCTAGTCTTCTGCAAATTGCGTAAATCAAGGTTTTTCTTGTTTTAAATTGAAATATTAAAATATTACTGTTTTTTTGAACAGCTGTACTTTTTCCCCCCATGGTTTTTAATATATAACTATATATTAATGATAACTGTGTATGAGGAGAACGTTAGTGTACTCAATATTTTAAAATTATTTTGGTTATTGTCCGCCACTTTTTGCAAAGTCGGTCGGATTACGCCCTTTGGATAAAGAAAAAAGGGTTTATTACGACACAATCATATTCAACTAAACTAGGTGTCTAAAAATTTTCAAGTGTCTAAAACGTTATCATAGTGTAAGCTACAAGTTTGGACTAATCTGGTGTAATATACAAACAATGAAATATCTAACAAAATAAAATATACAAATGGTGTGGACCTACCTGGATTTACCTAAACTGTGACCCATTGAATCCAGAGATTTATACGGCTACATAAATTCAACTGAATTTTTAAATAACGTTATACACGTTTTCCCTCCTACTTTGTGCTATTAAAGAATTAGAGATCTGAGCGAGCATTGGAATCAAAAGGTTCTGTTCTGCGTAGAAATACGGACGGGGACTTTTTTCTACAAAGAATCTGTACCTTTTAGGAGTTTTTTTACCCCTGACATTGCAAACGATCCTGAAGTCAGAGAAGGTATAGAAATATCGATAAATCCACACTTAGCTATGTTTCCAAAAATTTTCTGAACTTTGACACAAGCTTTCTTGGCGCAATAATTACCCTTCTAACTCAAACAGAAAGTTAATTTATTAGGGAGCGTTAGTTCAGATTACGCTTGGGATTTAGTACTAGGCTCTAACAGGAGTAAATACTGTCTCATCCTCCTTTATCTTATTTTCAATTTGAATATTTTTAGTTTCATCATCATCAACTTGTATACGTCCGCTGCTGAACATAGGCATTCCCGAAACGACGCCATGCACAGCGGTCTTTGGTCGTCGATGGATAGAGGTCTATCCATCGACGACCGCTACATGTAGGCTTTGGGTCATAAAATTTAAACTTGGGGTTGATCTTCAGTTCGGAATTAATTAATTTTCAATTTACTTTATGTTTTATTTATACAAAATAAAATACTTACTCAAAATAACGTTATCTTAATTAAAGAATACTCGTGTTTTAAAACTATACCAAAACGAGCAGCGATGGGCATTTTATCTGAAGTTAGTTTTACACAGCGCTACAATGAATTACCCGAAGAAATGAATTAAAACGTCGTTTGGAACACAAGACTAATTGAATTAATTCTGAAGAAGACGTCCGACTGTAAGAAATATCGTACTGACGCGTTCGACTGCAGTTATACATAATATATTACAGTCTGTAAATTGGCTGGTTGGTTTGTCCATTTTGTAATCGAAACATTAGTCTTAGATTCAATTTTGAGTGAGAATGCGCTTTTGTTGAAAGGGTAACTAGTTTCTTTTTATGGCTTTGACGACCTCCATGTCGCATGGCGTAGCGGACGAAGGACCGCCTGCGATTGTGTGCTCGATTCCCACCTGGGGACAAATGTTTGTACGATCTGCAGATATTTGTTCTGGGTGTTTTCTAAGAAAGTATAATAAAAAAAATAGTAATTGTAATACTTTTCCTTCGCTTCTCAGCTCGTGTTTATGGACCACGTTCTGAATAACTTAACTCTTTTATAATGTACTCAATTGTACTCGTATTATTGTACAAAATAAAGATCCAAGATGACCTTGTTGAGATATTTATTCGATGACAGAGCGAATTATGAACTCAGCCACGCAGAACGACCACACTTAATAAAAATCCTTCGGTCATGGACATTTTCATACTTGTGGTCAATTACAATGTTACAAATAATAAGGAATAATTACCGAACTTCAGTAATATCGTTTGATTTTATTAATGAAGACATTATTATAAAACTCCAATGCCGATGGTCCCTACAATAACCAAGTAGAGCTATAACAATGTAGCGGGATCGTGTTCATGTGTACATTGTAGAACGCCGAGTGATTCACTTCACTGCTAGGTACTTTTAAGGCACTTTAGTTTAGTTTCATGGAAGATAATCTTGAGTTCAGACTGAATTTAATTCTATCACTTTCGTTTCATATCCGATCTCTGACAATTTGTCCATAATTCGTTTATTACTGCCGAAGGTACTTAATGCTTTTCCATTTTTTATTCTGTGTTTGAGCACAAACAACTTATAGACGTCATGAAATATTTGTATGGAAAAGTAATCACGAACACAGAATCTTAGTACCTACCTACCGCCGCTAAACACATAACAATACTTGCCTTTCCCATGGCGCACATACCCCTGGTTCTAGCAATGCTCGCTCCTCCGTCTCGTCACACCAAAGAGGTTGGGCATTGAAAGCGTTAATGATAGAGTTGGTGGAGATTATGGTAATTTTTACTAGGTAATTACTAAGAATCATTATTAAAATACGTATCTTTTGCTACTTCATGAAAGGTGTATGTGGTGTTAGGTCAGGAACGAATTTCCTATTCCTAACACTACTGTCATGTAGAAGATTCTTTCCAACCCACACCAGTCTGACAGAGCAGTGTGAAAGTTGTTGGTCGTCGGTTAGATAAGTTAGTCGGTAGTCAGTGTTATAGTAGGTCGCACCACTTACTAAGTGAATACGTTAAATTTGCAAAAGGCTGTAAGCCCACTCTGGCATGGACTTATTTTATAGCCGTTGCCAATAATGTTCCATTCTGTCCACTTCCGACTCGATAACGGGCGCAACCTCTATAGATCGCTGCCATCAGCTGACCTACTTGCATCTCATCACTGCCCCTATAATATATAATATTATTAAAAATTCATTGCTGACAATGTGCAAATAGGTACACCATCGAGGGACTAGAACTAAACGCAAGAGATTTCTACGTTACTTTCGCCGAAAAGCGAAATTACTCATTCCTTATTCATCGACTATAACAGAGTTTCCTCGGGAGATACAAGAAGCTGGTTTGATTGACATAAATATTATCCTGCACCATGGCCTTTGTTTTGTTTTTCACAAGCTTCGGGAAACTTGTATTTTTTTTCGGATTTACCAGAATTTATATTCTGTTATCAAGTTTGTTTTGCAGCTTTGTTTGACTCGGCACAAGAGTACAAGAAAAAAAAAGCAGTAGCTTAAAAACTGGTCATTTCTTTAGGTTAGCCTTTACCTACCTTCCTTTCTAAGCACAACATCATACATTTTTCAGAACACAGACAATCCGTCATTCATCAAGCAACACAAAATATGTTGCCTGCGTATTTTGTGGCACGATTAAAGATAGAGTGATTTCAAATATTTTTACTCTGATTATTAATATAATACTTTCATTTGAATGGATATGAAATCATTTAAAAATAATTTTACAGCTAAAGTGATCGCGAAAGTTTAGAACTAAGCACTGAAATTTGTTTTCCGTCGACACCCTGTTAAGAGTTGATGGATCGCCTTTGTTCTCTTAACATTGCGGGCTGTAAACATACGAGTCTACAGGCTATCAAACCCAACCCAGGAATAGGTTTCTATGTGGGCAAACAGCGGTATCGGGGTAGCCAATTACACTTGCAGCACCTGTGGTGGCAACACGTGTTAGAATCATCTGAGTAGTAGGCCGAATTTTAGATTGATTGAATGGTATAAACAACAATAATAAAGGCATTGTAGAAAATATGGAATATTGGCACTCCAAAATAAAATAACTCATTTCTCTAGAAAGTCTAGGTACATTGTTACAGCCTCCACCGCTTATGACTTCGCAAGCGAGGTTTATACCTACAAGGTGTCATAAAATGCGTGTATTAAGATAAAAGGAGATGACTCCAGAACTCAAGGGGTTAACTTTTGTTTTTACGAGTTTAAGAATTCCGGTCCCTTTCGGCGACATCCATTTCTTATACTCGGTCTAAACACCAAACAAAACCACGTGTGCCTACAAGTGACTCTTCATAATAGTAAAATACACAATAATGTGCAGTACATGCATAAAAATATACAGTTTCTTATCACACTAGTGTTGTACGGTTGTACGCAGTAGATATACGCAGTTGGCAGATTTTTGTGAATCTCATCTCATCGCATCTCGGAGTACTTAGATGTGTACTTGCAGTTGTTTGAATTCGTTTCTTGTACTCTTGTTTTCAGATAAAATATACAGATTTGTATATAGCAACTAGCTCGCTGCACTCGCAAATCTACGCTTCTTTGACGTTTTATTAATAGTTTAAAAAAATTCGCAAGCGGACTTCACATCCTAGTCGCCTCGGGGCTTCCCCTCTTCTAAACCCTGCCCTGGTTTTTTAAAGAATAATATTTCGCTGAACGCCCTAGCTGGTTTAATTTTAACCATACTATATCCCGCCTCTAAATTTTAAAAAACATAGTTATTTTACATTTTATGTGACTTATTTACAACTCGTTTCAGTAGGTTATAATGTCTTTGGCCTCTCAAGGCCTTGTCGATGGTTTGCATGTGTAGAGCACTATTGCATTGTATAACTATCAAACAGTAAATACTTGTACGTGCACACAACATGAAATTTCCTATACTGTTCTGTCTGTAGTATCTAACGTATCTCACTAATAGGTCCATTGTACAAACAAATACCAATCAATTGCATTGTTCATTTGGTTGGGGTTATGAAATAAGAAAACAGCTGTTTAACCTTACTGGAATGTACAGAAGTATTTGTGTTAGTAAGTAATTTTCGAACTAAGCCAATTGATAAGTTCGAACAATATGTGTTATTTAACAAATTAGAATCATTTTATTATACGGTGGTAAAATATAATAGTCAGCAGACGCCACATTACTATTTTTAACACATTCGCAGCCCAGCCTCGGCGGGGCGACGAGCCGCAGGGGTCGCACCGCCACCGCCGCGCCGATGAAATTGTTAACTGTCGGCCTGGAAGGAAGTTTGTTTAGATTATAACCTATTTAAGCATCTTTATTGTAAGCCAAACTAGACGCAAGTGTGAAATGAAACCTTCTTACAAGCAATCTAGGCTTAAAGATAAATCTGCGACCGCCCATCCGAAAAGGTCAACATCCGCTCCGATAACTATAGGCAATATGCAAAGAAACCGTAACCCTAACATTATCTCGTGTGAGAAGGTTGGCCCGACCCCGGAAGGGCAAGGGCTCATCCACGTGAAGTTATTACCAGTTTCGCAAACTTAAATATTTTCACAAGAAAATTGGATTAAATGTATGGAATTTTGAGAGAAGCTTTGATAGCTTTGATAGATAACTTTGTATTCAGGGAAGAATAAAAACATCAATGTGCTTCATTCAAAGTGTTTATTGGCATGTACATGTACACTTTTCGTTATCAGACTTCACTTCCAAATTCCTTTCAAGAAAATTATTTAACAGCCAAGGCAGATAGCTGAAATAAATTTTATCATATATACTAATATTATATAGCTGAAAGTTTGTAAAATCTGAATTTTTGTTATAATCTCCAAAACTACTGAACAGATCAAGATGAGGCGTACGTTTAGAGCAAAGCCTAACTAGGCTACATATTGTACTGAAAAAACGCGTGCAAAGCCGCGGGCAGAAGCTAGTATTGTGATTTGTATTTGTATTTTTTTGTATTTTATTTAAAACATTACAACTATTATTACAGGTCAGACCTAATACAATAGAGTAGTCATCTAAATAATTATAAAATGTAAATCAACCAGGTAATTAATTAAATACAAATGTCATTAATCAAAGACAATTCAATATCAGTAAGCAAAATAATATCAATAAGCAAAATAATTTAATACGAATGTCAAAAGCAAAATAATTATATACAAATGTCAAAGAAATCATTGTGTAAACAATTTAATAATCAGTGAACAAGAATATAAGTTTAATTTTATAATAAGTCATTATATAATTTGTAGCGTAAAAACTAATTATTATTTACCATAGCACAAATTAAACAATATAGCCCTTACGAACTCGCTCTGAGAACAGTGAAAAACGTCAATGGTTACCGCTACCAGATTTAGTGTTTGTATGGTGCGTGTCAGTGGTGCCTTGTTCAGCAGGTTAGTCCTCCCGCGAGGCACTGCGAACAGAGGCGGCCGCCTGCGCCGCCCTACGTACTCGTCCGGTGCGCACAGTCTCATCATCTCCAAGATGGTCGGGTTGGATACAATCCCTCGGAACACCTTAACCACATACAGCGCAAGCGTCATATCCCTTCTGGTTTCCAACTTGTTGTATCCAACCATACCCAAAACAAATAATGTTGGATACATCAAGGGATAGAAAGGGTAGACGCCATATCTCTTCCAATATAGATAGCGAGTGAACTTGTTCTGTATGCGTTCCATCATGAGACTATATTTAGCTTCATGTGGAGCCCATACAGAAGCTGCGCTTTCCATCTGGCTTCTGACCAAGGCATCGTACATTGATACATACATTGATACATAGTTTCGTCCGGGCGATAGGTAAATAATTGGTTCTATCGCCGAGTCTATTTCTGATAGACGTGAAGCTAAAAGTCTATAATGTAAGAAAGATGAAGTGCTTTTTCCTCAATTTTACCTTGAGATATTTACATGTTAACCGGTTTTCAGTATCCCCCTAAAGACTTACGACGTGGATGGGTACATAATTTTTTAGTCTTATTTTACGATTTTTGAGCCTTTCAAGTAACGCTGTGAAAAGAGAATTATATCGAATATCTTGGGTGGTCGGAAGCCTTCTTTGGGCGGAGAAGTTTTTAAATAAGCTATAAAGAAGAAGCCTTTCAGGAATAATGTAGGTAGTAAGTCTTTATTACTGTCCTAGCTCTAGCCTTGTTAGTGTATAATTATATGCGCGAAAACAACTCATTATTATTCAAAATGCAATAGAACTCCTGAATCAACCTACACCGGTTACTTGTTAGGGGACATGCAATAGTGGCCTGCCAGGTCTATATTTGCAATACCTGCCAACTATATAACGGAATTTTTCCGTCCAATTTTTTTTGAAACACAAAACAGCAAACTTTTAAGTGATCATTTATAATACAAATTGCTCTTGTAGAAACGTTAACACAAAAGTTAACTTAAGATACGGCAGAGGCAAAATTTGATAACTCAGATGATAAACGGTTGCCATTTCAGAAAACGGATGAGGGAGGATTAGGAGTACCTAATTGAGTAATTATGGGGGAGACTTTTCAGGCAATTATCATACTTAGTTATACGATCACAGCTTATTAACACAAACGTTTGTTGCGTGTCTGAAACGATGAATGTATCTTGCCATACAATTTACACATTTTCAATGAAGTTTGTAACTTATCTGTAATATTTATTGTGAACTTGTAGCATTTTAAATAATATTATTTATTTATTGCATTCATGTCCATTATAAGGTGTTGACATTTTTTGGTAGAATCTACATGAACCCTGTAAGGGCGTTGCAACATTCTAAGTTAGAGTTCTTAAGTACTAAGTACAAATAAATGGTCTACAATTTTACATTATTATATTAATTAAGTCTTCAAGCATTATGTTAGTTAAGATACAGAAGAGGATACACAATTCATCACCTATAAGCAGGTTTATCATAATTATTTTGTCAGAAATATTAAAAATTAATTAAAATGTATGTCGAAATAAAAATACAATAAGATAAAAATTTTAAACATAATATGTCCATTTTTAGCAGATTATAAATGTAAAATTCGTGTTAAACAATGATATACCCACTTATGTCATAAAATGCATTATTAAAATTGACAATTGTCATAAAATAGTCATAAAATAGTGATATTCCTACTATGTACTTTTAGAGGTTTTATCCTTAAGGAATTCATCCACTGTATAATAACATTTACGTATAAGCATTGATTTTAATCTTCTCTTAAAAATATTGTCAAGTTTTTCATTTTTTATGTCTGCAGGCAGTTTATTAAAAATAGTGACTTACCTAGAGTCTGGGCTCTTACTTACTATTGTTAGGGTACTAGGTGGTTTTATTAGCATATTTCCGTGGCGTCTCTTGTACTTATCAATAATGTACATTTTTCGGATAATAATAAAAAAAATTGTTTGTTTTGTTTGTTTGTTATACACGAGTATAATTATATACTATACTATCTGCATCCCGCGGCTTAGCCCAGGGATATCACACAAATTTCAGATATTACTTGCACACCCCCAAGGCGAAGATTAAAAAAAAATCTGATTAATTATTTACTTTTTATTTTATTTTTATCAAGTTTTCTGTGAATCGAACTAAGGAATAATAATTTTCCATAGAAACTTTACCACCCCTTTTAACAGTTTTAGCCCCCTCTGGGGTTAATGGTTGAAAATGAGATTAGCCTAAGTGTTATTCTAGAACCTAAACTATCTACACACCAAATTTCAACTAAATCGGTTCAGTAGTACCTACGTGGTAACAAACATTCACACATACTTCCGCAATTATAATATTATGCGGTGGGGACGATCGCAGTATTATCGAGGTACTAACCAGACTGTAGGTAGTGCAGTAAGCTTTCGACATTCGAGCGTGCTGATGTTGTACCGAAACCTTACCGATTAATCAGAAAAGGCACAAGGTCCCTTCATGCACCTCTTCATGCCTCCTTCCTTATTATTGGAGTGTTGTCACAATCCTCGGTGCTACCTTGCCAGATGGACTTTGTGACGTCAGTCAAGGCCGAAAACACGTCAACGTTTATTTACGTACAATCTTCTACGTTTGCAGCTAGGTACCAATCTTACACCGTGCATTATCCTCAATGTATAATATCTATCTTTAGATCGTGTAACGCATTGCATTCTTGTGATGTTTTCTCCGTATTAAATTGATTATAAAAATATCAAAGTAACCTAGACGGCGTCCTAAAAGTTACCTGCATGTTTATTGGGTCAAAGCAAAATGACGTTGCTCTTTCCTTGCATGGTGTTGGTGGTAGTAACAAGGTACGAAATACCGTTAACTATACCGGTGCGGTGCACTTCCCACTTTGGCAAACTAGCAATTTATTGACATACTTTCATCATTTTCATAATTCTTTATTGCACAAAATAGGTACAAGTAAAACATTTACCAAGAAAAATAATGGCAAAGGCGAGCTTTACCCTAAAAAGAATTCTCTTCCAGCAAACTTTATTGGGAGAGAGAGAGATTTGCAAAAGTGATTGACTTTTAAAATTTCAGTAAATTCGATATTTTACTAGGTTAAATCACGGAATAACTATTGAAAACGTAGCCTATTATAAAACATTTAACTAGGCACCACGTTTACCTATCATACTTTACGTTCTTGGCACTCTTGCAATAACTCAGAGGAACGTAGGTTACTACGATCTTTGACTCAGAGTTATATAATTATTAAAAGGCGCAGAATGCACATGCCGAAAACTTCATAAAAGATTAGGAAGTAATTATCTACCTACTTATACACAAGCCAAACTCCATGTAGAATGTTTGTAAACAAACCGCCCATACTTATCCTAAAATTTACTTTGTTACCGCTTCTTTATATACGCAATTTACATTACTTGTCGATTTCATATCTTTCCTTCAAAAAATCTTGCTTACAATTAATTATATCTGAATGTCGACGCCAAGCAAAGCAAGTGAGTTTTAGTTTTTTGTGTCATGGTTTGTTTACTAACATTCCACATAGAGTTTAGCTAGAGTACAGGTAGATACTTATGTCACAACTTCATAGAAAATCTTTCTTTGTACATAACTGCTATTCTCTAGCTAGAGGTATTTTTTCTCGACCTGTTCCGCTAGAGGTAAATAATAAAATAAAATGGCTGAAGAAGAAATTTTATTCCAGTTTTCAATGAATTCTTTCGCAAACTGGTTAATTTATGATATTCATTGGTTAAACTTAATATAATTATTTTTTGTGTTTTTCACTGTAAATTCATTTTCTGACAAGGCCTCTCTACAGCTGATTATATTGTTTTGCAATTGTATTTATATATGCATAGAGCAAGTTTATTTAAATAGCCTCTTTTAATATATTTTAAAAAGGTAATTTGACGTTACCAAGTGTTCCAATGTGTGTTCCTATGCTTTTTAATAAATGAACTGAACTGAACAAAAAAACTGTAGATGAACAGTGAACTTGGTAATAACAGTTGGGACTCTCTTCCCTGTGTTTTAAAGTGGGGTACAGGCAGGTTCCATTTATATAGGTACGTGGGTATCAAAACACAAGCTGTATGCCAGTGATCCCAAGTTGAGACTAAAACTGGTTACTGCCTCATCGAGCGTGAATCAGCAAAAACAAAAGCCATACCTACAGATAGTATAGGCACTTTAAATATTTTGCGTCGCTAAAACATATGTACTCTGGTATTGGCGGCAAAATGAGCACCGCAATGCAACCGGAATGCAATACAAGCGGAAGAAATATTCTGACCTTACGGTTTATTGTAGATAGCCCTGGAATGTGACGGTAAGTGGTTCCCTCGTACTCTACCATGGCTAAAATCGGACCAGGGCAGAGAAAACGAGTAATTGGAATAGTATCAGTAAGCAGCTATTGTGTAATAATAATAATCAACTCCTAAATGAATGACAATCATCAATTGCGAGACGAGTAATTTTTTGCGACAGCGCACGCGGGCCATGTTCGCCTTGATTAAATCGGTCGACCAATTAATATAGCCGTTCATATTTAAAATGAATGACAAAAAGGATTCGATAATGTCGAAGTCAGATTCCACAGTTTGCAGTAAGCCATTAGTATCGATGTGCAAACAAAGCAAGCATTGTATAGCTTATCTGCCAACACGTTACTATTTTTGGCAGTGATTCAGTGGTTACTTGCACAAGTTGTCAAGTTCGACTGGTCTACGTTATTTATTAGGGAAAGTTCAATGTTCCACTCAACTTGCGCTGAGCAAACGTATAGATAAATGATAGCGATTCTTGTGACATTATACGAGGCTCACTGTAGGTACTGCTGAAATTATAGGATAGATGGTTAGGCCTCGGCCGCACTGCAGTATGGTAGCTGGGTGGCTTCCATTGCAGCTAGGTGCGAGGCTTAGATTTCAAAAAAATCTAAACGGAATCGAAATCGCCTCGCTTCATAAGCTAGACGCTTGCAATGTGACCGGTCCCGTACATTTTCATACGTTTGTTGTCTACCATCTATCATCCTTCAGTCTGGCTGTAGCCCTACAGCTACGGCCACAATGTTGATAGTAAATAGTATAGATGTAATAATTTGTTTAGCCAGTACTAGATAGAATAAGAAATTATGGACCTAGGCTAGATAATTATAGACTAGCCGGTACGGTGCCGAGTGCTGAAGAAACGTAGGTGCCTAGATCTATTAGATTAGTATCGTATAAGCCACTGCATAAATAAATGCTGTAATATCAAAGCATCATCTGGCCCCTGAATACATACTAAAAAGACTTGTTCGAAAAAGCTGTATATCTCTCTTATTTAACTTTACCTTTCAACGTGGGTAGAGTATAGGTAGAGCTTTAAAATATATATACATAAGTACTCAATGGTTTTCATTGTATTTTAATCTAATCCTGAAAAAAAAAAGATTACTATACGAGAAGTTCTAGTAAATCTAGTAGCGGTTTTCTCTACAGTTTTGTAAAACATGTATTTAGTTATAAAAGCTGTTGTAGCTGTTGCAGGTAAGGTAAGCGGTGGGTTTAGCGGTTACTTTGAGCGGAAAACAGCATGATTTGTCTAATCTCCTCGTTTAAATAAACAATATCGAGCCAACGTTTATGCTATGATGAGAAATATATTTTTATTATTAATTCTATAGAGTGTTGTTATCTTATTCTGTTCTGTATAAACTTTGTAGTAAAATTGTAGAATTGTGTAAGTATCAGAGTTAGATAATTAATGCTCTGACATGTAACATTTTTGTTATAAAAAAGAACGATGAATTAAATTTTCGAGATCAAAATGCTGTTGAAACTATCCTGTTCACAACAAAACAACAATGGTTACTGCACAATACACGACCAGAAGTTTATTTTCATCGGTCTTAAAAGTAGGTAGGAAAGTAAATAAAACAATTCAAATGAGAATTTACCTAATCGGCGGTACAAAAATCACTTTCCCTTCATGATTTCATATAAGAACTGAAGGGGGGATTTGTGCGACTTGGTTTAAATTTAAGTTTGTTATCCTACTAAAACAAAAACAACGACCAATCACCCTCTATTATTATTTTAATAAGTATATAAGTACCTTTGAAAATTTACTTGTGATCACTTTACTTTCATTCATGAATGTTCAAGGACCATCGTGTTCCATTCACTGCATAATGTACTCGTACCTACTCTTTCCTACCAATGCTTTACAATAGACACCTACCTACCTATAAACTAGCCAAACTCGATGTGACACAAATACTTAACTAGAACTCACTTGCTTAGCGTCGACTTTAAGTTAAAATTGTAAGCAATATTATATTGAGAAAAAAAAAACGCGGAAACTGAGTGAATTTTAGGTTAAGTGTGGGCGATTGGTTTACATCGCATTTGACTAGTGTATAGTTGTAACATTGTGCGTAGCTACCTATGCATAGCAATAAACAAAGCGGCATTTTCCTTCTAGGTATAAATAACTGGAAATTTCTTACACAGTAGGTAAAATACTAGGTCGACCAGGATAGAAATCGGCTTTGTTAACCCTGCGAACTAAGCTAGGTAAGTATGTACCCAATCCTGCTTAGTAGAGAGTTGAAGCTAAATAAAAGACTAGGTCGCATATTTATTATATCATTGCCGCAAAAGGCACGTGAATTTGATTGGCACCTTTGATTAATGACCATTTGTTACAACTCACATTTTAACGGCGCCGCTGAATGTCAAATCCTTGCTCCGAACACTCTTTGTTGCACACAAGAAAACACTCACAATGCACTATTTCCACACTTTGAACAAAACACCGCACTCGACATCGTAATTTCATTCACTCGCGACGTTTGCACGACGGACGCGGATTCCACGTCTATTCACTTCGGCGTTCGCCGGGGTACTGAAGTCCTGATGCTGTAATGTAATACCATGAAGATGTAAGAATTTTCCTACGCTACGCCATGGTCCTACGCGTTCCGCCACTCGAAATTGCTTGACGCTGAAACTCTTAAAACTGTTATGGTTAGTCATTAACAACGGGATATTTAACATGATTTGAGTCCCTTCGGCCGTCTACAGAACCGGAGTTTCAGAACTGGTTCCATACGGGGCTTTTAAATTACTTGTACGGAACTGGTTCCGATCGCGGCTATTAATTTACTTGTATGGAACTGGTTCCGATCGAGGCTCTTGATGTGCTTGTATGGAACTGCTGGACCTCGTTCACCGAAAAATGCTTAACAAGATGACCATGACTGTCTGTGCTGTGTTTTCTCCGTGGGAGAAACTCTTTTATTACATTGCCGGCTCAATGTACTTATCGAAATATTTTCTTTTGATCAAGTGAGCTGAAGACAGCGCGTTATGGCGCTCACTAGGGGAGGCCTAAGTCCAGCAGTGGACGAATATAGGCAATGATGATGACGATGATGATGATGATGAAGTCATCATCATCATCATCATCATCAATAGCAAATGTCAAATGTGTCAGCGAATGTCAGAAGTGACAGCAAATGTCAAAAGTGACAGCAAATTTCCAAAAATATAGAAATTGACAGCGAATGTCGGAAGTGACAGCTAATGTCAAAAGTACCTATATAAAATGACAGTGCTTGTATGAGTATCTAACAAGTGTATAAAAATAGAATAGAACACAAATAGGCCACAGGCTCGGCATCAAACACTCCATATCTCGGAAACTACTTGTGCTAGACTTTCAGTTAATGGCTCAAATGAAACGAAAGGTCAAACTCTACATTTTCGATGACAGCTGTCAAAATTTAAACGGCCAAATCTCTTGCTAGACTCTCAGTTAATGGCTCAAATGAAAGGTGGGAACAAAATCTAAATTTTCAATGACAGCTGTCAAAAAAGACACCAAAAGTCAAAAGTGACAGCAAATTTCCAAAAATATAGAAAATGACAGCGAATGTCAGAAGTGACAGCAAATTTTCAAAAATATAGAAAACGATAGCGAATGTCAGAAGTGACAGCAAATTTCCAAAAATATAGAAAATTACAGCGAATGATAAAAGTGGCTTATTCCAATAATCCCCTGCCATAATCCCCTGCGAAGGGGATTTCTGGAACAGCGAATTGCATAATTAAAGCAAATTAAAAAATTACAAGAATGACAGTTATTAACAGTTCCTAAAAATCACGTTTATTAAAAACTTTTAGGAGTTCTTAAAACGTTCCTTTGGGCCTTAATTGGACCATTAACTGAGAGTCCAGTACGAGTATTTCCCGAGATACGGCCATTTCAATTTTGACAGCTGTCATCGAAAATTTAGATTTTGTTCCCACCTTTCATTTGAACCATTAACGGAGAGTCTAGCACTAGTATTTCCCGAGATATGGCCATTTCAATTTTGACAGCTGTTATTGAAAATTTAGATTTTGTTGAGAGTCTAGCAAGAGATTTGGCCGAAATTTTGACAGCTGTCATCGAAAATGTAGAGTTTGACCTTTCGTTTCATTTGAGCCATTAACTGAAAGTCTAGCACAAGTAGTTTCCGAGATATGGAGTGTTTGATGCCGAGCCTGTGGCCTATTTGTGTTCTATTCTATTTTTTATACACTTGTTAGATACTCATACAAGCACTGTCATTTTATATAGGTACTTTTGACATTAGCTGTCACTTCCGACATTCGCTGTCAATTTCTATATTTTTGGAAATTTGCTGTTACTTTTGACATTTTCTGTCACTTCTGACATTCGCTGTCACATTTGACATTTGCTATTGATGATGATGATGATGACTTCATCATCATCGTCATCATCATTGCCTATATTCGTCCACTGCTGGACATAGGCCTCCCCTAGTGAGCGCCATAACGCGCTGTCTTCAGCTTGCCGCATCCAGCATCTGCCGTCACTTGATCAAAAGAAAATATTTCGATAAGTACATTGAGCCGGCAATGTATCATCAACACCGAAATAACAGTTGCAAAAAAGGTATCAGTAGTCCGGTTACTTAATTCAACCGGACTACTGATACATCGAGCGACTCAGTAGTCCGGTTGAGTTAATTGTAACCGGACTACTGAGACTTTACTTCAGTTCCGATCACGGCTGATGGAATACGATGATTACTTGATCGGAACCAGTTCCATACAAGTAAATTAATAGCCGCGATCGGAACCAGTTCCGTACAAGTAATTTAAAAGCCTCGTATGGAACCAGTTCTGAAACTCCGGTTCCGTAGACGGCCGAAGGGATTTGAGTTATGAGCTTTCCAATATTTCGGCACAGTTTTGTACGCCAGGATCACGAAATCACTGAAATCACTCACAGTTTAAGTTTTTTTGGCCGACATACCGATCGACGCTCATTTTTAACTTGCGACGCCAAAAGAGAGTAGTGTTATAAGTTTAACGTGTCTGTCTGTGTATTTGTGTATCTGTCTGTGGTATCGTAGCTCCTAAACGGATGAACCGATTTTCGTTTAGTGTTTATTTGTGTCATAGATAATTTTTTTCTTAGCCAAGTTTCATGAAAATCTTTCAGGTTTTTTTAAAAGAAATATTTTTGTTCTTGTTTATATTGTGCTACGAACGTTGCTACTAGGTACCATGGCTGGACGCACTGACTCTGATGTGTAAATTTTTGCGTTTTTTATAGCATCTAGTAATTATCTAAATACATTTAATGGTCATTTTAGCTAAAAAACTGTGTCAAAATGTTAGGAACAAATTTATGTTCTACAAGTTTTTAATAGAAGGCAACATCATTGGAACTAAATAATCCTAGATAGTGAAAATCGATTTTTATGTCATTAGGCTAGTAAGTATCTTAAAAAATTCTATTTAGACCATCAGTTAGATTATCAGAAGACATTGGACACGTATTTTTTTCTTTGATCAATTAAAAACAATTATGAAGATAAAGCCAGTTAAAGTTCCGCGTGACGTCACGCCCTGCGGCACTTTTAGCAAGACGTGACGTCTTGATTTTAGTCATATTTTCTTTGGTTGACCAAAGAAAAATATATGTGTCCAATATCTTCTGATAATCTAACTGACGGACTTAATAGAACAAGTACTTTGTTTTCATTTACAGACTGCACTGCTATTGCTATGGCTATTGGTGTTTTACATGCACCTATTATAAAATGGAGTAATGCCTAGTAATAAGTGAGAATATTTGAGTTATTTGTCTATCATAGAAAATGTTTTCTAACATTAAAGTGCTCCACATTACATTCCATATTCCCTCTAGATTAAAAAACTCTCTATTCTTGGTGTTCAACAAAGTCGATATCGCGATACAGGACTTTATCCCTTCCCCTAATTATCAAAGGGTAAAATAGGCCTTTCTCGTGTTTAAAAAATCTCCTGTCGATGTTATCTTAGGGTTCGGAAAGACATTAATCTGAGGCCATCGACAAAAGCCACGCGAAATCGCAAAATGCGTAGAGACTTTCCAAAAATAAGTACCTCACATACATTCACGTACAACGTATAACGAGGGTTAAAATAAGTAGGTACTTGTCTGTATTTCATGAATTCTTTCTTTCAATATTAATTTGGTTAAAAATTAGGTAATGAATGGCTATTTATCTATTTTTTGTGTTTATTGCCCTGTACTAGCGACCCGCCCCGGCTTCGCACGGGTGCAATGCTGATATTAAATATACTACAGAATCGGCCCTCCGGCTGGTACCGCCACAACCACTATGTCCCTGCATTTTAAATCAGTAATATCTTCGAAAATATTCATTGAAATAAGATTTTTAAATTCCAATTTTCTTCCTTCCCCACAATATCGGCTTCATTACATAATTCTTTGTTTTATCAAGGGCTTTCGCTGTAAGACCTCTTGTCTACGGGGCCCAGTGTTTGATAATTGATGTTTTGCCATCGATCACGGTATAGATTGAGATCCTGAGTTTTGTAGGTTGATAAATCATTTGTTTTAGGGCTCTTCTCCAGTCCTTAGGGAGCAATGGCTTTCATCAACCATATAGCTACAGTAGTCGTGGGAATCCTCTAAGATCAATTTTCTCCATCTGTTTATCTACTGACTATCCCATTGGAACGTGTCAATTTACCTACCGGAATTGAAATGGCTACCTCAAGTTCCCCTTACACTAATGGTTTTCAATCAGCACGTTTCCTGTTATGTAGGGCATTGTGTGCTCAGTTCATGAAGACGTTAAACCTAGCAAACAGATTGACTGACCGAATCCCAACTCGATGTTCTGATTATTAATAGTAAAATACCAACTGTAGGTTACTTTGTTGGTAGGCATTGGATTGGAGATAGTAAAGTTTTACATTGGTAAAATATACTGAAAATTCTAAGTCAACGCAATCAAAAGTTACAGCCGTTTACGTCTGAATATTTTGTAATTTCCAAGGGAATCACATGCACCTATTAATTCTATGATTCTAAGTCTACGGGTACTTCCCGTAGACAACATTTCATGATAGAATCATGAAATTTGGCGCGCAGCAGTGTCTTATTAGCACAAGTTAAAGAAACAATAAATCGGAAAACAATAAATTTGTAGTTTATTCACTAAAAAAATACTTTTGATGCTCGCCCGCCATGGACCAAAACCTATAGGATACTTCCCGTAGGCCTAGTTTGGCAAAAAGCAAGGTCTTACAATCAACTTTACAGAACCCTAATTGCGCGAACCCGATTCGCATTTAACGTTTTTTTCTTTTTGATATATCTTGAAACCAACGGAGGCAGTGAGAGAGACTCCGTTGGTTTCAATGACAAAAGTGGCGCAAGACCGTAGGGAGTGGCACAAGAGTTAGTAAGCATTGCACCCAACATTGTATGAAGTCAGGTAGTAAGTGATGATGAGAATGATCTCCTCGAAAAACCATGAAACTGTCCATCGCCCTAACATTCCCTAAAGATAAATTACCAACAAGAGAAAAGCTACCAATCAGCAAATAACCGGCGCAACAATTTAAATTGCGTTTTATCTTTGTACAAGCATTAGCACCATTTGCCCAAGACGCGTCAGTTCAGGTGTCGCAGTGCCCTGCTGCCACTGTAAACCTCTTTATTAGGTGCAAAGTGTAAAGCGGGCAGGTAGGTGGTATAACCAGAGACCCACGTCGACGGTTGCACGTGATCGGTTTCCACAAGTCGATGTTAGATGAGTACTATAAAATGGGTGTTAGTTTGTTACGTTGGAATTTAGGATGTCCACTAACGTTTGTAAATTTTGGGCGACGTTACGTAGGTAAGCACAAGTTTGGTTCGATTTTGATACCGCCACGTCAGTCATCATGAAAAAAGAGTAATCAGCAAAGCATTGTGTTTTTTACGAATAATTCATATAAAAGTAGATGGATCAAATGATATTTAGTGGTATCGTATATAACATAGAAAAACATTCAGGGCACGCACGCTCGTCAACCCTCTGGTTGACGGGCATGCATCCTCTGAAAGTCTTTGCACACCACAAACCATAACCTTCAATAATCAGAAAAAGGCACGTTGGTAATACTGCCCCGGACGAGCCTTTTCATAAGCCCTACTAACAAAACGAATTGAGTTATCTCAATTAATGAGGTAAGATACAAAATCATATATTTGTGACAAATACGTTTGTATTCAATTTATTAATCTTAAGCTGATTTATAGAAACCCATCTTTTTCCAAACAGGAGATTATGTGTGATTAGATAATATAGTTATGATTCGATTAAAATGCTTCGATTGCAAATACCTAGTCTGTATAAACTTTTACTGACTAGATAGATACTAATTGTTTGAGGCGAACCATATTTTCAAGTTGATCTATGAAGATAAGAAAATTACAATCAAGTAGAAATAAATTAGTACTGTATTTAGAAATAATTGAGCTGACTGTTTAGACTGTTGCGAACAATCAACACGTAGCTTGATCCATAATGAAGATAGATGGATACTATAGATAGAAAATACTTTTATTGCACCCCTAAAACTAAGAAACAATTCAAATTAAATAATTAAGTTAAGTGGTGCTTCGAAGATTAGAGGGTACCTAGTTACCTAATGGTAAATTTGGTTATGGTAATTTTTCGACTTTTATCAAAATATTTCAAAAACTATGAAATCTACAGAAATTTCAAAAACTGTTTTAAATTGTACAAACCGATACCTTCCATACAATTCCCCATTTGACCGTGAAAGTTTCTTTTTAAATTTCGACATCACAATTTGTACCTATTGAAAATTTTCATTTTCATTTTAAATTATTTTAAATTTTCATTTAATAGCTGCGGTAGTTGCTAAGATATTGAAGAGGGAAATAAAGGAAATAAAGGACTGACTAAGCGAGACCCATAAGAGTTTCGAAACCGATCTTTAACAACTGACTACGTGTTTCTAGTTACCAGTGTCGCGTGAGCGAGCCACGCAAAAGTAAGTTATTTTGGCTTAGTTAATAAAGCTGGAATTCGTTCTTACATTAATGGTGAAGTCGAACGAAAGGTATTGAAATAAATAAGAAGGTCTAGGACAGGCGGCATTTCTACCCGAACGCAACCCAACCCTTTCCGCGACTAACAACTTAATGAAAATTACAATAAAATAATAGAAATAAATTAGAACTAGTATTTGCAATTGTAACAATTGAGCTAACTGCAGACTTGCAAACAATCTACAGGTAGCTTGCTACGCTCGACTGATCCATATCAATACCAGTCAGTATCCATATCATTACCATATCATTCCATATCAGTACCAATATACGACACAACTAATTTACTTTCATGAGAGTATTAAACGCATTGAATAACTAGTGACTTGAACTGATGCTATTAAATGGGAAAATTCGCTTGATGATGTTTAAGATCTTAGTTCAACATTCAAGATTTCTCTACATTTTTGATTTATGATAATAAATCATGTTACAAAGGTTAAAAACGCGAGGGGAGTATGCAAAGGGTGCGATGAATATAGGTAGCTGTTATTTTTTCACGTGCTAAGGAAGAAGCTTTTTGTTTATTTTTAGTGATTCAACACAATTTAATGATTTAAGAAAGCGTTGCTGTATTTTTCTAAGGGAGCTTTGAAAAGTTTCTACTTTCCAGCCCTTGCGTATTTTTATATTTTGGTTCAAACAAATCTTGGCGATGGAGAAAAATTACAAAAGCACAAGTTGGATGAACATTTTGAGAAGAATTAACGTCATTATATTATCGCGTCGCGAGGATAGCAACGTCATTGAGCTTTTGTTTCGTGATCACGAGCTTTGTAATAAATAACACCGTTAGCTCTCAGAGTAAGCTCAAAGTCTATACGACAGGACGCATCGGTTTTTCTAATGATCATCAAATCGTAAATCAAGGAACAAAGAAATTACCTATTTTTATTATTGTGAAATCAAATCATGTTGCGCGAGCGCTATGGGACAAACACTCGGATCAATTATCATCTTAGACCTGACTTTTTGAGATGGTCTAAGATGATCATCGATTGCTTGTAAGTCAGCTATCATCACCAGAAAAACTAACTCGTCTACTCCGATAAAAAGCACCGAATGACGTACCTACTTATTTCAAACAAGACAGATTGTGTTGTAGAACGTAAATATTTTAATTAGAGTCTAAAGAACTGATATACTTCTAGATCTTTAGACCAATTATTTATACCGGAGCGTGTAGGTAGGTACAGACAGACAGCTTCATCAATAGGCAACTCCACTGACAGATCCCTCAGTAGTTTAACATTATTAAGGAAGGTGAGCACGTCAGCCGCGCCAGCAACCATGCCGGCTACAAGTAGACCAGCAATAACTCCAGCAACTCAACCCCCGCACGTCGAGCCCCTACCTCCGGGCGCCGCCGAACTGGAGGGATCTACCTAGTAGAACAGTTAGTATACAAAAGCTTCGCTCTAGTTGGCGGCCGAAGGAAAAGCAATAGCAACAGCATCGTTACTATTGATTTTTCTTACAAAATGCATTTCATCGAATAAACAGAATTCCAGGTAGTAGTTAATTAGTATTTTAGTCAAGCGGGGACGGAGTGAGTTCATTTAGTAAATTAAGTACCTACATATTTCAAAACGCTCAACCGAGAACGTAAAACGTAGAGCTCTTCATATGATAAGTTCACTTTTAGTACATAATAAATGTAACGTTACCTGTCAAATTGAAGAAAATGCACAAGTAAAGTACTTAAAGCAAGTGAGCTTTAATTACTTTCCTCTATGAAAACACGATGTAAAACAACACACTGCATGTGACCAACTTACCTAAAAATGAAACGCAAAATAATACAACCTTAAGATTTTTCTTGGAACTCATTAACAGATCTTGACCTAAAGACCACCCCTATAGGTACCTACTACTACTCCCTTCTAATTCTTTGAATTGTAAATAGGGGAGGGGGAAGTAAACTGTTATCCAGACTAACATCTCTGAACATATGTCTAATTTCGAAGAGAGATATAAAATGGTTCTAGATAATAGACATACACAATCACATGCATTACTTAAATTTTTTCGTCATACGTTTACCTATTTATTATCAAGAACAAAGGCTTTCCCTTTACATAATGATACTTGAACTAGCGCGTGATCACTAAGCACGTGCACCTGATGTATTTAAGGTATATCTGTAACTACCTATTGTCTAAGGAGGTAATCTGGAGAACTATTAATTCGATTTCATTAATATGCTACGGTATCCTAAAATATTTTATTCGCTTGTTACACACGTGAATTCTAAACTAACTAACTAGTAGGTATTGGCCAATACGTAAATGAATAGGGAAGCAACTGATTATTTCTACTTCTGGCAAGAAACGGAAGTGGTTCCTTGATTTATTTCAGTGGTAAAATCGAATAGAATTTGCGCTTTTCCAACAGCCGGAAAATTAAGGATTTATTTGGTGTTAAGTTCTCATGTTTCCCTGAAATTTTATGGCCTTTCATCTGAGACAAGTAAAATAAACGGATAGCCAAGATGTTGATTTATTTTGAGGGTGCTTCGAGTTTATTGCTGCGTAAAAGAAGAATTTGAGACTTGAAAGTGATATCCGTTCATTACTAAAACGGGGCGCGTGCTTTAAAAATGTTTTGGAAATTCAAAGGTTCTGCAATAGTTAATGAAGTAGGTAGCCTTTTTGTACGTTTTTGCTTTTATCCTACTAATATTAGTAGTATAAGCCAAAATATTGTGAAATCTGAATTTTTGTTAGGTACCTAGGATCTCCAAAATTACTGAACAGATTAAGATGAAATTTTGCGTACGTTTAGAGCAAAACTTACTTACATAATAGGCTACATATTATACTGAATAATTATGTAGCCGCGCGCAAAGCCGCGGTCAGAAGCTAGTAGGTACTTACATAAAACTTTTATGGGGTAGGTCTAACATATTGTGCGTGAACATAACGTTACGATACCGCATGCACAACAAAGAAGTCACCTTAAGTATTGGAAAAGCTAATTAAAACTTTACTACTCTCCATTAGCTGGTGGTTCCGAACTCCCGGTGCGCGGTGGTCTAAACAATGCGGATATCCAAACAGTTATACCGTGGGAGATTTAGTTCAAGCATTGTTGTTCACTTCGGTGTGAAATTGATAACAAACCGAAGAAAACAATAATTCTCACTATCGAGTTTTATCCATACGTTTTGGAAGATTCGATAATTATATCAAATGATCTGAGGCTTGTTGTTTTTTTTTAATAACAACAAGCCTCAGATCTTAAATTTCGTAATAGCCATTTATGACATGACTACGTTTACTATCAGTCATGCCTACAAGATCACTTCGTGATCCGTGTTCAGGGTTCAGGATCTGAATAGATTAACTTTTTAATGTAGCTACGTAAAAATTAAAAATCAACTTGAGACATTCAAAAACTATCATGAATCATTCAAACTCCTCCCAAAGCGTATCAGTAAAAGTCACATTATTACTATTTGGGTGAAAGTTTCGATTTTTGTAATGGCGTTTGGATGTTTGAACGGATTGGCTTGAATGTTTCTGAATAATAGTACCAATTTACCCTGAGCGTGAGGTTATCTGGCGCAGCGAATCAGCATTGCCTACAGCGGGGCAATGCAGCCTTGGGGACGCTTCCGACTGGTACCTATTGATATAGATTAGTTGAACTACCTGTAGTGTTTGCAAAAGTCTGCAGTTAGCTCAATTGTTTCAATCGTAAATACTAGTTCTAATAGGTATATTTTTATTATTAGACTGTAATTTTCTTTGTGAATAAAGGCTTCTGATTTAAAAAAAAATCTAGGAGTATGTGCCTATTTTAACCAGTCAATGCACCGAGTACGAAGTACCCTAGTTCTCCCGAATTCTTTTTGAGTGCAGGCAAAAGGCCTAGTTCCTTAGGACACGGCACTCTCGAATCTAGGGCTCGCTGTGTCCTCGTACTTACCTACCTCAATAGAACTTCTTGACCCACTCAACTAACATTCACATCACTTCTCGTTTAGACCTCGAGCCCACCTCAAAGGTTCCATCCATAAAAATTTCATGCAACGACTTTTTGTTGTGTTTCGGTACTTACATCTTTTCCGCTAAACCGCTACAGTTGACTCTCTCAGATAAAAGTTAAAGGAAATTCGGCTTCAGCACTTTAAAAGTTACGAGGTGGATGATTTTAGAACTTATAATTAACTAACATCTGCCCGCGACTTCGCATGCACTCTCCCGGTAAAAAAAGTAGGTAGTACCTTGCCTATGTTATCTAGGATATTATTAGATATATCTATCAGTCAGGATATTATGCCCAGTCCTTTCATTGTGTAAAGGTACCTAACAGACAGACAGAGACAATAACTTTCGATTTTTTTTATATTAATAGTTTTAATCCTCTTGAAGCAAATTGAGAAGGTGAAAAAGCTTGAAAGGTGGGTACCTCATGAATTGAGTGCAGCAAACCGACAAACGCGCGTCGACTGCTGCGTTACATTACTCAACCGGCACAATAGGTAACGAAGAGATTTTAAATTGAATCACCTGAGATGAAAAGTGGATACTGTACGATAATCGGAAACGCTCATTGCAATGCTGAACCCTGGCGAACCAGCCAAATGCTGCCCCAAGCGTAGCAAAAATTTACTCAAAAAGAAAATACCTACTTGTGAGCGTTTGGTGGACTAGTGCCGGTGTCGTTCACTACAGCTTTCTTAAATCTGGCCAGACGATTACGGCGGATGGCTTTTGTCAGCAACTGCAATCCATGATGGAAAAACTAGCTGCTAAACAACCTAGGCTGGTCAATCGCTCTAGGCCAGTGCTGCTTCACCACAACGCTAGACCACACACTGCACAATAGACGGCTACCAAATTTCTAATTTGGTAGCCGTCAGTTGTGCAGTGTGATGTATCCACCGTACTCCCCGGACCTTGCTCCAACAGTTTACATTTTTTTTTCGAAATTTGGATAACTTTTTGTCAAAATCATCTCCAATGGGGCAGTCCAAAGCACCTTCAAAGATTTTATTGATTCCCGTCCGAATGGTTTTTTTTAGTAAAGGGATCAATGAACTACCTGAGATGGCAAAAGTGCACGAAGGTGACACAAAAGTGCATAAAGCCATTTTTTTAAACAAAATATTTAAAAAAATATATGTTCCTCCACACCAATTTCAATTATGTAAGGACCAAATATTTACATCATCAATTTAATATTTACAAAGCAAATATTCATTATTTTGGACAGTTGTCTATCCACTCATTATTATACTACATACCTACGTATTATTTACCTAGACACTGGCGTTGTTTGTTTCTCGTTACGCGATGGTAACTCAAGACTTTGCTGTAAGTATGGATATTGTTTGTTATTTGTTCGAATCTAGGTATTATTGTAAAGTGCAGAGAAAGTTCTAAACTTGGAAGAAATAGAGCTAGAGGTCAGAAATAATCCTTGGGTTATGTAATGTAGAGCACAATTCAAATCGCTTTCATCCTTCTTCTGTGCTATGGCCGCCATTTTTACTGTTTATACATAGCAGGCGGCGCGCGGGTGAAGCGCAGTACAAACACCTTTATTTCACTAAAATTGCGTAAGGGGTATAAAATAATATTAAAGAAAAACTTAATTCTCACAAATATCACAGTTTTATTTCCATACAATACAGTACAGAACACAGGCAGTCATCAATTCTTACTTCACAAACACTTATTTAGGTGAAAATCCTTTGAAAATTGTGACTTGACTGCGCTCTGCGAGTAACATTTTCTCCCCAGTTTCGCCTTATGTTCTCCCCAGTTCAACCATAGCTAGCAATAATACACTTATAGCTAGCTACAATTAGTTAGAGCAAACAGAATAACATTACTTGTAAAATAGCTTAAAAATACTTAACTTACTTACTTTCCTAGTAATATACAAAACATCACACGGCAGCCAGATCGTAGAATAAGCCTGTTTGTTGAATGGCAAGGCCATTTAAAAAAGGCGCCATTGCATTGGAGCTAGCTTCCAGTCAGCCAACTCGGATCGTTATCTAATCAGCCTAGGCATTAAACTGAATAGAACTGTTTTGTAAACTGCCTAGCCGTTTTACAAACGGACTGATTCAACGATCATACAACGTACAAATATCTGAGCAGATGACTGAACAATTGGAATTTTGTATCACAATCAGTTTGATTTATAAAATTATCGTTATTGCACTACTATTGTAATTTCCTTTTAATATACATCGTTCGTAGACGTATTTACAAACTTAAAACAGCTAGCTACAAATTGGTTATCAAATATGCATCATAAGCGCCCTGTATCATTATCCTAATTAATTCACAGGGTGCCTATGTGGGCGCTTCTATTTGTTCGTGTATATTAGTGTAGAGACCAAAGTCCTATTTAATAGAAAATACATGTCATTGAATATTCTGTTGAGCGTTTTTTTTTTATCTTTCGAAGTGTTTTTCGTAGGGTCCGAAATCTACTGAGTAGGTTAGAAGAGGGGTGTTTGTTTCAGGCGGGGGGGTGTTGACGACGCCTAGTTCCAAACAGATCCTGGCCAAGTACTCCGGCTGGCGCGAGGCGCGGGGGATGAGGTCGCAGGCCGCATGGGGAACGCTGCGCTCATAGCGGTGCGGGCTGATGATGGATTCTTTGTTCCACGCAGCGGACGATGTCCGCTATTCTGTCGGGTTTTGATAGTCTGCTGGAATAGATGGAAATGATGAGGTTAATATTGTGAGAGCTATGTATTTTGCCCTGATCATGACCACAAGTTACGAGTGGACAAGGGTTGCGCAACGTATTTGTAAGTTTGTCATAGTGGTTTGTCGGAATAGGTAACATCCTGATGAGTACAGACTTTTACTTTCTGTAAATTGTATTATATTACGCTCATTTCAAAGTACTCTGTACCTCTCCTCTAGCAGATCAGGTTAGTGAACCTCTTGCTATGGATGCTATGGGGTACTTATTAGTGCCTATAAATATTATGGCAGGCCTTTTTGGCTAGGTTAAAGCCCTGTCATAACATAACATTTAAGAGCTTTGCGACGATGGAAAAACTGGCTGGAAACTGCTCTACCTAAAATTAGCTTTTTCCTTTCAGTTTTAGTAATACATTTCTTTGCAAAGATTGATCCTTATCAGCAACAAAATCTATTGTTGTCTTTACAATGCAGGGGGTCTTTTTTTTAATCTTTCGTGTCCATTTCCGCCAAAAGTAAATGGTTAAAAAAAAACTAAATATGCACTTATTGTTTTCTTATAAATCGAGGGCATTCACGACTTTTCTCTAACTCTCGTGGTTTCGGACTTGGCCATCACCGCCCTTCTCACAAAACCTCCCTGTAAGTATACTTATTCATCTAAATACTTCATTCAAAATATAATCAACTCGCGATAATCGTTATTATTTAACTGAATGATTATGATTGTTAATTGAATACCATGTTAGTTCAATTTTCCGTGGCATACGCTGCTATCCCTTATAGTTTGTTGTAGTCGGGCTGGTCTATGGCCGCCAGTGTTTTCTTGATGCGCAGGGCGGTGAGCCGCGCCGCTGGGTTCTCGTACCAGCACTCCTTCATCACCTTCGACATCGCTGACAGGACCTGCAAGGGTGCACCACTTTAACAGGGACTACTTGCAATTAAGAAATTAAAATAGGTTACGAAATTAATTAAAAACTAGTTTCTGCCCGCGGCTTCGCACGCGTTGTTTCTATGGAAACGTATAAAGGTTATTTCTATCTCATGGGACCTGATTTATGGGATAAAAAAATTAGAAGGTTGAGATTTGATTCCAGGTGAAGCAGTAGAGCTTTAGCTCATAGATGTAGCAAAATTTCAGCTCAGTTGTTGTGGAGTGAAGAGGTACCTAACAAACATCTAAACATCCATCCTTACGCATTTAATATTAGTGTGAAGTGAAGTAGCTGTGCGGCTTCGCCCGCGTACAATTCACAATATCATGAGGTTTACTTTTATTGCGCGGCACCCGAACTCTTTTTATAAAATAAAAGTAGCCAAGTTACTCGCTATCTGCCAGTACAACGTCAAAATCGGTCCAGCCGTTTCGGAGATTAGCGGAAACAAACAGACCCACAAAATTATAAAAATTGGTGCTTTGTTATCAATAATGGGCATACTTTCATGCACTTAGTAAAAAGTTGTTATTTTTTACATCCCAGACACTTTAATTTTATTTATTTGTATAGACTACTTTTATAACTCGTTTAGATCATATTCATCTGTTAGATAAATTATAGAGGCGTTCACCATGTATCATGGCAATAGCTTAGAAGCCGAGATGTGCGTCAATTATAAGGTGGATAGCAGTAGTTGAAACCAAGTGTCTGTTTTTGTGTTAAGGGATGGGAAAATAGAGAGCTTTAATCAGAATTTCATTAACCGCATCAGAAAGCCACTTACTGCATCAGGAATTATTAGGATTAAGTGTACTCTTGTAGCATGGTAAGTAACCCACTGTCAACAAATTCTTTGACATAATTGTGTCATGGTGTTACCAAGGCTTTTTTTTTGGCTTGAAATAAATGAAAAGGATGTAAACTTATCGCTTCAGGATGACAACAATAGCATCAAAATGTCACTTACCGCATCAGAGTGCCAGCGGTTGGGTATGCTGGGGCGGCGCTTCTCGCAGCAGACAACCCGTCGCATGTCCTCGAGCGCTGGATCCGGCGGCACGGCGTCGTAGTACGGCGGCTGGTAGTCGTCCGGGAGAACGCCGCAGCGGCGAGTCATCTCCCACAGCACGAGGCCGAAGGAGTACACGTCGCTGCGTTTGTATGGATCGAACTGGCGGGTGTCCATCGTCTCGTCAAGTACCTGGTGTTTCAGAGTGTGGATTGTCAGTGCCTCGCGAAGGTTAAGAATATCTACTACTAGCTCCTGTCCGCTGTCGCAAGCCCTTTTTCGGGGTAAAAATTTGCTTATGTCCGTTCCCGGGAAACCGTCTATCTGCATGCCAAATTTCAGTAAAATTTGTTCAGCCGTTTAGGTGTGAGTAGGTAACAGACAGACAGACGGAGACAGAAATACTTTCGGATTGATCAATGGATGCTTTGGGTCTCGAGAAAATTACGAACAAAATATTCGTAAGATAATGCGCACAACCCATACTAAGCTCTCTGACATAATATTTTAGTAATTTTGTTGTTAATGTTTTTTTTATGTGATTATATTTTGCGATTCGATAGCGATAGTTTATCAAAATTACGCAAATATTATTCCGTTGCTATTTCAGATCGTAAAGAATGTTTTGGTAAGATATATATAAGTCCTAATGATACACAAGTAACCTAATTTCACTCTTGGGACTATTATCTATCGATTTTAATAACAAACAACTGCGAAATCAATTTGTAAAACTAATGAAAACAAGATCCGTCAAGTGCGAGTGTAACTCGCGCGCCGAGGGTTTTGAACGTTTGTCAACAAATATGTACCAAAAGTACCGGTTAGAGACATCGCAATTTAACGAATACCTAAGAATAGTAGGTACCAACCTGCAATTCAGATGGATCTCTCTGCATGCTTCGGTTAAATGGGTGTTTCGGTTAAGGTGGGTAATGGTAAATTTTTCGACTTTTATCGAAATATTTCAAAAAGTATGAAAGCTACAGAAATTTAAAAAACTGGTCTGAAATGTCCAAACCGATACCTTTTATTTGATACCGCATTTGGTGGTATATAAATAGTAAGTACCAACCTGCAATTCAGATGGATCTCTCTGCATGCTTCGGTTAAATGGGTGTTTCGGTTAAGGTAGGTAATGGTAAATTTTTCGACTTTTATCGAAATATTTCAAAAAGTATGAAAGCTACAGAAATTTCAAAAACTGGTCTGAAATGTCCAAACCTTTTATTTGATACCGCATTTGGTGGGGTAGCCCCCCTTTTGAAAATTATTCCTTTTTGACCATTTTTCAAAAAGTATTCATTTTACAGACTTCTCTATATTTTTCCTGTAAAATATAGATCCATATCTACAAACGCTTCATACATTTTAAATGGATCGCTCGGCAAACTTCGGAGATAGGGGGAGGGGGAATGGGTATTTTTTCGACTTTTTTCAAAATATTTCAAAAAGTATGAAACCTACAGAAATTTGAGAAACTGGTTTGAAATGTCCAAACCGATACCTTTTATTTGACACCCCACTCGGTGAGGTAGCTCTCCCTTTTTAAAATTATTCCCCCCCTTTTTGACCATTTTTCAAAAAGTGTTCTTTTTTCAAACTTCTCTATATTTTTCCTGTAAAATATAGATCCATGTCTATAAACGCTCCATACATTTTACATGGATCGCTCTGCAATCTTCGGAGATAGGGGGGGGGGGGGGGGGAATGGGTATTTTTTCGACTTTTTTCGAAATATTTTAAAAAGTATGAAACCTACAAAAATTTCAAAAAATATTTTTAAATGTACAAAATGATACCTTTCATTTGATACCCCATAAGACCCTGTAGTTATCTTTTAAAATTTCGACATCACAATTTGTATGGAAAATATTCATTTTCATTTTTCATTTATTTTCAATTATTTTTCTTAAAATCTGTACAGGCGCACGAAATGTATTGTTATTTTAAATTTCAAGTTGATAGCTGCAGTAGTTTTTGAGTTATTAAGGAGGGAAAAAAGGACAGACAAAGCGAGACCATGAGGGTTTTGAAACCGATCTTCGATCTTCAAAACCCTAAAACCGCTTGATGTAGCATGCAGACGCGGTTGGTCGAGAGCACGTCCACCGAGTCGATGGCTACGTTGTGCCGCAACGCCAGCCCCAGATCTCCGATCACGCACGACAGGTTGCATTCGGCTGGAGTGTAGACACTCACCTCGGGCGCCATGTACCGCTTAGTGCCGACGCGGTTGGTCGAGGGCACGTCCACCGAGTCGATGGCTACGTTGTGCCGCACGGCCAGCCCCAGGTCTCCGATCACGCACGACAGGTTGCATTTGGCTGGAGTATTGACACTCACCTCGGGCGCCATGTACCGCTTAGTGCCGACGCGGTTGGTCGAGGGCACGTCCACCGAGTCGATGGCTACATTGTGCCGCACGGCCAGCCCCAGGTCTCCGATCACGCACGACAGGTTGCTCTTCACAAGGATGTTCTTCGACTTGAGGTCGCGGTGAGCGATCGCTGGCTTGCCTAGAAATATTTATTTTTATACAAGGTGTAACAAGAGGGGTGGATCATCGGCGGCTAGGGTAATAAATAAAAAATTATGTGTGAAATATTTTATAATGTACAGACTGCTTAAAGATATTAATTTTAATGATCTCAACAATGACCTAAAATCCTTTAACTGGAATCGCTAATTTGCGTTTCTTACTTAATTAGTTACATAACTAATTCAAAATTTAAGAAAACGTGCATTTCGTGCTTTCCGCGGCACGCGGGTGTAACACACTGACACGACCGGGTAGAGATCAGGCGCAGGACCAACGTCTTGAAATGCTTTCAGACGTTCGGGGGTGTCACACACTGACACGAACGGAAGAGGTCAGACGCAGGACCAATGACTTAACGTGCTCTCAGAGAAACGAGGGTGTAACTCCGCCAACTTCTTGACTACGTTCTGCTACTGTGTTTTCTGGGGGATGCCTATGTCCAGCAGTTATTTTATAGGCATAGAGTGAGTAAGAGATCTAGACTCACCCTTAGTCCCGACGATATCCATATGCAGATGGGCCAAGCCTGTCGCGACCGACAGCGCCATCATAATGAGAGTGTTGGAGTCGATGCTCCGGCCCGAGAGGAAGTCGAACAGAGAGCCGTTCTCGTGGTAATCTGTCACCAGCCACAGCTGCGTCCATGTACCGTTATCTACGGAACATTATTCAAATAAATATATAATGCTGGACAATTCGCACAGAATCATCTAGCCTTAGAGCTTGGCTTATAGGTAAGTACTAGAAATTTAACTGATAGGTATCAGACTAATATTATAAAAGAAAAATGTTGTATGGATGTTTGTAACCTCTTCACGCCACAAATGCTGAACGGATTAGGCTGAAATTTTACATGGATGTAGCTCTAAGCCTGGAATGAACTACTTTTCACAAATACCTCGAATTTTCGTTCAATTTGATACTGAAACTTCAGTCCTAATGAATGAATGTATTAAAAAATTTAGAGTCATAAAATTCGTCCACGGAAACTACCCTCCCCGTTAGCGGGTTCAAGTGTATGAAAAGACAAAAGGAGTAGGATTTTAGCCGTTTTCATCAGTGTTTCATCAATATACACAATAGGTAAGCTTTATTGATCTTGACTGTTTTTCGTCTGAGAAGACGATGATGTACCTAAGCTGTGGAAAGTCTCACCTTTATTATCAGCAGCGATGAAGCCCAGTATGTTCTCATGTCGCAGCATCACAGTCTGGTAGATCTCTGCCTCCCGGAACCAGGAGCTCTCTTCGCGAGACGAGAATATCTTCACGGCTACGTTCTCTCCGCGCCACTGACCGCGCCACACCTCCCCGAACCGACCCTTGCCTATTATATCCACCAGCTGGATCTGCCGGGCTATGGACCTCTGCACGAGGAGCGGTAGACCTGTTGGTGAGATAGATATTCTAAAGTCCTCGCGCGACACCTCCCCAGCCAAATTAGATGTGAAATGTTTGTAAACAAACCACACAGCAAAAGACTAAAATTCAGAGATTTAGATATACTTAATTTGTTAGCAATAATACGAGTATTTATTGATGGAAAGATCGCGAATCAACAAGGACTGATGTAAATTGCGTATGAAAATATACAGGAGCGAAGTGAATTTTAGGTTATGTATTAACGGTTTGTTGACAAATCTTAACCTTTAAACTTCCTCCCTCCTACGAGTTCTGTCTGAGTGATAGAAATAAGTATATTTATTTTCACACAAATACGAACTTAATTTTGATAAAATATCAATTATGCGCCCTCAATCAAGGCACGCAATTAAATAAGTAGGTAGGACACAATTCACACAGCGTCATCTAACCCCGAGGTAAGCCGAGCTTGTGTTATTATGAGTAGTATAACTGATATATCTACATAATCCTACATTTTACAAGGTTTTATTTTTTTTGCGTTAAAGTTGATATGGAGGAGCAGAGGAGCGCGGGTCGGAGATCCGGCGTCCAGCATTTTCTGGAGTCTTAGTCACATTGGAGCAGTACCCGGGGTCGCTTTTTACGTACGAGCATACTATCGTAACGGTGATTCAATAGTGACTACTCAAAGTTTATATCGTGCGAAATATCATACACGCAATGCACCATCAAGCGACGCACGATAGCATTAGAAAATGGATCCGGATGTTCGAAAATACAGGAGCGACAATAAAAAATCAAAACACAGGTCTCCCTCGTTCAATCCGACCAGGAAATAATCGAAGAAGTGAAGGCGTCAGTTCGTCAAAATCTATCTTTATCCATCCGAAAGCGAGGTCAAGCATTACCTAAACATCAAAAAATGATACTCGCATTCGAATTTGAAGAAAGATTTGCATTTAAAAGCATATAAAAAATCGATTGAATTTGCAAACGAAATGCTTCGTAGGTAAACTTTGGGAACATTTCATAACTTTCACTTGAATGGACATGTTAATAGACGGTATTGTCGGGGGCAGATGAGACGAAAGCATGAACGACCCCGGAGTGACCGGAGTCGTTCATGCTTTCCTATGCAGTATGTATACATGGCAAAAGTCGATGGATGGGCGGCTAACTACATACGTCTGATCAGAAATGGCAGTAATATCAAGCAAGAGCTATGTGTCAGCGTGATATCACAATCTTCGTTGCAGATTAGAAGAGTGCCAGCAGCGAACAGCCTTCATTTGGTTAGCATTATCTTTTCGAAATAATTTTCCGTTTTGTATTCTAATATAATTATCAACAATCAAAATAATTTTTCTTTTTCATTCCCATTTTCTTGCTAATTGTAATTTTTTATTTGAAAATCTGTGAATGAAATGGGGATGAACATTTTTCTTAAAAATATGGGTAGTCTCCTATAAACCATTTTCCTGTAGATCTACTTACTGCCCCGTCCAAAAAATCCAGCCTGTATCATCATCAGAGGCCGCTTTCATGTACAAGATGATGTAAGCATCATCCGTTTATGATCAGATCATACAGCCTGTATAGTATATTTGTATAATTGACAAAAGTCTGAAACCCTCGGCGCGCGAGTTACACTTGCGCTTGAGGGATCTTGTTTTAAATTACTTTGTGTACTAATAAGTTACGTTTCAACAACCGAAAGTACATAACACACCTACCTAAAACTAACTTTAGTGTAGTCAAATGACAAATATTTCGTGTAACGCGCGCGCCTGATCAACACATTTAAAAATAAAACATTAAAATAAACACTCCCATGGGAGTGTTTATTAGTGTTTATGAGTCAGCAGACACATAAGGTTTCCTATGAAAAAAAAAATTACTTAAGGGGGAATATTTAAAGGGGGGAAAATGGAGTAAGCCAAGAACACTCACCAGAGCCAGATCCAGAGGTAGTGAGTTCAATCATGTTTTTGATCGTGGTCGTCATCATCGGATGCCTGGTCTCACAGATCGAGTCTTCAGGGAACAGGAGTCGGGAGCCCCGCTTGCTGAGCTTGCGATACCTCTTCGCCCACCAGAAGCTGATGCCAGCGAATATCCCAACCACCATCAGTACCATGACCCATGGCACAACGCGCCAAACCGCAGACGTGCCTCCTTCTTCATCAGAACTTAATGTTATACGTGTGGTAAGGACGTAAAAATATCGTATAAAATAATGTCCTAAAGCGTCAGGTTTCTGAGATATTCACAGATGAAAATAACTATATGTAAATATCTCAGAAACCGAATGCTTTAGGACATTGTGATTGAGATTGGGGCATGGTAAAAAACATTTTTTATTTGTTTTAGTGTCTTCTATCTAAAAATATAGGTAACTTTTATGATTACCTTGATCAGTGTTATAAACAGGATCATTGGCATCAAATAAAAATATCTATCTATGTAGTATACTTATTGTATTAAGTATATCAGTTATCTAGTACCCATAACACAAGCTCTGCTTAGCTTGGGGCTAGATAATGCTGTGTGAATTGTCCAGCATTATTTATTTATTATATTTACCTCTGGTAAAATTCTGATAAACCTTGACGTTGATAACCTTGGTTTATAGGCAGGGTTACATTCGTCAAGCTCTTTCAGCTATCCCTTAAAGAGTTAGTAGGTACTATAAGTACGAGGTACGAGAATCGAACCCACAACCTCCTGCGTCGCAGGTATACATGAAACGAAGCTAATAGCGGCATCTCCAAGATAGGGCCAGAGCTGAAGAAATGTTACAAACGTACTCGTCGCTAATGAATGTTAATGAGCGATGGTGGAATACGCACTTGGAAAATCCTGAATGAACTTGACTCCACCCGCTAAAAGGCATGCTACATTACAGCCAAATTGGATGTACAATGCTTGTAAACACACCGCCCATACTTTACATTACCTGTCGATTTGAAACCTTTCCTTCAATAAATATTGCTTACAATTATTTCTGAAAATCGAGGCGAAGCAAGTGAGTTTTAGTTCTGTGTCGTGGTTTGTTTACAAACATTCTACATCGAGTTTGGCTAGTGTATATACACTGTGTGTAGTGTTTAAACCCTATGGTTTAAAAGTGAAAAGCAAACACAAACGTCCACAAGCAAACCAAATATGAAGCATTTTCTCTACAGTGTGTGTTCGTAGACGAAGGTAATTTACAACGTAACCTTTCTATTGTTACGTTGTTTCTACTGCAATTATTTAATATCATGAATGTTAGGTTTGTCAATTATTATTAAAAGTGCGATTAGTAGTAAACTGAAAAAAGGACATGCTAAAATAAGTGGAAACCGGCTTATGATCAGGATCACTTACGGATTATTTCCCTGCAGTGAAATGAATAAGTAGACCGGCACACTCGTCTAAGGCATTCTCCTTTCATTTATAAACTATAAATAGGTAGTTTGCAGTTAATCTTTTTTTCTATCATGCCGATGAAAATTCATAAAAAAATCGTTACGCCAATTCTCTTTATACCTACACATACAGGATGTTCGGCTGACCGTGTGCCATACCTGGGCGTAGGTGGAACCAAGTGCAATAGCTTGGCGGTTTTTTTAAACCTGAAAATCAGCTTGGAGATTTTTTTAAAGATTTTTCGATATACACTTGCGAGCTTTAAAATGGAATCGCTTCATCGCGAGTTGATCAAAACAATTTTTTTACAATTTATGTACAATGAACTATAGATTGTGGTATATCATTTGAAAGGTAATTTTGTTACCTTTCAAGTGATATCAAGAAGATTTAAAACTAATTAAATTGGCTACCTAAATTTTGGGAATTATTGCAATAGGTCGAAGTTGCTTCTATCGGCGCCGGAGCTGGATTAGCTGGATTTCTCCCTCGTATCCGCTGTTTTAGCTCGTCCCACATATGCCAGATTGGGTTCAAGTCAGGAATAAGGGCTGGCCAGTCTAGTGTGGGAATGCCGACATGGAAGACGTCTGTCGGTACTGTCTAGTCACTGCTGCGGTGTGGCAGCGGACATTATCTTGCATTAAATCAAAATTTATCGTCGCCAATAAATCCTGCGTAAGGGAAAACATAACTTAACTCATAGTTCACTGCAAAAAAATTTTAAAAATTAGTCTTTAACAACCCTTGAAGCGATTCCAGTTTAAAGCTCGCAAGTGGATTTCCGATATATCAACTATTTAGTATGTAACTTTTTTGTACGAGATGACATCAGCCCGTACTATCAAAATCAATAAACGTGAGATCTAGGTAATTAAAGCAACTATGGGCATGCAATATGTTGAAAGGTGAAATCTATCAAATGAGAGTTAATTCAACATGCCTAAAAAAAATCCTAAAAGCTGAGCGTCTTTTCAGGGTTAAAAAGGCGCCAAGCTACTGAACTCGGTTCCTTCCTACCCCCAGTTAACAGTAGGCACACGGTATGCCGATCAACCTGTATATCAACGTGTGTCTGTGAAAGACGAAACGATACATCGACAAGAAAACAGAGTCAAAATAAACATAAATATGAATCCTTCCGCTTCATTTGCATGCAAAAATTCCAAATGCTGCTGACGGAATGGAACCATGAATTTGTCGGTACGATGTAGACGTCACAATGAAAGCAACCGTGTAGCTCCCGCGGCCCTCGTTACTTTACCTGCAGCCTCGCCCTTAAATATCTCGCGGTTAAAGTAGTCCGTATCGCAGCATGTTAACTCCTTTCGCGATACCACACGGGCCAGTCGCCAGGTGAGAACAAACTCTAGGGGTTCCAACATCCAAGTTCAAATCAATACATTAGCAATGCTGTAGCTGTGTGGTGCCGCCTTAGGATTTGCACCACTCCAATTCTTCCTGCGGATGACGTGAGAGGTGACTAAGGGAATTCCAAGGGAATTTTGGCAGCAGCGCCCCCTGCAGAACATTTCTACCACCGAACTACGATCCCCCAAGCCCGCATGCCCAGCGTTGGGATTATGGGCATTACCCCCGCCCGCATGGGATAAAAGCCAATAAGGCGTTTATCAGGGGAGGCCTGCGTCCAGCAGTGGACAAATAGGTATAGGCTGTTGAGGTGCGGTAAGTACTTTATTCATTTACTGACATGGTGATCAAGGCCGGCCTACAGAAATAAAAACTAGTCGCATTAGTCTAAAGAAAATCAGAGAAAATCAAACAGCCATGCAGTTTCGCACTGAATACCTACTAAGCGTGGACCGACGTCTAGCAACGTACTCGCTCCAGGCATTTCCAATAGTCAAAAAAACTTGATACTTAATAGTGCCATAGAAGGTATACTATAGATATAAGGGAAGCGCATGGCGCGAGTCAGTCGGCTGGGCAGCGCAGCAGAGCACATCACTCCTACCTGGCGAGGGCTTCGGAGTGATCGGCGTTAACTTCAGCTTCAAATCTCGATTGCACATATCGGGCGAGCGACAACATTTTATTCCCACTGATTCATTTTTAGTTTTCGTTGAGGTGCAATGGAATGGATGCTCAATGGGTATTAGCTGCCTTTTACCGATGCAGCTGCGCCGCGAGGGGAACCATTATACAATGTTTAGTAGGTTAAAGCAAAACCAATGCACACTCAAATAATGGGTTAACAAAATTAAGTAAATCATTCAAAACATAATGAGGACCGCGCCTCTCGCTATTTCAGAAGCTAATGTTAGGGTGTTGGCAATGCAACACAAAAGGAAATGCAAAAAGATTGTGATGGACAAACTCAAACTCTGTATTGTCCTGATTCACCGGGTCACAATGCATGCACTGCTTACCCAGGCTGGGAGTGTTGACGTTTTTATAGAATTTGTCTGGTGAATTGTCACCGGCATTGCAAAGGTCAATTTTACAGCAGAAGTTTGTTGATATTTTGCATATTATTGGATCTTCAGAAGGCAATGCTTGGTTCAAGTTCAGACAGCTTAAGAAGACCTTGCTATGTGGGAATAGTTTTGTAGTAGACTTGAATAGCAAAATCATAGTTTTTGAATGTTTTGCAAAACAGAAGTAATAATACAAGTGGTGTACTCACTGGTAGGTTGACTCCTGTTTGCCACTCTCAATGCTAGTAGAAACGAAACAGTACCCATCGGTGACACAGGTCTCATTTAGGCAGGATCCACTGTTGCAGTAGCATTTTAGACCTACATTAAAATAATGAATCCCTTTCAATGTGTACACACAAGAGTTTTCACTATGCAACCTCCATGATTACTATGAGCTAATCTCTAATAAACAGGGTGGATTTGTTGGATGGGGCAGTAGGGCAAGACAGTAAGTCTCCTAAGACCATTATCCTTAGCTACATGGGTTAAGATACAATTCATTCTAAGCCCCGTCGCGAAAATCCATTCTGTCTAAGTAGGTAGGTACCTGTACCTTTTTATCAACAATATATTGTAATAGAAGTTATCAAAAATGAACAAAAAATACCAAATTTACTGTATTTTTATTCCGATCAACTAAGGCGCCAGAATCATTTTCCCTAGTTTTTCATTTACCGCCCCACAGTTTAAAAAAACATTATTAGATAGGTAGGTACCTACTAGGTACCTACTTAAAAAGTTTTTTTTTGTGTATGGATTCTGTTTATTACTAGTTTCTAGTGAATAAAATAGGTAAAGCGTAGAAAGAGACTCACCATCAACGCCATCCAAATTCCGGTAGACCAGTATTATCAACAGAAGAAACCATTTTCCACTTTCAAGAGTAGCACTCTTTTGCGAAAACATCGCAAAATATTACTCCGAAATAGAAAATCACTGGATAGGTTATGTATTGACTCTCGGGCAAGCAGCCCATTGATTGAAAGTTTGTTTTTACTTCCCAAAACAGCTTTTAGAAAAAACTAAGACTTATAACTCTTTCACCAGACAAAAATATGATTTTCATTGATACATGATACATCAACAAGATCGTGAATTTTACAAACAAACAAAGAAAATAAAATAAACAATCTGAATGAAATGAATGTGAATTGCGAACACAGATTATACTCTTTCTACGATTGCGAATGACGGCAAGCAAAGCAAATGATTGAATGAATGAGTCAGTGCGGCCAACTGTATTTTATTCTCTGTAGCTTCTTTTGCAAATTGGGTAACTCAAAAGCATGAACGTAGAAAGAGTATGCTATAGAACACGCGCAAATGCTATCGCATTCACACATAAAGAGAGAACGACTTATGCCTATAACCTAAGAAGAAATGAGATAGAGCGAATGGCTTGCTATCACTTTCTCGCGTGCCGGTTTTTTCATTGAAAAGCAACTCTAGTTGCTAAACAAATTTCCTACACATCGACGGAGCTCGACACGAGAATCATCGAAATTGTTGTAAAATTTTGATTTCTAAGTATAAATGTGAATAAAGTGTTCCTGTGGACATCCCCGCACCTAAAAACAATAAAAACTAAAGGCAACAATGGTGCGGTGCTGTGTTTTCGAATGTACAAGTGACAGTGAAGCAAAAGTGCCGAATTTATTATTCCACTCGTAAGTACAAGTTCTTTTGACTACAAAAAGGTTCAAAATTTACAGATTCATAGATTTACATGAACAATTAAGAGGTACAAGGCTCAAAAGTTATGTTTTATGAAAATTTTAAATAATATAACCTAACATTGCGAAAATTTAGGGTTGCCTGCACTAGACAATAAAATTCCCCAAATGGCGCGTTGAAATATATTTGAATACGTACATAACGAGAAACACTATCTTAAAACTAGTTTATGCCCGCGGCTTCGCACGCATTGTTTCTATGGAAACGTTTAAGGGTGTGATTTCTATCCCATAGGAACTGATTTATGGAATAAAAAGTATTTTAGAATTAGATACCTGTATGCAAAATTTCAGCCGATCCTTTCAGTAGTAAGTAGCGTGAAGAGGTAAACATCCATTCATCCATCCATCCAAACTTTCGCATTTATTATTTAAGTGTCATGTTTTTATTTGTTACAGATTTCCTGCAGATAAACATCTACGTTTGCGTTGGAAAGAAGCAACGGGTTGCAAAGATTGGGGACCCAAAATATAGTCCAAAATTTGTAGTAAACATTTCTATGAAAATTTATTAATAAAAATGAAACAGCGAACTTATCTTTTCCCTCATGCTGTTTCAAGGCTGGTACGTTATATTTATAAAAAGAATGAAACTCTGTTTATGACTCTGAGAAAGTTTGTCATACCTACTTTGTATTATAATCTACCTTCCAAACAAATATTTGTTATATTTAAATTAAATTAAAATTATATTTAAATATTTTGATTGGTTATTTCTATATAGAAATAACCAATCAAAATATTTAAATATTGGGTAGTATTACTTTTATATAGGGTGTAACAAAGAGTAAGGACCAAACTTTAGCTTCGATCAAAGACCACAGGAAAATATGAAAATTTAAAACAAATAAATAAAAACGAAATTATCACTAGACTGGGTAATGAATGAATGACTGTTGTCATTTGCTTATTATCATAAAACCGAGGAAAAATGCATTTGTAAGACCTACCTATCACATCTAAGAGGCGTTGTCCGCTGCGATGACGTCGCGGGTCGTTGAACTCCACGGTCAACGACCCACGACGAAGGTGTTTTGTATTTTAATGGAGTTGTAAAGAGGTACGTAGGCCTTTTTAGTTTATTTTACCTGAAAAGAAGCACAACATTTAGTTTACTTTTTTTTCGAAACTATTCGGGAATTTTTCTTCGGTTCTATAATCAAGTCGGAACCCACCCATGAAAGTTTAGTGCTTACTTTTTGTTACAACCTGTATATTATTTATAATCAATAATTATGATTCAATATTCTTAAATACCATAATATAGATTTAATTTGAGAAAATTAAATCTGAGAATGTAAAAGAAATGCAATCCAGTATAAAAAATAATAAATTTTATTTAACTAAAGACTATTTGATTTGATTAAGAACATATTGAAATAATTGTCTTAAAGACTGATCATACATACTTATTAATTATAACAGAATATAAATATTTGGATTAGTAGGCAGGAATGTTGGTAATATTGTGGTGTAAAAGTGTCATTTAATTTTGTTGTATTTGCACTTTTTTCTTTTTAGCTGCATAATAATTTTAAAAGTGCCATTAAATTTCGTATTAAAGGTTACCTTAGCAATATCTAAACCGTAAGATTTAATTTATTAGGAGAAATGTGATTTCGAAGTTGGCTAAGCCTGGTTAACGTGTAAGAATTTAATTCCCTAATAAAAATGTTATTTAATTACTATTAACATAAAACTATTGATATTATTTTTCTATATTCTAGTGTTTAAAATTATTTCTACTCGTATCGTAATAAGTGAATATATAACAAAACAAAATTGATAGGTTCCTAACTAAACGTTGTTTCCTTTCTAGGCTTAGTTAAATTAAATGTTTACCTATTCCCACATTCGTACCTAATTTAAGTATATACTTATATATTTATTTACTAGAAAACTAATAACTTTACTGGAACTGGAACGATTAAACTTAACCAAATACACAAAAAAGTTAAAAGTTTGCTTTAAATCCTAACAGAACAGGATCAATAGGTTGTAAGTGCGCAAGTAATAAAATAAGACCTACCGGACCGAGGAATACCTGCAGGCTGTAACAAAAAGTAAGGACCTAAACACACCAGTACTTAAAACATTCACTACAAAGGTCAACCAAGGTTTGGTGGAATTTCCTGTTCTGAATTTGAACACCCAAATTTATGAACTGGAAAATCGCAAATCCAATCCACCAACAGAGACATGAAATAAGAAACCTAAAATCGGGGTAATAAAATTGCATGGCAACACTTTCCCCCCACCACCTTGCAATCTTTGGTCTTGCTCATCGGCACGCTTGCCACACATCTGGTTATATTTAATCTGTGAGCATGAATGTTTAGAGCACAGATTAAATATAACCAGATGATTGGCAAGCAGCGTGCCGATGAGCAAGACCGATTGCAAGGTGGTGGGGGGAAAGTGTTGCCATGCAATTTTATTACCCCGATTTTAGGTTTCTTATTTCATGTCTCTGTTGGTGGATTGGATTTGCGATTTTCCAGTTCATAAATTTGGGTGTTCAAATTCAGAACAGGAAATTCCACCAAACCTTGGTTGACCTTTATAGTGAATGTTTTAAGTACTGGTGTGTTTAGGTCCTTACTTTTTGTTACAGCCTGCAGGTATTCCTCGGTCCGGTAGGTCTTATTTTATTACTTGCGCACTTACAACCTATTGATCCTGTTCTGTTAGGATTTAAAGCAAACTTTTAACTTTTTTGTGTATTTGGTTAAGTTTAATCGTTACAGTTCCAGTAAAGTTATTAGTTTTCTAGTAAATAAAAATATAAGTAGGTACTTAAATTAGGTACGAATGTGGGAATAGGTAAACATTTAATTTAACTAAGCCTAGAAAGGAAACAACGTTTAGTTAGGTACCTATCAATTTTGTTTTGTTATGTAGGTATAGACACTTATTACGATACGAGTAGAAATAATTTTAAACACTAGAATATAGAAAAATAATATCAATAGTTTTAAATTAAAATTAAATAACATTTTTATTAGGGAATTAAATTCTTACACGTTAACCAGGCTTAGCCAACAGACTTCGAAATCACATTTCTCCTAATAAATTAAATCTTACGGTTTAGATATTGCTAAGGTAACCTTTAATACAAAATTTTATGGCACTTTTAAAATTAATATGCAGCTAAAAAGAAAAAAGTGCAAATACAACAAAATTAAATGACACTGTTACACCACAATATTACCAACATTCCTGCCTACTAATCCAAATATTTATATTCTGTTATAATTAATAAGTATGTATGATCAGTCTTTAAGACGATTATTTCAATATGTTCTTAATCAAATCACATAGTCTTTAGTTAAATAAAATTTATTATTTTTTATACTGGATTGCATTTCTTTTACATTCTCAGATTTAATTTTCTCAAATTAAATCTATATTATGGTATGTAAGAATATTGAATCATAATTATTAATTATGAATAATATACAGGTTGTAACAAAAAGTAAGCACTAAACTTTCATGGGTGGATTCCGACTTGATTATAGAACCGAAGAAAAATTACCGAATAGTTTCGAAAAAAAAGTAAACTAAATGTTGTGCTTGTTTTCAGGTAAAATAAACTAAAAAGGCCTACGTACCTCTTTACAACTCCTTTAAAACACAAAACACCTTCGTCGTGGGTCGTTGACCGTGGAGTTCAACGACCCGCGACGTCATCGCAGCGGACAACGCCTCTTAGATGTGATAGGTAGGTCTTACAAATGCATTTTTCCTCGGTTCTATGATAATAAGCAAATGACAACAGTCATTCATTCATTACCCAGTCAAGTGATAATTTCGTTTTTATTTATTTGTTTTAAATTTTCATTATTTTCCTGTGTTCTTGGATCGAAGCTAAAGTTTGGTCCTTACTCTTTGTTACACCCTATATAAAAGTAATACTACCCAATATTAAAATATTTTGATTGGTTATTTCTATATTTGTTTGGAAGGTAGATTATAATACAAAGTAGGTATGACAAACTTTCTCAGAGTCTTAAACAGACTTTCATTCTTTTTATATATATAACGTACCAGCCTTGAAATAGCATGAGGGAAAAGATAAGTTCGCTGTTTCATTTTTATTAATAAATTATCATAGAAATGTTTACTACAAATTTTGGACTATATTTTGGGTCCCCAATCTTTGCAACCCGTTGCTTCTTTCCAACGCAAACGTAGATGTTTATCTGCAGGAAATCTGTAACAAATAAAAACATGACACTTAAATAATAAATGCGAAAGTTTGGATGGATGGATGAATGGATGTTTACCTCTTCACGCTACTTACTACTGAAAGGATTGGCTGAAATTTTGCATACAGGTATCTAATTCTAAAATACTTTTTATTCCATAAATCAGTTCCTATGGGATAGAAATCACACCCTTAAACGTTTCCATAGAAACAATGCGTGCGAAGCCGCGGGCATAAACTAGTTTTAAGATAATGTTTCTCGTTATGTACGTATTCAAAAATATTTCAACGCGCCATTTGGGGAATTTTATTGTCGAGTGCAGGCAACCCTAAATTTTCGCAATGTTAGGTTATATTAATTAAAATTTTCATAAAACATAACTTTTGAGCCTTGTACCTCTTAATTGTTCATGTAAATCTATGAATCTGTAAATTTTGAACCTTTTTGTAGTCAAAAGAACTTGTACTTACGAGTGGAATGATAAATTCGGCACTTTTGCTTCACTGTCACTTGTACATTCGAAAACACAGCACCGCACCATTGTTGCCTTTAGTTTTTATTGTTTTTAGGTGCGGGAATGTCCACAGGAACACTTTATTCACATTTATACTTAGAAATCAAAATTTTACAACAATTTCGATGATTCACGTGTCGAGCTCCGTCGATGTGTAGGAAATTTGTTTAGCAACTAGAGTTGCTAAAAAATGAAAAAACCGGCACGCGGGAAAGTGATAGCAAGCCATTCGCTCTATCTCATTTCTTCTTAGGTTTTAGGCATAAGTCGTTCTCTCTTTATGTGTGAATGCGATAGCATTTGCGCGTGTTCTATAGCATACTCTTTCTACGGTTTAGAGTAAACTGGATCATGCACAAACATATTTCATTCATTCAAAAGTACGTACGCTTCTAATTTTTCTTAGTGACATCTCAGAGTAGACAAATGAGCCGAGTGAGAGGACTTGAAATTAGTAGTTGGTCCTTGTCTAGCACGTTGCAACATGTTGTAGGGTGTATCGCATAGATATAAATCGTTAGATAGGCCCTTACCGCAGTGAGACCGCGCCGTGTTGTTCCACAGTCGAAGTGAGTGAGGCTCACTAACCTGGAGTTAGTGCACATCCAAACACAGTGTGAGCCGGACGTGTTGTAAAGGACGTTTGCGAACTTTGCGAGCAGTTTACTGTCATAAAATGCCATCGTGTGCCTTTCTAAAGTGCAACAACAATTCTAGAAACACAAATAAAGCCAGAGGTGTAACATTTCACTCGTAAGTATTGCGATTTCATTTAAAAACTTCTATTTTTCTTCTGCACTGTCCGAAAATAACAAATTTAAATGGCGAGTGCACGAAAGAGAAAGTCGTGTTGGCAACTAATCTGGGAGAAAAAGAGATGACACTATTTTCTCGGTACCTACGCTTCAGCGTAGACTGCACCGTTTTACAAATTGCACAGGTTTGTTTAGATAGTCACATTTTCGATTTCAGGGCTTATTAGGCCGTTTTTTTTTCATAGAAGTATGTGCAATACGATTGCACACGAAATAATAATAATAATGATTAGGTTTATCGGCAAAAACACTATTTCTAACTACTCAATATTGAGACAAGGTCGTTCGGTAGCGTCAGCAGATTCAACAGACCATGTTGTTGTTTAAGGATGTCTGAACCATTTCATTTTTGAATTTTATTGGCTGCCTAATATTTTAGTAGGTAAGCATTATTAAATACAGGGTGCCACGAATGATGTGCTGAAAAGGGGTGTTTCTGGATCCCGAGGCACAGTGGTCCCGAATCGCTAAAAAGTGGACGTAGGATTTTTTTCGAATTTTGTTATTCTGATTTCACCATTCGATAACTCTAACAAAACTAAGACACTTTTTTTCCATTGAACTTTTGTCTAGGCCTTATAGTTCAGGAGTTACGGCAAAAAATTGTTTTTCTTAAAAGTTGATTATGATGTTTCACCTTGTTTTGACCTGATTTTTTAATGGTTTTTTGTGTGTGGCATTACATGGCATCAACTAGTCATATGGGCGCCAATTCATTTTGAATCATAAGTTTTTTACTTAATCACGCCTCTACATTTAATTATACAGTCTACCTACTATGTAATCTGATTAATGAGTTTGCGGACCGTACCTGTGCAATTTGTTCTACACAAATTGCACAGGTTTTTGACACTATGTTGACGCACACATTCAAACATTTTCGATTTCAGGGCATCTAAGGGTACCTATACTTTTTTTCAGGAAAGTGTGTGCAATACGATTGCACACGAAATGGCAATAACAACAGATAATTACAATGGCAGAAACACGATTTTTTCACTACTTTTTTGAATGTATGCGTTAACCGTTAGTGTGCGTGCGTTGGCATTTTGTTAACCCACACATTCAAAAACAATGCCACAGATTTTGGTGTCGGGGCCTATCTAACGATATAAATCTATGGTGTATCGTTCATGTTAAAGCTGGACCGAAAAGAGTAGAAATTAATTAAAATGGAAGTAAACTAAACCTTTGCTCTGGCAACAAGAAACCAATGTCAAATCTTTTAAAACGTCACGCACATTTAAATAAACATTGGATACCACAACGAAATTTGCATTAATATAACTGTTTTAATGTGTAATACGGTGTTCATTGTAATCCAACATGTAAAAAACTAATCACAGTGGAACAAGAAAAGTGATTTGACGACCTCAGTGGCGCAGCGGGCGAGAGTCCGCCTGCGACGCAAGAGGTAGCGGGTTCGATTCTCTCCTCGGAACAAATTTGTGTACGATCTGCAGACATTTGTTCCGTTGGTCTGGGTGTTTTCTATGTATCATAAAAAAGTTTCTATCAATGTATAAAATGCACTAAATAATATCAGTTATCTAGTACCCATAACACAAGCTTTGAGTAGCTTACTTTGGGGCTAGATGGTGCTGTGTGGATTGTCCCGCATTATTATTATTATACACTCATTTATTCTTTAATCTCGTTTATAAAATACATTTTTTACTATAGAAAATAAAATGTTATAAAACTATTCTACAGTAAAAAATATATCAAAACGGTGAATCACCGGCCGCGAAGCTAGGCTCAAGCGGCCGGTGACTAGGGCTGCAAAGAGAGGAACTTCCTGACGATGCGCGCCGAGTCCAGGAGTACCGCCTTTTGAATCTGGCCCTTGATCCAACTTCCTAGCGAGAGTTTCTTGAGATGTTGATCGAGACTCTTCGCTATTACGCCGTTAACCGAAACGACTATCGGGACGATAGTCGCTGAATCAACATCCCACATGCTGACAACCTCGTTAGCCAAATCAAGGTATTTGCTAATTTTATCTTTTTCAGCTTTAACGAGGTTAACATCATGTGGTATGGTGACATCAGCGAGCACCGCCCTCCGTTCTAACCGATCTATCAGTACAATATCAGGTTTATTCGCCAGAATAGTCCTGTCTGTAATGATAGATCGGTCCCAATAGAGCGTGGCACGGCCGTTTTCGAGAACTGGCGCCGGTGTGTACTTATAGTACGGAACTTCAGGTCCAGTAAGGCCATATCGGAGAGCAAGTTGTTGGTGTATAATTTTGGCTACTTGGTTGTGTCTGTGCAAGTACTGAGAGTTAGCAAGGTGCGAACAACCCGAAAGTATATGACGAAGCGTCTCTCCAGGAAGATGACACGCTCGACAGATATCGATCGTGCCATCTTTCATGATATACTTTCGGTAGTTGTTCGTCTTCACCACCTCATCCATAATTGCACAGACAAAACCTTCGGTTTCCCCGAAGAGGTCACCGAAACGTAGCCAGTTTACTGAGCTTGGAAGATCTACATTAGGTCCTGTGAGGACCTTGTAGAATCTCCCATGTAGCTCTTTGCTCTCCCATATAGCCTTCCGATCCTGGATGCTCATCACCGTAGGTTTGCGCCAGTTCTCGTTAGCTAAGGAGAGAGGGGTAAGGTTCTTATCAACTGTAACCACATCGCGATGCATCTGGTATTCGGCTTGATGGAAGTAATTTCTGAGATTGCATACCTCACGGTTGTGTAGGGTCTTGGCGTTTAAAAAGCCTCGACCACCACATTTCCGCGGGATATACAATCTCATTACCGAAGCTCGTGGGTGTCGCATGCGATGTGTGGTTAAAAGTTGACGAACCTTACAGTCTAAGGCGTCTAGTTCAGTCTGAGTCCATCTCAGTATGCCAAAAGTATAAGTGAGCAGTGGCATAACCCAGCCGTTGAAGGCACGCACCTTGTTGCCACCTGACAAAAGGCTATTTAGCACTTTTGTAAGGCGACAAAAGAAGCGCTCCTTCACCGACTGCTTTATGTCCCCGTCCAATATACCCAACGCTTCTGGCATACCAAGATATTTGTAGGTTTCACCCTCTGAGAGAGATTTGAGAGACATTATCTCTGAAAGTTGTAAATTACTAGAATTTACAACTTTCCCTCGTTGTATTTGTATGACCGCACACTTATCAACACCGAACTCCATGTTAATAGCACTACTGAATATCTGTGTGATATTCAGAAGGGCCATTAACTGGGTTTTATTCGGTGCGAATAGTTTGAGATCATCCATATACAACAAGTGAGAAATGACCCCACCATCTCTCCGAAGGCGATAGCCTATTTCTGAATCTTTCAGTAGAGTACTGAGTGGATTCAGAGCTAGGCAAAACCATAAGGGACTCAGACTGTCGCCCTGAAATATACCCCTCTCTATTCTTATCAAATCATTGGTGGCAGGTGGATCCATTCGGCTCCCTGGATGACGAAGAACAGTGATCCACTGCCTCATACATGATCCCAAGAACGATCTTAGAGTAGTATCTACTTTATACAACTCTAAGACCCTCTCAAGCCAAGTATGAGGCACCGAATCATAAGCCTTCTTATAGTCTATCCATGCAGCCGACAAGTTCCCTCTGCCACGTTTGACCTGTTGGCTAATGGCCATGTCAATGAGGAGGAGCTCCTTAGTACCACGGGACCCAACCCTACATCCATTCTGATTATATGCCAAAATATTGTTTGTAACAATATGCGTGTTAATTTTTGTGGTCAGAATGGATGTAAGTAGCTTGTAGATGGTGGGTAAGCATGTTATAGGTCTATAATTCTTCGGTTCCGCAGTACTACCCGACTTATGGAGCAGGAAAGTTACACCCGTCGTCATAAAATGTGGGAGTGACCCGATCTCAATTGCTTCTTGGAATTGTGTGGCTAGAACTGAGTGTGAGCACCGAAACCATTTTAGCCAAAAGTTATGCAATCCATCCGGGCCAGGACTTTTCCAGTTTTGGGCCGAGCAGATTGCATTACTTACGTCTAGCGGAGAGATGGTGATAGAGTCCATGGTTTCGATGTTTTCACATTCAGAATTTACCACATTCATCCAGTCCGCTTCCGTATGTTCGACCGGTATTGACCAGATGCCTCGCCAAAAATTATTTCCGGTTTCGGCATCCGGTACCTGATCGTCAGACACACGTAGATCGGGTTTCTCCCAATCGCGGTAAACTTTCCTTTGGTCACTTTGAAAGATGCGATTCTGCCAAAATCTGTCAACTCGCTTTTTGTATCTTCTAATTCGGCTTGCCCACGCATAGACTTTTTGCTTTAGATAGTCTATGCGCTCTGTGGCACAGGCTAAATAGTTCTGAGGTTGAACTTCAGTTCCGTCAAAAGCCTGTGTCACAAAGCGCATAACCCGAGGTCTATAGTTGCCCTCCCTAAAGCAAATTAACTTAGCTATGAGAGTCCTGAACCTACTGATACGCCTCTCTATTCGCTGCTGCCAAGTAGGGGTACTGCTAGCCTGGCGCGGAGCACGGTCACAGTCCGGAAACTTTACCTGCGCAACGCGACTGGCCGCAATAGCCCCACAGTAGAGAATAGAGTGCGTATCAGTAAGATCACTACTAGTCAGTAGATATGGGACTAGTAGTGGGTTCAAGGCCCCCACTATAGCTAAATTACGTCTATGGGTGGGGAAGCGAGGCAGACGTGGTCTTAAATTTGAATTTTTATAACTTAGAATCGCATCTTCCAAAGCCCTCCTCAATTGCTCATCATTGTGGGTTCTTACCTCAATGCTCTCGTGACTGACCTCTTCCACAGCGTAATCAGGCTGGGAGATCACTGGTGTTGATGTGATGTGTCGCGGTGGCAATGTAACAGCCTGGTTACACTGTGGATGGTTTACCACTTGAGCACTGAGCACCTCACGTCGAAGCTGATCAAGTACAATGTCATCCAACAGCTTTGAGCGTTGAATGACCCGTACCTGATCAGATAGTCGCTGCACGTTAATGTTGACAGTCGGTTCAAGGGCCTGAAACAACGGCATTATCCTAGAACGGTACGCAGTCAAATTAGTTCCTCCCTCTGTAGCCCTATAGTACGCGCGCATGACATTTTCGTTTATTGTTTGTGTCCACTTCATGCGCCGCACTCTTCCGTCAGCGGCGGGGGCCGGTCGCGGGGCTGTGTGCCCTACAGGTCCCAAGCCAGCTGACAGCGTAGGTCGTCCTCGCCGCACAGGTGTTCGCGGCGGTCGAGGCAACGGGGACAGCTCGTCTTCACTGCTCAACACATCACTCGTCTCAGGCGGCGTTTGAAATTCCTCTTCATCTGAGGACGAAGATGTGGATGTGGAGCTAGTCGAGACGGGCTGCGGTGGTGGTGGCCGGAGTGCTTTTGAAGCCGCCCTCGTACGTGCTCTTGTGATCATTTTCTTACATGGTTATTCAATTCAGTTCTTGGTTAATGGCTTTGCGTATTACATGATTATTTTGCCATCAAATTGTAAATAAAATAAAAATTTGCAAAAACAGACGTCTGACACGGGCGGTGACATTTTTTTTTTTTTTTTTTTATTTTTTTTTTTTTTATTTTTATTTTTATTTTTATTTTTTTTTTTATTTTATTTTTTTTTTTTTTTTTTTTTATTATTATTATTATTATTATTATTATTGATAAAGTTTTCATACATTGTTTAGCCGAATTTCAAGTGGGAAAGCTATAGCCCGATGTTTCGGACAATCATCAAAGACCTTCCGAGATCACTGATAAATACTTGATTCTATGGTATTTAATTAGTAAAATCTGCCTCTCAGAGAGGCGATCCATTGAATGTGATATTTTACCGTTATCGCACAGCCGATTTGGATAATTTAAAAAGATATATCATTCTTATGTCATAAAGAATAACGTGGATACTAGTTCTATTGAAATTGCTATAACTTTACTGATCCTCATTGTTATAAGGTCTTCCTTTTCATTTTTCAGCAGGAGTTTTGAATATTCTTTTGTTAGGCTAGCTAGTAGAACCTTCCATCTTCAATTCCTGATACATAACGGATGTACCTACCTAAAAACAAATGTAAATTATACTGAAATGTAACGCAGGACCGTTATGAGTGGCAGATGGAAGTTTTGAGGTCAACAAATGGCAAAATCAAATGATGATGATGATTGTGATTTTGTTTTAAAGACTCAAAATATGGAAGTTGACTATATTTTTTCCAATACAAACCGTCGTCGCCTCAGTGCTTTTTTGTTCTATCTACCAATGGTTTAATTTTACAGTGGAAGAATTTTTTGATTTATTTCTTTTAAAATGTTTAGTTTCTAGGTTTGAAGGTTTTTCTTTAAACACGAGTAACCTACGAATTGACAATTATAACTTTCATAATATGAGATAGCAATTAAAAGTACATTATTTTACAGGTTTTTGTATAGAGATAGAACAAAGATGCACAAATATAATTATGAACGTGGACTTAGAACATAATCTAATCTCACTATAGATAGGACAAAGTGACTATTCCATTTTTGCGTGCTTATTTGTTCTATGTTCCAGATGTTTATACAGGTGATTTTATGACAACTTCTTTGAAATCATGATTTGAGTTTGAAATAGGAAGACATTGCAAACTCTTTAGTTACCTATCTAAAATAGGTTTACTAATCGTTCCAGTTTTTAATTTTATGAAGAAATATATTTTTAGCACAATATACTTATTTGTAAGTGTAAGGTTAGGTAAAGTTGCAGAAAATTGTCTTGGATTGTCTTATTGTTAAGCACCTATTTACAAACTTAAAACAACTAGGTAGCTACAAATTCGTAAATACAATAAGCGCCCTGTTTTATTTTCTTAGTCAACTAATAATTTCACAAGGTGCCTCTTCTATTTGGTCGTGTACATCACTAGAGTCTAAAGTCCTATTTAATAGAAAATCCAGGTCGTTGGATATTTTGTTGAGCATTCGATCCGTGTCCGGCGAATCGTACGCTTTGTTCCACTCTCTGTTCACTTGTTCTATATCCGATTTTGTGTCTTCTTTCACTTCAGTGGACGGGAGCGAGGTGGACGAACACTCTGATTTACTTTTTTTTAGACAGGAAATGACAGGAGGGGCTTGTATTCTGGACACGTCAGGGTTCGATTGGACGCATATCGTGCAGTTTTCTTTGGATGTTTCGAAGTTTTTGTCGTAGTCTACAGAGCAGGTTAGGAGAGGGGTGTTTGTTCCAGGCGGGGGGGTGTTGAGGACGCCTAGCTCCAGACAGACCCTGGTCATGTACTCCGGCTGGCGCGGGGTGCGGGGGATGAGGGTCGCGGGGGATGCGGGACGCGGTGCTCGTAGCGGTGCGGGCTGATGATGGACTCTTTGTATTCCACGCAGCGGACGATGTCCGCTACACAGTCGGGGGTTGATAGTCTCCTGGAATAGATGGAAATGATGACGTTATGATTGGGAAAGTAATTTTTTTCTCGTGATCTTGACCACAGAGCTTGCACAACATACTTGTATGCTTTTCATGGTGGTTAATCGAAATAGGCAAAAGTATCGTAATGAGAACTATCTTCTACTTTCTTAAATTGTATTAATTTTCGGTCATTTACAAACAAGTTTAATTCCTCATCTCCAACAAAGTCAGGATAGTGAATCTCTTGCTATGGGTGCTATGGATGTAGGCTTTTTCGGCTAGGTTAAAGTCAAGGGGAGAATTGACTGGAAAATACTCTACCTAAAAAGCGACTTCTTTTTCTTGAGGCTACTTCGGCTCGCTGAGCCTTCTAGCTAAACAAGCACAACCCGGTTTTAATCACCTGTTAATCCTAGCAGGAGTCCCCAGCCCCGGCGCGCGCCAGTACGAGGCGATGGGAGACACGGGGGACGAGCAGCTCTCGAGCATGCCCGCCGCGCCTCGGCTCTCCACCTCGCCGCCTTGCTTTATGTACACTGAGAAGCATGATCGGTTAGGGATCAGACTCCGAAGTTATAGAGGGCCTCACCACATTTCTCGACGCCGAATAGGCATAAGCCGATCAGAAAATGCTCTATCTACAGAAATAGAAATGTTTATTTTTAACTCCAAAGCACATGATCTATTAGAAAATAACTTGTTGTTAGTCAGAAAACCGACGATGCTTCTTCTGTTTCTATTCGCGTCGATAATTTGTGGTGAGACCCTAAGAGTTACAGGTGAAAATCAGAAACGAGTCATCCCAGGCACGTCATTGCAAGATCAAAAGAGTTAGTATTATTGACAGGTTATTCAAGATCAAAAGGGACAAACACACAAAGTAACACTTTAGATCTATGTAAGATACAAACTTTTCATGATAGGTGAGTAGGTAAAGTACCTACTTACAACTAAGAGAAGTATTCCCAGCCGGCGACTCCTGCCAGGGCTTGCTGGAAGGCAGGCTGAGCACGCGCCGCGGATTCTCTTCGTCGCGGATCACGTAGCACACCAGCATTGCTACCCCCTGACAGATCACATAACTTTTTTGGTAGCAGAATATACAATTTTATTGGCAAATGGCCAGTTTACATATTCGAGGTTTCAATGCGATTCGTTCAAAGATAACAGAAAATGAAAATGATTACATTTCATTTTCTGCTTTATTATCTTTGAACTTTGAGGTGGAGCTGACGGTACAATCACTATCGTTTTGATGCAGATTATAGACCTTCAACACTTTGTCGGTTGCTTTAAGATTGTAACATCTTATTTATTGACTTACATTGGCTAAAGCAGCGGTCGACAGCGCTGCGACGTGCCTGAGCTGCTTCTCGCCAGGCTGCGCGTACGCCACGCCGGCCGCCTGCGCCGCCGACGTCGTCAGTAGCAGGAGTAGCGCATGAGTAGCGTGTGTCTCACCACTCGACCTCTGGAACAGTACAGAGCAAGGAACATGAATGTGTTTATTGGGGATCATTTGAGGGTCATGTACATAGAAATCCCTTGATATTTCCTTATACCAACCTAGTTCAGTCCTATTTTTCTAGTAAACTGTTTCATAAATACACAGTCATCCATCTCGAACCTAAATCAGTCAACAAGTTAGTGGGTGCCACGGAAAGAGTGTAGCTACTACGCCGAAAGGGGGTGATTCTGAACATCCGGACAGGGTGTCAATGTTTGTTCTACGATTTTATGAATTTCGATTTTTTTCCTGTTTTGAAAAAATATAGACGTTTTTTCTTTAGTCTAGTAAAGTAGTTCTTTAGCTCTAGTAAATCATTTTTATAAGTATTCTGTTTAACTTGATTTTTGACGACGACCATTTATGCACCTGTCTTTCAAAAAGTTCCACCTCTCCGCGGGATCCTTATGTGTGATCGTTCGCAACCGCAGCGCAGCGCACAACGCCAGCGCCAGACAGAGTTTTAGTTTTGATGCTGAATTCGTGGTAATGGTGTTCGAAGTTTTCTTTCATGCCTGCTGTGTCCGCTATTGCGTTTTGTAGGTCGTATATTTTCTGGAAGAGATTAACCAAATTTCTGACAATTGTAAGAATTTGTATTACGTACTTACCTAATGAAAACACATAAGTGTATATGATCCTATAATAATGTTCTAACCTCTTCATCCAAAAACGCATCTGGATGCCTCAACAGGGTATCGTATATCTTCAAGAGATGGTCAGCGCTCTGCAGCCTATCCTCCGGCTGTCCAGCAGAAGATAACAAGCAATACAGCATTTCTCTCGAATGGTAGAGAGGTTGTGTGCCTTCTCCGGGATGCGAGGGCAAGGACCGGAGCACTGCGCCGTATTGTCGAGTTACGTCTGACACGTTTCCCCAGGAGTAGCCGTAGGATATCTTTGTGAACTAGACAAAAATAATTTTAACATTAACAGTAACAGCATTGATAGAACAACAGCTTTTTTTTTTGTTGATTGGTGGTTTAGGGACTTGTCGGGTTCTAGAGTGACAGCAATAAATGTGTAAAGAAGATCAGAACGGAGAAAAAAGTAACAAGTGGATTTTTGTTCCCTGATCGTAAATATCTTTCAAGGAGTCAGCGACGCAACCGGAATAATCCGGTAGCATCCATTTCACACCGCGTTGCACTGTCTTTGGTTCACAAAATCTGGAAAAGTTAGACAATATTAATCTGCTAAATAGGCCATACTCAGCTTACAGAAACAAAGCTGCAGTTTGCAAACAAGATCATTACTTTGTACAGATATAATGATACCTTGTTGTTTCACCCGTATGCCCCGGAGAGCAAGTGGCGGACGCGTAGGCTCCTGGAGCAGTTTTCTTCCACTTCAGCCCGTGAGAAGTGTCGGGAGCGCAGGCCTCGTCAGTAGCGCCGAGTGCCCACATGGTCACTCCTTTCGCGTTGGTGCCAGCGATGGAGGACACTTGGCATCGGAATTCTCCTGATTTCTGTTTGAGAAAATTTAATCAACTGTCCTTGTACTTTCCGTAACTAAAGACTCAAAAAAACGGGGTCGTTAAGAAATCTCCCTAGAATAAAGTCACAATTTAACATTTGACCATTATCAACATCCGCAGTCAGATTTGCAGCTGTGTGGTGCCAGGTTAAAATTTGCACCTACCCAACTCTTCCCGCGGGTGTCGTTCGGGGCAACTAAGGGATATCCACCGGGGGCGGGCAGCAGCGCCAACACAACAACAATTCTAACAATTCTAACACCGAACTGCTATCCCCAAACCGCACGCCCAGCGTGGGGATTATGGGCAATGTCCCCATGAGATAAAATCCTATAAGGCGCTTATCAAGGGGAGGCCTGCGTCCAGCAGTGGACCAATATAGGCTGTTGAGGTTGAGGTTGTCCAATTTTACTAACTGCTGAGTATATGGACACCCGATGTTTGTGCCATCCACCACTGTCTTCTAGTAGTCATAAAATTTACCTAAACGATAAATTATATAATTTTAGGTCACAACAGCTCAGAAATTCTCTTTGGCGGAAAGATGTCAGAATTAGCGTCGTACGAAAAATGTTCTTATACTTTTCTATTTTGTCTTTAACAAACCATTGAGTAACTCTAAATAGCAGTCTATGCAAGGAAAGCCAGCTTACCTGCACATTAAAAAGCTTGAGCACACTGCCAGCAGGATACAGGTCCTCCCAGACCTCCCTCCCCGGCACCAGCGGCAGAAGCGTCCTCTCCCGAGCCCAGCTGAACCCGAGCACGCCGTGGGCTCTGCCGGCGCCAGCTAAGCAGTTTATGCTGACGTTGTCTCCCTGTTAAGATTGGCATAGAGAGGAAAATTTAACAAAGGCTTTTACTAGAGAGCCATTAATGATTCTTATGATCAGCTCATGTCTATTTTGGACTCTATGAACGGTACCTTAAACCCCTTCCGCCCGCGCAATCTAAAATCTCGCGGTCCGAATGGATACTAACCATTTTCATTACATAGATAAGTCAAGTTAAAACAAAAGACGATAATGCTGCTTTGAATATCCGAGCCGTTTAGGTACCGTACAGTGTAATTAGCAAATGCAATTACATCAGCAAGCGATTGTAAATTTTTATGAACGACACCATCGTCGGGTATTTCTTTGCTAAGCACCTTTTCAACAGTCAAGGTAGAAGGCACCAGCCGGATGGCCGGCGACTTCAGCACCGCCAGCCTCAGCGCCCGGCATCGTCTCCGCCCCGCCCGCGTCAGAAGCAGCGCAGGACCACTTGCCTCCATCGAGGGCCTTGGCCTCCGACACGCCGAGCACGGATATGAGGCGCCGGAGAGCATCTTCAGAGACGGTACGGGTCCAGATGTCTCTGAAAGATTACAATTTAAGGTGAATCCATTGAAAAGACTAAGACATGTAGGTACACTGTGGCTTCTGTAGAGCAGATTCTGTTTAGGACGGAGTTTTAGTCGTGATTATATGGATAAATGGATCATGACAAGTTTATAACTGTTTTTGTCACAATATTCGTCAAACATTCGTTTAGATTTAAGCGTCTTATTATCATCATCATTATAGTCTGCATCATTATAGCACTGGGTGTAGGCCTGTTTTTGATTTACATCCACCTCTATCCTGGACTGTAGGTACTAAACTAGTCGTTAATATTATAAGTAATAGATTCGTTGATATCTATTTACCGAGTTAGATCCTATTATTTGTTTTTGGAAAGAACACCTCTGAGATTACATAGCAGTGTCTTTGTTAATAATAAGCTATTCTTCAAACGGTAATAAGCGTCAGGAAAACTGGCTTAATAGCATAATATACCAGCACTTTTATTGCAGGATTCTCGTTCCCGATCCATGAACTTCCCCGGAAAAGAGCAGAGTTAAATTTAGAACGATTCCAGGATTCTTTTACCAACTAAAGCTTTGAGCTAAATACATCTAAGTTTATTTGTATTTTCTTTGCTCTGGAGTGAACAAACTCAAAACATCACTACTAAACGAAAAGCTTGCTGCTGCTGCTAACTTGTTTGTGAAGAGAACAACTTGTTCGGGGCAATACCACGTATTGCTGCATGAAGAAATAAAAGATAAGGACTCGAGAAACTTCAAACAGGCATGAACTTTAACTCCAGGTACTTGCGTTGATAATTCAGCGACTTTATACGATTAAACGCATGTAAAAGCTCGTGATTGCAAATAAAATTGTACAATTCATTTCGTTCGGTTGTATAAAAGTGTCTTCTTTATGAGTGTCACTTTTAAAAACTTATTTTACTGTATGATAGATAAGGATTAGTACCAGCTGTTTGCACTTATCGCGAGCAAGTGGGAAATGCTCGAAATAGTGTTGTGACAAAGACGAGGATTGGGGTTGTTTTGTCTTGCCAAGTTCTCCTAGGCACGAAAGGTAACGAGATGGAAATTATGTCAAATGGGAAGGAGCCGACCAAAAATATAAGCAAATTTTTCAAAACCCTTGACAAGAACCGTCACACAGACAACTATTTTCAACAAATAATATATCAGACATTACCCAAGTCGTTTCGGGTTATGTTACATCTTCACTGTTTACCATAACAAAATTTATACTTAATAAATATTACAGTTTCTATATAAATTGTCCCGTCACTAGCTAAGCACTAACATTTTCTTCGACGCTACGCGTACGGCGGATATTAAAACTTAGTGTTGTAATAATAACAAGAATGCCGCTTAGGAAAATAAGCAAGATCTTACATTTTACTACACAAGCTTCTGCCAGCGAATTAGCACACATTGTACCTGGATAAACCGTAGCCTTTTTTTTATTCGGCGAGGAAATTCATTTACGAATAAACTGGTCTGGGGGGGACCAGAATTATGTGAAACTCGACGTCCTGAAAAGAACGTAATACTTACCCACTAAAACCTCTCCGGTGTCTCTCGCCATTTTCGCCGAACCACGGGAACGTTTAAAACATCCGCAGGGTAGCCTGCAGTAACTTTACTCTAGAATTACGTAGGAAGGCTTTTTATCCATTCGTAGTTACGATGATGTCTTCCTAGTTGAATTTTATGATTTTATTTGTGGATAGAATATAGGATACGTAAGATATACCTACGGGTAATGTCCCCGTAAGATATTTCAACAAAATATTTACCTTCACGTTACTTATTTTCCTAGAAGCTCTAAAATAAACTCGTTCGTGTTCAAATAAAACATTTACCTAATAGAATAAGAATACAGATCGAATTCGTGGAACTTTTATCGTATAACTTAATTGTGTTTTGCTTTTTAGAATAATTTTTGAAGCACCACGTGGAGTTTTAGTTGGTTAGAATAAGAATAAATGTCTCCATTTATAGGCTTAAGAAGGGCCATTAAAAGAGTTTTTGTGTAGGTAACATTTAAGATTGAGAGATAAAATTACAATATGAATTTTGCAAATCGTATGTTAAATAAAGAATAAAGAGAAGTAGGTACATACATACAGGTGTATCGTAAAGAGTGGACAAACGAACGTACGGGGGAGAGGGGGGGGGGGGGGGGGGGTTATCAGCAGAACTGTTCAGAACATTAAAAAAATTGAACTAGTAAAAGTCTAACGGGTTTCGAGTTATTGGACATTTTCAAAAGTATTGAAAACTCTTTACACCACACGCTGTATAGTTTGTCACTTTCAGTGCCGTGATTGAGCTGATTTTACTTTAGCTAATCCAAAATGTACCTTCCCTATACATTTCACACATTAAGATAAATAATCATTTGTTTTGGAAATTAACATATTACATTATAATGCCTTACTCAAAGTAGAAATTAACCTCGTGGTCGCATTAAAATTGATCTTGACCCCGTCCTTGTACCACGTGAAGGCGATGTTGGGGGACCCGTAGGCCATACAGCTGAGGATGAACTCCGACCCCTCCCATACTTCCGGACGCTGGTTTACGATCAATGTCTGTAAATGAGAAATGTCTACTTTTACATACTTATAACCATTAACTTTTTCATTGTAAAAGTAACATGGAGTTTCGGTCATAAGTAAAACTATTTATTCATTGTACGTGTACCTCACTGCGATAGACATACAAACACAAGATGTTACATGACGTAGGTATGTATAGTAATTGGGACCCGTTGTCACCCTTTGGGTACCTACGAAACGGCTTACTGTTTCATTCCAAATAGAAGAATATGGTATTTCATGTAAGCCAATATACTATGCTAATAAATAGTAAAACCCTTTCCATATCCCCGCTACCGCTATTGCTTTCTACCGAAAACGCACCCTTGAAACGAGACCAAACTACCTTCGGTTCAGATCCCACAATAGTAATTGGGACCCGTTGTCACCCTTTGGGTACCTACGAAACGGCTTACTGTTTCATTCCAAATAGAAGAATATGGTATTTCATGTAAGCCAGTATACTATGCTAATAAATAGTAAAACCCTTTCCATATCCCCGCTACCGCTATTGCTTTCTACCGAAAACGCACCCTTGAAACGAGACCAAACGAAAGAAAAGTTGATTTGCTACGTCGTCGTCGACCATGCTACGATCTACGAACTTTGCTACGGCGTAGCAGATCTACGAAATAGCATACGTAGCCAACGACTTTGGTTTGTTGGGGTGCATACCGAATTACGATTACAGCGCTGATAGCGATCACAAAATATTTTGCGTTCAACATTAGATAACACGATACTGACAGCTTAATGCTATCAATAATTCGGAACGCTCATGAACGTGCTCACGATCACGAGTCGTGGTGTTTACAAATATTTTAAACGTCAGTCAGTATAAAATTGTCACTTTTACAGAGCGCTCAGTAATTTCGTTTTATTCTTGCTGTTGAGTCACGCTTGCAGGTTTGATAAGATGTTATCATCTTAAAATAGCACGGAACCTTGTCAAAGTAAATGTCAGACCGCTTTTGTATCTATTATTTCAACAAACCAAGTGTGTGCGTTCCTAATTACGCTAAAATCAATATAATCGCGCTCACACGCGTTCCGTATTACCGTGAGCGCAACATGAGCGCGACGACGATTTCCCGTGCGTGACGTCATAGATGACGTCATTACATTACATACGCCCTTTTGAGATATCACCGACCATGCAAACCGAAATCACTGAGGGCTCTGTAAAAAGTGACAATTTAATACTGACTTACGTTAGAATATTTGTAAACACCGCGACTCGTGATCGTGAGCACGTTCACGAGCGTTCCGAATTATTGATAGCACTAAACTGTCAGTATCGTGTTTTCTAATTTGGAACGCAAGATATTTTGTTATCGTTATCAGCGCTGTGTGTGTTGTGGAGGCATGTTCAGCAGCCTGGTTTATCAAAATTATTTTAATCTCATTAAAATTTAAATACGGGTAAAGTTTTTATACTTTGCTATTAAATTGTTTTGACTGTCATTGTTATATTTAAACTTTAGCTTATCAGCGCCCTTATTATGTCACGAACCGATGCCCGCTAATGTGTCGCTTGAGCCTGATTTTTTTATTGTCATAATCACCGTAAGTTACTAGTTAATATCTTCCTGAATGAATACATTATATCATATCATCTGGTATGAAATTTATTGTTTCAGCAGATCAAGGCCACCATGTTCATAGTTTATATTAGATTTTGATGTGTTGAGTTATGTAGGTACATTCAAAGATAAATAGTTTACAGCAGAAAAAATATCGAGAAATGGTCTATTCTCGGAAAATCAAAGGTATAAATAATGCATTTATTACTTTTGATTTTCCGTTCAAATAAAAATATTGTGAGGCACTACGAGCACTTCTCTTTCTATTGTTTCAAGTTCTCAGAACACATTTTCTACTCACCTCTTCAAAGAAACATTGGAAAGATAAAAAACTATGTAACTAAAGGAGTTCTCTATTGGCCCTCACTTCAAGTAGAGTTTGATATTTTTATTCCACAATTCTCTTCAAAGTACGTACCAGCTACTTCACAGAAAATAAAATTACAACCGGTCAAGTGCAAGTCGGACTCCTACACAAGGGGGTCTACACCGTCGTATAAGATTTAACACTACCTTTTAATTATGCTGATATATCGAACGTGAATCAAGCAAAAATAAAGATCAGAACTCCACTTAAAAGAAATGTTTAGTAATTTTCAACCGTATCTTGCTGCTACCTATTACGGCTATTACGTTTCATAAGATACCTACAGCTCGCTGACAGACAGATAGGTGGACGGACAGACAGCGGAGACTCAGCATAATGTCCCGTTGACTCCCTTTGGTGCGGAATCTTATGAAAATCTAGCAAAAACCTGAAGTTTAACAAAGTATTAATTAAACTGATAGATGTTCGGTTAACCTGTAAACAAGGCACGGTAGTAAACTGAGCTGAACACTTGAGCATAACGATGAATTATTGCAGGTGGAAGCTGCATGCAATTAAAATTCAGCGAGTGCGCCATGGGAACCCCAGTTATATTTAAGTACTTAAATGGTGGGAAAGTTATGGGAAGGATGTAGGTACAGGCACGGTTGTTAAAAGTTTTGTTGGCTAATTTCCTGTCTTGGAACCTCGAGAACTTATTGCAATGTTATTTAAAATTGTGTGCTTGTCTTGCAAGGGTTGGTAGCTAAATAATAATATGAACTATGTTACACGGACTTTTAGATTTATGCTATTTATCTGAAAGCCCGTGTACTGTGGTTGATAATTATTAACCTATGATAACCTGATTCAGGCGTTACTTTGCAGAAATCTATTGGAAAATATTAGGATAAAAAATATGTAGTAACAATGGGCTTTCAGTTTGTACTAAAAATAAAAACTCTCCAGGTATATCCAGCAACCATTGCTAGATCATTCTTATCACTGCCAAGATTTGATGTGCCCAATTCGTTATAGCCACTTGGATACGAAGTTCTACGGTGCATAGACAACTGTCAACATTTTAAAATAATAATTATAATAAATCAGAAATAACATTGCTGTTATGGTTTATGCATTTCTATTATCAAGATTTTTATTTACTGTTCAAGATAAAACTAAAAATTACGATTACCTCAAGTACTAAAGCGTTTACCGGAAATCCAAGCTGAATTACTTAGGTACCGCTATATTTGAGTGCGTTACCGACTAGGGACGCCAGAAAGAATTTTCAAATAAAACAAAGAAAGGGGGCTATCGAAACGAAGTTTTGTTGTACCTACTAGGTAGTGTAATAAAAATCCTAGTAGGGAATAACCCTAAGAAAAACTTCTGGTACAACGCCAACAGAAAGTCACTAGCGCTAGAAAATTCACATTTCAAATAATTAAAGTTTTACAGAGGACGTTATTGGAGCTGCGGCGCTGGTTTTTATTTCACAATTAGAAAGGAGGAACTTTTTACTGGATGGCGTATTTGTGACCGTCCTAACGACTTTCAGTCGTGTTAGTTTAGGAGGTGCTCTGACTTTGATAGTCGTGTGATGATAATACAAGTCTCAGTCGTGGACCAGTGGGTTTTTACTCGAAAAAGGTTACATTGTTCGATATCAGTGTGATGTAATGATTGAGACGACTCAAGATCGATTCGTAGACCGCCACCTTCTTAAATATAGAATTTTGCATAGATATCTATGGAATTTTGTTAATTTGTGATTTTGCTACCAGGTACACCTAACCTTAAGATATATAAAAAAACTATACGTAATTATAATAAAGAAATTATAAAGAGGACTTGTCTTGACGAGTGTACAATCGCTTAACCTAGACAAGCACAAAGCAAAAAAGGGGCTAAATAAGTAGGTAAATAATATTCCTTTACCAAACAACCTACCAATACATCAAACGTTTACCTGTTTTTTTTATAAAATAATTATTGTTCATTCGTTACCATTGAACTGCCAGCGTTTCACCAACAAAAGGGTTTATTTCGGCTGTCAGACCGAACGTAAACCATACGAAAAGTTGAGCATAAAATGAAAAAATTATATTAAAAATTCAAAGCCCCGCCCGAACCGACTTAGTCTGCGCTGCCACCGCGGCGGAAATGCTTTGTTCTAAATTTTTATCATGAAATAGGCTTTGATATTGTTACAATTTTTCCTTAACCTAATATTTGATTGAGAAATACTTTTAGTAAAAAAAAATCGTTCTCATATTGCGAAGATATTCGTTCCGATCAGGTAATAAATAAGTAAAAACCCACTTAGGTACTTGAACCTTTTATTTCATCGCCTTAAAAAAACAAGTTGGTGGGTATTTAATTTTAGAAAAGAGCAATGAAATGCCCGGACCTCACGCATATATTCTTCAGATATATCAAAGGTGCGTTATTTTTGTATTGGATATTTGGATACTTAGTGTAACTAAATTATTCACACAAAAATACCTACTTACCGGTAGTACGGCCGTATGAGGGCTGGCATATTTAATGTTACTTAATATATTCTATTTTCTTAGCAAAGAAAATTAAAATCAATTAATGGAAACAAATTAGAACTAGTATTTACAATTGAAACAATTCAGTTAAAATTTACCATTATAATATAATGGTAAATTTTAACTGAATTGTTTCAATTGCTATACTCATTATGCTATACTCATTTTAGAAAATAATAAAGATGCTTGTTAAAGGCCACTGATGCGTTTGTCCGGTACCTACCTCCAGGAAGCTTACTTGAATTGAATAAAAAGTAACCGAGGTGCGTTTTATTATAGTTCTATATAATTAACTATCTAATAAAGTTCTACTTAGTTTTGCGCACACTATATATAAATACTTACAATGCAAAAACTGAGAAGACTAAGCAGGGACACTGACAGACCTCGTATTTTAAAAGCTCCACTGAAAATTGACCGCATTTAATGTCCCTGTTTAAACTTCTATAGTTAATAGAAACGGTAAAAGCTTTTCATATAATATTATAAGTAAAATCTTTAAATTACTTTATCCAGAGTTGAGCGGAGTGGATGCAAATCGCAAACATTTTTACGCGGAGGAGCACTTAACTATCCAGTGTGGTGTTTGAAACTTACAGATTTTGTTTACAAAGGAATAGGTACCATGATTTTGACTAACATTTAAGTACAAACTTATTCTATGTGAGTGTTTCAAAAATTCGATAAATTATTTTGAAATCAATTCGACGAACGTAAGAGCTCTGCGCGTAAGGATATAGTTTCTATTCAATGTACGAGCCTTAATTTTTTTTTGAGCAGAAAATTTATAAATCTTTCTTACCTATACAAAGTACGTGGACTGGATTAATCCCTTAATTTTTGGACAGAAAACTGGGCCCAACAAATATAGAAAACACTTTGCTTGGGTCTATTTACCCATGACAATGCCCAGCCCACCGCCCAGGCTCAAAACAGCAATAAAATGCTTTCATTCGTTATTTGACACAAGTAAAGAACCATGCTTATTATTACGGCTCCTTCCCATCTATGACAAATTACTATACAAATAATAATTATTACACAAACTATGCAAACAACACTGATCTGCTACAAAACTGATCTAAGCATGGATGATGAAATTAGTTCGAGGTTTTCTTGGACGAACGAAATCACCTTTGTCCTATTATACCTCTATGCCCTGATTGTTTTGCTAGAAAATTAGATGCCCTGTAATTTTGGCGCTTCTATACTTATGTGTTTAAAATTTGCCGCGCTTTTCATCTATCGCTAGGTAGTTATAGGGTGAACTACATGTTCACCCTATAACTACCTAGCTACCTAGCTAGTTTGATATAATTCGAGCCGACTGTTTCACTCATTATAAAATGGTTACGAAATGGGAAGGAGCCATTATTACTACCTGGCCACAAAACTCCTCATTCACGTCAGCAAGAACGTACCTATCTCGTAACTAATAAATAATAAACTTTATATTTTTTTGCGTCTTTTATTATACATATAGATGTTGGAACTAAGAAATTATATTGGCTGTATAAAAAACCTATAAATATTGCGTTACGTTACTCACATACCTACTCGTCATGGTATGTTACTGCGTTGAAGTAAGGCTAGAGGAAGAAGTCTTTGCAGAGGGACATTAACGACTGAAACCGTACCATAAAATTTCCGTCCCCATGACGAGGAATATTGCACCTCGGCGTGAAGAGGTAACAAACATCCATCCATCCATCTATCCATCCGAACTTTCGCATTTATAATATTAGTGTGATTGTTGTTGTGGAAAGAGAAATACTTATTTTGTGAAAATTTCAACTTCATTTTAAACCTTTGCAATGTTTTACGTTCATGAGATACAGCCCGCTGAAGGGCGGACAGACGGATAGACGGACAGACAGCGGAGGCTTAGTAATAGGGTCCCGTTATCATCCTTCGGGCACGGAACCCTTAAAAGCTAGAATGTTAACAAGTACTAAACAGCTCGAACCTCTAAACAGTAGCTTTTAAGACAGAGCCTTCAAACTCCTAAAAGCACAATCAAAATAATCAAGAACCAAACCAAAATTCGTCACGACACGATAGCATCTTTAAAAACCCGCAAAGTTCTACAAGATTACTTTCCTAATTTTGCTATTAACCAGACGAATTCCTTCAGAGGCCACAGTTGTTGTACCTTAGCGGCGGAGATATAAATTAAGCTATGGGAACAGAGGTATGAACTATTCTAGGTTCAGCAAGTATGAACTATTCTAGGTTCGAGAATTCGAGACATTTTTCGTAAACAAAGTAAGAACTTTTACGTAAAATGTTATAGAAAGTTCGCAAATAAAATATTAGTAGGTAATATTTAACGAAGCTGTTATCATCGAAGAAAATATGAGGATAAATTGAGTTTAGTGCAATATTAATGTTTTATAATATTTTAGATTGGATTTTCCACAAAGTCACGCCTGAATCCATTATTTATCCATAAAAATGTAACTAAAAATAAGGTATCGCTAAGAGCAACGAAATAGATGAGTAATTATGAAGCATGATAACTTAATTCAGACTTACGAAGGTGATCTGGCAAAAAAATTATTAATGTCTGGAATGTGCGCCCCTATAAGTTATCACTTCACGCGTTTAACAGTCTCAATCAAGAGTCTGAAACTTTGCAGCGCTGGGTAAGGAATTGCCTCATTTTTCCTTTCAACCCAGAAATATGGTCAGAGAGAAGTTTAATTGTTTGAAATGTGATTCTTCTTACGCTTTGCTAAATGGGATCTCAACTTTTCAGAATACTTTGTTTCTTTTGTTTTTATTTTACGAGTTTTAATTATCAGATTGAAAGTTTTGTTTTGATACCATTTGATTTAAACTTGTTCGTGTTAATTTAGGCTTTATTCACAATTTTACAGTATCTACAGCAACGAACACTGCAATTTGGTTAAGTTCTTAAAGCGCTCGAGAGCTAGTCACCTCGATACGCGAGTACACCACGGTATGCGAGCGTCGAAGGTACACCTTTGACCGACCATTTATTTTGTAAGGCTGCAAAAACGGCAAGTTTTTGATTCAATCTACTCGCTCCTCGCATACGCTCGTCCATTTACGCATGAGAGAAGTGATTGATAAAGCTCAAGTGCGAGAATTTTACCTAAAATTTAATGGACTAAAATCTTTGCTGGTAATTAAAATACAGTCGCTTGACACTTCTAAAACAGCACCAGACCAGACCGTGACGTGTTGAAAGAAAATATATACCTACTTACATGTAGACTAAGTGCAGAGTGCATCTCGAAGTTCGTCGTGTCCGGCAGCAGCCTGAGCCTGTCGGTCCTCGACCTGCTCGAGCCCAGTCTCGCCAGCGCCGCCTTCAGCAGCTCAGCTTCCTTGCGCGAGCCCCACACGCGCACCCACACCGACAGAGCGTTGTTTGATTCTAATGAACTGAAAAGTTAAATGATAATAAATTTACTGTACCCGTTAGCTATTTTTGGCCACGGATAAATTTACAAATCCGTGGTACAAGTATGTACATAGAACACGGGACAGTAGGTAACTGTACACTTCTAATTCTAATTTAGATTAAATTTGCATGATCGATCTTTAAAACTCGGCAATCGTGCAAAAAACTCATCTACGAAACGAAAAATTTACTTATTCTTACATAAGTAAATTCAATATTCATTTCGAGCAAAATAGCAGTAAAAGTAGCCTCACCTCATGTTTAAAAATTCAATTTCATCTTCCAAAGTGATGTTCGATGCCTTCAGATAGCTCGTTATCTGAAACGATCAGAAAGGTAACTGTCAGTTCGTGATATTCCTTTTCCACTCAGCGGATTTCAGAGTCTACCATAGCTTGCATTCATCGTTCCTTGATCCAGTATCTTATAACTCCAGTACCAATGAAGATTGACCTCTATTACGAGACGTTAAAGTTCTTTACAAGCATGTTTGCAGTTTTAACGAACGTTAATAGTTGGTGCGAAAATACGAAACTTAATCCGATAGTGACTATGTTATATTTGCAAGATGAAATAACTGATGATGATGATGAACTAACCTGCTTTACTACCTCTTGAGATATGTTGATACTAGGCTGGTCCACAACTTGTAGTCTCGTCTCAAAACGGATGGTAGCTGAAAATATTCATATTATCCCAATTATTAATATTTATTCATTCTGTATGACAACCGATGTGATGTGGTGGGCGCCTGCGATTTCATGCATTGCAGGCGCCACGGCGGTTGTGGGTTCGATTACCGCCTTGGGGCAATAAAACCTATCTATAGTATAACATATTGTATTAAGTATAACGGTTATCTAGTACGAATAACACAAGTTCTGCTTTGCTTGGGGCTAGATGATGATGAGTGGATGGCCCAGCATTTTTTTAAAATTCATTTGCTGTCAATATAAAGTTCTATAATAAAGACTTCTAGAGCGAACTATATCATTTCATGAAATAAAAGCCTAACAACATCAATCGCGGCAACAATGGTTACGAAATCGACTCGCTGTCGCTCGTCATCGAAATGACGATGGCCACAGCAATAAACTGGGTGGCAATGGCAATAAGAACAAAGCGGATATATGTATCAATTATTATTTAAATGTAATACTGGTGGTCCAAAGATTTAGCGTATGAGTAGAAGTTTACATCAAAATGTCGGTGTAGTGTTGAGCCGCCCACTGTTTGACTACCTAGGTACCTGCCTACATTATATCTGGTACAACTTACAAAAATCTGTATCTTTCGGGTTGCAGTCACACGTGGTCCCGTCTTTGCATCCTTCAGAGCATTCTTCTATGCCACACTCTGAAAATAAACACAGCTCTACTCAATTGTGAAATTAACTACCAATTCGAGCTCTCCGCAGGTGAACAGTTTAATTCAAATACTAAAAATACTACCATCAATTTAACGGTTTGTGAAAATAGATTTTTTTACACCTTGACTCTAGACCTAGAAAAATACATTAGCTACTTTTTCTTCCATAATTAAGTTTCCATGGGATAGAAATAACCTTTGCACGGTTTCATAGAAACACCACGTGCGAAGCCGCGGGCAGAAACTAGTTTGTTAATATATTTCAGAAACATGCTTTAAGTTCTATAAATTACCGCCAGCACCTGTTGGAACTAGAAATAGGAGCATTGTGAAGTTAATTGCTCTGCTAGTTTCGTTTGCACAACTTTAAACTGCAGTCTCTGAGGTATTTTATGATACTATATTGGTAAGGTACTTTTTCAGGTTTATGACTCGCGAATTAAAATTTAGAGATTAAAACATACTTTACATTTTAGTCGCTAGAGGAGCTGAACCAAATGCTGGACAGCCTAGCCTCAGCCTCGCGACGCATCGGTCTTGGCATGAATTTGGATAAAACCAAAGTCATGATCAATGGCCTCATTGATCCGGGACCGGTCGTCGTACATGGCCACCTTCTCGAAATTGTTTCCGAGTATACTTACCTTGGGCAAATTCTGCAGTTGGGTAAAAATAATTTTGAGAAGGAGGCTAGGAGGAGGATCCAGCTAGGCTGGGCAGCGTTTGGGAAACTACGTCGAGTCTTACCATAACACAATGCTTGAAAACTAAAGTTTTCAATCAGTGCGTCCTACCCGTCATGACCTACGGAGCTGAGACGTGGACCCTCACGGTAGGGCTGGTCCACCAGTTCAAAGTCGCTCAGCGAGCTATGGAAAGAGCTATGCTCGGAGTCTCTCTGAAGGATAAAATTCGTAACGAATACATCCGACAGAGAACCAAAGTTATCGACATAGCTCAAAGAATAAGCAAGCTGAAGTGGCAGTGGGCCGGCCATATCTCGCGAAGAACCGACAACCGCTGGGGTAAACGTGTTCTTGAGTGGAGACCACGACTCGGTAAACGTAGTGTAGGACGCCCTCCGGCCAGGTGGGATGACGATCTGCGAAAGACTGCAGGCAGATGCTGGATGCGGCAAGCTGAAGACAGGGCGCTATGGCGCTCATTAGGGGAGGCCTATGTCCAACAGTGGACTAATATGGGCTGATGATGATGATGATGATGATGATTACATTTTAAACTCCAAATCTTTTGAAACTATTCCATAAGAGTTACTACTACTACTAAACTAAGAGCAGAAATTTGATATTTGTTAATCCGTATGTTCATGGCGCATGCAACAGTATCGAAATAAAATAACTCAACATCACAAACCATGGTAAATAAAATATCCCATTATATTTTATCTACTTTTAACATCTAACTTCTAATCCACACAAATCGTAAAAGTCGTCGATTCGATGCAGATCGAAACTTTTAGAAGCCTTATTATGGAACAGTTCGTTGATTTATCCTTTATAGGGAGGTAGGTGTCAATGTTGCAGTAGTACCTGGTTATACTCAAAGACTGGCTGTGTACATACCTGGTGAAGCAATCTGTGATTCACAGAGGTCTCCGGTGTAGCCGCGGGAGCTAACCGCGACCGGCCCCATCTGTCTGTGAAAACATTTGTTTTACTGCATGGAAAATAAAATCTTTAAGCTACGGTACGCTTCATTTATTGTAATATATTCTAGTAGTAGCCTCTATCTTAGTATTCGGTGATGTAACCGTGAACACATTCGATAAGCTTTTCGATATTTATACATTTTTGTTAAGTTTGTAATTACAGGACTTTTGTTTTCCTTGAAGTAATATAAAACATAGATGTATGCTAAAGTAAAACTCCTATATGAACAAGGCAAGATAGAGAAGGTAAAAAAAAACTTGTCCTTAAAGTAGAATATGGGATAAGGATAACTGAAGACAACAAAAACGCAATTTAAATTTTTTTCTCTTATGTTTTCTAGATTTTATTTTGTTCGATTTGTACTTGTCCTTCAGTATTCCATTAAGATACCCTCTGACATATACGACCCTCTTGACAACAAACAATACAAAAGTAAAATATATATCCAAGAATGATCCCTACAGAAGCATCGTGCATTAATGATGACCTCTTGGCACGGCCTAAGGCAGCCCGCACATTGAGCCACTAGTCGCGGCCATTAAACGCGACCACTAGCGCTCAGTCAAGCCACTAGACGCAGCCACCAATCGCAGCCGCTAGTGGATTTGTGGCGGCCACCAGTCGCCGCCACTAAGCCGCTACTTTTGGCTGAATTCCGTTCATATCTATCGAGAGCTTGCAGGGGTCGCGATCAGGGATAAAACATCTACATCGAAATCCGTCGACATCGTGACCAGCGTTCTGTTGCGTGCTTGCAGCAAGACTAACGTGTGTTGGTCCCCAAAAACCTTCCGAGAAGAATCAAATAATGCAATCTAGATTCGTATTTTTAGCTGCTAGGGTTAGCTATTAATCGGGCTATGTTAAATGTCCTCGATTTTATTCGCTTGCTCAGCGTCTGTAAGTACACCTTCATACACTTTCAAATAAAATTTAAATTATTTTTCCAATTTTCCTCCTTTCATTGAATTGTACGTAGGCATTTTTGTCGTTTAAAGTGAGAGTAACACTGAAAACGTAGTGGTAACAAAACTCCTCTATCTTCAGGTTTTTTAATGATACTAAGAATTAACAGCAGGCACTAAATGACTCAATTTAATTTAATTTAGGTATTTAATTAGGCTTCACAAAAGCTACGTTTAAATTTTATACTGTCTCAGTAAACTGTTAATCCTTTTTTTGCCCCTGGATGTCGTCGTATGTAATTCGGGTACCTGTTTTGCGTAAAAAGGGCGGGGTTAAAGCTACCCTGGGTATGTTTTTTGATCCAACAACCCTGACAGGGCCGGGCAACAAACAATTCAGTTTACTTTTTGTTGTTGGCTCTCGAATAACTAAACAAATGGGGTTATACAGATATTTTAGTTGCATATTTTTATTTGAAAAGAACTACGAATACGTACATTTATAGATTGATAAAAAAGTCTTTATTGCACACATGTTGCACAGTTATCGATAGAAACAATAGAACAAAGCAACTTAAAATCTAAGTAACAAGTGGCGGTCTTATAGCTAAACAGCGATCTCTACCAGACAACCGTGGGTGGATAGGATCATTGGATAGTACTAGGCTAGGGGATCTGTGAGATTGAGTGAGACACTACGTTGCTTAGTCAGAGAGCGTCCAGAAAATCCAATTTATCTTATTGCTTCATTTGTCATAAGTTCATAACGTAACCAGGGAAATAGAATCACCAAGACAGTGTCAAACGCATTATTATTAGGTCAAAGCTTTTACTGGTTTTGTGCACTTTTTGTAGCAATTTTAAAAATACTAGGTACTTATCTACTTTCTTGTGATAAAATACTTACACAGTAAAAAAGTCTTGGACATTTGAACTTTTGTTCATAAATTATGCTGTTTGATCGCTTCCAAAGTAAAAGGCCCAAAAAATGTATTACAACGCCAACGGCTAGACGGGGCCACAATGAAACTATAGCGTATTACGGAACTCTAAAAAGGAATAAATAACTCTAGCAATATTTCATTCATAGGAGCAAAACAACAAAATGCTGTGGGTTATAAATCATTTTCCAAAGCAAACTTAATCTTCTATTGGAATAGGTAGTTTTGCCGCTAAGCAGACGTTTAAATATCAAAACAACTTAGTTTTATAATTTGACCTTTTCTAAGAGTAGGTACATTTATGGTATTTATGGAAATAAATAGTTTTTGATTTTGAAAAATAACACCATATCTTTATAACATCATATTCATAAATAAACGTAGGTATAGGTTCTAACTCTAGTTGTCGAGTGCTAGTAAAAATACATAATTATAACTATAACAATGTTATTTTTTAGTTTTATGTGAATTTATTTTTCTGAGCAATTTCTCTGTTGTTAGGTAGGTTTTTAAATATTTATATTTTTAGCACATCTTCATAGGCCAGCTGCCGTTTTAGTATTAAACAAGGGTGGTATAAGAAAATGTGACTTGCCAATGTGCTTATTTTGTAAGTCAAAAAAAAATAAACCGTTATGATTCAGTTTTTTGTAGGCGTCTTTTATTGTAAATTTAACTGAATAAGTACGAGATAACGAAATTAAAACACATCCATGTTATTTCTTTTAGTTGGGTAATCTGCTGAACCACTATTTCGATTCGAAAGAATCTTTCGTAGCTACAATAATTATCTTGCTTACTTAAATCTGTATCTGGGTACCATGCGACCGCAGCCAGGGACATAAAGCTAGTGGAACCTTTTATTACACTGATATCATGCCAAAAATGTATAACTTTGACCATAAAAATATCAAATAAATCAATCACTTTCTTACTATCCAATATGAAAGGTTGCTCAATAAAGGTTACCTGCAAGTGCCGCCGTTTTGGCACATGTTGGAGGTCCTCGGACAGAGGGGGCCGACGCCGCAGTCAGCGCCGGAGTACCCCTCGAAACACGAGCAGAAGAATTCTCTGTAAATAAAGAAAATATAATTTGTTTTATAAAAGTTTCAGTAACATTTCTTGGAATAAAAAAATATACGGGCTTATCTCAAATTTCTATCAGTTGTTTGATAATCTTAGAAGATCTAGCCGTCCCTTGTTTATATTGTGTTTTGTTTTGAACTCGGTTAAAATTTATGTTCAAAATTAGACTATGAACTTTATGTAGTGCTCAAACTAACACACTTCTATTTTTTCCTCGAAAGTATTTTTTTTTGTTATGATATCCAAGTGTATGGCCACCAACTGATTCAAGTAAGTGAAGAAGTGTCTTAAGATAAGGAGCGCGCTTTCTTCGCATAATTTAGGTGGTAATCTATGTCACCGATTTGAAGCCAATAAGAAATGGCGCGTTTCTCAGCAAGCGCTACCACACTTTTATTAAGTTTATTTGGCCCGAGATTGAGACAGATTTTGGCAGCAGAAAACATTGATTAATCCATCAATCTAGAACATAAAGTAGAATGCATGCAAAAAGAAAATGCGGCAATAGTCAAGAGTATTGTGAAGTTTACTTTCAAAAGGCTGCTACAATCATCGTTTATAGAGCACTTTTTAACAAGAATGCTATTTACTACTGCATTCTACAACTATATACACTTTTTCTTTTCTGTATACAATGTTCTACAAAATAACTGCTAAATTTCATGATATATTTTTAGCTTCCCTGGTTGATCCTCAAAAATGAGCCACAACGTACTTCGCGTTATTTTATTTTAATGAAACGATTATTTCAAATTATTTTGCTACCTTGAAAAAACCAAGGCCAAGGAAGGAAAACGGTAGGTACGAATGGTTTGTTGCCTTTTCCCGAATGAAATTTTTTTTCGATACAATCTCACACGTAATCGGGCGGTACCATAATTTCTCAAGCAAATGGCTCACTACCCTTATCGTCAGCTTTCCCGCCCAATCTGCCCTTCACAATGAATTTTTGCGCTCTATTGACTGCCCTAATGGGTTTCCAAGATTTTGCCGTTAAATTCCACGAAAATTCCGAAATTTTGACGTTCTGAGATTTAATATTAAATTACTCGTGAAATGCATCACGTTGAAGATATTTCGCTTAAGCTGAGCTTTATTCAATTATTCAAATTACCTTTCAGTTTCCTAACGGTTTTATGCGGTAAGAATTTTAACCGCAAAATTTAATAATATAATGATTTTGTAACAGGTGCTTGTGAGCTTTGAATTTTACTTTTATTAAGAATAAAACTGATTAATATATTTTATTGAATGGTTTAATCAGTTATAAATATGTTAAAACTTTTAAAACAGTGCTTTTCACATTTTAACACCTTTTAACATTTTTATTCATATTAACTAGTTTATGCCCGCGGCTTCGCACGCGCTTTTTCTATGGAAAAGTTTAAAGGTGACTTCTATCCCATGGGAACTGATTTATGGGATAAAAAGAAGCCTATGTTTGATTACAGGATCAGATTTACCTGTGTGCAAAATTTCAGCTTGATCCGTTCAGTAGTTTTGGCGTGAAGGGGTAACAAACATCCATCCATCCAAACTTTCCAATTTATAATATTAGTGTGATTATTTTGACACTAAACTTACTTTCTTGGATTCGTTGATCTTCAGATAAAACCTCGGTTGCTGAGTATCACTTTCCACGAAAAATTGATTATTTGCATGGTTGGAAAGCATTTACTTAGATATACTCACTGAAAGTCCTGCCTCGCATTGCAATGTCCCAGCAGCCGGCACTCGATAGCGCTGCACGAGGTGGGTCCAGGCGGATCCGCGGGCGCGCGCACTGCGTACGTCACGTTGAACCCGAACACGTTCAGGAGGCCTAGGGCTTTCAGCTGCGTGCCTTCTAGATGGTTCAGGGTAAGTTCTACTACGAGGACCGGACTTGTGACCTAGGACAAAGGAAAATAAACAAATAATGAATTCCCTCTCAAAATTAATTTTGTAATGCAGAAGAATTCAACATGTTTTATTTTCTGATTTGGATCATGTTCATAATAGAAAACCATATTAAAATTTTCTCTGTTTCGGCAATATCATGCATAAACAAAAGAACACAAATTTTCTTCTAAATAACTCTTCCTATAGTTATTCAAGCTCTGCTTAGCTTGGGGCTAGATGATGCTGTGTGGTCATTAAATTGCTAGGTCCACCACTGGGTCATCACATCACATCAATAACTAAAGTCATATTTTCTGTAAGCACCATTTATTCGCTTTAGTGTTATGTATAGCGAGCATTTGTCTGAAACTCAAATGAAAATGCCCCATATAGATTTATTTATCAAAACATTCTAAAGAGTCGCATTCACACAAGGACCAAGCAGCATTTGGCACTTAGCCAACAACGAAATTGTAGTTTTTTCTCTTTTCCTAGTGTAGCATGGAAAAACTTGCCAAAATAATGAATTGCGAAAATCCTTTCGTAGTTATCCCGTCGGACGAACATGTTAGGTTAGGGACGAGTTATTTGCGCAGGGAATAATAGAGCAACAGTGTAGATTGTGCTGTAATGAGCGATCTTTTCCCACAAGCATTGTGCGAAATAATGTTTCAAAAATTCACGGTCAGTATGTTTAAAAATTTTGATGTTCATAGGAAATGTATGGGTAGCTAAATTGTGCCTGTCCGTCCATCTGTCTGTCCTTTTACCCTTTCACGACAAATTGAAAGTGTAATTTGATCTTCGAACAAGCGAACAAGTTTTATGCATAGAGCAAACTGTTTAACAAAATTGGCGATCTCTTTTGGCTAGAAGATATTGCGCATGCATTGTCATGCACGGTCGGTATTGTAATGTAATGTTATTGAACCTGCAATATATTGGTAACTCATATTATAGTAGATATACGATTGAACTGTCCGAACCTCCAAAATTGTTGCAATGCCGTATGTTTGTTCAATACATTTACTTCAAGCGCAAGGCGCTCGAGGTGTGGTGTTTCATCCAGTATTCAACCATGACACAGAAAACCAGGATATTACCATCTCTTCCATCCGTGACTTGTTTGCTTCATATAGACACTGTGAAAAAATTTGATACAACTACGACCTTACAGGCAACAACAAACAAAATGACGGATTTTCTGCTCGTTAATTTATTTTGACGAGCACAGACTTTCTAGTTTTTATTTTTACGGCAAAACGAGTCAATGAGTTTTAGCACATTATCCCTTGATCCTTTTTTCCTTCCAATTATCAGGGCACTGCCCCATTAATGTAGAGTTGATAAAGCTGTACAAAACCTACATTATGATCACCTTCAATGGCGCAGGATGCGAGACACAGATAAGCGACTCAGGCGTAATTCCAGAGGTACAATAATCCAACTATGTCCCAGAGTAAGCCAATGTTTGTGAGAGATACGAAAACGAAATCGTAGCAGTAAGTATAAACAGTTGTATGTAATCTCTGTGGTTTTCAAGTTAGAAATGAAAATTTAAAACGTTTGCGTTTGTGACACCTTTGAAATTGCTGCAGCGGGACCCATTTAGTTGGTGCACGCCTTTGATATTTCAGTAAATAACTCTTTGGCATTTCATTTACCTAAATGACCCATAAAGTTGTGATTAAGTGAGGGTTCAAAATTTATTCGTATGCCTTTTCAAGGATTTGTAAAATTGTTGTACTTACTCGAAAGTGAAAGAAAGTGGCGAACTGATCCGATAGGTAGGTAAGTACTGAGTCACTATGCAAAATCATTATGCAAAACGGAAAAAAATACATATTAAGCTGTTTAAAACTTTCAGAAACATTAAAAAAAGAACATTAAACCAGCACTGTCAATAGCGCATAAGAGCTGGATTAAGCTCGCTGCAATTTATTGCGAGTCAGTAATTTCCGTCGCAATAACAAATCCGCGAACGTATTCAAAAATTGTTTATTTCGACGAAGCACGCGGATGTAAGTTTTGAAACAGTAAAATTGTGAGTTTTAATTGTGTCGTTCAGTTTGGAATAGATACTATTTTATTTAATAACTTATTTCAATCTTCTAGTTTAAAGGGCTTGTAGCCAAACATTAGACTACCAACGTCAGCCCTGTTTAGTAGGTACATTCAATAATTACTTATTAATCTTAAAGTATGAGAGTGAGGGAATAGATAGTGCACCGGTGTTTGCGCAGACACTTGTGCACTATAATGCAATGCAACGCATCCGAACCTCGAAATAGTTGTTCAACCTGGTATCCCTTTTACTGGTGAGGTACATCCTGAGCTCCACGTGAATTAATAAATAATAATATATAAATAAAAAAAAAAAGATTTCTTCTTATTCTCACCTTACCTCACCTCAACAGCATATATTGTCCACTGCTGGACGCAGGCCTACCCCTGATAAGCGCCATATTGACTGTTATCTCATGGGGGTAATGACCATAATTCAACAGCGATATGGGCTCCGCATGAGGCCAAGTACAAGCAAATGATAGAGCGCGTACAAAATAAGTTCACAAGATATTTATACTTCAAGGTGTACGGTATATACCCCTTCTACCCTTTGATGTATCCAACCTTGTTTGTTATAGGCATGGTTGGATACAACAAGCTAGAAGTAAGGAGGGATGCAGCGCTCGCTCTACATTTGCTAAAAGTGTTGAGAGGGATGATCGCCCATCCAGGTATTTTGGAGGAAATGCGGCTGAATGTGCCCTCGGACTATGTGCACAGACGAAGGCGCCCCGCCCTATTGGCAGTACCAAAAGGGCGAACCAACCTGCTACATAAAGCACCTCTGACGCGAAGCATCCGCACGCTTAATTTGATTGCCGAGAAAATCGATCTTTTTTACTGTTCCCGGAGCGAATTCCAAAAGGCTTTGTTTTTTATTTTATGTTATCACAGTTCGTATTAAATGTAATTTTTATTTTATTTTATTTTTAATTTTATTTATGAATTATTGATATTGTTTTATTGAATGATCTTTGTTGTGTTGTGTGTGTTTGAATGTTATTGTATTCTGGAAAGGTTGATTTTTATTATAATAAGACATTTTTATAATATAAGGTACTCTATCGCATTGGGTGTGCCTGTTAGGATAGATGTACGTTTATGAATAAATAAATAAATAAATAAATTAATTGCATGCAGACTGGGGATCGCGGTTAGGTGGTAGAATTGTTCTGCAGGAGGCGCTGCTGCCCGCCCCCGCGGCCCCGGTGCATGGATATCCCTTAGTCGCCTCTTACGACACCCGCGGGAAGAGTTGGAGTGGTGCAAATTCTAAGCCAGCACCACACAGCATTTTATTCTGAACAAGGGTAAATCCATCACCATTATCAATTTCAACATTTTTAATACGTATCAATCAGAGGGTTGAGTCTATTTAACGCACAGATTTTAGAATATTCTGGAATATCTAACGTTAGTAATGACGTGATCGTGGCATCGTCTCATTTTAGTATGGGGTATGGGATTTGTGTAGTTCCATGTCCGCATGATAGAGGTGCTGTATCAAATTGTATGGAAAAGGAGACGTCACGATCATATCTCGTTACTAATTTCAATTAGACTCACCCCTCAGGTATCAATGCGCTTTTGCCCGGCCGCGGCGGACGCGAAGCCATGTAGGCGGCTAGTACAACACACCACTATTTATTATTTCTCCGTCACGTCCATTTTCGGACACTAAACCAAAAAATGTTTAATAACCACACAATTCGTAGTTAAAGTTTAACAATTTAATTAACATTTTACAGAACATGAACAAACAAAATTATTTACAAAAAAACAAAAACATGACGCCAACTAAAATTCAAATTTCGAAGTGGAACGGCGATACGCGCCCATAGGCTCTTTTTTCTTGCATTCTGCAAAGAGGTCAGTTCGAATTTCGAGTGAAACCTCATTGCGCTTACTTCTTGAAAAACTCCCTAGGTCTACTTATAATGATCAAATACAATGCAACTCAAGGGCTGGATTCAAACTTCAAGAAAAAAATTATGATTCCATACATTAAGGTCTTATACTATATACCTATATAGCACCCTTGTAAAATTTATGCAGAAACTTGTTAAACTTTGGCAAATAAATGTGCTTTTTGAACCTTGGACCTGACAATACGACGCTTGTGCTGGAAGTTGAAAAGATGCAAATCGCAAACTGTTGATTGTGGTTGCGTGATCATCGTGTACGTAATGAACCGGGTGAAAAAGTTATAGTATAAATTTATTTGATTAGGAAGCCGTTTTTCTACAGGAGCCGAAATGTATTTTTTTAAGAGGCGCCATTTTAATGTTTACATATTAAAAAAAAACAAAGAAAATCATTTATTTCGTCTCAAAAATTATAATATTTGCCAGAAGGCCCTTCCTCATCATAAAATAGTTTTACCACAGGCAACAGCAGTTCTTGGAGAAGACCTTATTCATCTCACCATGGCATTTGGCTTCTACTGCACACAAATTAATTCTTGTGATCTGTCACTAACCTACCTACCCTTACGTGCTTTCGAGGATACACCCTCACAATTTAATTTATCCTTGTTTACTCAAGCTAACGTGTGTTAATGTGACTCAATTAGCGATGTCACGGAGTTTATCAATGTAATTTTATTTAAGAAGTTATACTGACATGGGATACATAGATTATTGACATTCAAAAGCTGTTACAATTATGAACATCATTGACATGGTGGGATTATCGTCTTGCCTCTTCCATAGTTCTTTATTTCCGAAGATCTTGAGCCTATCTCATCTATATTCTAGCCTTACTCGATGAAGCATGTTTGTAAACAAACCGCCCATAGGTACTTAACCTAAAATTCACTCTGTTGCCGCGTCTTTTACGTTAGTTGTCAAATTATGATCCTGCCTTCAATAAGTATTGCTTAACTCGAAGCCAAGCAAGTAAGTTTTAGTTGTTATAACATAGTTTGTTTACCAACATTCCACATTGAGTTTGGCTAGTGTATAGTCATGGCCTCTTCGTGTCGTGAAGGTAATTCGTGCATACATAGTAGGTCGAAAATTGAATTAAATTCCTGAATGCTTTATTATTTTGGAGTATACATTAAATTTCGAAAAGTTTATTTTAAATCGGTTAATAAATAAGTTCGGTGGTAGGCTGAGGCCTGATATTTAATTTTGTATTAATTCATTTTCGGTTTGAACTTCATGCTTTTAATGGGGCGATGAGCTCTTCCACTGGTTACGAAGCAGCCTGGAGGGCGATACGAGGTTTTAACCGACCGATGACAGATTGGATTCTCGCCAATTAACGGCGTGTGTTCGATCATCGAACACTTTGCATCTAGTTTCAGTTTCGGTTAATGTATCTGCATAGCCAGCAGGTGACAATAACAAAACTGGTATGTTGATACTCCTGCAATTAAAGTTGGTACAAATAGCTACCTACTTTTAGTTAGATCTTTTAGAATATCTACACAATGATTAAATTAATAACACTGAATTAAAGTTATACCAGAGTTGCTTAGTATGTACAGCAGTGGGTCGTGTAAGTCCATTTTAATTTTGGGCATTAAAAGCTTCATCTTCATTCATAAGAGTACTTTCATCAAGATTTTAATTGTCCTCCCAGAAGCAGCAAAGTAAAGAGGCTTTTCGCATAACACATTCTGGGAACAACGTGATATTATAATCAACTGAAAATAGTACCTACACAAACATCGAAAAACGTAACCTCACGGAGAAACAAAAACACCTGGCATGAATGAAAGACAAAACTAGACAACCAACTTAACCGCGAAAATGGAGTGGAGATCACATAAAAGTGTTATAATACGTGTTGAGACTCAAAGTGCTCTCTAGTAGCCGCACACATGAATATTACAGGAGAAAAAACCGACACAGAACGGTATTATTTCAGCTCTGACGAAATAGTTGACCTGCAAATGGCTGCAGTAAAATTAAAAGGAGAACACATAATGTATTTAGTATCTACTTGTCAAATTCACACAACCACAGAGTTAAATGTACCTAGAGAAGAAATTTCAAACAAAAAACGTCTCATTCTCATGACAGCGGTGGCCTGGGCGCGGCAAGCGCTGCAGCGCTAAAACATTAACTAAGTCGTCTAACCAAACAATTTAAACATTCAGCGGTAGATCGCATAAAGAGTATTGTTTTCTCAACGTATTCTGACAACATGTCGCCCCTATGGATTTTACATCGCGCAGAGGTGACACAGATTTTGTACCTACATAACTTAGTAAGAATTTATTATCTATTTCAAAAATTGTTGTTTGCAAAAATAGTAGAAAATTAAAAAAAAATGGATTGTTATGCGTTTATTCAAACATGTTAGCAATTATTCAACTAAAATAAGAAAACAAATAAATTAGTACATTTTGTGCTTAGATATTTTTTAATACAATAATTTAACACTTCCATTGCCTATGACGCGAATCTCCACCGCCATGTTCCAAGCTATGGCGGCAGCGACGGCGGCGCGCGCGGGGCGCGGGCGCAGTTAATGAGTTAATTATTGTGTTCAAGTACCTACATACTTTTCATTGAATTAAGAGTGCGCACGTCGTCATATTTTCTGAACTTTGTTCATAACTTGATATGTTCTGAAAAGAAAAAAAAAAAAACAATAATTTGATTTCTTTGAAAATGTAATAATTAAATAGTTTTGAAAAAACTTAAAACCGACTTCGAATCCCTTAGTTTTAAACTGTTTTTTTTAAGTTTTGCTGGATAAATAGAAATCCCTGGCGAATAAAATATTGGGACCACCTTGGGAGCACCTATAAACAACTGAAAAGATCACCAAATTGGTCCGGAATCAGTCAATCAAATGACGGAGAAATCGACGAACATACTTATAAACATACTACATACAGCCGAACATAGAACCTCCTCCTTGTTTCGAAGTCGGTTAAAAATATGAAACTGGTTAAAAATCAATAATAAAAAATTCAATCATTTAAAAAAAAACACCGCGTCAAGTCTGTCACCCTATCTGTCTTCCATCAATCACATTATTTTTACCTACAACCGGTTTTGAAATGGAACATCTGCATGTTTTAGTCTATGATTACAATGGCGTGCATATTTATGAAAAATTATTTCTAGCTGTTGAGGTATTACGATATTATTACCTATTTATTCACATAATACAACAAATAATTTTACTTACTTGACTACTGGGTTGTTATTTTTCATTATTTACGTCCACTTAGATTTGGATTTTCGTATTATTAGCGCGGCTCCATATGCGTCCAAGCTGCATGTGCGAGATATTGTAATTTATTTAATAATAAATATAAAATATAACAAGTATATATAGTGGTAACCAATAAGGTTTCAAAGATATTCAATACTAAAATGTAAAAGGCCTGACTTCCGACTTGCTTTCCCCGCTCAAATTCAAATATTAGGACAAATCAGTTTCATTACATGAATAAGCTATTTGCGAGATATTGTTATTTATTTAATAATGAATTATATGAAAAAGAAAAGAAAAGAAAAAGAAAAAATTTTTTTTAACAAAATCAAAAATCTTAAAAGTTAGGTACATACTACTTAACTAGACTTAACTTAGAAATATTATCAAGACTATCATGTAGCTGTACCTTAGCAGAGCTCTGTCCCTCGCACTAGGTCTCCGAAGAGCCTGTGTGGCGAGGTTACAGTGATTCGCTTCGGACTCTCTTAGCCTATGAAAGGTGACGATATAAAATTAATATATAGTAGTAGGTACTTGCTCTACACAACAAGGAAAAAAAAAAATATAAGTAACAAATCAAAAAAATATGAAAATTAAAAGGAAAAAAAAATAAGAATAACAAGAAGGTACCTACTACTGAAGGTAGCAGGTAGCTACTACTAATAACTAATACTAATTTTTAAATGCACTTGGGGAGTAGTTGTTTGTAAGGGTGGTGGGGAGTGAAACGTTACCCTGTGTAGTGTGTATGTGTATTTGTGTGTCTGATGATTAATGTGTGTATGTTTGTTTTTGTGTGCGTGTACTGATTGTAAGAGTGTGTTTCTGTAGACACCAGTCTCATAAGAGACTGGGCAACAGTTTCTGAAATCGTTTTGGAAGTACACGATATAAGAAGTTATATGATATAAGAAGTATATGTAGTGGTAAACAATAAGGTTTCAAAGATATTCAATACTAAAATGTAACAGGCCTGACTTCCTACTCGTTTTCCCCGCTCAAATTCAAATTCTAGTACAAATCAGATTCATTTAATGATCAAGCTATTTCATATTGCATTATATTGGATGTACTAAGTATCTTAATTGTTAATTTATATTTAAGAACATTTGTCATGGATATTTTATCATATTAGAAGATTATTTTAATGTATTTAGTTGTGAAATGTTATGACGTTACGCCCTAGCCAGTTATTGGCGGTATCACTCGAAATGTAACGGCGGAATTGTTAGTGGTAATAGACGGTGAGCTGGCTGGCTCTGCCACTCTTTGATGAACCTGTAAGCTGGAAGCATCTCCTATTATGGTAAGATGTTTTACATTGTAGAACCTTTTTCTAGATGTGTCCTAGTTTGTTTTAGCACTGAAATTATTGAAGGTCACGATTAAATTATAAGGTTATCTATCCTTTTATAATGTTTCTATTTGTATGGTTTATTGCTTTTATTTTAAAAGGAACATTGTAAGTATTAGACACTTAAGTGATTATATAAATGTGCTGGTGGTTTCTTTTTCACTTCTTCCACCAGTGGACAAAAGATTGAAGTGAAGAGAATTTCAATAACACTTTATTTCTTATTTGATGGTAATTGATGGGTATACTTGTCTATGTGTTATCTTGTGAGCCTAAAGAAATAAAGGTATTGACTTCTGACTTCTGATTTCATTAATTCCAATTCCCAAAATGTGAGGTTGCATTGTAAGGTAGGTAATTCTATGATTCTATCGAAATAAGACCATTTTATAGGTAGGTAAAGCCCAAAATTCTATCATCAGAAGTGGGATAGCCTGGAACTGTTTCAAAATTCTAATACATTCTTGTACAAGTTTCAGGACGGATCCTGCAGCAGACCTTCAAGGACGAAGGTCTGCTAAGGCGATTTTTGACTGACGCTGTGTCTTCCAATCTGCGACAAGATGGTGACGACGTGACGCTGCCAATGACCCGATCCCACGACGGCGGCACTTCCATTTGGTGCGACCACATTGGGATGCTCATCAACGAAATTTGGACGAAGGAGCAGCGTGTCAGTTGGCACAAAGGTTCTGAAGTGTTCGTAAACTTGGTACGACCACGGATAATCCTGACGTTGGACGATACTAACGGTATTTCTTATAGCAACAAACTTTTATTGTATCCTAAAAAGAAACCTGTTCAATAAGTTGGTAGCATATTCTATTTTCAAATTCATAAAAACTTACACAACACTAAAGAAACACGAAAGAATATTTGCCACTTCTAGTAACGTTCGATCTATGTTTCTCGCTATTGTTTTGGAATTCGAGTTGTTGGCGTTATTGCTAACTACCGGCAGATAATAATTTTTGAAGCTTTTCTGCTTCTGTACGATTATCCCAACAAATATTCAATACTTATTGTCATCACTGTCTTTGTAAGTGAATTTACCTAATTCTTAAGAGAAATATGCAGATAACAAGTAAGCGAAAAAAAAAACGAAGATTATTCCGTTATAATTTATATTAACTTTTTGCTAAAACTCAATTTTTAGAACTACTTAGTTTGTATACTACATACTAAGTGTGTATACTAGCCTTAAAGACCTGCGGATCAAAGCGTTTCTGATAGCCGGTTGTAGGTACTAGAACCCGCTATGGTAACTTGTTTTAATTTTTACGTTAAATTCACCATTTTTACTGTGCAGGCCTGGCGTCATAAAAATGTAGATATTTCATTCTTGTTGGTTAAAATAATAAAACGTTGGTAGCCTCTGTAGCCAACGAGTTTTTTTATAAGGTGTCTGAGAAACCGACAAGTAACAATTAGATCATAGTAAATTCTCGAGTCTTGGGTTATATGTCAGTGATTTTAGCCTCAGTAGAATCGGAGCCTATAGGTAGGTACTCGATTTTTAAAAAAAAAAAAGATTATTTACAAAATAGATTACCAATCCCGCATTTTTAAGGCTTAACCTAAATTTAACCCTCTTTTGATCATTTTGTTCAAATTTAAAGTTACCTATGGATACATGATGTTACCTATGGATTAGAGACCATTCCTCAGTGGATTTTATTTTGGATTTGTTGACATAGTTTGCAGCTCACTCTAAGCTCGACTATAGTGGTGTTTAAAATAGATAATAAAATTACCCTCCCTGTGCGATTTGATGACTTTTGCATCAATTTTTTTTATTTTAAGTAGTTAGATAATGAACGACACACAATAGATTTACCCTCACCCCGTATACAGGGTGTAACAAAAATAAGTAACCAAACTTTCAGGTGGGGTGTAGAATCGAACACTGAATTCAGGAAAAATATTGAAAAAAAATCCCGCCCTTTAGTTTTCGAAAAATTTAATAAATAGGTACCAAAATTTTCACAACATTAGGCAATATACTATAATACATGTGTCTATTTGGAATTAAAAAAAAATGGCCTAAGTACCTGTATTCATCTCTTTTATAAGCCCATAACACCTAAACGGTGCCCTAATGAGCGGCCACCGCGGTCATCGACCCGCGAGATCATTGCAGCGGAAGCGAACAGGCTGCACGGCGTGCTTAGATATGGAGCCTACGTACAACAAATACGTTCCAATTTTCCTCTAGGAATTAAAAAATAAATAAATTATTTTAAGTCTTTACACACATTTTATCGCGAAAATGCATAATTAGTAGGTACATTCATTAAGCATGCACCTTCCTACTAAAAGATATTCACTACTAGCTTTTATTTTTTCATATCGTTGACTACCTAAGTACCTACCTTCACATTGACCTTTAAAAACACGGTGAGTAACTTACAATGAACCCCACAAAAGGTTGTTACAATTTGCATTTCCGAAGCACCAGATTGAGACAAGAAAAGGCACAAACTTTTAGCGCGCGAGAGCGAGATAGGTATACAAACTTAGTTCATCCGAATGTTTACCCAATGCTAGGCTTATTGTTAGTTTTGTCAAACTGTCATACCACAGAAATGTTATCATAGGGTCAATGGCCGTTTAGTTGCATCATTGCAAGCGCAAGGTGAAGGTCGCGGCGGCGCTTATCGGTTTTTTGTGCATAAAAATGGCTCGTATGCGTTATTCAGATATTGAATACCACGAGATGAAAATTGAAATGGGAAAATTGGAATGCATTGGCTAGCTTCCTACATAACTACAACACGTGCAGCCCGCCGCCGCGCGCGCTGCTGCGATATCGCGTGTCCGGTCGTGGGTGCCCCCCGTAAAAAGATGTTTATCTTCTAAAAAGGTGTACACAAGGTACGTAGACCTTTTAATCATATTTTAATGTCAAATAAACACGTGCATCAGTCGTTTGCGTAATGTAGTGAAAATTCCGTGTTTATTTTATTTTTCGAAAACTAAAGGGCGGGATTTTTTTTAAATATTTTTCCTGAATTCAGTGTTCGATTCTTCACCCCACCTGAAAGTTTGGTTACTTATTTTTGTTACACCCTGTATATTGTGTGGGCTGATTGGCTCACATGTGTCATTGTGTCGTACCTATACACATAATGGTTATTCAATTTGTTTATAAAGTAAATAACAGGAAAACATTAGAACTAGCATATATACAATTGAAACAGTTGAGCTAACTGCATATTTTTGCAAACAATCTACAGGTAACTAAAGTAAAAGTTTTTGAATATCCTGATATTCACATGGTCACAAGAAAATTACAATCAAATAATAGAAATAAATTAGAACTAGTATTTACTGGTCACTTATATTAACTATTGATAATTGTAGGGTAAATAATAATAGTAGAACAAAAGAAGAAAAATTTTGTACAAAGGAATTTCAGTGGGCCTGAAACAAAATATATTTAAATTATACCTATTTAAAATGAAATTAAATGAGATGATATGAAATGAAATGAAATTACATATAAGAAATTAATGATATTAAATGACCTTAAATGACATTAAATGAAATAATATGAAACGAAATTAAATTATATGCAATTAAATGATATGAAATTTAATATGAAATGAAATGAAACAAATGAAATTAAATGAAATTAAATAAAATTGAATAAAATGAAATTAAATGAAATGAAATGAAATGAAATTAAATGAAATGAAATTAAATGAAATTAAATGAAATCAAATGAAATTAAATGAAATTAAATGAAATTAAATGAAATTAAATGAAATTAAATGAAATTGAATGAAATTTAATGAAACTAAATGAAATGAAATGAAATTAAATTAAATCTTCATAAATTTCATTATACTGGCCAATCCACACATCATCTAGCCCCAAAGTAAGCAGAGCTTGTATGATTCGCTTAATATTTCATTTATTTCCAGTGTATGGAGAGATTGCATTGGAAGGTACATGTTCATAAAATTGATAGCATTGAGATCTCATTTACTTTTAGGTATTATTGATCAATAATTCCAGAGCACCAAGCCACCAGTCTAAAGATGGCTCGACTGTTTTGATGATTTTTCAGGACTACATCTGTAAGCTCCGCTATTTTGTATTCTTTAATAATTTCAATGGATGTCGTCACAGACTATATTTTTATTATAACAATATCACACAAACTTCGTAATAGGAAACACAATAAGGTACAAGAAAAAAAAACAGAGACAATTGAAATATGAAATAAAAATAATAAGTCAGTTCAAATAATTAATTAATTACGTAATTAACTAAAAGGTATGTCAAAGTATGCTGCTGTATATGGGCATTGTCAAATAAAATAAACAAAAATAAAAATAATGGAATAAATACAGAATCTGTTAAAAAAATAAATGGTACTTAAATACACAATTTGTTACTTTTAAACATAATAAGAGATTATACCCAAATAAGATTGATGTTAACCACGTACCTAATACCAAAACAAACATTTTATAGGGTTGGTTAGAAAAGTGCTTTAAAAGGAATTTAGAAAACTTAAATTAATTGCTAATGTATGTATTTGTGTACTATGCTCCATTATGGGGCCAATATCAAAATAAACTTATTTACACAAAAAAATGCAATTTGAAGGCCAATTCAATGAATTAGTGAGAATATTTTTATTTGATCGAAATAGTTTTATTTTTATGTAGTCAGCTTGGCCAAGCGATTTTCGGAAGGTTCGGTAATCAATCAATAAATATAACCGTACAACCATTAGATATAACTGTATATATTAGTTGTAATTGTTTATTCTGTTACTGTAATTTTCTATGATTTCTGATAAATTGTGACATTACCAAAATTTACATCATGCTAAATAATTATCCTGGATTTATCCACTCCGATTACTTTGTACATAGAAGTTGAGGTTAATATACAGGCTAGAATAAATGACGTACTTGGTGATACTCGCCTAGAACCGAAGATGACTGCTCGATTTCTTACGAATGATATGAAATGGTACCCACCTATCTAGTATTTACCATTATCTTAGACTAAGTTATTCGTTTTAGTTTGTTTAACTATTAAACATTTATGTGTCCATAGGACAAAAAGGTTGGTTTTAAGTAGGTACCTATGTTGAAAATTGAAAATAATACTTGAGAATAAAAGGAAAATAAAACACAGAAAATTTTAATAAAACGAAAACAAAAATACATTCCGTCCGCTGGCGATCGTTGACTTGGTGTATACATTAGATATTTGCAGTGAGTATACATGTCGAGGTCTATCGATCAGAGGAATAAAAAGACAAAACTGCTTGATTCTAAATGAAAATGGTTCCTTCCGCTGTCGACCGTAGACTTAGCGTATACTTTGGATATTTGCAGCGGGTATATGGCCGAGGTCTTCTGGTCAGATGAAAAAAGAAATAGGTCCTACCGCTAGTCGACCGTACACTTAGCGTATACTTTGGATATTGGTAGCGGGTATAGCGAGTATATGGCCGAGGTATACGGTAAGAGGAAAACTAAAAATGCTTAATGAATTAGGTCCTTCCGCTGGCGGCCCACGGACTTGGTGTATACTTTAGGTATTTGCAGCGGGTATAGCGAGTATACATGTCGAGGTCCCTCGGTCAGAGGAAAACAGACTTGTGACTTAACTTTCTACGACTAACTTTGAATATAACTGTACAGATACAATAATGCGAGTCCCGGCGTTGGACTATAAAATAAATGAAAAATACTGTTCAATAACTTTGAAAACAAAAAATCAATAAAGGTACCTACATACAAAAGTGCTCGATTGTTGTTACTATGATATAGAGTTGTAGAAAATGTGTAAAGAACGAAGCATTTGTCAGAATGGCAGTGCGAGATATTGTAATTTATTTAATAATAAATATAAAATATAACAAGTATATATAGTGGTAACCAATAAGGTTTCAAAGATATTCAATACTAAAATGTAAAAGGCCTGACTTCCGACTTGGTTTCCCGCTCAAATTCAAATATTAGGACAAATCAGTTTCATTACATGAATAAGCTATTTGCGAGATATTGTTATTTATTTAATAATGAATTATATGATATAAGAAGTATATGTAGTGGTAAACAATAAGGTTTCAAAGATATTCAATACTAAAATGTAACAGGCCTGACTTCCTACTCGTTTTCCCCGCTCAAATTCAAATTCTAGTACAAATCAGATTCATTTAATGATCAAGCTATTTCATATTGCATTATAATGGATGTACTAAGTATCTTTATTGTTAATTTATATTTAAGAACATTTGTCATGGATATTTTATCATATTAGAAGATTATTTTAATGTATTTAGTTGTGAAATGTTATGACGTTACGCCCTAGCCAGTTATTGGCGGTATCACTCGAAATGTAACGGCGGAATTGTTAGTGGTAATAGACGGTGAGCTGGCTGGCTCTGCCACTCTTTGATGAACCTGTAAGCTGGAAGCATCTCCTATTATGGTAAGATGTTTTACATTGTAGAACCTTTTTCTAGATGTGTCCTAGTTTGTTTTAGCACTGAAATTATTGAAGGTCACGATTAAATTATAAGGTTATCTATCCTTTTATAATGTTTCTATTTGTATGGTTTATTGCTTTTATTTTAAAAGGAACATTGTAAGTATTAGACACTTAAGTGATTATATAAATGTGCTGGTGGTTTCTTTTTCACTTCTTCCACCAGTGGACAAAAGATTGAAGTGAAGAGAATTTCAATAACACTTTATTTCTTATTTGATGGTAATTGATGGGTATACTTGTCTATGTGTTATCTTGTGAGCCTAAAGAAATAAAGGTATTGACTTCTGACTTCTGATTTCATTAATTCCAATTCCCAAAATGTGAGGTTGCATTGTAAGGTAGGTAATTCTATGATTCTATCGAAATAAGACCATTTTATAGGTAGGTAAAGCCCAAAATTCTATCATGTCGAAGCCACACTAATGTCAGGTGTACGGATTGCAGTACAGTTCAGTCGAACAGAGTGAGTGTTCTGATCACGAAATCTAGTGCGTAGTACATATATATCGATGCACACAACAATTTAAACAGACGCAACTCCAAATATTTAAAGCGTAAAAATAACATAAGTACAAACAATAACAACATGAGCTGTAGCTACTAGATCTGCTGGGCTCTACGGATCTGATACATTTGTGCGAAGGACATTTGCGCGAGTGGACATAATATGCGTGACACTCGCGCAATTATCTCTCGAAATAGACGTTACTGAGAGTTGCTTATATCATCTTTGTGTAGGGAATTTTACTCTCTGCGATATATCTTACCTTCCCCTACTCTTCCATATTCCTTCCCCATAACGATAAACATTGTAACGGAGATCTTTGTAGCACGTGCTACGATGCTACGACAGACCGGCGCGGCGTAGCATACAAACAAAAGGCTGCAACGTGCACTCACAAAAGAGAGTGCTACTAGTGCTACGCCTGTTTCTAGACTTAGGTATCTGTATACTTTTACAGACGTTACTAAAATATGACAATCAGTCGTGGTTGCGCCCCATGTGTAGACATCCACATATTTTATGCGATCTTTCGTTTTAGGTGTTATAAATGCAGTGTCGGCGCAATTTCGCGTCTGAGCACTTCCGACTGTGGCGGTCTTGATTTCAGATATTGCGCTTAATGGGCTCGGATGATAATGGTTATGGTACATTTCCGATCTGTTTGTTTAAAGTCTTTGCTTGTTCGTTGTTAAGTGAGGAAAGCTTTTGAATTGAAGGACAAAAAGTAAATTTGTGTTTTACGTGTAGTAATCACTATCTGCCTGGGAAGTCTGGTGAATGGTTCTTATGGCGTCCGGTTTTAAAGGAGCCTCGTGGGTAATTTTCGGTCATGCATGAAATCACCCTTCCAATTTTGATAGATTTCGGTGGACAGCAGGAGTAGGAGCGAGTAATAGACAGTTTTCTATAGAGTTATCTATCAAACAACTGGAACTGTTGGGATTATTGCATGATAATTGATATTGAATACGTCAACTAGAAAGTTTTGGTAAGTTATAATTAATTAAAAAAAATAAAAGATAAATCATTGTAAATACCTATTCTCAGTTTCGTCACGAGCTCTTGAGCGCAGTTCAAATGCTGATTGTATAAAAATGCCGTTTGGCAGAATGCCATGGACGGACTGGCTGTTGCAGTTATCTTATAACTGGACATGCCAGCGTCGCCGCCTCGATATGACATTCTACGAGTGTTCCATATCTTATGGTCTCCGTGTGGCCTATTAGTTGGAATGATAATGGAATTCAAGTCGATAATTAGCTGTTTTAAAAGGATTGGTGACACGGTTTCCGTTTTATTCCAATTCTTCTCAATACGTACATTATAAAGGTAAAAATTTCCCACAGTTTACATAGACACGGAACGAAATAATAATACATAATTCATTTGAATCAAACTGGCTAAGCCTGGTTCCAATACATTGATCGTGCAAAAGAAGACGCCCCATAGCTTTAATTTAAGCGAAATGTAAAAATTATATAAGACATTACAAATTAAGGCTACGATTGTGTGAAACGATAGACGATAACATTTCCAAAAAGGCAAAACGGCCAAATTTCTTGATTTTCTTAAATACTTTGTACTTCCTCAAACAATCCTTTCATAATCATTACCATTTCAGTCGCGAGACGTTTACTGCTGGATATCGATCTTCCTTCCTTCGGCAAAGATCCGGAACAGCATTTCAAACAATACAGATTTGTTTTATCCCAGGGAAGTTGAGTTCACAGTACCTTTAGTGTGAGCTAAACTAACACGCTCTCCTTCTGAGGCTGCAGTCCGCCTTCCGCTTGAGTTAAGTTTCACACTTTATCATAATGAAGAGTTAAAACATCTCCCATACCTCTACATAGTCTTCATTCGCCTCTAATGCATTAGGTATGCTGCCTCATTAGGTTTAAAGAATATTTATTTTCTCAAAAAGAAATACATTTCACTTATCTGAGAAAACATCTTAAAGTTAAGTATATTAAATAAGACTTCGAGCAGTCAAACATTTTTGGTACCTGCCTAATAAGTAAGTATACAGTTTAAGTTATTATAATAGTAAGTTACATACATAAGTTGTTCAAAAGTATTAAAATTGAGTCTCTTATACAAAACAAAGAATTCCTAGATTTAGTGAGATTGAGATATCAAAACATTTTAACACTACCCGCAAAATCCTGCATATTTATTAACTCCCCGGTCATTGCGTAGTCGTTCGGCATTATCATGTCACAGTGAGAGCAAAGACAGTTAGGCAATGTGTTATTTGAGTAAGGATATATCATTAAGTATGTGTTTTTTTAATTCAAGTTTGAAGTTGCTGAACGATTCCGCATTTTTCACCTCTTTGGGAAGACTATTATAAATGTTTACTCCCTGGAAATTTAGCGCTCATTTCCCGAATTCAGTTCGCACGCTTGGAAGAAGTATGTGGTCTTTTTTGCGAGTGTTTCTTATATGTATCTGATGGACTTTTATGAACGTTATATTAGTGTGTATTGATTTATTTAAAATTTTTCTAATGAGTGTGCAAATACTGTAAGTATAAAGTTGTTTTATGTTCATAAGTTTGGTTTGTTGATAAACATTGATTGTGGGTGTTAAGTAGTCTAAATGAAATAACATTTTAATAATTTTGTTTTGAGAGACTTGTAGGGTTTTTAGGATCGTTTTAAGGGCACTGCCCCAAATTTCGATTAGATACAGGAGATGCGGTTTCACCAAAGAATTGTAAATTGTGTGTCGAATGTGAAGGGGAAGACAGTGAACTACATTTCGTAGCGATCCTTGTAAAGAGTGAGTTTAGACCATTACGAAGTTACTTTAAACACTTTGCATGCAGTGAGCTGGAGGAACGCATGCGAGACTGTGAATACTGTTATGTTTCCCTTTCAACTGCTTTGAAGTTATTTTGTTGTAAGAACCTTACGTACTTACGTGTAAAATTATTAAAATGTAATTTTTTATATTCCTTAGTCATCCATGTTCTAATCAGAAGGCATTTAGGTCATAATTAGTAGCTTTGAAATAACTACCTTTAGGTATTAAAAGGTAGATAAGTTTGGTTTTAGTTAAATTTTCATATCAATTCCAACATTTTCCTAGTGAAAATCTACGTAACAACAAATTAACGAAGGCAAACTAATTAATTTCATAACTGCAAACCCAAGTCAAAACTAAAAGCGTGCGCTCAAGTTCCAATTTATTTGGTTCGAGTTTGAGTTCCAGATTAATGTGGAACTGGGTTCTTAAAACAACTTATATATCCGCCTTAGCTTGAAGTCGGAGAGAAATAGTGAGATAAGTTGAGAATCAAGATAACCGATTCAAGTATCAAGATTGCTGATTAGATGGTCAAGCGTTTCTCGATAGCGTGTGTAGGTAAATTGGCCGTGAATATGGCCATATCTTCTTCTTTCGGGTAATTGAGGCCCATCGTGTTATTAACTTTATGAGCTTTTTACTGCTTAATTTCTTTAAACCTTTTGGTAGTGCGATTCTTGATTCAATCAATTTTCGATTGATCAGATGGATGATGAGTCTTGGTTTATGGCCTGCGCGACTGAAATAATTTAAAGGATTAAATAGAATCTTATGTCTGTCTGCTTGCACTTTTAGACTGCAATCATAAGTTCAGTATAGTTTACTTCCATTGTATGCCATTATTGTCTTCTTACATGATCTTGTAGATACAACTTATTTATCATGGGTTGTTGATGATCGCGAAACCAAAGCAGAGACATCACAACTTCACAAGTATTCAATATGTAGGTGTTTGCGCGCTAGTTCTTAGGATTAAATTTTGATTAATTTTGATTTTTATTTTTAATATTTAAACCACAGAGATTGGGACAAGGAAGGAAATAGAAAGGAACCCACCTGTAGTCTCCAAGGTCCAGTTTGGCAGCGCTGCGAGATCACTCAAACACACACACACTTATTTTTGGTTTTGGATTGTTCCTGCACCGGTTCGAACTCCCTTTTATCTATTTATCAATTTAATTTTCACATTTCACCACGAGACAGTCTTCGCCGGTTCGGCTAATTACGCCATATTGTTTTTCATTGAGGTAGGTAGGTAAAGGGTGAGTGGGAAAGAGAGGCATGACAAAGGTGTGAAAAGGAAAGGAATAATCTCTGTGGTTTATGCTAAATAAACTAACCATTTACTTTGGCCGATACATCCCCCCGGGTTTGACAGGATAAATATCCTTCAAATACCTATTTACCTACTTCTGTAATTTTATTTATTGGTAGCAATTTACTGAATTAATACGTCTACTTACTTATGAAACAATTTATAAAAAATTGCAATGAAAATTATTTTACTTAGGTACATTTTGTTAATATTTTACTATTTACTAAACTAGATCGATAATGAGTGGACTGTATGTTTTATTTTATGTTTTATTGGGTAGGCAAAGGAAAAACCTTCACCAACGGTCTTTTGTACACGCCCGATTTAGTGCGAACATCTACCACACGGACAATCCCGTCTTTCCCGCAATAAGTATGTTCTATGACGCCTAGCGGCCAATCAAGGCAAGCGCTGTTATCTGATTTTAACAAAACAACCGTGCCTACTTGGATCGGCTCTGTACGTGTTAGCCACTTACTACGAGATTGTAAAGTATTCAGGTATTCTACCTTCCAACGTTTCCAAAACGACTGTACCAATTGATCTACGACGCGTTTACGTTGGAGAAGAGTTCCCGTTACGTTCGATAAATCTTCAGAAGGAAGAGATTTTAACGGTGTCATCACCAGAAAATGCGCGGGAGTCAAGGCTAATGGCTCAGCTGGATCACTGCTCAGCACAGATAGTGGCCGTGAATTTAAAAGAGCCTCGATTTGCGTGAGAACCGTTGTCATTTCCTCTGAAGTTAGTAGTTGCTTTCCTACTACTTTTTTCAAATGATTTTTAACGCTTTTCACGTTACTTTCAGCCAATCCGTTAAAATGCGGACTGGATGGGGGAAAAAATTTAATTTCAATTCTATTTTCGCGGGCTACGTTAGCGAATTTATCTTTATATTGTTCAGAATCTAATAGCTGGTACATGTCATCTAGATAAGATTTTGCTCCAACAAAATTAGTGCCATTATCTGAGTAAAGAATAGCTACGGGTCCGCGACGTGCGATAAACCTCTTGAGACAGTTTAAAAACGACTCAGTACTTAAATCACAGGCCAGCTCGAGATGCACCGCTTTAGTTACTAGGCAAACAAATAAACAGATATACGTTTTTATGCTGTGAACTCCTCGGCGACGTTGAGGTATGACATATATCGGTCCACCAAAATCCATCGAAGTATGGCAGAAGGGTTTAGATTCTTTTACTCTGAAACCTGGTAGTTCGCCGAAAAATGGTTCCGTGTTACGAGGATTTACTTTAAAACATATGTTACATTGTTGTACACGTTGACGCACTATACTACGAGCAGCTAATATCCAAAACCTTTGTCTTAATAAAGACATTAACAATTGAGGACCGGCGTGTAGGTACTTTCGGTGATAACAATCTATTATTAGATTAACGACATGGTCTTTGCGAGGCAGCAATATCGGGTGACGGCTATCATAATCAAGTTCCGAATGAACTAACCGACCGCCTACTCTTATTAAACCGTTTTTTACAAAGGCATTGAGTTTGAGAAAAGCTGGAGGTAATTTATTACCAGCCTCAAAACATTTTATTTCGTCACTAAAATGAACCTTTTGCAAATCTTTTATTACGTACTCTTCAGCGATATCCAAATGAGAGATCGAAAATTTACGAGGTAATTTTTTCGCAAATCGAAGGACATAGATAATTATTCGAAGTAACTTCGGCCATGAGGAAACCTTAGAAGCAAGTTCGTAGAAGATGGGCATTATTCTAGGTTTATCAGCGGTGTTCGCTAAGACCCTGACCTTTCCTTCCGGTATTTCGGTTTTCAAATTAGTTGAGTCAAACTTATGCACAGGCCACTCAGACACCGGCATTTGACAAAACTTTGGGCCATTGAACCACAACGGGTGTTCTAATAACTGCGAGGGAGTGAGGCCTCGAGATAAACAATCTGCGGGATTTTCCTTTCCACGAATATGATGAAAGTGTCGAGAATTTAATTCATTATGAATTTTAGAAATTCTATTAGCGACAAAAGTCTGCCATCGCGTGGGGCAAGAATGAATCCAGGCTAAAGCTACCGTGCTATCTGTGAACGCATAAACATTAGCTATTTGACAGCGACTGCTGTAAGAATCGATAACAACCTTCATTAATCGAGCTAGAACGACATTAGCACACAGTTCCATCCTGGCTAAAGTGATCACAGTTTTCGAAGGCGAAACTTTCGACTTGGCACAAACAATGTTTATGATTGATCGATTTTCATTCGGTAAGTACACATGCAGATACACAACGCCACCATAAGCGCGTTCTGATGCGTCCGCGAAACCTACTATCGTTACGACGCAGTTATCATTTACACCTACATGACGGGGTAATTTTATGTTTTGGAATAACGGCAATTCCGACTCAATCGTCTGCCATAAAGATACAATATTAGGGGGAGGAATTTCATCCCAACCTACGTTATCTTCCCACAAAGATTTTATTATCAATTTCGATAACAAAGTTACCGGGGCTATAAATCCCATCAAGTCCCACAATCGGGCAATGGTTGACAGGATATTCCGTTTTGTACATTCACGAGGCTCGATATCGACGCTAAAAGTGAAAACATCTTCAGAGGGCAACCAAAACAGACCAAGTATTTTTAGGTAACTGTCAGGACTAAATTCGACTGCTTCCGACACACGATGAGACGCAGGAATGTTCGACATGACCTCAGGCGAATTGCTTGAAAATTTTACGAGTTCAAAACCTCCAGCCGCAAACAACTCGATCAGCTGATTAGAAATTTCAACGCCATGAGAAACTGATAAACAACTCGTAGCAAGATCGTCCATAAACAAGTCCTTTTCCGCTAACGCAGCGGCGGCGGGAAATCGCTCGCGTTCATCCAAAGCAAGCTGTCTCACAGTACGTATAGCCAGGTATGTGCTACAGCAGAGACCGAATGCCACCCTAGACATCTCAAAAACAGTAATAGGATCAGTAATATCGAACCTATACAACAATCTTAAATATTTCGTTTGGTTTTCGTTCATTAAAACGCGCAGATACATTTGTCTAATGTCAGCGCTTATCGCTACTGGTAACAAACGAAAGCGTAATATTATTTGAAACAGATCATTTTGTAAGTTGGGCCCGGTATGTAACAAATCATTGAGCGATTTACCGGAGGATGTTTTATTACTTGCATTTAAAACTACACGCAATTTAGTTGTGCTTTTATCTTGTCGTAATACGGCATGGTGGGGAATAACGTACTGATCTTCCGAACTACCTATCTTGGACTCGGTGCCTACAGAATGCATATAATTTAGCTGTAGGTACTCTTTGAAGACCTTATCATATTCCTCTTTAATGGCGGGATTCGATAACAATTTACGCTCCAAAGATAAATACCTGATTTTAGCTGAGCTCATGGAATCACCTAAGGTGGACGGGTCCTCACTAAAGGGCAATGACACTACGTACCTACCATCTGCTTTACGTTTTGTAGTTTCGCAGTAATAATTTTCACACGCTTGCTCGTCCTTACTAAGGCAATTGGGCACATTAGGTACCTCTTCCAACTCAAAAAACTTACTCACGCAATTTTCAAACGGGTGTTCTATTGAGCAAAAGGAACGAACAGTGTTGCAAGTTGGATTGATGACTGGAGCCTTGCCGATTATTATGTAACCTAATGAGGTTTCAATCGCAACGGGTTCTCCAGGTTCGCGAGATATCGAATTCGGACCTATGATTCGTGCAAACAAGTCCGTTCCCAAAATGAGATCAATATTCGCGGGGGTGTAATATTTGTTGTCCGCAAGAGGGATATTATTCAAGTAATCCAGGCGCGCCACGTCTATTTTTGCGGTAGGTAATTCGCTAGTGATACGATTCACGACCACAGGCCGAATAGTAAACCTAACCGATTCATCAAAACGAGATCGTATTGTAAGGCAAGTAACACCTTCAATCGGATTAGTGATATCTCCTACTCCCGACACACTTTTAGATGTTGGCTCATATAACTTTATTTTTAAACGTTTGCAGCACTCGGTAGTAATTAAATCAGTTTGAGAGGCACTGTCTATTAAAGCACGTAGCACTACTATATTACCGTCTCCGTCCAAAGTATTACAAAGCGCGGTTCCGAGTAAAACGGATGACGTGAGAATCGACCCCCCGAGACTATGGGCCTGCTGCGGCGTAGCTACGCCTTCGCGAATCGCGCATAGCGATACGGCATTGTTCGTGGTCACGGGTAAATTCTGAGCTGAAATATCCGAAATGGTCGTTGCCGTTATATCACGGCCGTCATTAATTTTGGCTTTGGGGAAGTGTAACAAACTGTTATGACTTCGCATACATTCAGTGCAACGGCTAGAATCGGAACAATCGGAAACCGAGTGCGATTTACTCAAGCAATTGACGCAAAGTTTGTGAGCTTTTACTAATTTAAATCGGTCATTAGCAACCATGGATAGGAATTTCGTACACAGGGGCAATTGAGTATGGTCGCTCTTCCCACAACATAAACACGTATTTTCCTGTACATTTACAAAAGTTTTGGCATTGTTATTCACTTTAGAGCCTGAACCTGCTGACTGCGATGTATTATTGTTTTTACGAGGCTGATTGCTGCTTACTGCTTTCGAAGAGTTCGATGAACTTACATTGTTATATGCGCGTTGCAAAATATGTGATTGATTACGAACGAAATTAATGAATTTCACACAGCTTGTATCGGAACTATTTGTTTCATGAAATTTCTGTTCAAATGACTTTACCGTTTCGATACCTACCTTTTTGCAAGCAATATGTACAAAGATAAAATCTTCAAGATTTTCTAACTCAAGCTGTTTTAACGCGGAATGCAGCGATGAGAATTTATCAATAAAATCTTCCAATTGGCTCGGATTTTTCTCATTCACAGACGGTAAGTTTAACAACTTATCAAAGTATGTGGCAGCCAGCATACGCTTATCATTGTATTTATTTACTAAAGTATTCCAAATTACTTTATAGTTATCGGCAGTAGGTAATATGCCCTTGCAAAGGTTTAAAGCATTGCCTTTGAGTCTGCCAACTAAATATTGTATTTTTTCGCCGTCAGTAAGGTCGGGGTTATTGTGAACCGCTGATTTGAACGTCTCGTAAAATATTGGCCAAGATTCGCTATCGCCTTCAAATACACATAGCTCCAAGCGCGGTAATCTAATTAGTGAAGATTTTTCGCATTTGCCTACGTAACCCTTGTCATGACTATTATTTTCAGTCAATCGGGTCGTTAATTGATGAGCTTTATATTTTATTTTAGCGTATAGCTGTTCGAATGATATCAATGAGTTATATGAGGGTACAGGTCCATCCACCATCGTTATTTGAAAGCTATTCCTTTCCTCCATAGCGTTCGCAAAATCACTACGCAATATATCGATGGTAAAGGCATCCGCTAGGAAATTATCAATTTTAATCGGATCATCATTCAACAAAGCGATCGAATCGAATATACCTTGTATGCGACCAAACAACGCTGCTAATTTGCTTTGCAGTTTTTGCATGCATTTTTCTTTATCTGCCTTATCTGAAGACATGATTCAAAATGGCGTGGTCAATAGAAATCGTAAAAAATCTTCGTGAATCCGCGATCGATAGGACCAAATGTTTGCGCGCTAGTTCTTAGGATTAAATTTTGATTAATTTTGATTTTTATTTTTAATATTTAAACCACAGAGATTGGGACAAGGAAGGAAATAGAAAGGAACCCACCTGTAGTCTCCAAGGTCCAGTTTGGCAGCGCTGCGAGATCACTCAAACACACACACACTTATTTTTGGTTTTGGATTGTTCCTGCACCGGTTCGAACTCCCTTTTATCTATTTATCAATTTAATTTTCACATTTCACCACGAGACAGTCTTCGCCGGTTCGGCTAATTACGCCATATTGTTTTTCATTGAGGTAGGTAGGTAAAGGGTGAGTGGGAAAGAGAGGCATGACAAAGGTGTGAAAAGGAAAGGAATAATCTCTGTGGTTTATGCTAAATAAACTAACCATTTACTTTGGCCGATACAGTAGGTATCTATTTATTTACGTTGACCCGTTATAACGTAGTTGGTAGTTGTATAAATAACTGAACATTTTACGAAACATCACCTATAAAAACAAGTTTAAGTACGGCATCTTACAATTCTTACAATTTTACAAATTTTATAATTTTAACATGAAAAGCGGAGATTTTCTTTTACAGCCTCTTTATTACAGGATACAAGAAGCTGAGGAGTTGTCCTGTAAATATATAAGGTAAACTAAACGTGTTAGATTGTCGCTAGCTCGGCGCCGAAGAAATTACCTCTTTTACTTGGCCGGAGTTAGGAGAGTTAACTTTTACGCAACCATGAAGGAAGAATTGTCAGACATTACATTGCCTCCAAGTGGCCAAAAAAACTTGCTTTTTGTGTAAATAGTCGCTCGACATCAAAGGCTTAAATTGGGAGGGGTTTTGTAATTTTAACTGAAATTGGCTCATCTGGTTTGACCAACAATTCGATTTGAATAGTTTGGTCCTTCATTTGTAGTCTTATATCTAGCCCCACGTTGTGCGCCAATATTGTGATAGAAGTCCCTGATAGCATAACAACATTGTTAATAGTCGGATTAGATTTTGCAGCACCGAAGCTTATAACCGTAGTAGGTAATAGGTAAGTCGGGGGTGTCGTGGTCGGATAACCTCCTCGTGTGCCCGTACTGTTACTTGTCCTTGGGGATTCGTCCCTGAGGAACGGTAGCAGGTGGCGGGCCTGGTGCACCCTGGTTCCCACCGCTAATGATTTCCCTCTTCGGGGGGATATTGTTAGCGGCGGCCAATAATCCGACAAACAACGGGGATGATAACCCTTAAATTATCAAACAATATGGCAAGTCTTAACGAAAAATTTGTTCCCCAGGAGGGTTCCGGTTCTACCGGGGAATCCCTCCCCGAGCCTAGCTCGGGCCGCCCCTCGTACTCTGGGGGGGGCAAAGAACTGCCTTATTCTAAGAATAAAAAGAAACGACCCAACCAACAGGCCAGGGCTGCATCTTCGGAAGCGCCCAAGCTCAACTTCTTCACGGCTGCATCAGCGCCAAACCTACCGAACACGTCAAGGGCTGCTTCTTCAGCAGTCTTCAGGCAACCACCAACATCAACGGCCGCTCCCCCGGAAGCCCCTAGACATCAACCATCTACGTCTAGGGCTCCTTCCTCTGTAGCACAAGCACCGACCACCTCGATAGACGGAGCGCCCTTCGGGGCTTCCCCGCGAGAGACGGTCATAGAACTATCCGACCTTAAGGCCGCTATACCTGACCCAGGGCCAAACTGGAATCTTGTTCCCTCCAAAGGGAACAAGAAGAGGGGTAAGAAGCCCCCCCAGCCACCAAGCGACTCCCAAAAGGCGCGGGCGCAGACACAGCAGACGGCAACCGACGGTGGACGTAATCAGCTCCCCAGAGCTAAGTCCACGACCCAGGTAGGAGGGACTCGTCCCGCCGAAGTGGTCCAGGCACCGGCGCAGCCGAACGCAGCGCCAGTGCCCGTCGACGGAAGCCGAACGCCAGCTCAGCGGCCCAAGCCAAGAGGGAAGCGCGGAGGGAGACTGGCAGCTTTGGCCCGAAAGAACAAAATCCCACCAGCTCAGCCACAGAGTGTCAAGCGTTCTCGACCCGACGACAGCACTACGCCCACCGGCGACAGCAAGCGTCAAAGGGCGGAAACGGGACACAAGAGCAACTCTGTGAGCTACGCAGCTGCTTTCAGGTCACATGACCTCTGCGTGGCTGTAACAGTCGAGCCATACCAAGACCTTACGGCGGAGCAAGCCGCGGGAGTGCGTGAGAAACTGGAGGTGAGCATCGTGGAGGGCCTCCTCGATCCGAACACCTTACCCCAGACTTCGAAGGTCCGATTCCGCGGCCGAGCGCACTATAGCGAGGGAGTCCTCAAATTCTGGTGCGAGGACGACCACACGCTAGCGTGGCTTCGCCATAAGGTTGAAGAACAAGAACCGCCCATCGCCGGGACTAAGCTAGTCATCAAAAGACAAGCGGAGCTCGAGCGCAGAATACTGTGTGGTCTGTACGTGCCGACACCGGCAAATATGCCGTTGGACACCGATCGGATCCGCAAGATTCTGGCGGGCCACAACTCCGACCTCAACATCAATTCGTGGAACCTAATCCGAACGGAGATACGGAACGACCAGGAAGGTTCCGGTATATACATGTTGCTCCTCGTTCCCGAATCAGAAGTTGAGAAGGCACGACTCAAAGACCGTCGTCTGTACTGGCTTCTTGGGAACATCTACCTGAAGATAATCCAGAAAGATGAACCCAAGAGCGAGAACAGTCGGAAAGATTCCGACCCAACCGATCCTGGACCCAACCCAGGTCCAGAGCCCGGTCCCTCTTCGGGACCAAGGGCTGACCTTCATCCACAGCCCGGCCCCAGTTCGGGGCTCGTAGTGGATTCTTCTCCGGCCCCACCACCACCCCAGGGGCTGGACCCGATGGATGTCCAGGATCCACCAACCCCACTGTCCGAGGAGCACTTTCTCGATACGGAGGGGAGCGACGTCAGCGATAGCGACCTCGGCTCCTCTCCTATCAAGCGCTCCTAAACCCAAACCACCTGCAACACCAATTCCTGATCCACCACCTCCCGCCACACCCTACATCCAAGCGAACCTCCAGCACAGCCTCACGGCTACCGCGTCCCTGCGCAGAGTGCTGGAGGAGCATCCCGACACCGTGGCCCTCATACAAGAACCGTGGATCAGGAAAGGCCAAATCTGCGGCCTTAAAACACCACGAAGCAAGCTTCTCGCGAACACAACTGTAAGCAACCTCAGAACCTGCATTGTTGTTCCGCGTACCGCAAAAACACTACTAATAACTGAACTCTGTTCCAGAGACTTAACAGCTGCTAGGCTATATCTATCTTCCAACAACAACAGCTCCATAACGCAGATAGTCCTAGCATCAGCCTACCTACCAAGCGACGAAGCGATACCCACACCTGAGCTGGTGTCCCTGATAGAATACTGCGAGAGGGAGAAACTCGAGCTCATCATCAGCACCGACTCCAACGCGCACCACACACTATGGAGCAGCGCCAAGTGTAACGACCGAGGAGAAGAACTGGTAAATTATCTAGTCTCTACTAACCTCATTCTACTTAACAAGGGCTCGGAACCTACGTTTGTAACATCCAGAGCCCAGACAATCATTGACTTAACACTATCGACCTCACAAGTTGTCCACTCCATCAAGGACTGGCATGTTTCTAACGAAGCCTCATGCTCAGACCACAGATGGATAAGGTTCAACTTGGAAATGTCAATACCGAACCCGCAACCTAGGCGCATCCCACGTAAGACCGATAAGACCAAATTCTTCCAAATGGTAAGATCGGAACTTACTAGTAAGCCTAACCCACCAAAACGCATAACAGTAGGGGACATCGACTACTACATTAACCAATTAACACATATTCTTACCAACAGCTATGAACAATCCTGCCAACTAGTCTCGCCTAAACCTGGGACGAGAAGGCAATGGTGGGGTCACGAACTGCAGAGACTCCGCCGCAAAGTAAGGAAACTGTTCAACAGAGCCATAAACACTAGACAAGACATAGACTGGGCGAACTACCACAATGTAAAAAGAACCTACAAAAAGCAAATTCGCTTAAGAAAAACCGAGTGTTGGGAGAGGTTCTGCACCAACATTGAAAACAACAACCAGGCAACCCGTATTAGAAAGATACTTGCAAACGTGCCGGAAAGTACGCTCGGATGCCTCATAAAACCTGACAACACCTACACCAAATCGGATGAAGAAACCAGCGAAGTGCTACTGAACACACACTTCCCAGGCTGCCAGATAACAGACACCTGCACATGGGAGGAAACATCAGAGCAAACGCCGACCGACCTAGACTGGAAAACAGCCCAAAGTATGATAAACCACGAGAAGGTTATCTGGGCAATCAACAGCTTCCTTCCCTTCAAATCGCCAGGACTAGACGGAATATTTCCAGGCATGCTTAAATGGTGCAGTGACATCCTAGCCGACCACCTAGTCAAGATATTTAGAGCGTGCATCGCCAACAAATATATACCGCATAAATGGAGGGAAGTGAAGGTAGTATTTATACCAAAACCAGGAAGAAGTGATTATACTCAGCCAAAATCTTTCAGACCCATAAGCCTGACATCATTTCTCCTAAAAACACTAGAAAGGCTTTGTGATAGAGAAATAAGAGACAACACACTCTCTCACAACCCACTTCACCCGCAACAACATGCCTACAGTAAAGGCAAATCAACAGAATCCGCCCTACATAGTGTAGTCTCAAGAATAGGAGGCGGATTAACGTCGAAACAGCCAACGCTGGCGGCCTTCATAGACATTGAAGGAGCTTTCGACAAGACCAGATTCACCAGCATATACAGAGCATTGACTAGATATGGTATCACGCCGACGATAGCTGAGTGGATAAACAACATGCTCAAGAACAGAGCAATACAAGTAACCATCAATAACACCACAAGAGGTGTAGTCGCCAGGGGCTGCCCCCAAGGCGGCGTCCTGTCGCCCCTACTATGGAACATAGTCGTAGACGAACTCATACGCAAGCTCAACGGCCGCGGACTGGTCACAGTAGGATATGCGGATGACCTCGCGATCCTGGCGACTGGATGCTTCGAGAATACACTATGTGACCAGATCAGACTCGCCTTTAAAACCATCGAAGCATGGTGTAATGACCATGAACTCTCAGTGAACCCTACAAAAACGGAACTAATAATGTTCACAAACAAGCGAAATCTAGGGAACCTGAAACTCCCAAAACTGTTCAACACAGAGATAAAACTAAAAACGGAAGTCAAGTATCTAGGGGTCATACTAGACAGCAAACTGCTATGGAACAAACACCTTGACTACAAACTACAGCGAGCCACCGCTACCTTCTACCAATGCAGCAGAATGTTAGGGAAAACATGGGGACTTTCCCCAAAAATTACCATGTGGCTCTACACTGCTATCATAAGACCAATGTTATCATACGGAGCTATAGTCTGGTGGACCAGAACGGATCTAAACACCGTGATAGCCAAACTACAGCGCTTCCAAAGAATGGCATGCTCAGCGATAACAGGCTGCATGAGAACTACACCTGGTGCTGCCCTAGATATCATTCTAGATCTAGTACCATTAGACCTGTACATACAACAAGAAGCGACAATGGCGGCGCTAAGACTGCAAAACATGGGGCTCTGGGGAGTCACAGGCAGCCCACATGCCCAGATTATGGACAGGGCCATTTTACACGAACCGCTAATAGCCGCCCCCTGCGACAAAATGCCCAGTAAATCAATACTAGATAAACACTACCAGATTCAACTATACGAGGACCATAAAGATGAATCAGGCGTCCACGAAGTCAGAATCTACACAGATGGCTCTAAAACAGATACGGGTACGGGTGCTGGGGTTCACTCAATGGACCTCAACATTAGTATATCAATGACACTAGGAAAACACAGCTCCATATTCCAATGCGAATGCGTAGCAATAACCCAGGCAGCCATAGCCGTGCAGAAGAGAGAGATAAGCGACCAATGTGTGCGCATTCTCTCCGACAGTGCTGCCATACTCAGGGCTCTGGAAGGAAACAGTTGCAACTCCCAGCTCGTGTACGAATGTCACTTGGCGTTAGAGAGGATATCCACCAAGAACAGGATCATCCTTCAATGGATCAAGGGACATAGCGGATCTCTAGGTAACGACGCCGCCGATGAATTGGCACGGAGAGGATCGGATAACACCACAGAAGGTCCAGCACCTTTCCTACCGCTACCATTCTCGCTACTCCAGTCATGGACTAGGCTCAGAATTAGAGAGATGCATAACGAACGATGGACACGCCTTTTTGAATGCAGACAAGCCAGAGCGGCGCTTCCATCAACATCACCGAGGCTGACAAAACGCCTACTAAACCTCAACAGAATGGACCTGCGTATCCTGGTGGGAACACTAACAGGACACTGCCCACTAAATAAACACCTATTTACCATCGGAGCGACAGATAGCCCTCTCTGCAGAGGGTGCCTCAGCGACGACGAATCAGCTGCCCACGTAGTCCTGGAATGCGAGGGAGTAAAAGCACAACGAACAGAAATCCTCAACTTGCCGAGGTCACTCCGCGAAGCCTGTGAAGACCCCAGGAAGATTCTGCGCTTCTGGACGGAGTTAGGCTGGCTATGCTAGCAAAATTTTTAACGCATAATGGACCAACTTCGAGTCTGAATGCGGAAATAGGAGTACTTACACCTAAACCTAAACCTAAGGTAATAGGTAAATAAAAAATGACTTTATTTAGATAACTTTCTAACATGAAAGTAAGATCGGGCTTTCCTAAAATGAAATGAAATTTACTTATGACGCAGAAGCAATGTAAATGTTTAATTGTAAATACTAGTTCTAATTCCTTTCGATTCTTTGATTTTAATTTTCGTTGTTAAAAAATATTTTTTTGTTAATTTATGTTGATATAAGCCAGAGTGCGAACAACTCTGCTTAGTAACTGTTCTTAGTTGACAGATTCTTATAAATATTTTATGGGAATTATTATGTTATGGAAAATAGAGATCTCCTCGACCAAACCTAGCTGAGTCCTCTTTTGACAACGATATGTAGTTTCGGCACACATTGACCCTTGGGCTAGCAAAAAGGGAATAATTCGGGGGCACTGCTCATCTAATATTCAGCAGAGCTACATTCTGGTAAACACTGCCTTAATGTATCGTAAGTGAGGTGAAATACGCTTATCTATTACTGCCGAGAGCCTCTAGGGTGAGCGAAATGCTCATAGTTACCTATGTAATTTTACCGTTATTAGTCTTCGCAAGATATCTAGTCACCTCCCATGCGTAAAAGGCCTAAAAGGTTTGTGAGCGGCGAAAAAGGGGATGGGAGTGAAACAAACTACTGGCTGATTTTGCTTGCAGTGCCAAACGAAGAAATAAAGGCACGCTTGATGTTAAAGGCCAAGTTTTTTTGAGGTTGCCTCTTATTTTTTATTCGCCTTTCTCTCGTCGCTCATATACCAGACCTACCGAAACAATTTTCAAGTTTGTAATGCTCACCAAGATTACCTGGACAAGACATTATTGTTTGTAAAATGAGTGTGTAAGTTCACAAAGCAAATTAGTTCCATAATTATTATTTCCATATTATGTTAATACTTAACAAAAATTCGGTTCGTATAATTTATCAAAAATGTATAAGATGTGTTTATAGGTAAGTAGGTAAGACGCCTTTTTTTTTTTTTTTTTTTTTTTTTTTTTTTTTTTTTTTTTTTTTTTTTGGAGGGGGGAAATGCCCTCGCACTTCCCTTCCGCCATGGGGGTGACGGAAGGGGGTATGTGGGACTCGAACCCACTAAAACCCCCCCGTGAAACGTCCACCGCCGTCATGGGGCGAGATGGGGTCGCGTTGGCATTCACCATCTCGCTCCGGCGGGTGGCCCGGGAACCGGTCCGGGCCTCGGCCTCAAGGAGGAGCAACCCTTTCACACAGGTCACCCCTCAGACGCGTGGAGCCGTGCTAGCCGGCAGAGAGTCCCCCGACTCTCCACCAGTGGCCCCACTACGGGGGACGAAGGAGGCGGGCGAACCGCCCCCTTCGTCTCCCTGGACGTCTGCGCCGGAGCGGGTCAGATTGGGCGTCATCCTCCCTGACCCGCTCAGCGGCCTCCTTCTGCGACATAACCTCTTCGCAGAAGGAGACCATGGCCTGCCACTCCCTTTCGCCGTCGAGCATGGCGCTCACCACGCTCGGCAGCGAAAGGTCCCGGCCCAGGAACGCTGAAAGCGTGTGCCGCATGGGACCCCACGCAGCACACGCCTCCAGCGTGTGGAGCGCCGTATCCTCCGGCGCCCCACATTCGTGGCAGACCGGGGTCACCTCCCGTCTCGCGATCTGGTGCAGATACTTTCCAAAGCATCCATGCCCGGAAAGTACCTGCACCAATCGGAAGGTCAGCGACCCGAACCGCCGCCGCACCCACCTTCGGAGGACCGGCCTGATGGCGTCCACCGTCCACTGACCAGGGACCGGTGGTGCCAGGTCCTCCGCCCACCGCCGCAACAAGGCGTCCCGCGCCAACCGCCGCATGCGCGTGACCTCCTCCCACACTGGGCGCTCCCCGGCAGATCTCCTCGCCGTCACGAAGTGATACACTTCGGCGAGGATCTCCGCCTGAAGAGCCCAGGGGGGATCACCGGCCAGCACGCATGCTGCTGTCCAGGACACCGTCCGGTAACCACGTATCGCCCTCGTTGCGATGACCCGCTGCGGACGTCGCAGCAGGGTCAGGTTCGCGCGACTGAGGGCGTCCACCCAGACCGGTGCCCCGTACAGGGCCATACTCCGGATGACCCCGGAGTACAGCCGGCGACATGTGGCGCTCGGGCCGCCCACGTTGGGCAGCAGCCTCCCTAAAGCGGCCGCGGCTCCCAGGACTCTTGGGGCCAGTTGGGCGAAATGGGCCCCAAAAGTCCACCTCCCATCCAGGATGAGACCCAAATATTTCATCTGGGTCCCAACCCGGACCTGAACCCCGTCCAGAACCACCCTGGTTCCTGGACGAGGCCCTCCCCGAGGTCCGTGGAACAACAGGGCCTCGGTCTTGGAGAGGGCCACCTCCAATCCCAGGGAGCGGATGCGGTCGACCACTAGGGTAGTGGCCATCGTGGCCAACCGCATCGCCTCCCCGAGGTCCCTCCCCTTGACCACGACCAGGGTATCGTCCGCGTAGCACGCCACTCGCATACTTGCGGGGAACGTGCCCCGGAGCACCCAGTCGTAGCCAATGTTCCACAGGAGCGGTCCCAGCACCGACCCCTGTGGAACCCCGCGGACGACGCGACGGTGTCTCAAGCCGTCGCGTCCCTCAACCAGGACCTCCCTGTCCTGGAGGTAGTCCGCCAACAGCCTCCGCAGGTACAGGGGCACTCCGTGATAACGGAGCGCCTCCCGTATGGTTCCGTGCGGCAGGCTGTTGAAGGCGTTGGCAATGTCGAGCGAAACAGCCAACGCCTTCCCTCCCCGACTGACCACATCTTGGGTCCAGCCCTTGAGCCAGAGTAGGGCGTCTATCGTCGAACGCCCTGCTCTGAACCCATACTGGGCCTGGGACAGGTCAGGCCCAGTCCCCGCCAGGTGCCGGATGACACGGGAAGCCACTACCCTCTCCAGCAGCTTCCCCGTGTCATCCAGCAGCACGATTGGCCTGTATGCGGAAGGCGAGTCTGCGGCTCGACCTTCCTTTCGCAACAGGCACAACCGCCCGTCCTTCCAAAGCTTCGGGAACCGTCCAGACGTGAGACAAGCGTCGAAAAGTTCCCGAAGCCGCTCGCTCATCTCCCCCAAGGCGATCCGCAGGACCCGCTTTGGGATCCCGTCCGGACCCGGGGCCGTCCTTTTGCCACGCAGGCGTCCGACGGCCACCTCCATCTCCACCTCTGACACAGGTGGGATGGAGGCCGGGTCAATCTCCTCGGGGAGGAGGGGCGGCGCCGCCATCGAGGGCGGGGTGTGGAGGGGGTCGATGTCGGGGAAGAGCCCCTCCATCACCCTGCCCAGAAGCTCCGGCTCTAGGGACTCCGCAATCGGGGACGTCTGGCCCCGGAACTTTTTCCGGGCAGCCCTATACGGACGTCCCCACGGGTCCCTATCGAGGCCCTCCAGAGCCTCCTCCCAAGCCCGCGTCTTGGCCCGACCGACGGCCAGCTGCAGCTCCTTTTTCGCTTCGCGGTAGGAGTTGTACAGCTGGTTCTCGGCTGCCAGCTCCTCCGCTGACAGCGCCCCGTCGGTGCGGCCGTGACGCCGCCTCCGGCAGCGGGCGTAGGGCCGCCGCGCCGCCGAGCAGGCGTCTCGGAGATCCCCGATCTCCGAGCTCCACCAGTACACCTCTCGGCGACCGGGGAGGCGCCGGGCCCTGGGCATGGCGGCGTCGCACACCGCCGTCACCGCATCCCGGAAGTGGCTCGCCTCTACGTCCACCTCCGGGTGCGTGGGCGCGGCAAACCACGACTGGACGATCGCCGCTTCAACCGCAAGATCGCGGTCGAGGCGACTGACCGTCCAGCGCGGAAAGTCCGCCCGCGTCCCACGACGGCCCCCCCATTGGACGTCGGAAGTGGATATCTCGAACCTTATATATTTGTGGTCCGAGAGAGTCTCCACTTCCGACATCACCCTCCAGGCCCGGGCATGTGCCGCAACAGCGGGGGTGGCGAACGTTATGTCCACCACGGACCCCCCTCGCTGTCGCACGCACGTGTGGGCCGACCCTCTATTAAGAAGGGTCAGCCCGGTGGCAAGCGCCCACTCCCTGACGATCTCCCCTCGAGCGTCAGTAGTGGGGCTGCCCCAGTCCCGGGCCTTGGCGTTCAGGTCCCCCATGATGAGGACCTGACGTGGCGCCTGCCTACGCACCGCCGCGGCTAGGAGGTCCATAAAGACCTCGAGCTCTGCAGCGGTTCTATTGGGGGAGAAGTATGCGCCGACTATCGCATACACCCCCCACTTGGCCACCACGTACCCCGAACCCCTCTCCTCTACTGAGAGGGGGGGGACGCCACTTCCCTTCCCTATAATGACCACGGAGCCGTCCAGGTCCCCAGCCCAACAATGGTTTTCGGGGGGGACGTAGTACGGCTCCGCGGCAACCGACAAATCAATTTCCCACTGCGCCAGAGACTGCATGAGCAGATCCTGAGCCCTGGCGCAGTGGTTGAGGTTCGTCTGGAGGAAGTTGAGATGGCCGACCTGATCCATCAGTCAGCCATCTCAACCTCTTCGCTCAACGCCGCGTGAGCTCCGGCTGAGGGGGCGGGGGCGGTCCGGGCCCCGGCGGTTTTCCCTTTCGTCTTTGGGGGAACGCAGCTGCGTCCCCCCATTACATGCCCGGAGGGCCTGCCAGACTCAGCGCATATAGCGCAGTGTGGCTCGGCCCTCCCGCAGGTGGCTGCCTTGTGACCTTCGCCTCCACACCGGAAGCACAGGTCACCTCTGTCAGCCGCCGCGGGGCACTGGGGGCGCGTGTGCCCTAGCCCCATGCACCGGTAGCAGCGCATGGGACGCTCCCCCAGCCCCACCACTCGTGCCGAGCTCCACCCCACCAGCAGTCTGCCATTTTCCAGCAGCACTTTGGCTGCCGGGATCGGGCAGGAAACTAGGGTGGACCCGGTGCCACCAAAGCCGGAGCGGATCTCCCCGGCCTTGACGAGCCGCACATCACAGCGGCCCGCATTGGCGACCGCTGCGGCCACCTTCTCCTTGGTGGCCGTGTCGTCCAGGCCCGTGACACGGATATCCGTGGACTTCACGGGCCTGGTGACGTTAGCCACTTCCGACAGGACTTCGCGGAGCTTCTCCGCGAGCCTGTCGGCCTTTTGTCCGTTTTGGGAGCCAGTGATCTCCAGCATCCTGGCTCCCGTGGCAGTCCGCCGGAACCCGACCCGCCCTATCTCCATCTCCTCGAGGCTCACCTTCTCCTGCGCCAACTGGAGAACGGAGGAGTAGGTCACCCCTTTTTCCGCAGCCCCGGGCTGTAACGACAGCACGACAGCCGCGGACTTCGGGGACCTCAGCGCCGCTCTGGGCTTTGGGGCCGAAGCAGCCGGACGAGCCGCTGGAGCAGGCGCAGGTGCAGAGGGGGGAGAAGAACTCTTCCCCTTCCCCTTTCCCTTCTTCGTCACCGTCGCCCAGGTCTCCCCAGACGGGGGAGCGGCGACAGCGACCGGGGCAGCCTCCCTCGAGGGACCCGCGACTGGCACAGGTGCCACGGCGGGTGCCGCCCTCTCGCCCGCCTCGGAAGCCGGGCCACGAGCCCGCTGAGGTGGCGCTGGCCTCAGCGGCGCAGCCACCTGTTTCGTGTCCGCCCTCAGTGGCGGACGAACGACCGGAGCCGGCAGGAGGCGCTCCTCAATCCCCGCGATTCGGGCGTTTAGCATCGTCCCGAACGTTGAGATCAAGGAGCGCTTCAGCTCCTCTATGAATTCCGCCCCCACCTGCAACATGGCGGGGGCCCCCTGGGTTCCTGCAGCGGCGGATGCAGCAGCGGCAGTAGAGGCGGCGGCGGCCTCCGTCTTCGCCTCGGTGAAGGCGCGACGAAGCGACTTCACCTCGGCCTTCAGGGCCTCCGTCTCCAGCCGTAGACGGCCGTTCATTGCCCTCAGGCGCCGCGTCTCCTCCGCTTCACTCCGGTCCGCGAGGGCATCGACTACCTCCCGCAGACTGGACGCCGACCCCTTCAGGCGACCGACAAACTCGCCCTTGAGGTTGCCGGACTTCCTGGCAACCTCCAGTATACAGGCGAGTTTCTCGCCAGCGTGGGCCCTCAACTCTTGAGCGCTCAGCGCGCTGATGTCCCCGACCCGCACGGCGGCATCGGTATCGCTACCGGTCGTCGTGAGATCGGGGACAGCAGCGGCGCGCTCCTTCCCATACTTCCTGCTGAGCAGGACCTCCGTCAAAGCCTCGTCGACCGGGAGAGGCCTCAAAAAGGCCCCCCTGGCCGACGAAGCCTTCCCCGACTTCTTCCTCCCTCTAGAGGCCGTGTTGACCTTAGCGGCCACTGTCCCCTCGGTCTCCGTGTCCGAGTCTAAATACCCGGGCACGAAGAACGAGGAAGACGGCCGCTTCCGGGCCACCACGTCCTCCAGCACTCCCTCCGCCGTCGTGTCGGACTCCGCCCTTACCTCCGAAGAGGGGCCCTGAGAAGGGCCTTGTTTGGGCGGAGAACCGACGCACACCTCATCCACACCTCCCTCGTCCGACTCCCGCGGGGAGGGGCCCTGAGAAGGGCCTTTTGAGAACCTCCCCGCCCCGTCGCGCGAAGGCCTCGGCATGCCTTGGCCTTTCGCGACTCAAAACACCAACCCAAAAACTCAATATATAGAAAATCCAAAATATGGCGTAGCACAAGGCTATCTACTCTCCTCCGTGAAACCCACCACGCCTTCCGGCCTACATTAAGTTAAACCAAAGCCAGCTAGCTACAAGACGGTTTCCCACGCGGTTCCCAAACGTACCTAAGAGCAGAATTCGAAACGTCAGGGCCTCAATTCCACTAATTTCAAAACAAAATCTTCAGTTGCGCCGTTTGATTAAGATCGGCCTTGTCGATTGTCGATCACTTTGATAGATTTGGTATTCTACTAACATTTCACGACAATCCCTCCGATGCATTATAGCGTCATTATTGCAGTGTGGCCATATAAATCATCAAATAAATCTCTGGACAGACCAAAATAATTTTGAAACTCTTCACTCATAATTATAAGAGGTTTTAGGTATGTCTAATATTTTAAATGGTTACTATACTGGCCTAAAAGTCTATTTACATCGTTCTCCAATACTTAAAACGCAATAAAATCACAATTTTAATAAAACATTGTGTGTGGTAGGCCTTAAATGACAGAGACAAAAGAGTTTAACACGTTCTGCGCCCTGTCGATCAACGGTGTCCGTCTTCAGTAATTTTTCACGGAGCCATATAAAAACCATAATTTTTCAAAATTTTATCGATCTTTTGTTGTAGTTGTAATGATAGATACGGTAAAATTAGTGAACGTCACGGCCTCTGCGGACGTAAAAGTGGTTTTCCGTTGCGGGGGGGCCACGCGGCTACAAAGTAGCCCAAACCGCGGGTCTTACAACTCGCGCGCAAAAAAAAAATTTAAACTGTTCCAAACAATGAAAAAAATCTGCTACATTAAAATAATTCAACTATTCAATAGTTGAATTATTTTAATGTAGCAGATTTTGTTTTTATTGACAAAAATTCAATTTCACTAAAGCTTACTTTCGATTTATGGGTTTTATAGGTAATTTTAGCTTAGATAAATATTTTTCAAGGACTAGTAATGGTAGGTAAGAACCATATTGCATGGCGATAGAGAGCCAGGCGGGTCACCTTTCATATAAACTAGTACGCTGGTAATATCCGCCGGCCTGCTAGGACAGATCTAAAATTCTTCTGATGTCTGGGCGTCACGAATGGAAAATTAATTTGTGGGGTCACCGTGGGCGTCGCGGTTCGAACGGAAAATCTTAGTTTTTCCTTTGGCATAGAACGTGTTAAGTTGGAGTCAGAGTGTAGGTTTGACAGTTAAGATTAGAACAAATTTTCGTATTCCACTGTGCAATTGCTGTCCAATCGCTGAGGAAACTGAGCAATAATAGGTATTCTACTAATTTTCTGACAGCTCTTCCAAATGTAATTTAGTCTATGGTTGGTGCTTGACGTGTCATTGAGCAAACATAGCTTTTGTGTTGATTTTGTAGTGATTCTGGTTCAATTCGAAAGCCGACAAAGTGAAAAAAATGATTTTTTTGTAAAAAAAAATGCATTGTGCGCCTACAAATATTAATGACCGATCATCGCCTTGTCGAGCGCCAAAACCGCCGAAGCTAAGCTCTCCTGCGAGATACGCTGGACCCCTTGCAGGATCTTGCCGAAAGCGGTTTATATAAATTCACTTATAAAAACCTATCCTTGGCAAGGGGGCAAAACTAGTAGCGGAAGCGCTCACTCCTCGTAAGGAACGCCGCCGCCGTAGTGATGACAAAGGTTAGTAAAAAAATATTTGTTGATGATATTCCCTCTTCCTAAGTTTTTTAATAGTGATGGTAACTAGGTAGTACCTACCTACAAATAAAAACTATTTATATTGCAGATATTGACTGCACTGGCTTTTCTCGCCACATGATCCTACCAAACGTTTTGGTTGGCAAAAGTGCTCTACACAATGTCTCACAGAAGAAGAATAGCCAGGGATTGAGCGGAGTGTAAACGACTGGAACTAGCCTTTTCCAGAAGCACACGGTACCTACTGAGGGACATCCTCTAAAAGCTGAAGGAGGCCTTGTGTCAACCAACACGTTGCACCAAGATTTGTAGATAAATTACCCATGTTAAATACTGTGTACAATACTATGGTTATGTAAGTAGGTACTTGCTGATTAAATTAATAAACCGTTTAAGATTTTTAACTGTGTCTTTGTTGTACATAAGTAGATTTTATGTTACGGTACCAACAGTTTATACATGAGCCCTTATGGCATACCTCAACCTCAACATTCTCCACTGCTGGACGCAGGCCTCCCCCACATAGGCGTCATATTGGTTTTTATCTCATGGGAGGTAGTGCCCATAATCCCCACGCTGGGCATGCGGGTTGAGGATCACAGTTCGGTGGTGGAAGTACTGCAGGAGGTGCTGCCCTACACCGGTGGATTTCTCTTATTCGCCTCTTACGACACCTGCGGAAAGAGTTGGGGTGGTGCAAATTCTAAGCCGGTACCAAACAGCGTAGCCGGCACCACACAGCCTAGCCGGCACCACACAGCGTGGGGCACAACAGTATTCAACTTCACTGTAAAAGGCAGCTTAATATAGACTATTTTTATTTTAATAACAATATATATATTCAAAGTCATTGTAGAACGGCAGCTAAATAAATGCTTTTTTACTGTATTTATTTCTGCTATAATTCACTTATAGTACAACTTAATCCTCATAATATCAATTATACAATAGAAATCTTCTTTCACAAAATAACAACTACATATTAGGTAAAACCATCGGGTAAAACTAGCTTCTTCTTCGAAGTACTCGCCTTTCTTCAAATATCGAGTTTCTGTTGATGAATGTTTTTTTCAGACTCTTGAATCTTAGCGGCCTCATGCTGCCGCTGTAGTACTGAAGAGTTTGTAAACTTGTATTAGTAAACATCTATTAAATATCATCATCTTAGAAGTCTACTGTTACATATGTCGACTTTTCGTGAGCTTTCTTAGAACTGCAAAAAGGAACGGTAGATTTAATTGGTGCTTACAAAATGATAGCTTTGTGAAGGTACATAAAAGTTTGTTGAAGTTCTTACCAGTCTCGAATCTTGCTTGGCCCTTACTTCTTGGAAGATATGGCCTTTTGTGGGCATATGCGACGCAAAATGCTGGCAGACTTTTTGAATGATTTCATTATTCTTAGCCGAGCGTCAATGCTTTGTGGCACTCAAGGTATATTATAGAGGGCCTTAACTTGTTGAGTAACAGCTATTTCTAATATTATTTATATGCTTTTCAATCGCAATTCCGTTAAGAAAATATTTATTTAGAAAACGTTGATTCGACTTTGACAGCATAAACTTATTGACGTCTTGTCTGTGTCGTGTAAGGCCCATAGAGCTAGATAATTAGTCCTTATGTAAGCGCTGCCACGCACGAATGTTTTTGAATTTGTGATTTGCTTGTGTTTTAAGTGTTTGGCAGCGATGTAAATAGACTTTTACGCCATTACAACAATAATTTTAAATATAAGATACCTAGAACCCCTTAATTATGAGTGCAGAATTCAAAAAATATTTCGTCCGCCCGGCGTTCGTTCATAGACTTATTTTATGTTGCATATGGCCACACCTAACGTACCACTGATATCAATACTGAATAATAATATAATTGTCATACTGATATAAATCGTAGAATTGTTAGTAGAATACCAAATTAATGACAGTCAAGATAGCGATCTTAATTGACAGACACCGCTGTAACATTTTTCTTTGAAAAAGTAGAAATTGAGCCCACTAGTAGAATTTCTTTGTTTGCTTTCTATCCCTAACGATTGGAGAGCCAATGCTGAGTAAAATACGTAAACTTGTATTAATCATAACCGTCAAAGCTACGACAGACACGTGAAAAAGATTGTGCCATTTGGTATTCTACTAAATACCAAAGTTATCAATTGCGGCAATTGAAGTCGCGAAACCATAATATTTTGACACAATTGTATTAATAGAATTGGGCCCCAGTTTGTTGGTCAATAAGTAGAGTTTCAATTGGAATCGAATAGCAAGCCCACTTAGAATCGCTCGCCGTCTAATTGCAAGCCTCGAGCAAACATTTCGAGCTATCTGGAATTAGGATCTTATGCTAAGGCGATTGATTCAAATTGCTCTGTCCAGGCAACAAGTTCACAGAAGGCATTGGTGATATGATCATTGTGAAAAATTCCGCTTTGTATTGAAATTTCTAGATGCTGTTAAATAAGTCTAACTTCAAAACTACCACGTAAATTCTTCCCAATAATAGTTTTAATAGTTGTGTAGGACGCCCTCCGGCCAGGTGGGATGACGATCTGCGAAAGACTGCAGGCAGATGCTGGATGCGGCAAGCTGAAGACAGGGCGCTATGGCGCTCATTAGGGGAGGCCTATGTCCAACAGTGGACTAATATAGGCTGATGATGATGATGATGAATAGTTTTAATTTGATCTTTTTTCTTTTCTCCTACTGTCAAGCCACAAAAATACATCATTAATTGATCCCCAATGTTTTGAAGAGGTTCAAGGATTTTTAAATCTCTAATTACAAGGTTACAAGGAAAATTCCTGTAATCCCGTCGAAATACCCGGGAAAATTTAATGTCTTTTGGCTCGAAATACCATTGTCTAAATCCGTAGCGTCCTTTTACTTTTTAATGAGAAGCTACGATTGTGAACTGTTTGATCCAGGAAGTACGGAGGACGCTCCGCAAATTGTATTACCTCTTCTAACTCCGTTCTCACACTAATCGATAAAGTAATAATCGCCTATCGCATCTAACACGAATTGTAAGATGATCAAATGCTACATACTGTGTTCCCTATAATAATGACGTCGGTCGATGGTACTGGCTCCTCTGATTTGATCCGGTGCTACAGAGCGTTACCATTAAAATCCTGTGATCTTTATTTATCAGTGACTGTATAAATAGGCTTTTAAAATGGCGCTGCGTCAAAGTTGAGTTCGATCAGATTGTCGGGGAAAGCTTTCAGTAAAAAGGACAAGTTTATTAAAGTGATTTGCGTCAACTTGAACAGCACATCTACTCTACGGACGAAACCAGCAAAGGTGTTCTGAAAAGGTTACGGACCAAATACCCTACGATGCGAGCGCTTTCGTGTCCACCCGTGATAAGAGGGCTCACAAACTCCTCACATGTTAAATTTTTTTTCTTTTTGATTGTCTGGAAATCAATAGAATTTGATGAGCACCACTTATGCGCGGCGAAGTAAATTTTCGTTATCCACCGTTCGTCTCTGACGAACCTCGTACATATGATTTTATCGGCAATAATATGGTATTATATTTGTTCCTTAAGAAGCAGTTCTTTGAGAACGCCGAAATGATTCATGCAGTCAAATCTAAATGTTTATATAAAGGTATGTCAATATGGGGTAGGCTTTAAAAATAAGGGGAGATATGAGGCGTATACGTATAAAGTTCCGAGTTGAAATTTAAGTTTTCGAAACACGAAGACGAATAGTTTGAATCTTAGAAAGCAGGCTAGCCACGACGACAATAAGAAAAAGATTTAATTTATTTTACCTTAAAAAACGTACCTAACGAGATATTGTACAAGCTAAGCTTCTATCACATTTGCGAGCTCATCCAAACACTTCAATATATTTACCTCACAGCCCCAATTCTAATAAAGCAAGCAATAGACAATGGTACTGCATAATGGAGCTGGAGCGGGCTCTAATGACCTGAGATGGCGGTACACTGGATTAGGGCTACGCTGAGAGCAACTGAGTGGAAGATGTCTAGTCTATACTGATGTAATGAAGCGGTTGGGGTTCAGGTTAGTCTTGGTATACCTACAATAGCTTACGTTGTCCTAAAGGTAAAATCCGAATCCCTCTTGGTTATATCGAAATTCAAGGCAATACCACAGTAATGACTTATGCTGTAACATGAAAATTAAGTACATAGCTTTAAAGAGCTTTATTACTTTTATTTACTCGAAGTGTGTGGGTCCCTACAGGATAGCTTATAATATCCTAGATGAACTTACGATCAAATAATTCAAATATGTTTATCAGCGGGTAACACCGCGGGGCGCACGCAGCCAGTTATAAATAAGTAAATAAATATCCATTTAGCAGTTTAGTGGTGGGCGCGGAACAATAGTTAACGGAGTTTTCGAGTTGCATAAATGCTTATTCCTCGGTGGGGTATTCAAACGGCCAGGGCATTTCCAGGGCCGGTGCAAGTGCCGATTAATCGAGATTGCAGTCGAATCACTCAAAATATGTAGGTTAAACGATTTTCGCCGCAAAATTGACAATGTAACATCCGAATCACAGGCAAGGATACTGTCGGAAAATGCATGTCTGGACAGGAAAATGAATACATGATTAGGTACTTACCTATTAGATTGGTTGAGCGAAGAAGCACACTTGCGTCGGTCTGTAACAAATGAAAAATGTTTATATTTTCTTTATACTACATAAAGAAAAAATATAAACATTTTTCATTTGTTACAGACTCCAGCCACGTTCAACCAGACTTCATTACACCCCAGTCCAGTATAAAATCCCAAACAGCTCCACATCGCGAATAAACTTTAGTCTACTGCTTAAAACATCTTCCGGCATATCTCTGCGATTATTCTCGTTCAAATTTTTTGTTTGCGAATCATTTGTTTGTATTTTACACGTAAAATGAGAGTTAGGATTGGAAAACTCCCGAGGAAAATTTAGGCATTAATGTCTAAACGTTGTATTCATTTAATGAAAAGGACGTTATAACTTCAACTTTTATATTGAAGTATTTGAGACGTGGAAAAAAACTTCAGAGTGCTGAAATAATCTGTATCATAGGTATGTCGGTAAAATATTTTTTTAAGTTCTACGTACCTACATTGAATGGAATTATCAAAAATGCAATGCAACGGCTGCGCCTGTGATGTTCCTTCGTCGGCTCCGCAGTACGTTGTCGTTAATATGCAGGAAAGTATGGAACGGTTTCCAAAATAACCAGCAGCGGGCAAGGTGCTCAATATACAAAATTCATGAAAAGCCACTTTATTCAGCGTAATTTAAGTAAATCCGCTGAAATAAATCAAACTTTTAAATCTCTGAGAATTATTTAACCATTTTGCCGAAAGAGTCTTCATCTTGAGCATCATTAATTTTAAGTACTAAATCAGAGAAGCTAAAAGGTGTTCTAACTTCGGTTATTTCATTTAATTATATTATTATTATCTGCGATAAAGCTCCTGGATTCAAAGCTACTCAGTTCAGAGTTGTGAAAGGAATTTATGAACTACCTACTCCAAGTAGGTTTCTACCGAATCATTCAAAATGTTAACTTTCCAAGTAACTTTCTACCCTTACCCTTAAGTAGGTACATTACAAAATAAAGATTCCATATTAAGACAATTGTTATATATTGCATTATGAAGACAAATTTTACAACCTAAGTTTTTAACCATTTTACTACAGAGCGCTAAAACATAAACTTTTTCGTGTTCATTACAATGTTGTTATTTTGACATCAAACAACATCTGTAAAGAAGGCATTTGTGAAAAAGGTAATAAACACATTATTCCCTAAAAACCTTCTTTGTTATTTATTACATATTTTTGTACAAAATATTGTAGCGTGACTTATACGTCATAAAACATCACGTAAGTATCTTGTTTTTGATTACTACATTTATTACGTAGGGGCTCATATAATAAGGCAGGTAGGAACACAAATACCTATATGCCGCGTTCAGACAAACTGAGAGAATGACAGAAACAAACTTACTAGGTAGGTAGGTACGTGCTCAGGTGCTCACAATGAAATGTGGTGAACCTGACACAAATTGCCAATATTATAAGAATATAATAATGTGTTCAGATTGCGTTAGTTTGAAAATATTTATATTATAAGAAGTCAAGTTCAAGTCACTAGAGGTCATGAGTTTTTGAAACAATAAAATTTGATTGCCCTCAGCACACGTCTTGTACCTATCGAACAGTTGTCTGCGGTCAATACAAAGGCAAAGTGGAGCCCATTTGAAAAGAAAAGAGACACATATTTTAATTCAAGTAAAATCTACGTGAAATGATAAAACAAGTTCAAGGGCTGAACTTGAATTCGAATTTGGAATCCTCGCAAATTCAGAAAGCGTGCGTGAGACGTGTTGTAAAATCCTTCGGAATCCTGAATATAACGTTGCTATAACTTACACTTCGTTCGTAATCTGTTTTAAATCTTCCTGTAGGTACTGCGCACGCCACGATAAAAAAAATATTGAAAATATGGGAACCTAAAATAAAAGCAGCATCACTTTGTATCAAGTACCTAAACCTTAAAAATATAGTTTCATCTTAATCGAATGTTCAAAATGGTTCAAATCCACTTATCGAATCGAAATTTCAAAATGACAAATCCTCAGGCTGGCCATAAACAATGAAATGTTTATTCAAATGTCAATTTCAAGTCTCTCTTTTGAATTGAGAACTAAAAGTATTAAAAACTGCATCCTCATTCGAATGTCAAATTCAAATCGCGAGAGCACAGGCGTGGAATAAGGAATGAACATGTACTCTGCAAACGAGAATAGGACAGAATAAGGCCCAGATGGGGTCCAGGTGAATAATGCATGTTGCAGCTCGGCGGACAGATAAACTTACTATACACTTAGTGTCGCGGATAAGCGACGACACGGACTAGGTATTTGTAGATCTTGTTAGGGATTTTCTCGGCTTTGAATTTTTGAATACTTCTAACGAGGCATTGAAATATGGAACCAGAATGGATAGAACGAGTTGGGTAGTACAGTTACTAAGTTTAAGACCCTCTTCTTTTAAATCATTTAAGAAGCGCTTTGTCCTTCTTCAAATGCAAGTAAGTACCTATTAAAAACACTTTTGAGCGTCTTAAAAGTCCTTAAATACTGATTTTTAAGTTTAACGGAATCGTATCTCTTGGAAACACAACTGTTACGGCACCATCTCGTGATCATTTTCTATACAAAAGCGAAAGAATCATCAAAAGATGACGAAGAAATCGGTGAACATACAAAAACATACAAACATCCAACATAAAACCATGGAGTCAAAATATGCTGCTAACATCCTCCTTTTCAAAATCGGTTAAAAACGGGATTTAAAAACGAAAAAGGCGTTCGTAATCTCATAAACTAGACCAGATTCATCGGAACAGTTTTAAAATAGAAAGCAAACACGTTTGTAACAAGCAATTAGGTAGTTTGATCGAGAAGGCATTTAATCAGGTGAGAGCAATTACTAACATCGAATTGCCTTCGACTGTGCCGGTGGGGCCTATTACATTCCAAGTTATTTGTAGTTTCTGGGAAGGACCGTTGACTGTTTGAATTGTCTTGACTTTTTGTTCAAGGGCTCTTTTTTGGTAAACAGGGTTAACGCATTCACTGCTCAGCCTTGGCGGTGCGACACACAGGGGCACGCCACCGCCGCAGGACCTGCATGTGCGTCGTGGGCCATCAAAGTGTTAGCAAGTTTGATATTTGTTTTTCGACTGTAAAACTTACTAACAGATATAAATATATCAAATTAGAATGTTACAAAAACTCAATAGTTCATTTCTGTTGTTTTTTTATAAATTCCAAAAAAAGATTGTTAGGTATGTATGTTAATTTTTAAGGATTGGCGATTTGAGTGGTAAATTTCATACAATGTCGCGATAAGTACAATAAATTGAATTGAAGTTTGTTCAAGCATGAATTCATAAAGAGTTCTGTGGCAAAGCTATACAGGGTGTCCCATAATGAGTGGATAATCTTGAAACGGCTTGTGCGGGGGCCCAAGGCCAATCCGAAACATTTTTTTGTTTTTTTTTTATCTTGACCCGTTCGGAAAATATTTAACTTTTTGTAAATTTGGAAAAAATTGTACCTTTGTTCACATTTTTAGACTTGGTGCCTACAATTTTTTTATTTTTTTTATTTTTGTATTTGGAATATATTAAGAAAATATAGCGTAATTGAACACCGTTTGAATAATTTTGGTTACTAGGAGCAGTAATTTTCAAGACAGTATTAAAGTGGAAAATTGAAATTTTTCATTTAATTTTACTAAGTTTAAGCATCTGTGGTTTAAAAAAAAGGTATGGAAACCTAAGAAGCCATGTACATAAAAAACATGTCCATTTCAAGAGGATTCTTAAATGATAAAAAACTACGAAATTTCATACAGCAAAAAACGGAGATATCGCTACTTTTGTGTAAACAGGAGCCATTCTTACTAAAAATAAAATTGAACCATCACACATTAATAAAATATCCTTTCGCCACTCTCGTTCTAAAACGGTGAAAAGTATGCTTCGCACACGGAAAACACTTAAATAAACAAATAATAATGTAGCCGAAAGTAAAAGGAGTTAGTGTTATGGGTACAAGATAACTGCTTGTTTTACAATTGCGAACTAAAAATAAAATTAAACCAACATAATTGTAAATAATTTTATATTGTTTTATTACAGTAGATGTTCGAACTGGTGTCCTGCTTCTCTGATGCATGCTCTGCATCTTGTAATAAAGGATTTTTTTAGCAAACTTCCGTAGTTAGTAGCAAAATTATTCAAACGGTGTTCAATTACGCTATATTTTCTTAATATATTTCAAATACAAAAATAAAAAAAATAAAAAAATTGTAGGCACCAAGTCTAAAAATGTGAACAAAGTTACAATTTTTTCCAAATTTACAAAAAGTTAAATATTTTCCGAACGGGTCAAGATAAAAAAAAAACAAAAAAATGTTTCGGATTGGCCTTGGGCCCCCGCACAAGCCGTTTCAAGATTATCCACTCATTATGGGACACCCTGTATTAACTATATTATTGATGGATACTTTTGTAGAACGAAGAAAATTCGTAGAACTGGAAAATAAGAGAATTCCCCGCTACTCGTAAAATGAACCACCTTATCATACTTTCAGAGTCCGCACCTACAAGTTTTCATGCAACCTCTTAAAGTAAACCTTTTTAGAATAAAAAACGTTCCTTTATTGTTTTGGTTGATGCTACATTTATTCATCCGAAACCTTAAAGATACTGAACCCCTGAGAGTAACCCCTGACCTACATAATATAGCTGGTACGCTTGATCTTCGACGAAAAGAAGGTAAAAAGGACACCGCGCCCCAAAAGCCCCCTTGATATCTGTATAAGAATAATACAACTTTGCTAAGGCGTAGCTAAAGACAAATTGGAATAAATACAACCTTAGTGTAGTTTTTAGGGTTTTGATGATCGAAGATCGGTTTCAAAACTCTTATGGTCTCGCTTTGTCTGTCCTTTTTTCCCTCCTTAATAACTCAAAAACTACTGCAGCTTGAACTAAAACTTGAAATTTAAAATAATAATACATTTCGTGCGCCTGTATAGATTTAGAGAAAAATAAATGAAAATAAATGAAAAATGAAAATTAATATTTTCCATACAAATTGTGGTGCCGAAATTTTAAAAGATACCTACAGAGTCATATGGGGTATCAAATGAAAGGTATCATTTTGTTCATTTCAAAATATTTTTGAAATTTTTTAGGTTTCATACTTTTTAAAATATTTCGAAAAAAGTCGAAAAAATACCCATTCCCCCCCCCCCTATCTCCGAAGATTGCAGAGCGATCCATGTAAAATGTATGGAGCGTTTATAGACATAGATCTATATTTTACAGGAAAAATATAGAGAAGTTTGAAAAAAGAACACTTTTTGAAAAATGGTCAAAATGGGGGGGAATAATTTTCAAAAGGGGAGGCTACCTCACCGAGTGGGGTATCGAATGAAAGGTATTGGTTTGTACGATTCAAAACAGTTTTTCAAATTTATGTAGGTTTCATACTTTTTGATACCCATTCCCCCCCCCCCCCCCCCCCTATCTCCGAAGTTTGCAGAGCGATTCGTTTAAAATGTATGAAGCGTTTGTAGATATAGATCTATATTTTACAGGAAAAATATAGAGAAGTCTGTAAAATAACACTTTTGAAAAGTGGTCAAAAAGGAATAATTTTCAAACGGGAGGCTACCCACCGAGTGGGGTATCAAATGAAAGTTATCGGTTTGGACATTTCAAACCAGTTTTTCAAATTTCTGTAACTTTCATACTTTTTGAAATATTTCGAAAAAAGTCGATAAATTTACCATTACCCACCTTAACCGAACCACCCATTTAACCGAAGCATGCAGAGAGATCCATCTAAAATGTAGGTTGGTACCTACTATTCTTAGGTATTCGTTAAATTGCGAAGTCTCTAACCGGTACTTTTGGTACATATTTGTTAACAAACGTTCAAAACCCTCGGCGCGCGAGTTACACTCGCACTTGACGGATCTTGTTTTTTCTTGCACTCACCAAGTAGGCTATAAAAAAAAACTTCATGGAAGTTCATTCTTAGATAGGTAGAGCTTGAGACACTGCGGAGTCCATTTTTATGCGAGTATCTGTATCCTCATATTTTATGCATGCTCCACTAACACAGCCATGCTATGCATGTAAGTAACTACAGAATGTAACTAATATAATACCAGTGGCTTTGCATATTTTGAGCGGTGTAAAACCTTGACTGGCATGCCAAGAATTTAGACAGACAGAGACGTCAAGATATCGTTCAAATTATTTATATCAAATATTACTGCATTGTCCTCAGGGTTTACTTTCGCTGCCGACCTAGGCCTTGTAATAGAATATCAGATCGTTTCTTCATTCACAATACGCCGTCGCCGTCGACACATCGAATCGTAAACTTCATCGAAAGCGCTCAGTCAGTGGGCACCTACGTGTGCATTGTAAAATGTTGTATGTTTGTACAGGTTTTCCTATGTGATCTTTCGACAAAGGTGCCTTAATAAAAATAAATTGTTAACCAACTTTTCCTTAATTCTAATAATCGAGATAATAATAGGAACGGATGGGAAAAGTTTCTCTTTTCCTTACAAAAAATCAATGAGCGAGAAAGAAGTAAATATTTGTCCAAGTAAACAAGTCGTCTAAACGCCCACTGCTCCGACTGCCCGAAGCGTGCCACGATCAAAGGAAATGATCCCGGTCCTATTAACAAGGCTCGTCTATGGATTAAAGGGTCTAAGCGTACAATATACATGATAAATTATAGAATACTTTTGAGTTGAACTATGTGTAACTAATAACCATTTCTTTAAAAATAGGTTAAATTATTTTGGTCTTCAGTCTCCGAAATCGTTCCTTTGGCCAGTCAAAAGTTAGGTATAATCCACGCATCACCCGAATAGGGCAGAACGCTGTCAAAGTAAATGTTCGGTCCTGCCATTATGCATTCATAATATAAATATAGTATGTCTGGTTATAATAATCAATGAAGAAGCGAGTAAAAACTAATATCACATTCACATATTTAATGAAATGCCCCACCCAAAGATTTGTAAGCGTGTATAAATGATGTGGCCCCCGAGGTGAACCTATTTAGGATCTCATTTACCCGTACCCGGCCCTCTTAATATTTCACACTATCCCTTCACTTAATATGCACCTTAAACCGTAGAAGCTTCTAGACTACAGAAACACGGTAATTACTGGAGAATCATGTATTCATTTAGCTGAGGGATTTTCTTTCAACTTGAGTGGTTATTTAGGTCTAATGTAAAGTATTATTTAGGAATTGCGAGACTATAGTTTACTAAGGAATAAACGACTGTGTTCGCCGAAGTAGAGGGTCATGTAAATTTTGAACGCTGTCGAACGGGATAAACAGTGTCCTATGTCCGTCTCCTGTCTCTAAGCTACCTACCCACTAATTTTCAGTAATATCGGTACAGCCGTTTTTGAGTTATAAATAGTGTAACTAACACGACTTTTATAATTATCTTTATAAATTAGTAGAAAAAGAATAACCGTTTTAGGAAGTCATGTAAAAAGTTGACGATACTGAATCAGAACATTCAGAAAGTTTTTTACGAAAGCATAAATTATTTGCTTAGACGATTTTTGCGCCTAAAGAATTATTTTTGAATAAAGTACCAATTCGCTGACAAATGTTGACAATAAAGCTTTTAAGCTTTTACTAATACAAAAGCTAACGTTTGTGACTGTGTGGTGCCGGCTTAGAATTTGCACCACCTCAACTCTTCCCGCGGGTGTCGTAAGAGGCGACTAAGGGATATTCACCGGGGGCGGGCAGCCAGTGGCCCCATGCAGAAAAATTCTACCACCGAACTGCGATCCCCAAGCCGCATGCCCAGCGTGGGGATTTTGGGCATTACTCCCCATGTGATAAGGTGCTTATCAGGGGGAGGCCTGCGTCCAGTAGTGGACCAATACAGGCGGTTGAGGTTGAGGTAACGTTTACAGTGGACATATATTTATTTCTCTATTTTATAATGTGAACTCAAACCTATAACTTATTTAGCTTGTGTGTTCTGTTTTCAGTATAACGTAACTTTTCTCATCCCCTTTCCTCCTCTAGTTATTGCTTTATCCCCTCAGGAGAATGCAGACGTTGAATTTTAAACGGAAAACTTAAACACGAGATACACATGTTTTTAAACAACAAGTAACGGATAATATTTACTAAAGCTTTGGCTTGCTTTCAATGCACTCAATTTAATTTATTATGCGGAACTGTTAAAGTTTTCTGCAAACAAAAGAGCAGAAGTAAACAAAAAAAAACAAGGTCATCGTATTGATTCATAGTGGTATTGCTATAAACGTACCTACCTTTAAATGCCTAAACGCTTATGAAATGGTTGTCCAATGATGTGTGAACCACGGTCTAGTGGGCAGAGACATCGTTTGCTGCTTGCTGAAATTAAATGAAGGTTTCGTTATTCGAAGACAATAAGTTAGTATATTATGAAAAAGTTTGGATGCAGTTAAATTGGCATATCTTCAACGTACCTTTTAATAATCAAGCATTAATTCACACATTACTCTAATTTTGAAAACATCTTACACACTACGTATTATATGAAAACAAAACACTCAATTTTTGGCAAGTCGTACAAAACTGATATTTCCTCAAATTTAAAAAAGTACTTACCTCGTAATAGTCGGTTCCATTGAAATCTCAATCACAAAGCATTCCACGATTCGACGAGATTAAATAAGAACCATTGAAATTCATAATCCATTTTTGACAGCTAATATTTTTGCATGTTTATAATTGGAATTTGGAAGTCCACCCATCACGCGTTTACGGCATGAATTAGAAAGTTGATTGATCGACTTTCCGAGGGGATTTTAATGTTTTCGAACACAATATACTCAACATCGTTTATTAAGTGTAGCTGACACATAGTAGAAAAACTTTGGGTGATTTTTGAGTTATGTATTTACGTAGTATTTATTTATTTTGACTATAGCTACATATTTAAGTGATTTCTGTTTCGCAATCGCTCTAACAAAACTCTTTAAATCTTGTTAGGTTTACCCATAAAATTGAACTGCCGTGTTTTCAATAGACTTCAATAAAAAGACAGGTTTTTCAATTCCCCTGTTTATTTTTGCAATTATTTAGTTGTATTTTTACGTGTGGCATTGCAACAGTTGACAATAAAACAAAATAAATGTTCTGATAGGTATGCGGCCCCCAGCGTCTTGGGGACGCTTCCGATCGGTATTGATATTGATTAATTGAGCTACCCGTAGATTGTTTGCAAGAGTCTGCAGTTAGCTCAATTGTTTCAATTGTAAATACTAGTTCTTTTATGTTTCTTTTCTCTGATTGTACCTACTTGTATATTTCTGGCTGTAATAATGCTACAAGTATTAGACGCTACTAAGCACCCACTCGTTCCTTATTATATTTCATTCGTTGCTCTACAAAACAGACCGATTTGTGACTTTGACTAAAATATGCCCGCAAAAATAAACTTTCCCATAAAAATACAGACCTTCATAAAGCAAGGAAGGAACATCTAAACACACCCAAAAAATCATGACCCTCTTCTCAGGCCGTAAAAAAGCGGCAAACAGGTCACACGCCTAACTTTAACCCCCTAAACTTATGCACACGGTTATTGAGGGTGGTTCTAATTGCGACGTACGCTTGAAAGAAAAGACAATATTTAAACGATGGCCTACATTTTTTTTCACAATAGCTTTATTATTTCTTTGGAAAGATTTGAATGTACTATCTCTATTTAGAGCCTAAATTTTCTCTTTTTGAATGATAAGTAGCCGGCACCTGTTTCGTGATCAAATTGAAGGTTAAACAAACTTACCTTTAGTGAAGTTTGACCATAGTTACACGAGTCGCTGCATCTGAAGACATTATCGGATGCAGCAACGTAGTGTTATTACCTCGGACATTGTCTGACTGCTCTATCTGACCAAGATTGGATTGGTGAATACAGTATTTACGTTTATGTATGCGGTATTTTAGTAACATTGTCAGTGACTTTGTTTTTAGAATTCTAGAAACCAATTTGTTAGAAAACCAAGCGTATATCCACAGTTTTATAAAGGGCCAACATCACTGCTTGTGCTGAATAAAAAGTCTGCTCTTTTATATTATTTTATTTTTTTTGTAAAAAAGTCTATATTACGAACTATCCCTCAGTCAATCAGTTTATGCACTGACCCATTTCTAATAAATTTTGACTTCATTCAAATATGAAATACTCTTCAACGACGAGGAGAATTAGCATAACAGCCCAAACCCGCCATGTGCAACGTATGATTGCTGAAAATTTTCCGTCCCCCTCTCACCCATAATAACCTCGTAAATAAAAACGAGAGAAAATATCATCAGAAGATAACTGGGGCACCACCCACTCCATACTTATGCAAATGAGAGATATAATTTTGTGCCCATTTTGCTTTGCCGTTTTTTTCCGTTGTTTATTTTACGCAAATATTCTTCAGTTCACAGTTTTGAGCCCATAAGGTTCTCGTGAATCTTAAGGATACTTGACTCCAATCTACTTTAACATATTAATACATTTGCCTTTGTTGTTTCTCAATTATTTAAGAATATGTTTTTGAGGTCAGAGCCAAGCCAACGCAGCCTGATATGTAAACTGGTATCATTTCCTGGTCACCATTTCTTGAGCAATATCATGGATGCACAGTTCAGTATAACGTAGAACCAAAATAGATTTACTAAATGTATTGTAAAGACTTTGGTAATTATCGGGGGAGCGGGATCAGGTCTTTGACGGTTTTTTATGGAACGTAAAAACTATTTTCCTACAAACATACTTCCTTGACACAATAATTTAAAAAATGTTTGAGCTTCCGCATAGAAAGTCAACACTTCGAACAATTGATTCAACTCTGTTTTATTGTAATAGCTAAACTTAGTACTTTACAGCTTCACACTTTAAACGTTAACTTGAAAGATAAGAACCGTCGAAGTACGTTCTTGCCTGCCATCGACAGAATACTAAATTGAACAAATGTAGCTGCATTTGAAAGTCATGTATCGGCAGAGAGGTAGGATTTCATGTTCAATATGATCCGCGAATCGTCTAGCTTCACATCTGGCATGAAACAAACAGAAGCAGCAAGATATTGTTGTTCGAAAACATTGACAGTTGAATAGTTTATTGGAAATCGGTAAGGGATCAAAAAATAAAATGTTTTATTCATAATGATTAGAGCCTTGTGTTTTGAGTGTTTGAATATGGAAAGATATTTGTTATTATTGGTTTAAGTAGATAATGCTATGCTACCGCTTCAAGGGCCTACGCCCGTACTCTGGACATTGTTGGTGTGGTGTTAACATTTCTTTAGACATTCCTTTTTTTGGTTTTTCACTGTTTCTACCCTTTCGAATTTGATGCCTGCTTTATTTCGGTTGGGTATAGTTTTGATATTTTTTTTACTTTTCCCTTATAAATAAATCATTCGCCCTATGTACTACAACGAATTTAAATAGACTTAGACGCAAGCAAATAGGTTAGCACCTACCTACGTCCTAATATCGCGACTTCTCAAAGAATTCTCTTCAGAAATACAAAATACACGAACAAATAACAATGTTATGAAAAAACCCAATTTATTAATAAACTTTTATGAGCTCTTCATTTCCTGTCCTATATAATTTAATATCTGCTGCCTCCCGGACAAATCCCCTTGTATTTTGGCGGAAGACTGTCGAAGAATAACAAAAGTTCTGTAAACGTTTCTTATCATTTAAAAAAGATGTGATTACAGTTGCGCACTAAAATAGTGATTAATTTTATGGTTCTCTTCTTCTTCTCTATAGGCAAGTCTAAAATGTACATTACCATGAAAGGTAAGGCTAATCATTTCCTATATTACCCAGCCATACCCGGTATGCCGTAGGTGCCTACCTATAAGTGGAAGACAACTTCTCGCTGTGAAGCCTTATGTTTGACTCAGAAGAAAGTTCAATGAGTTGCGACTTTAAGTCGCCACCAAAGTCACTTCTCTACAGTCTCCTAAGCTGACTAGCGTCAGGATTAGTTCACCGTATGTCTGTTCTAAGTAGACAAGTTATCTCTAATATCCAACGCTTGTTACAAAGTTAGCTAACTAACTGTTCTGTGAATTTACTTGTACGACAGATAGTATAATGCTTACGGAAACTCTAAACTAGAGTTACGGTTACATTACCTAATCTGTGACTAGAGCGAGTGATGAAGGCATAAACTTCCCCTTATTCTGGGTTAGGACTGTAGGGTTCTTTTGTAAAACCATCGTGTAGGTATTCTTTTTTTGCTATTACGTTCTACCCAAGATATATTCAATGATTTACTCTAAAATCAAACGATTATGCAACGAATTCGAACATGGAAAATGTAAAATGTATGCCGGACCCTTAAAACCATTGATTGAGATTTGAGAAGGTTGTTATTATGATCAAAGGTTTAATAAATAGAAAAAAACAGGAAGCTCAGCTGTTCTTCAAAACATTTCCATTACCCCACTAAACGGTTCAGAAACGCTTCCGCATCTCCACGATCACGATTGAGGAGCCTATTTACCAAGATAAGATCTTTGCATGCAGAAAGCGACATCCATTAAATCAGAGAACTCTAGCTCTTGATCGCCACTAATAAGAACTAAGATCCCGTGCAAGATTTATGCTGGCGAGGTAATAATGGCCAGTAAGGCAATCGTTTGCATAAATGTCATTCGAAGATTCTAGACATCCTCCGAGAATTGATGAATGGAAGAGCGTTGGAGGGTTTGGAATAGTTTATGCTGACAGGCAGCCCTGCAATGTGTCCAAAAGTCGACTAAGTGTGAGTTAAAATCACCTGAGGGTTCCGGATAATGCCGAGAATCATGCCAAGTGAGTGGGTGGTCTGTAGCCTTGCAACATCACACTTCACACTAATATTATAACTGCGAAAGTTCAGATGTATGGATGTTTCGATGGATGTTTGTTACCTCTCCACGCCAAAACTTCTTAACGAATCGGGCTGAAATCTTGCATTCTAGTAATGCTTATCCTGGAATCAAACGGGCTTATTGTACTTTTTATCTTATAAATTACTTCTCATGGCATACAAAACATTTCCATAGAAACAACGAGTGCGAAGTCGCGGGCAGAAAATAGTACCTATATTATAAATGCGAAAATATGGAAGGATGGATGGATGTTTGTTACATCTACACTCCCGAACTACTGAACGATTCGGGCTGAAATTTTAAATATATGTAGATTTGGACTTGGAACAACACATTTAAAGACACCTACCAATGAAAAAAACCGTGCAAAGCCGCGGGCAGAAATTAGCACTAGATAATGATCATCACAATCGTTTGAGGTTGGTATTGTCTGCTCACTCTCTCTACTCTAAGCTTTAAGCTAGTGCTGGTAAAAACGACGTTATTGCAGCGAGTTCTATGAAACCCGAAGGCCTCTTCTAACTTTTTATGCATAAGTTCTATATTCATGTGATATTAGGATTAAATTGAATAAATTGCAAAGTTCATAATGAAAGACCAAGAATACTCGAACTTATGTCCCAAGCTTTAATCGTTCCCGACCATTCAGGTGGAAGAGTTAAATGGTTCCGAACTAGAACAGTCATAAATCTGAACTGTACTAGACTACGACGACCGGCGGTTGCTTTAGCGCAAACTAACAGTGGCGAAGCTGAGCTGATTCAACTGCGAAGAGCATTCCTGGAGCTTTATTAGTCGTCATTCAATTGTTTTTCCCTGAGCTCATTAGATATTATAAATAAGGGGTAGCACAACATTTTGAACTGTAGGTTCCAAAAGCGGTAGGATATCAGGAGCCACGATATTGGCTGCCTAGTCGAGTATACGGCTGCCACGGGAAACCAATTTCTCGAAGCATCTCCAGGCCTTTTTCACCTATTTAATTTGACAAGGTTCCATTCTATTTTGACCGCGCGGGTTGTATGAGAAATGTGGCGTAGTATATGTATATTGCATATTGATTGATCAATATTATGTTTAAATTTTGATCATCCTATTCAGCTAAATCACTTTGTACTTACCTTTTTAGAATTTTGAAATCGGAAAGGCCTAAGAAGAGCCAAAATGTAAAAAGCAAAACCATTCTATTATTTTTTCCTTTGCTGGTCATCATGATAGGACATGAGTAAATTTGCAAAAGCTGGCGCGATTGTGTTTCTTTTTTCATACAATTATCCACGCAAAAGTCACAAACCTTGGTCTCTAGTGTACGAAAAACAAAAGGAGATTGCACCAGCGTTTAAATATTTAGATGAGAAATATATTCCTAAATGATACGTTTGATTCTCGATCAGCCAGTGTCAGTCAGTTTTACTCCTTTTTCAACTTTTGAAATCGGAACTCCAGTCTCCAGTGTCTGGGTTATAGCCCATAGTCCTAAATTGAATTATTTCGTTCAAATACCTAACGGCCGTCCCAATACCTGGCCACTGAATTATATTTATTGCCCAGCTTCGAAGGATTTTGATAATGAAGACGCAAAGTTCCATGTCAGTGGTTTTGATAGTAAAATATTTTACTTGGCCTACAAGTAGGTAGGTTTCTTTCGTTTTATGGGATGACGTACAATCTCGACTCGTAGTTAGTCAAGCGTGAGTTGTCGATGCAGAATCGAATGGAAGTAATCGGAGAAGTTAAATTAAACGTTTTAAAACTGAAACTAAAACAACTGAGCCATTTCAGTCCAATTTCTTTATGCAATTTACAATACCGTGCAATCGCGTCTTGATTTCAGGAAATACAAAATATCTACTATAAAAGAAAAGTTCTAGATGCAACTGTGTAGCTGTACTCAAGAGAGTACAGCTAGCCATCTGAGTATATAAAAATTTTCCAGACAATAAATATGAAGACCATTATTGTTGACAACGCGTACTAGATGTTAAGATAGAGATTTAAGGATAAAATGTATGCTTAGATTTAAGTCGTGTTTATTGGAGATTTTTGTGTATATTGCTTATAACTGTATAACTGCCTAACTGTTTACAACGTGTAAAGATGGCAAGGAGAAAACAGGCATTGTTAATAAATTAGTAAAAACGGTGCATTTGAGAAACAATACAGGGTAGTTAATAAACGCGCGAGAACAGGCGGCCACCCTTTGTAACGAGATAGACCATTTAAAGAACTGTTAGGTCACAAACCGTTATGCGAAAGCTTCGTGAGAAGCGATGCCTCACTATTGATGGGCCTTGCATAAATAGCATTGTTTTCAAGATACCGTGCGCATTGTCAGACAGATAGTCGTAGGGTGTAGTCAAAGATAGGAAATTTGTAACTTGTTTGGTGAATAATAAATAGTCGAAGAGGAACGGTCTTTCTCTGAAGAAACTCCCGAAGTCAGGACAGGAAGGCAAGAACCAGCGGGCTACCCAGCCAGCTTATCCCACACAACAATTATTATTATGACAGTAGGAGTTCCTGACTATTCACTATTTATATTTTGAAGTAAAAATTTACAAAGGTAATGCAAAACAGATGGACAAACGCCTCCGTTAACGAAAGAGCTTTAAGGCCTGTTTGCTCTTCAACTTCATTTTAAATTCAATCCATTTCTATTCTTGGATTTGAGCCAGCTATTTCTGTTTCAGATATATTCTTTTTTACCCGCTGTACCACCTACAAATCCTTTTTATAGAATGACCAAAAAGGACAAGAGCCGGATCTAGCTTTTTGAAAACGTTAAGCCTTCCAGAATGCAATACAACGGAGCTTTTGAGATACTTAAATACCTCTAGGAGGCTAGAGATTTAACAGAACTAGTTACTACTACAATAACTAGGATTGACCTGATTTAACAGAATAGAGCTAGATTTAGAAAGCTCTGTGCCGCTGTTTGCCGATTCATTGTTGGCAGCCGGCTGCCCAGTTTCATGTTGATCTTCAGGTTGTACGGTGTACCTATAATAAGTAAGAACATACATGATTTGACACCCTGTAAACGGCTAAGCGCGTTAATGCTCGTTATGACTTGGCCAACATAATCCAACTGTGAAAGGCGTTTCATAGGCGTTAATTTAGGTATAATCATTAAACCTTTCTTACGCAATTGCTTGTAACGTAATACAAAGCTCTAGTACTGCTCAACTAATCCTTTCTTACGCAATTGCTTGTAACGTAATACAAAGCTCTAGTACTGCTCAACTAATCCTTTTTTACGCAATTGCTTGTAACGTAATACAAAGCTCTAGTACTGCTCAACTAATCCTTTCTTACGCAATTGCTTGTAACGTAATACAAAGCTCTAGTACTGCTCAACTAATCCTTTTTTACGCAATTGCTTGTAACGTAATACAAAGCTCTAGTACTGCTCAACTACAATTCAATCAAACAGATAGAACAACCAACATGTACAATAATGTACATGTATGTTATTATCGAACACAATGCCTCCACAACGGTGTATTGTACTGAGTGAAACATAATCGCTACACGCAAGGTTATTGTAACACGCTTCAATAGGCATTATTACTTAATTATTCGATATAGTTAATATAAATAAACAAGCTACAAACATAGAGGACTACATAGCTTAAATGCGTGGAACTATTCTTTAATAAGCAAAGAATTAACACAAACAAATGATTAAATGCTAGTCATCTCATATTCCAAGGTTGCCTCGAAGATAGCTCTTGTAGCGATAAGGCTACCCTTTGTAATGCAGAGGTTCTCGGCATGTCCTTATGAGCTTTAGCGGGTTCACAGCCCTAGGAAATGAAATGCGCACATACCCCTTAAGCCCTGTGGACTTCTCGTGCTTCGCGTCCACAGGCCACATGCGGACTGAGAAACCTTTATGTAACCGCATGAAGCTCTCGCTGTCAAAGATCAAGAAGTTTGCATTACGATCAATATCAGAATATTCTCACTCCTATTGACCAGTCTCTAAGTTTTACAACTCGTGTCATTTTGAACCTTAAAGCCACTATAAACTCTCTGATTAATCAACTTCTTGGCAACTTTGTAAAAGGATCAAGTCGGACAAGTCTAGGTTGTATAGAAAGAACAATGAATTTGATTAGTTTGCGAGAAGGGATATTGAAAAACAATTGCTAACACAAAATGCGAAAGAACGTTTGATTAAACAAAATAAATGTCCACGGGATTCAAGTTAAAGAAGATAAATTTGGTTAAAAGTTAGTTATCCAGTGTTTTTATTATTTTTTCTTTTAATTGTTTTGCCCGTGGCTTCGTTTTCTTCGGGATAAAAGTGCAAATTTCAGCGCTATCCGTTCATTCTTTGACTTAAGGAGGTAACAAGCATCACCTTGCCTTCTCAATGTGAGGTTTACCTACATTGCATGTTAATATTCGAAAAAATTACAAACTTTACACTCGCATCTTCAAACTCCGAAAAAAATATAACGAAAAGCGGTTGAAATTGGAATTAGCTCTATAGGGCTAAAGTAGGCATAGAGATGATAAACAAAGGAAATTTAGTTTAAAAATGGAAGCGTGAGTTCGAATATCCCGTTTTTGGCAAGGTTCCGTTACTTCACTGAAAAGTAAAAAAGCAGCCTGTGTTTATTTGATGCCATCCAATTAATACACAAAATAATTAGAGGATTTGCCTACCTTTGTAGATCCTCGTTTCTTTATTGCAAGAAAAGCGAAACTAGATATTTTTGGGGCTCGCCCGAGGTCTATCTATTCTGTCTACCTTAATTTAGAAGGAAATTAGAATTGTTATGTATGTGTTTTATTCCCGAGATTCGACTTATTGTAAATTGAATCCAGTAACCATTTTGTAACTACTTTATTTTTTAATCAAACCATCTAGGTACTACCTATAAATTAATTTTGGCATAAAACATTTCCACTAAAACTAATATGACTTATGAACTTACAACGATATGATAAGATACGAATTACCAAATTATAATGTATATTGGAAAGTATATTGTAATAAATATTGGTAAGCTCAAAACTCAAATCATGGAAAATATCCCGTTATAAATGACGTTAGTGTTCCATGATGGATTTTAAGGTTTTATTTAAATGTATGTGCTTATGGGTTCATCCACTATAAACTCACGTGATATCTGCTTCATATTTTATGATGCAGCCTATTTCAAAGATTACAGCTCATGTGAATTCTATCAAGGTGTACAAAGTAAATTGTAAACTTTATAAATCAAGGCGCCCACGATATTAAAACAACGATAGTATGCTGACACCCAATTAATAACCAATAAAATTCCAAATTTTCAGCTTCATACAGTGTCGGCCAAACGTTAATTAACAGGGATAACGAGCTACCGGGAACAATTAAGTTTGAAACCTCTGTAAAAGACCAAGGGCACTATCCGAAATTGAACTTTACCACTCTACCTTAAGATACAAATTCTTCAAGTTGGTACCTCGTACTTAGTAGGACGAGCTACAAGCTACTGAGTGTTAAAAATAGATTTTAAGTTAAATTCTAAACTGAACTCTAACACTTTAGCCCCACGGTCGCGAACCTGGCTGCCTATTGCAATATAATGTTAGTAGAGTCAGCAACATAGTTTAGCAATAAATAAGTCCTTAGATATTATTTTTGGAACTCCTGGTAGCCAAAAAAATATCAAATAACTATAATGTAATTACTCATTTTACAAAAAACTACCTTCTGGCAGGCTTTGTTGTTGAACACTGAATTTGTACTCAGTTGATATCTGCAACACTTAAATTATTCTCTCTGTATACCATTTTCTGAGCGTTGTAGATTTCGCTGGACCACTTTCGCTTGTCTTACCATTACAAAGTTTATAACTTACTCGTTTTGATTTCTATGAAATCTGCCACAAGTTTAGGTTACATAACTTTCGTAAAATTAACGCTGACTGTACCACTCGTATATCACTAATAGTAATCAGGATCGCTTTGTTGTGTTTCATGCGTGTTTACTCAGTTCGAAAATTGTATTTCGGCGCAGAATTATATTCAACACACGCTGTAATACAGTTACTGAGTGCTTTGAATGATAATTAACGCTAATAGAGTTCTGCAATCGATCAAATTCAATTCAGTATTGTTATGTAGGAAGGTATATTATCTTTTTCTTAGTCAGTATAGTCGAGTAGTTAACTGACCTGTTACGGAAAAAGCGTAAGAAATTAAAAAAAAAGCTCTGAGCTTGAAACTCGATAAAATGTTACATACCAAAATTATTATGGTAATGGTGTTTCATAAAGTTTAAAACTATTTTGATGTGGTGTCTTTTTTGCTGTTTAGATACTAACTTATTTTTTTACAGACAGAAATACAAGACACCACATCAAAATAGTTTGAAATTATTTCTGTCTGTTAAAATATGTTGGTATCTAAACAGCAAAAACATTAATAATTAGAGAGAACTAATAATCAATCTTATTGTTAGCCTTTACTCCCGGATGACATGCTAGTGCGTCACAGTGAAAAAATAATAATGGCAACGTCTTTCAGAAGGTTCACTCATCGAACGCTTACAAAAACATCAAACTCAACAGTCAGCAGTCTTTTCTTCTGATGATAATTTACCATGATAATGACCATGATGTGATCTGCGCGATGTGAACGTCTGGTTAGGTACGTCTAGTTTAGGTACGTGAAAAAGGAATGTGCTGTTAATCTCCGAGGTTTACATTTGCACAGATTCTGCCGTGTCTGCACATACTTGTTGAGTCGTCAAGCTGAACCACACTGAGATGCAAGAAAATGATAAATAACGCCTCCACAAAGGGTTATCTGAGCGACTATGAGACGCGTTTTGTCGATTGCTCTGAGTAAGCCTTCTGGCTGTCGAAGTTGCGTGTGTGCAGCGCGTGGTCGGTAGTTTGTCACTCACAACAACGCGGCAGTGGGGGCCCGGCATTCAATCTGTCCCGGTGTGATTGAAGCGCCTATCAAAAGATATAGCTCGGATTTGTCTACCGTATCGTTACATGTCGTTTAATAAAATAAAAACACCGAAAAGGGTACAAAAGCATTTTTTGGTCTAGTTTAGACTTTAACTAGACAACGCCTGTTTTTTTAAATATAAATTTTGCACTTCATTATGGCAATCTATGACTTTGGGGGTAGCATTGTAATGCACATAATATGTGCAGCTGTGGACATCCTTCGGCTGAGATATTGTTTACATAATTTACATTATTTTATATCATGTGTGATCAATGGAGTAATATGAAATGTATTTTATTTAAATATGTTTGAACCAAATTATGTTTCCTACTAAGCTCGATTTATTTATTTGAAGATTGAGGGGCGCGGGGTAGGGCTTCGTAGAGCGCCCATCTGGCGTGTGCGCCGTGCAACGAGGTATTGCTTTGCTATACCACTAATCATCAGGCGAACTTATAAATGTGAACTTATTAAAAATGTATCAACAAAGAAAATAACAGCTAAATAATATAAATTAACTAAAACTAGTAGGTATTTTCAATTTAAACAGTTGAAGTACCTACCTGCTGACTGTTGCAAACAATCTAGAGGTAGCTTAACTGAAAATATCTATGAAAGACTTTTCTGTCACCAAAATCTTGATATCTCAAAGCTCGGTTGAAAGTGTAAATAAATCAGCCAGACCGCACCAACAATTACGTCGTTCCTAAATGTAACGATTGAAATATGTATACAGATAGTATTTTACCACGAAGGCAGGTTGAAATTATTTTAATTAAAAGTTGTGAATAAATAATGGGAAATGTTTCCTGAGAAACGAATTGAAAATGGAAAACTTTTTACATTTTATTTTAATCAATTCAATCAATCAATTTCACTGTAGAATATATTAAAATCAGGTTTAAATCAATCTATAAAAATTTGGTTGACATTTTGTAAATTAGTCTGAGGTTGCGGGAAATAAAATAAGATAATGAATATTGCTAGACATTTCACACAGCACCATCTCATTCGCTGGCTTTGTGTTATAGGGCAGTAGGGTACCAGAGACCTTACTGAAGTCTCTGGTACCTAATACTCTGGTAGTATGAGTTTTGCACAGTTTCCTGAAACACGTTTCCTTTCATACATTTGACACCTAGCAGTACCCCTGACGGATACTGAGAGGAACTTATTTTTATGGTATAAAGGTAATAGTTTCATACGAAGTCGAACCTGATTTTTGGAATGACTTTGAGTGGTTTGTTGCATTTTGGCAGAACGACTTTAACAAGTCAGCGGTAGTCAACAATCACGTTCTCAAAAACTTTTCCCGTTTGGTATTGTACAAACTCAGTAGAATAAGAAACAACTCAATTTCTACCAAAATACGTCCGACCTCGCGCCTTACACTAGCCCGTGATTGGGATCTCTAAAGCCATTGAAAAATACGATCGGAATAGTGCCATTAGGCACTGAGTGGAAAGCCCGGCCATGCGTCAAACTAGATAATGATTGTAATTTATGATCCATTAAAATTCTATTCCAATGGAACACTCACACGTGATCCAGGATAAGCTTATTTACTGCACTTTAATACGACCGCGACTTGGTTTTGCGTGAGTTAAGGCTGCACGAGTCGTCCGATCCTACTCATCAGCGGGCGCGGCCTAAATGTATGCCATCTCATCTGACATAATAGACACTCTCGCGCGCTTGATGAAAGGCAAATAAATTTATTCGTAAAACGGTCGGGTAAAAAAAATGCGAAAAGACTTTTAGCACAATGATTATTATAGAAAAACTATTGAGAGTATAGTAGTAGAGTATAAAAAGGTTGTATTTTTTAAATTAATTTTTTTTTACGGTTTCGGGTGCATACAGACATAGATAATGACGAGATAAATAATATCAATTTATCTCGTTATTATCTATGTCTGCCTTATCCTTAGTTTTGGATGGTCAATATCATACAGCGTTGTAGTTACCTTTCCACGTTTGTATGAAGAGATGAGCGACTCCTTCAGCCTTAATGACTGTTTCACAGCTTTGAAAGAGAGATATTATAGGTACCCTTCCAGGTTAAAGTATTGTTGTACTCTTTGGGTATATCACCATTTATTACTTTCAATAAGCCTCTTCCCGACAGGCGGCCTGCGGTGGTGGAAGCGTCTGTCTAAGAGAGACTTGCGTCAAAAATCTCTTTTCTGTACTAAAACATCAACGTTAAGGACCCGAAAGAATCGATTCTTAGAATTCATTATATGATATAAGATGAGAAGTGGTGCGTCCAGTCAGATGGCATTAGATGAAGTCTGATATTTGAATTTTTTTTCAATGTTGATTTGCAACAAAAGAGGTACATTTAACTCCTTACAGCGCCCTTACGGTCTCTGCAATCCATTAATAGTATGTAGTTCCATGCGAACTCAGTTATACTTTTGAATGATTTGTTGCATTTCGGCTGTACGAGAGCCAAATTTGACTGTCACGTTCTCGAATATTTTTCCTTTTTAGTATTTTGTAAACTCATACTAGGCGTGCACCTTTAGAAAATATCCGAAAACAAGAACATTATGCATATTACCCTAATAATAAAGGCCATGTTATCGTTTTACCAACGTAATAGCGTGTTCACTGCGGGATTTAATATCGTAGTTCTTTGTTTTGAGAAGATCTTAATAATATTTTATTGGCTGGAAGATCGTGTTTGCAAAGCAATCACAATACTATATTGAATGCGATAGGAGTCGAAAATATATGACACTGGGATATGAGCATTGTATTGTATTTGGAATGATTACTATTCCAAAGTACCTATTTGTGAAATAGATTGCTATTTGATCGGCTAATAAGCCAAACAAAGAAGGAGACTTTTTAAATATTTATTTACATCTCGTTGCATGTGGACAAATGGAACCAACTGGCTATTGATATGAACATCTCTATGAAAAGTGTAGGGAATCTACACAACTAAATATTTTCATCCGTAGTTATTAATGTACAGCTACTATAAAAATTCGAACATCGTAGAGCCCAGAGCGCTGCTACGACTAACGTAGCACTGCTACATAGCTTCTACGAAAAGCGTAGAGCCTCTACGCAGCTACACCGAACCAACGAATGTATTTAAACAAAATTTTAGGTATATAGCCCTTACGTTTTACTTCATACCTTATTACCATTACAAGGGTTGCACCAATTTTAATAATAAAAGTTCAGAAAACTTCGAGAAACGAGGATCAAATTCTGTTTTCGAGAACGTTAGTTTGCATAAACCATCCACTAAAACACCTTCTCCTTTCCGTCGTTGGGGTCAAGGCTTGGTAGGCCAGGACTGGCGGCACTTTTGTGATTTTTAAAATCATCTGAGACTTAGAAAATAGTGTTTAAAATTCTGAAAAAAGATATACATTACTTTAGGATCTAGTCTAGTCAAAATAACATTCAGTTACAAGATTTAATGAACTTCACTCGATAGAAAAAAATCCCAAAGTTACCCCTTTTTCTAATGTTTTTTCAATAATATGACTAGCGAACTACTATTATATTTTAATTTTTTTTGTACTCAACTAAATACACTCAATATTTCTAAACAAATTCGCGGAGTTTGACTTGATAACATTATTTTCTTAATTACTATGTTTAAATAACTACAAAAAACACGAGTGCGGCGGCTTGGCAGCGCGCGTTTTCCCTTACGCCTACTGCTGCAGGAATACCTGGCCTTAAAAAAATTAAACTCGCACACATAGGTAACCGATTATTCAAGAATTATCGCCCATTAGTGTTTTAATAGCACATTAACAAAATCTTAGTGAATATTCCTACTTGATGTTCTATTAGAGTTGTCGTAAGTTGTATACGTGGGTCGGTGTGGAGTACTTATGCGACGGTTTGGAATTAGTTAACAACTATTAGAATAAAATGAACGTATTCTGAATATAAACAATGCTGCGGCACGGATTTTTTGCTACTTTATATAAATTTATATGATATTAGGTTTACCTTTGTTATTGTGGATTCGGTAACTTCTCGCTCAGAAATAATTTTAATTACCTACCTGAAAGAAAAGAAAAAATAAAATGTGTTAAATGGATTGAAAAATAATGGTCCACCTTATTACAAAAACTAACTTGCTTCTTATTTATCCATTAATTAATTCAAAGGGAATTAATTCCACAGGCGACAGGCCACAGGCAATTGCAAAATTATATATAGTGAAGGTATTTCCCAACGGCTGAGAAACCAATTTAAAATTTTAGGAACGACGGCTTCTGGCTTGACGGTGTTTTACAAGAAGACGATATGATAGCGTCTTTTAATAATAATGCTGTGAATACTTTCCAAGGCAGGGATTTTTATATAATATATATAGAAGATTCTTGCTTATTTTTCAGTCGAGATGATGATCGGAGCCAAAAATCATAATTTTAATGGAAGGTGGTTATTGAAATATTATTTTTAGGGACTAGATATAGATAATGAGGCGTGATTATGTATTTCTTATTTCCAATAGTTTATATTAGTTAAAGTAAGGGTGTAAAGAGGTTACTTCTTAGCAGTGTTTAGTTTTTTTCGGACTTGCGTCACTAACAGGAAACAAAACATTGCTTCAAAGCTGTAAATAGTATCAAAGAGAGGGGCTACCCCTGTGTACTTAAAGGAAGACGGGAAATTAGTAATTTTTTTGATGTAGGTAGGTACTAACTAAATGGTCCTGCGCGGCGGCGGGAACCAAACCCGCAACGTTCTGCGTTTAGACGTCCCTTCAGCCACTACGCCCGATCGGCGATCGTCATAGTAATACAGTCATTAGTTAGATTACCGTATAAAGTCTCCTGCCAAAGCCTATCGCTTGCAATACAAAGGCCGTTGTGATGTTATAAGCGCGTTTAGCAGAACATCCGAACATCCTCTGGTGATTAGCCGGTCATTATGCATAATGCCACGGTTCCGCATTTACATAAATACACGGCAATAGGTTGATCGGAACTATGTATATAATATATAAGGTTTGTTTTAGCATGTATAAAGACCGTCCTGTAAACCTTTAGATTGATCCAGCGTCAGATTGGTCCAAAGATATCACGTGTCTTTAAAAATGATCGTCATTTAGGTAGGTTTGGAAGGTTTTTTGACATGTTATTTATTTAGAGAACCGGCTTATTACAGGTTCTCAGCCAGTTACCAATTATTAATTTAATATCCGTCTCAACTTGTCTAATTGATAGGTTTTCCTTATCAAAAACCTTGAAAATTATTTTGATAACTGCTGTCGGCATGTTATATACATAGGTTAGCTATGAGATAAAAGTCTATGAATGTGGCCATAATCTTTCTGCACGAAGTAACATAAACATCTTTGTCACTACGTCCATTAAAACAAATAATTTCTTACTTAAAATAAATACACCTGAATACCAAATATCTTACCAATTACATTTCAGTCGCAAGTCTCAACCAAGATATTTAATTATACAATAGCACTGAGGTATCTCGCTCTGCTTTTCGTTTTATAAACAGTTTCTGTAACTCGAAGACAAAAGAACAATAATTAGACTTTATCGTCATGCTAATATTATGTTGGCAGAACGGATGAAAATATGAAAAAATGTAAATGTTCTTGTATTTAGTGTTACAAAAGTGGTTTCAGGTGTGTAGTACAACTGACACATTTTTTTAACACTTTGTGTGCCCATGACGCCCATCATACAAGGCAACATTGAACTTGTCAGTTTGACATTGACGTGACATCTTGAAGAACTGTTTTGTTTACATTTACTTATATAGGTAGGTATATGATTTTCGTCGTCTTGATAGTGTCTTGTGTTTTTTGTAGTATGTCTGTTTAGTTTTATTATTTTAGTCTCACAAATATAGTTTTAACTCCTGTAGGATGTTATGTAACCCATTGTTTACTTTGCCGACACAACTAATTGTTCCATTATGTCCCTATATTAACACTAGCGAGACGCGTCTCTAGGACTGGGCAGTGTGAGTCGTACTTCATAGTGCCATACCACTATTTTACTTTTGAATTTAAACAGCCGTTACATCCAGTGGTTGAACGTTCATTGTTTTAAAGTTCGCAACATGAATAAATGAGAAAATTATTCAAGAGAGGAATGGGTGGGCTGTATAACTTTGCCAATTTATTTGTTCAGTTCCGCGGTTTGACCAGTGCTGGGTAAGTTAGATTAGTTGGACCGCAAGCAGTTGACTAAAAATAGTGACCACCAATTGACTACATTTTAATATATTGAGTATTGCTTTATTTTTACTTTTATTTACCAGACTATCCTTGCTAACACGCTGTAAGGCTTTTATTAAGTTTGTTCTGTAATCTTAAGTCTATTTTCATCAAAATTTTTGATTCTAGCGGGACTCGAATAATTGAGATTCAAGATTTTCATGTCAAATATTAAACCTTTTTGCAAAGAAGACAATAACCCTATCTGTGTGCTATTTAAAATGACATAATAATAACATTTTCTTTACTTATAAAGATTACCACAACCATTTCATAATGAGGTTAATATATTACCGGGGGAAAAGCCACATAAATAAACAGCAAGAAGCGTAGGCCATGACTGTCGACAGCAGGCACTCTTCACATTGTAATTATTGCAGCCATTTGTGTCTCTCGGCTCGTTGGTTCCGCGTCCTGTTATATCAATCTGATTAGTCTCCGGGCGATAGTGCATGCTTTATGGTCTAACTCTATTCGGGGCTATTGTCATCAAGCCAGTGTAACAGGAAATGAACGCTAACACGGTTGTGTAAAGTCGAGTTTCAAAATACGGTCGGCCAAAGAAATACCTCCTCCAGAGAACAATGATGAAAAGTAATAATAGTCATTATGCAAAAGGTCAAAAGGACCTAGTCATCATTGATGCTATGCTGCGTTAGGCCAGAGAATCGCACTCACACTAATATTATAACGTGAAAGTTTGGATGTTTAGATGTATAGATGGAGGTTTGTTACCTCTTCACGCTAGTACTACCGAACGGATTGGGCTGAAATTTTGCATTTAGGTAGTTTTAGACCTGGAATAAAACATACTTTTTATCCCTTAAATCAGTTCCCATGGGATAGAAATAACCATAAAACGTGTCCACAGAAACGACGCGTGCGAAGCCGCAGGCTAAAACTAGGTTCAAATAATACCTAAACTGCAGTGGGTGTAGATATGAATCATGGAAAACTTATGAAAACAAAATCATTCCCAAAGTTAAAACTGATTAATTACGTGTGCGTTGCTTTCGGTTTACCAAAAAAATACTTGCCCTGGATACCATATTTAAATAAATAGCCTGGCCCACAAGATCAAGGTATGTTAAGCCGAAGTTTACCACTTTTACTCGCTTCCCGACGTGCATCAGGACATTTATGTGCAAGTTAATGTCAGTTATAATCCACACAAGTCACAAAAACAAATACGCAGACAGCTAAGAACAAGATAGAGACGAGCCAAAAGGAGGCCATAACTAGATGTTTGCGGGAAAAATCCCGATAAATGATTCGCTGACGTGGACTGCAATTCAATCAAAACTCCGCAGTAGTTGAGAATGTTGACGCATCCTGAACTACTCGAAAGTACACTCAGTAGAACCCAATAACGCTAACGTTTGTGTTGTGGATTATAAAATACAGTCTACCCAGTGAAATTTAACTCATACAATTTTTAACCAAACCGAAACCAAAACGCTGCCAAAAATGTATTTCTTTATGCAGTAATTATTTGTAGAGTTCCAGTCATGTTGGCCGACTCATGGTAAGCGTTGACTCACTTCTGTGATCAAAATTATGTGACTCGGCCAACATTGACTTGCACCAGAGGCGAATAAGGCTCTGGGAGTGACTCTAGAAAACCCCTGATGTCCAATCTATCAATCTATGGTTATTATATACTACTACTTTTATCTTTTTTTATTCCATCTGTTCAATACCGCTATAAGTTCTTCAAGTTGACTGTACAATTCGAGCAAATATGTGGTCGATCGTCAACTGCCGCTGCTTGCACTATAATCTAGAATGTCTGCACGTCCTTAGATAAGATACGAAAGTGTATATGATTCTCTGCTTTTGTTTTACGACGTTAGTTTCCTGATGTACCTTCGTTATGATCATGATATCCCGGTCTATTATATGACCCAAGTTTTAGGAGCTTACCCATCTTAGAGCGTATTTTTATATAACTGCATAGTGTAGATACATATACAGATATTGTACGTTTAATGTTGGTAAGTTCAGTTTAAAGTTTGATCATCTTGAGTCAGTCAGTTTTATTTTTTACCTGCGACAGAACGGAGACGGTATATGCGTTTGGAGTGAGATGATGTTTATGCTTCAGATTATGAGACGGTAACTTTCGTCAAGTAGTTATTATATAAGCTAAGATTGTTCGAAACATGGAATGTAGAATGCCCTTTCAACAATTCCTTATACAATCATATTGTATCAATATTGTTGTGCCGGTATCAGGGCATTCGTTGCGCGAGCTTATATTGTAATTCCACACATCAGGATCGAATACGTGAAACATTCCTCGACTCAATCAAATCGAATAGCTATGGAGAATATTGCTGTCGGTTGATGATTTACAAAATACCACGCTCGATTATTTGTGGAAAAGAAAAAATTTAATACAAAAGTCAGTAAATTCGTTTTAATCAGAGATCGCAATTGATAAGCCTAAACGGCAGTAAACCTACTTTATGTGCGCGACGAAACTAAATAATACAGACAAAGATACTGAACATTCTATACCATCCCGCACCATTTTGAACTTTAGCATGCTTCAAATTAGAGTTCAGAGGATGGAAAAACGAGAAAACGGTTAATGCTGTACTGGGAGTTTAGTTGCAGACTCATTAAAGACTGGTCTATCGCCGATATATTTTTATTGTGTACATTGACGCATTGGTCCGGGCCTCGGGGTACTACTTCTGAATCGGATGACCCATTAGGAAGTTTGAATAGTTGCAGTTTTTCTCTTTTGTAAACTTATATTTAACTTGCCGTGTACCGTTTGTATGTGTGGGGTCCTGCATTTAACCCCCACAAATATACTGGCAGCAAACTATTCTTTTACAGAAGACCCTGTTCATCCAGCTGTGGGCATGCATCGCGCGCATGCACTGCGCGCGTGCACCGCGCGAGCACCGGGACACGAGACCGGTGACGCTTACACCAGACGAAGGAGGCGGCGACGACAGCCCACGCGGAGCGATTCCCGTCTTCACGACACTCCATCGGCTGCCAAGCTTCGGTTCACTCGCGCTCATTAGCTCTTGTCTCTTACTTTCCTCGTCAATACTTATTAATTTTTATTTCATTATAAAGTACCTAAGCTTTTCCTTCATTAAACGCGCTCATGAGCTTTCGTATCTATCCTATCGTTTCTTCTTTCTTCACGCGGCGAGGAGCCACACACCTACACCGGAGGCAGCCATAAATTGGTGACCTTTCGACTTTGAAGACGCGAAGTTTTCGGAAAATTTTGCCGGAAGAATTGAACGAGACGAAGAACAAAGAAGCACACGCCACGCCGGAATAACGGCGTATTGGAAGATTCGGAGTTGGTGTTCAAGAAATTTCGAGAAGGAATTCGCAGTTTACGCTTCACCCGCATAAGGCCGTATTGGATTTCACGCAAGTTTTTAAATATTATTTTTTTTGTCATGTCAGAAGGAGCTCAGTCTAGCGCTTCTACATCCAAATCTTCCACAGATTTGAAAGACGCCCTTATGGAATTGCTAGGGAAAAATGTTGACCAAGTCCGTGTTAAAGTACCACCATTTTGGGGCGACAAACCCGCAGTATGGTTCGCTCAAATAGAAGCACAGTTTGAGTTAGCTAGAATTACCACAGATGCCACTAAGTATTACACCGTAGTAGGTAACCTTGATGCCCAAGTTATTGCAGAATTGGACGATATAATTGCAAACCCGCCCGCCACGGATAAATATAGAAAATTAAAAGACGAGCTAATTAAGCGTTTGTCAGCTTCACAGGAAAAGAAAGTGCGCCAGCTCCTGGTACACGAGGAGCTGGGCGACCGCAAGCCGTCAGCTTTCCTGCGTCACCTGCAGAGCCTAGCCGGTCCAGGGGTCCCAGAGGACTTCCTGCGCACGATCTGGACGAGCCGGCTGCCAACCAACCTGCAGACGATTGTGGCTTCGCAGGCCGACACATCCATGGAGGCGGTGGCATCTCTGGCTGACCGGGTGATGGAGATCGTCCCGGGGAACCCGGTAGCCCAGGTAGCCAGCACATCAGCGGCATCGCCGGACTGTTTTGAGGTAATGCGCAAAGAAATAGCTACTCTTACTCAGAAACTGGGCGAGTTGTCCAATAGAATGGATGGTGGTTCCCGCAGCAGAGGTGGCTTCAGAAGGAGGGGGAACGGTAATAATAGGAGATTTAACAGGTCTCGTTCCCGTAGCCGGTCCAGATCTCGGCCCTTCAAGACTGAGAACGGCAGTCCCATCTGCTGGTACCATGCTAAGTACAGTGACAACGCGTTGCATTGCGATCAACCTTGTAACTACACAACCAACAAGCAAGCGGAAAACTCCAGAGCCAGTCGCTAAAGACGGAGAGCGACTGCTGCAGTATTTCCAGCCGTCTATTTGTCACAGATCTCCACTCCAAGAAACATTTTCTCGTAGATACTGGTTCGGATTTATGCGTCTATCCTCGCAGCTACCTCCGCGAGCGCCGCGCCAGAGTCAACTACGATCTTTCAGCAGCGAACAGTACTACCATATCTACTTATGGCTACTTACCCCTGCAACTGAACCTTGGACTGCGGAGAGACTTCAGCTGGAAGTTCATTGTCGCGGACGTGTCGAAGCCAATCATTGGGTATGATTTTCTTTCATTTTACAACCTCATGGTCGACTGCCGCAACAACAGACTGGTTGACAGTGTTACCAACCTATCAGTTCCCGCAGCAACAGCGATTTCAATTGGTATACCCAGCGTTAAGGCCCTCGCTGGTTCATCGGAGTACCACGAGTTACTGAGGCAGTACCCCGAGATAACCCGACCGGCTGGCACTCATCGACAGGTACAACACTCAACAGTCCATTTTATAAATACTACACCTGGACCACCTGTATTCTGCCGACCTCGAAGACTCGCACCTGATCGCCTCAAGATCGCGAAGGCAGAGTTCGAGGCCATGCTCAAAGAAGGAACTGCTCGCAGTTCCAGTGGACCATGGGCATCACCACTTCACCTCGTGCCCAAAAAGGACCAGACCTGGAGGCCATGTGGTGATTATCGCGCACTAAACGCGCGCACTGTTCCGGATAGATACCCAGTCCGACACATACAAGATGTATCACAATTGTTGAGCGGATGCACTATCTTCTCCGTCATTGACTTGGTGAAGGCTTATCAGCAGATTCCAGTCAACCCTGACGACGTGGAGAAGACTGCTATATCGACGCCATTCGGTTTGTTTGAATGTCCTTTCATGTCCTATGGCCTTCGCAATGCCGCACAGACCTTTCAAAGGTTCGTCGATGGTCTCGTGAGGGGGTTAGACTTCTGTTTCCCATACATAGATGACATACTCATTGCTTCCCGGAACAAGACAGAACATGTAGAACATCTTCGCATATTGTTTTCTCGCCTGAATGAAAACGGCGTAGTCATCAACGTACAGAAATGCATCTTTGGTCAACCCCAGGTAACTTTCATTGGTTATTCTGTCTCAGGAGATGGTTTGAAACCACTCGAGGATAAGGTACAGGCCATACAGAACTTTCCTCCACCTCAGACAGTAAAAGGCCTCAGAAGATTTTTAGGAATGCTGAATTTCTACCGACGCTTCCTGAAGAATACAGCTGAGTTACAGGCGCCACTCAATGATCTCTTGGTCGGTAACGACAAGAAAGGTTCTAAACCCATTTCCTGGACTCCTAAACTCCTAGGTATTTTCAAGCTTTGTAAGGAGAGCCTCTCGGATGCAGTCATGCTGGTCCACCCAGTTCCAGGAGCGAAACTAGCACTAGTCACTGATGCATCGAATGTTTCTCTAGGAGCCGTGCTTCAGCAGCGTGTTGAAAATGCTTGGCAACCCCTAGCATTTTTCTCAAAGAAGATGAGTCCCACACAGCAACGCTATAGCGCCTATGATCGTGAACTTCTTGCCGTGTACGAGTCGGTGAAACATTTCAGACACATGGTAGAAGGTCGTCACTTCACGATATTTACGGACCATAAACCGCTTATATTTGCATTTCAGCAAAAAGACCAGAAAGGTTCGCCTCGTCAAATCAATCATCTTTACTTTGTTTCGCAGTTCACGACAGACGTACAGCACATCTCCGGTCAAGAAAATGTCGTCGCGGATACTTTGTCCCGGATAGAAGCTGTCAGCGTGCCGGTAGACATCAAAGATCTCGCTTTTTCACAGAAAGACGATCCTGAGCTACAGTATCTTCTGAAGGGTAATACTTCCCTGCAGCTCGAGAAGGTAACACTTTCTGACATACCTATTTACTGCGACGTGTCCATGCAGAAGCCACGTCCTTTCGTAGCAGCTGCCCATAGAAGACAAATTTTCGAGACGCTACACAGCCTGAGCCACCCAGGAGCCAAAGCTTCCATGAGATTGGTTAGTGAACGTTTTATTTGGCCAGGCCTCAAGAAAGATATTCGTGTTTGGGTCAGAGAGTGCGTTCCATGTCAAAAATCTAAGGTGACGAGGCACACGATAGCTCCTGTCGGAAATTACGGCCTACCTGATGCAAGATTTTCCGAAGTCCACATCGATTTAGTTGGTCCTCTTCCCGTTTCCTCAGGTTTCAAATATTGCCTGACTGCGGTGGATAGGTATACCAGGTGGCCAGAAGTAATCCCTCTTTCTGATATTACAGCCGAGACTGTCACACAAGCGTTCCTGTCGAACTGGATATCCCGCTACGGGTGCCCGAAGAAGATCGTCACGGACCAAGGCAGGCAATTCGAATCCCGACTATTCCACAGCTTAGCCAAGCTGTGCGGCATCAAACTCGCAAGGACAACGGCCTATCACCCTTCGTGCAACGGCATGATCGAGCGCATGCATCGCACTATGAAGGCAGCTATCATGACTCATGGCGGTAAGGACTGGATTTCTTCTTTACCCATAGTCCTACTTGGACTTCGAACCGCCTGGAAGGAAGACCTGCAATGTTCCTCGGCAGAGCTGGTATACGGAGAACAGCTACGCGTTCCTGGTGAATTTTTCACGCCGTCTTCTACTCAGGTTGAGTATCCCGATTTCATTACCCACTTGCGCCAGAAGATATCCCAGCTACGTCCCAGCCCAGCTGCTCATCACGGACAACACAAGGTGTTCGTGCACAAGGACCTAGCCAGTACATCACATATATTTTTAAGGCAAGATATATTACGTGGATCACTTGAACCACCCTATACAGGCCCGTATAAAGTTATTTCTAGAAACGCAAAGACTATAGATATTAAAATTGGAGAGAAAGCTGTAAAAGTTTCTATAGATAGAGTTAAACCTGCTTTTATAAGTCAGAATGACATAGAAACTCCGCTGAATTCAAGTCCCTCAGCTGATACTGCGCCGCAAACGGAAGTTCCAATTTCAAGCCCAGATACGAGTCCTTTACGTACTACAAGATCGGGCCGGATAGTAAAACCTCCGGTTCGCTTCAATACTCCGTATTATTCGTAAGGGGGTCCTGTGGGGTCCTGCATTTAACCCCCACAAATATACTGGCAGCAAACTATTCTTTTACAGAAGACCCTGTTCATCCAGCTGTGGGCATGCATCGCGCGCATGCACTGCGCGCGTGCACCGCGCGAGCACCGGGACACGAGACCGGTGACGCTTACACCAGACGAAGGAGGCGGCGACGACAGCCCACGCGGAGCGATTCCCGTCTTCACGACACTCCATCGGCTGCCAAGCTTCGGTTCACTCGCGCTCATTAGCTCTTGTCTCTTACTTTCCTCGTCAATACTTATTAATTTTTATTTCATTATAAAGTACCTAAGCTTTTCCTTCATTAAACGCGCTCATGAGCTTTCGTATCTATCCTATCGTTTCTTCTTTCTTCACGCGGCGAGGAGCCACACACCTACACCGGAGGCAGCCATATATGTATTGATGTTTAATTCCTGTGAGACGGAAAAATATCCGTCGTTTTAGGACAAACTTCTTTCTCCGGTTTAGCTTGCGCTTTTGTTGGGGTAGGAAGGTAAGCTTACTTCACTTAGATTATCGAGCAAATCTACGGGCTTAAGTTAGCCTACGAAACAGAAAATTTAATTTAGCTCATGCGGGTAAGCGGATCCGTTTAGACCGCAGCAGAAAGCTTCCGAGTGTGGACTATTAAACAAGTAATTACAAAAGCGAGCAGCGCCGTTGTGGCGGCCAGTAAGTTATGTTATGACATCGTAAATTTGTCGGTTGTCAGCATCTTAGGCGAGACGGCCGTGGTCTGATTAGCCGTGGCTGGGTGCATCGTGCTTTAGGTTATATATATTATATTACCTCTTTATTAGTAATAGTTTTTTTTTGCAGAATGTGCGAGGTGTTTTCGGTAATTCTAATCTGTATCTAATGAACCACCATTAATATTCTGTCTATGTTTAATAAAAACGGTGCAGGCGTTCAAATGTTAGGCTCAAAATAAAATCTTTGTAACCGGGGATTTGACCATTTTTGTAAAGTTATCTTGTTCGCAAAGACAAATGACAAACTGACTTGGAGCTTGATAGTAATCAAGCTCCAAGTCAGTTTGTCATTTCTAAATAATTCCACTGGACTAAAACTTATTAATTCAGGGCTCTCAGAACAATGAAACTGAGACTCACTACATCCGCATTCATTAGTGCGGGCCCTCCTAAAATACTCGCCCTTTTGATTAGTTGATAGTGAATTGCTTAATCATTGTTTTTTCTGGAAAAGAGACACTTTATTTCGTTTAATTAGATCTATGTTCAAATCATTACTCTAAGTGATTATCTATATATATAAAAGAAAGTCGTGTTAGTTACACTATTTATAACTCAAGAACGGCTGAACCGATTTGGCTGAAAATTGGTGGGGATGCAGCTTAGAACCAGGAGACGGACATAGGCTATGTTTTATCCCGGAATTACCACGGGAACGGGAACTACGCAAGCGAAGCCGCGGGCAGCAGCTAGTGTATAATATTTCTTAGTTGTGTACTGTTTGGGGAAGGCCCGTTCTGCAGTGTACATAATTATGAGGATGCAGTCAACATTATTAAATAATAATTAATTCTTGAAAATTATTTTTGTAAGTTAGGTGACAATCCTGAATTCCAAAACAGATTTGACTGCAAAATTTAAAATTGTGGACGTTGTCTACGAAACTTATTAGTTACGTCTGATGACAGTACCTACTTGAAACATGACGTCAAGCGACGCACATTTTAGCACATTGCGCTATACTTGGCAAAAGCAGCACAAACTACAATTTCTCAAACCCATAAAGCTTATAGCGATTTATTGGAACTCTTTCCAGCAGGTTCCCTCATTTCTTTTTAAAATTATAAGTGGGTGCTTGGGTTTTCCAGTTCATGAAAGTTCTTTAATAATGTATGACATGGTCAGCGAAACTTAGCCACATGTGCGTTCAGTGTTATGTTAGCGTGAACGTGTTAATTTTTTTTTGTATATTAAATTGTAAACTAGTTATTATCGTTAGAAATTAGTGATCAAAAACGCCTCCCTTGATGAAAAGATTATTTATTTTTATTAATTTCAGCCCATGTCATCCCACTGGAGAGGAAAACGCTCTCCCATATGGCTGTAGTCAGGCATAAAATAATGTGATCAGTCCCGTTCCCTTTTCCAAGATTGGCCACGATGTCGCTGCAGATGCCTAAATGACTTGTAATTTAACAAATATGCCCCCTGCCCCCTTTAGCGGAACGTACCTATTGGTAGTCAAAGAACCCAAGTAGGCAAGACAAGTATGCCGTATGTCACGACTACCTTCAAACGGATGTTACAAGACGCTGACTAATATTATTTTTACGTGGATTAGTAAAACCAAGTGGCGATCACAATAGGCCTATCATGGCCGCAGTAATACGAAAGCAACCAAAAGCAAATAAAAAAAATAGTAAAACTTGAATATCTAATAGAGTTTAGTTAACCCTAGATATTGTAAAATTTTTACAAAACCTATACCCAACGTTATCAAACGTTGGCTTTATGTCATAAAGTGTTGTATCAAAAGTATGTATTTCACCTAGGTTACTACAAAAAAAGTTGACAAACCAAAATAACTCAGCTAATTCCCACAATAACCAGCACGTTAGCTGTAGGTTAACTAAATGTAGGTTAGTTGTAAGCTAACAATGCCATTATTTCTCGAGTCAGCCATTATTTAGTTCGGATGAGTTTAGTGGTGCTTAGCACTGTTTGTTCTGAGGAAGTGCACATGTTGAACGTAATCGTAGCCATTTTAAATCTACAAATGAATAGGGTGGTCGAAACTAAATGCACTTACGTTGTTGATTATGGAGTCGTTAGAAGGGTTTTATCTGTGTTTCATTGTTTTTTGTGAAGACTTTTTGTGAATACCATTATCGCTTCGATTTGTATGGTGCCGTGAACCGGTATACTAAGCCGACGGTTGCTGGTTCGATTTCCGTAGCGGGTCAAACAATGTTGCAGGTGTTTCGTTTCTGTGTCTGTGTGTCATTAGTTTGATACTGTTGGTGAAAATAATTTTATGTTTCAATATTTTCAGGTTTCGGACATAATTTCATTAAAAAAATATCGCAAAAGTTACTAAAATAAGCGGCATCGTAATTTTGATTGATTGGCTATTCGGGTCGTTTTTTTAGCGCAATTCTGTACTCTTTCATGTAAATAAGTAAAATAAATGTATATACTTAGTCAAATATAGTAAAATAAATGTTTCATTTCTGAAAAGTTCAAGCGATTGCCCCAACACACTCGAAGATGGGTCTCACTCAAAGCATGTTGCGAGGACAATAAATATTGCCGGAACCCTTGTCAACTGGAATCACGGTCGGTGTTTTGTACACTGTAATTTAATTTTCGTCGATATTGTTTACGATTTTTACGCGAAGAATTGCAATACTTTGGAAGTGAACATTAATAATGTAGTTATTATATGACTATCTGTCCGTACAGATAACGGTCGAATTCATGTGTGAACGACGCGACGGTGAACAAAAAACTAACACACCTGGTTTTTATGATTAAATCTAAAACAAAGACAAACAAATAAATAAAAACAGAAATAGTATTTACAATTGAGCTAAACGCAGACTGTTGCAAACAATCTACAGGTAGCTCAACTGATCTAAATCTTTATTATAAATAGTTATTTTGCATAATGTTTAAGAGCTACGTGTAGATTGTTTGGAACAGTCTGCAGTTAGCTCAATTGTTTCAATTGTGAATACTAGTTGCAATTTTTTTCTACTTGATTGTAATTTTCTTTGTAAAGGGGAGAACCTAACGGGTTTGGTTGTCAAGTTAGGCCTAGATCTCAGTACTCACGGGATCCCTTAGTTATTAAAATGGGTTCAAAAACGTGCAAGCAATTTATTACCTCACCTTTATTACATACCTAAAATCCTCTCTGCTTAAATATATTTTTTTATGAGAAGATTTCTATTCAGAATATTTGCTGGTCGTAAATTCTTTCCCTCTAGAATGGGGTCTTTTGAATTCTGGGTATCTCAACATCTTTAATAAAAATAAATTGTCCGAGAGCGTAAATGAGTAGTTTTTCATTTTATTTATGAGAAGCGTAAAGCGTTTGGGGTAGAAATGGATTTATATAAATTACTAGTTGTTACCCGCAACACGGGCTCCCGTTTTTCGTCCGTACATGCACTACCAATTGCCTTTCAAACTCTCTGATTGCTTATATAGAAATGATTCGTATAATTTAGGTTCTTCTGAGATCACCGTACAAACAACAGGCTCTAAGTTAAGTTAGTTGTTATCATAATATCCCCGGCCAAGGGATTATTATTATTCGCTTTCGCGCTCGGCCTCTCCAATTAGCCAGTGATATACGGCCCGCCATCGGTGTTACTCTCGTTTTCTTTTTGCTTGAGTTATTCTTGGTTTGTCTTTCATTTATATTGATTAGACGCGTCAGATGGACCACTGTTTTCCTTTGTAAAACTGTTTCATGTTTCCCCTAAAACCTACTCTAGCAGTCAACGCAAGATATAAGTGCACTGATAGCACTCGTATATTCAGGGTTAAAGTATGTTTTAGTCGTCAGCACCACACATACTATGTCCACTGCTGAACATGCCTCCCCAAACAAGGGGGTTGTGCAATAATCACCACGCTTAGCACTTGCTACCAACCCACTTGGGTTGGTGATCGCAGTAGAGGTGTTCAAATTTAATAACCCATTACACTGTGTTTTAATATTCTTCTTAAATTATTTGTTAACGATCAAAAACAAAGAGTGAAGAACCCTGATCGCCAACGTAGCTAGCTAATAAAGCTCTGATCTAATCGTGACAAAAATCTGAGGTAAATTAGCCACAGGTGTCTCAACCCAATAATTTTTGACATGTATCTATGTATGTAGTCCGGTTAAGTTAATTGTAACCGGACTACTGAGACTACACCATACCACTCAGTCAAATCAAACAAGAAAAAATAATCTTATCGCTAGTCCTAAGTGACAAATTGACCTACCATTAGTGGCTCATTTCCCCTGAGCCTTAGATAACCTCTACGCCACCTGTAAATTCAGCAATTATCTTCATTCACTTTCACGCAAGTTCTTTCCAATTACCCGGTGATGAATGCCCCGGACTCGGCAGTTCTCGTATTCTTTTTGATTGTGTTCTTCCAATATTGCCCGTTCATCTGAATTCAAACGGTTCAGTTTATGATTGGATTCATTTTTGCATGGTTTTGCGCAGTTGGCACTGATTTTTAGCTGAGAGTGCTGCCAACGACAACGTTTTGCGGCAAACTAATCCCGCGTTAATAAGACTTTGATGTGACCATCTATGGATTATTTTCTATTAAGTAACGAAAGAATTTTCAAAATCGGTCCATTATTGACGGAGAAATCGACGAACGTACTTATAAACCATACCTAGACCAAAACATAGAACCTCCTCCTTTTTTCGCAGTCGGTTTAAAATCCAGTACACAGAAAAATTAAGAAAATCCGTCATCGCATCTCCCAAAACACTATTTCGCCAATAATTTACTCGTAATTAGCATACATTGCTATCTAAACAAGCACTCGCGAAAAAACACACAATCTTTTTTATTCCGGTTGGTTTCCTACGGAATAAGATTTTTTATCCAATATCTCTTTTGATTCTGAACGTGATTTTCTCATCGAGGGATGACTCAGTGTGTTTCTTTGGAGCATGAAATATAATGTTTTTGCAACGTCTACGCTTCTTGATATTGTTATTTCGTGATTGGGATTCAATTTATTTTGAGAATGAAAAAACGCCTGACCCTTTTTTAATGGAGTTTTAATAGATATTTATATGCCCTGGTAGCACAGCTTGTATAAAGTGGATACCAGATGCATGTCATTATTGTTGTTCGAAAGAAACGTAACTATTTTACTGACCTTGGATACCTAACTCATAACTCATTTATTATACCTATTTGCAGACCATACCTACTTACAAACATTTGTCTCGCAACGGGAGTCAAGGCCGCTACATTGAGCAGACCCACTGCGCGACAGAGATCGTCGAAGCACAAAAAGGAATAAATATTTTATCGACGCGTTTTTTACATATAACTTTTCAGTTTTAGGGTGAGAGCGCACAAGTGCAATTAGGAGGCGTTTTCCAAAAAATAAAATCTCTATGGACCTTAGAACTTAAAGATCATCATCATCATTTTAGCCTTGTAGGTATAGCTAACTGTTGGATATTGGCCTGCTTTTCCTTTCACCAGCCTTTTCGGTCTTGTGTTTCCTGTATCCACGTAGGTCCTGCGTTTCTGATGATATGGTCAACCCATCTTGCGAGCGGAACCCAATAAATAAGATAAAATGTTTATTTCGAAGTCTTAGGTAATATAAAAATATTTCTTATTAATCTCGGAGATACAGATTTAGATGGCAGGAATCTTTTGCGAAAAGGGAAAGATGTCATGTCAAACTTCACGTGGTCTATCTATGCCATTTTTAATTTGACAGACTCACGCCAAAGCACCCTCTCAGTCTGGACGAACAATTTTTAAACTACCTTTTTTAATGGAGAGTTCTCTTTGAACATAATAGTAAAAACTAAAAACTAACTACGATCACGGATATCTACATCAAACCAGTTTTAAAATACTGTAATTAACAATTACCTAACATAAAAACAAACGACACGTCTGCGTCCGTCCGTGATTCAATTCGCCAAATCCTCCATTGTATCTGAACGGGCTCACATTTGACACACACTCTGTGTAGATCAGGGGCAAATGTTCAATATTTTTTCCATGTTGATTTGATGTGTACATTATAGATATATAATGATTGGACTCAATAATTCGAAATGTAATATTGAGCCGGAATTTAAACTCATATCTTTTATTGACAGTAGGCATTTTTTCTAACGTCTTAGAAGCTTTGCATGAACGACTTAGACAACATTTGTCTAAGATAGAATAGCCAAATATGACATTAAATGCCTACATACATATGAGGTATCATAATGGCCTATTGCCCCTCAGACTAGTTTATAGCTACCACATGCGACCGACAATAAAGCTTGTTTAGACAACATTTGACAAACGCGACACGAGCTCGCGAATACCCGTGTCAATGCTGCCTTATTCAATAGCGAATGCAGCTGCTGACTGTTTGCGATTTACCGTTCTATTTTCTTACTTGTAGGGTTTTTCAACTAAAATGTTGCACTTAGTTTTGCAGTAGTCTGTATAACAATTTTCTTGCTACGAGGTGTAGCCCTCTACGGCGTAGACCTGCTACGGCGTAGACTAAGTGCTACGAGCAATTCGTAGAATTCGTTGTCATAACGTTTACAACTAAAGCAAAACCACAAAGCAATTTCATCTATTTTATAACTAGGTTATAGTTTCTGCCCACAGCTTAGCACGCGTTGTTTCTATGGAAACGTTTGAATGTTATTTAATGGTAATTCATGGGAACTATTACAAAATAGCGGAGTTAGTGTTTCTGAATTCAAACAGCCTCATTCACTCAATTTATTCCTAGTTCATTCTTTATTTTTCTCCATTCTAATAACAGCATGTTCATTGCCGATTAATTAATTAGTGATTGAACAGACATTAAAGACCAGTTAAAATTTTTGTAAAACAAAAGTGTGTATTGAAATTTAAGAATGGTATTAAAACAGTTGATAAGCGTTTTTCTCTCGAAATTAGAAATTTAAAATTAAATTGCGCAGAAATGAAAACTTTAAACTTCTTTATAAACCTGAATCGAAGTTCATATATTTATGAACGGCCAGTCGTGCTCAACCTTAAGTGCGGCCTATTTCAGTGCAAAATCTTTAGCTTAGGAAACAATCACCATAACAATAAACAATGCCTAAAAAGGGAAAATGGAATTTAACAGAATCACGGATAACTCGGTTACCTCGACGCCTACTGCTCGCTACACCAGGAAATCGGCACAGAATATCTACTACAATCCTGTGGAAGTTTCACTCAGAAAAAATCTTCGCTTATTTACAAGATGGATAAATCAAAGTAGCAGTAGGATAAATCAAAGTTCCAGAGGAACGGTATTATCTTCCTTCTGAGTGGTTTTAATACCTCCACTGCCTTCACTAACTCGTCTGTCAAGCGTGGTGATTCAAAACCCTGTCGTTTGGAGTGGCATGTTCAGCAATGACCGTATTGAAGTGTGTTTCTTTTAATTTTTGTCAGGGCTACCATCTTGAAATAGTTTGGGGAGTTTAGGTGAATAGCATTGACTGATCGCTTGTTGAATGAACGAATTGATTTCTGCAGTTCATTCTTAAAGAATGTGGATTTGTAAGTAAGTACTCTAGTAGGTACTCATAAGAATAAATAATCTATGGAGAGCAAAAGTTTCCTAATATTGAATAACCGATGAAGGTCAACGAAGTATAAAAACTTGTAAGGTCAAAAGAAATATATTAAAGAACTATCGTACACAAGTAGAAGACAGCAAAGAGTGAAAAAGAAAAATATTGCTCGGAAACCCGAATGAAAGCGGCCGAAAATTGTGCCATTATTTATAGAAAATTGGGGTAAGTTAGCAACAGAAAGTTCCCAGAACTTAGGGAGTAGAGCAGTCAGATTGCTTAGTTTTTTTCAACTTATGTAGGTTTGTACGAAGTGTCGTAACAGTTTTGTTATTTATTTGTTTTTTAGGCACAAACAGTCCCATAAAAACTTGACTATTTACTGTTTTGCAAAAGAGTGTCAAAAAACCCGTAACGATATGTAGTATCTATTCACAGCTATTAAAGATATTTCGTTACTAAGTTAGCTAATTTGTTTATAATCTTTCATATTTCAATTAATTCGAAAAATGAGGGTAAATGCCTGCTAAATAATTGTACGATCAATAGCTGTCGTCAGTTTATACAACGAATTACTTTTATCTCTATGTAGTTCTCAGTCAACTAAAATTTAATGTTACGATTATTTCAATAACGAGTGTAACGAGTGTAATGAGAGTTCAGTGTACGTAGCAAGCGGCACAAAAATGTTTGCTCGCTCTACCCATCCCTTCTACCTTCCATGTAATGTGCTAATCAGGTGATGAATTTGTATCTATAGTCTATCAAAGTTTATTGAATATGGATTACGAAGATAATCTCTCTTCTCCGGAACCAGGTGATCCGCCATCCACCAAGTTAGTGGCTAATCCTTCTCAATACATCTCAAATGCTCGATTCAGGTAAACTTTATTGTTTGTGGCCCGATTGTGATTTAAGGCTGATTGAAACAAACTTTAGGTTGAACGAGTTAAACCGTGAGCTTAAACCGTGCTGTAGCGGGACGGAAACATTTAATAAATACTTCTACTTTGATCCCGGAAATTAAAGTGCAGTGTTTCCGTTCCATAATCAAATAATTCAAAAATGTTTTTTCTTTATAACGCGGCTAACACCACTGGGCGTTACTAGTAGGTAAATAAACATGACAAATACCTGTGAATAGTGAATTAGATGGAATTAAATTTTTAATATCAATTAGGATGAATTTGAAGTAAGTAATTATGTTATCACACTACCACACTAATATTATCAATGCGAAAGTTTGGATGTTTAAATGTATGGATGGATGTTTGTTACATCTTCACGCCAAAATTACTAAACAGATCGTGCTGAAATTTTGCATAAAAATACTTCTGTGCGTGAAATAGGACATGGACTACTTTTTATCCCATAAATGTGTTTCTGTGGGTTATTAAATGTTTCCATTGAAACAACGCGTGCGAAGCCGCGGGCAGAAACTAGTTATTAAATTAGTCAGTTCTTAGGAAACGGAAATCAAACTTATTTTATCTTAGGAAAACTGAAATTCACACCAAACACTTCCCACAATCGAATTCAATATTCCTTTTCAGTACAATCATCTTAGTTTAAGTGCCTACCATGTAAACTTGAGAAAATGAACATTTCGTTTATTATAATTATCTTAGGCGTAATATCTCGCGAGCCATATCAGAAGCACAAGCTAGTGCAGTATTTTTAATGTGAAACTTTTCGTTACTCCTCGCTTTTGATCTCTTTTGTGAGTGAAACTGGAGCAATTACGATGAATATACATGTGGCCGTAAAACTTTAACAAGTTGCTCGGTACTTAAGTACATACTTGATTTTCGGCTTAGTGATTTTTACTTTTACTTTGTTAGTAGGGAGTAAAGAAAACACAGAGATCTAAACATTAACAAAAATTATACAATAGAATTTGGATTTTGTACCTTGTAAACCCTTAATGGCTCGTCGGGGTACTTCGGTACATTCTTCACTTAATTTAACTCAGGACAAGTACTGCTTCTATACTTCTCTATCTCCTAAGTTGACTGCTAATTAACATTCGATAGCTGTCATTAAGTAAATTGATATGAAATTCTATGGAACACAGTTCAAAGAGACAGCAATTACAATAACGACAGCAATCGATTAAATTGGCACCTTAGACAAACGATAAGAAACGCTTCTAGTTAATCAGCCAGTAACATCTACTGCTAATTATAGGCCTCTTGTATCACTATTCTAACTTCTTAATCGGACCAATAACATAAGTAAATGCTTGCACTACGCACATCTATACTGCAAAATCTGTATCAGGTCGTATGTAGGTAGGTACTTTACTTAGCTCAAATTTTCACTGTGAATGTGAGGAAAAGCGCAGTGAGTATGTACCTATACAAAGACAAACTAAAGTTACTGATAGGTTCGCTTACGCTGAACTACGTGTGCTGAATTAATTATGACGAATCCAATAGTGTGATTTTCTTCGTAAATAATTGTATTGGCACAGCCGTGAGGGAATGAGCACACTAATGAGATTGATTTTAGTACCATGTCACTATAAAATACCTTACTAGACGAGCGTGCTCTGTGCGCTCCTTATTATGTCAAGATACCAAAGTTAAACCAACTGTACTTTAACTGATTACGGCAACACCTCTGCAGCATGCAGGTTCAGTTCACTCTAGCAACATTAAAGTGCAAGAAACTCCAATAATTTGGATGGGTATCATAACGAATTAAACGATAAGGTTGGCATTAGGCACAGTCCTTCACACACACAGGACTCTGTCGTTGTTGCTTGGCGGTCTCTGTGTCAAAGTCGAGTAATTGTTGTGGTGTCGATTGTCTCGTGGAGAGACGAAACTATGTAGTTGACGACTTACTTTTGATGAGTTTTTTCATTGTGTGGTTGGTGTTGTCTTTTCTTTCGCAATTTTAGTTGTGCTCGTTCTTGGAGTTGGAGGGTAATTTACTGGGCAATTTTGTATTGCGTAAGTCTGTTGTTTACTTTCTCTGATTGCAAGTGAGAGAAATGTGTGGGCGGTACACGCAAATCACATTTTGTTGGATCTTGTCGGAGGAGGTTCTGCGCGGAATTGTTATTAAATATTGTTTTATCCTAATATTATAGCATTCCAGATGTCAGTATTGTGGAAGTGAACATGGAAATAGTGCTCATATTAGTCTCTCGAGATAGCAGGGCGTTGAAGAATGGCGCTCTTTGTCATTTCGATTATTGAAATATGCAGTCCTGCGAGAAATGGAGATTTATTCGTTTTAGAGGCTTTCAATTTGTCGTTTTGTTGACCTGAAGACAAAGAGTTTGGGGAGACTAGGTAGGTTTGAGGCAGTATCTCAACAGCATATATTTTCGATGACTTGACAATTTACCATTCTCGATAGGTGCTTTTAAAATGATTATTTAAAAAAGATCGCGTTGTCGCGAAGTTTACAGATCAACGATTTAACTAAAATTAAATTAATGATCGCACTAAAATCAATATTAGTGCGATCATTAATTTAATGTTGTGAAAGCTCATTAACATTCATACGGGGGTTCGATAGTGATAGATTTTTGTGGAGTCTGTCCAATGAGTGTTACATTTCCGCCTGGCTCGTCATCGTCCACTTTTTTCAATGTATTTCGGCTCGATCGGCTTTAAAATCTCGGTAGCTAACATCAAGCAGCACTAGTTCTCAAAAAATCACATTTAAAAATTAACTGTTCGCCTGGTGTCGGTACAATAGTCGATTCAAATAAAGATTGGAAATAAAGTATCCACTCCACGGTCGATAATCATAAAAATTAACATATACGCTTTTAACAGCCTAATTTGCATTAATCGTAAAAGTTTAGCAAAATTACCATTTCGCGGAATGGGTCCAAACATTTCCTTTTATAGTTTAGGGTTTAGGGTAATGAAGGTCCGAAAGTGACATCGAAATACATTTGTGAACCAAAGTTGAAGGGTTCCTGAGGAATTTCTCCTTGTAATATGTCAAGTGTAATTTGACAAGTCGAAGCCCTGTTTCATGTGATTCTAGAATGAGTTTAATGGAGAACTGATGGCCGTTACCCTAAAAATTGAATCAAAGTGTCAGTGACTGGAATTCTATAAAAATCTACATTGAAGAATGAAGTCTATACAAGTAAGGTATTTGTTGTTTGGCCTGAGCTCAACGTAGTCGTTGTTGACACGTTATGTAGTAACGCTATTATTTTAAAATGCGAAAGATTGGATGAATGGATGTTTGTTACTTTTTCACGCCAAAACTACTGAACAGATCGGGCTGAAATTTGCAAAATGCATATAAATAGATCTAGACTTAGAATAACACAAAAACTACTTTTTATCTCATAAATCAGTTCCCATGGGATAGAAATAACTTTTGAACGTTTCCAGAAACAAGTTTTTTATAATATTTACTATTCATCTGCAGCTACTTTTCTTCCAGACAGACAGTAAGTTGAAAATTCGTCTCTAGAGCTCAATAACTAATAGCTACTGACTGATACGGGCGAGGTGTTACTGTGTTCTTTCATGGTTCCGTATTCTGTCTATTTCCCCGCACGACTAATCGGCCGCCCTCGGATATGTTTGATGTGAAACCATTTTGATCCTAGACTGAATAATGAGAGAACGTTTGTTGAGCTCTATTTCAGTGCGTAGGTGTTTTTGATTGTGTATTCCGTCTGAGGAATGTAGATCAACATAATTTATGCCCAAGGCCTGTGTTCGACCAACGGATAAAAGGTTGAGAGATTGCCAAGTAACAATACGAGTGATGGAAGAGCCTACTGAATAAAAGCTTGATTTCGGAAAATCAGTATCTGAATGCCGAAGGTCATGCTTATTCATATAACTGAAATAAGAACAAGATAAACTTAACAATCCTTAATGAGGCAAGACTCGCATTTACTAAGCCAACACGTAACTGAACCATAAAGAACACAATCCTTTAACAAACAGGAATTCCTAAATTTGAATAAACAAAGAACCCCTAGCAACCTACGATACTTTTGTTCTTATAGGGGTTCTCTTTTAAGGGAACTTCCTTGACAAACACATATTGACAATAAGCATTGCGGCAAACACTGAAGGCGCTGGAAGCCGTGTTAAATATAATTAAAGCATTCGGAGTACGTATGAGTACAAATGTACGGGACTGAATTTGGAATGAATTGAAAAATATCTTACTACCAAGGTACTTGTAATTAACTCAATTGTTACTAAAGTTACAGAATAACTATACAGTAATACGAACTAATGCCTGGCAAAGAGTTAGCCGGTACGTCTCGATGACTTAGACTCTAGTACCTTGTCATAATAAAAAGCTCTTAGTAGCAAGATGTCGAGTAAGGTTTTTACATAAGGATAGAAATGCCTTTTTCTTTAAAACCTTGTGTATCACAAGCCTCGATACGTTTATACAACCCAGCGCCTCTGTTTGCAAAAATTTGACATTTCTTACGCGTGCCAAATTAACTTTTCGAATTTCCCATCCGAGGCGGCTTGTCGAAGTTGTTAGGTGAATAAACGCATGATTATGTTAATTTACACTGGCATATAATTAAACTGAGGTGAAGGTGAGTTGAGTGTGAGATTATTGGATATCGGATGATATTGGAGCAACTTGCTTTATTGGGAAATTTGATTACTTGGCGTCACCGGTAATCTCAAAATCATGTCTGACTCGAAATGATTAGGATTGGAATATGGAATTCGTGGGACCTGCAGTGTTACTTACATTATGTAAATAAAGTAGGTACATGTTGTAGGTATTTATGAAGGTATGTGAGTGGTCGCAACCTATTTCTTTAGCAATCCTTTGTTTGCTTTTGCTACAACTACTAGAAGCTAGTGTTTTGGTAAAAGTGATGCCGACGATTTTCTCGATTTCGATTGTTGCTTTATCTATATCTATACTTATAATAAAACTGTAACAGGTCCAATTCTGTACATTGAAGATATTTTGAAAATTTTTTTTGGAGGGCACTCTATTACCGATACTGAAGCCAAAACTGTAATTTTTTTCATTCATGTCTGTCTGTCTGTCCGTCTCTCTGTCTGTCTGTCTGTCTGTTTCTTAAACGCGCATCACGTCGAAACTACTGAAGGTATTGAAATGAAACTCGGCACGATTTTAGGTCATACTACGAGGAAGGACATAGGATACTTTTTATCCCGGAATTCAGTAAGGTTCCCCTGGCAGAGGGGATGAAAGTCAAATTCCTTCACCGCGCATCACGCCGAAACTACATAGGTAATGAGTTGGAATTAAACTTGGCACGTTTTGAGTTCATAGGTACTACAAGGAAGGACATGGAATACATTTTATCCTGGAATTCAGTAAGGTTCCCCTGGGAGAGAGGAAAAAGTAGAATTCTTTAACCGCGCATCACGACGGGTCTACGCGTCGTCCGATTTCATGCATTCTTTTTTTAGAAACAGTGTTTCAAAATCGGATTTGACTAAATCAGTAGAAAGTCGAGTAGAAAATCAGTAGACTGATGAAATAATCTGTAGATTGAAGAAAAAAAATTGAAGATAAAGGGTAGGTAAGTTCCTATCTAATTTTTCCAAGACGCACCCATTAGTTAGGTTCCTACCTACTAAGGCGTCTTGGAAAAATAAGTTAGGTTCCTACCTTACATGATATATGGTGGTTTAGCTGGTCCAGTTAACTGTACTACCGAAGTTTGGTTGCAGTAAGTGGTCCAATTAAACTAACTAGATCACAGAAAAATATTTTTACTGTGGTACACAGCCAACTGTACCTACCTACTAACAAAAAAAAATTACGGTGGTCCAGTCAATTGTGTCAGCAATTGTATTGCAGAATTGGGATCCTGATCCGTTTATCAGGAGCCCAATTCTGCAATACAATTGCTTCAGTATGACAATGGAATCGTCGCAGAATCATCACGTAGAATCCTTAGATTTATAAAACTCCAGATAGTGCGTGCGATATAAATGAATAGTTTCAAACTTGACGCACGTCTCTCCATCTGCATTCATCATAATTTCTTTCATCTGAGGTGGAATACCCAAACGTGTCATTCTGTGTCAATACCCCTGTCATAGTGAAGCGATTAGTATAGCAGAATAGGGCCCCAGCTGAACGGAACCATCAGTAAGAAGTGAAACGAGTATGACACTTCTTAACACTGACGCTGGCCGAGTCGTAGCTAAAAGTCGTGTGGATAAAGAATGGGATTGAAGATGATAACATGCTATCCCCCGTAGACACTACACGATTTTTTGCACGGCAGCGTTTCAAATTATGAGAGACCATGGTTAAATGTGAACTTAATTAGTCGGCAGGTGAGGCAATCGCGAACGAAGTCGCGGGTACAGCTAGTATATAATAAAGATACAGATCAAAATCCAAAACACGTTTGATATTTCATTGTCTCAGTGAACATCCTTCATCGAGCGTCAAAAAACTCTTTTCGAACAGAAAAAAATAACAAGAAGGGGCAAGTTTCCAGACGTGGCTAAAAAGCCTCCTTGAATTTAATATAATGTCTCAGCTGCATCGCAGCCTAACACGTAGTGACCATGAAAAGCGGGAAAGTGTAGACGTTTCGAATTTTAAACGTGTCGAACTTTGAACAAATCTTATCTTACCCACTAGGACCTTTCAGGCTGTAATATTCAAGGTCAGCTGTTTTTTTGGAGGTTATTAACTTACGGTTTCGACGCCACCACTACATTTTTGACTCGTCATACTTCACTAATACGTGTTTGTTCGTGCTCTCCTCAAACAAAATAGAAACCGTAAAGCTTAATACTAATAGTGTAAGTAGTTAGGTTGTATTCCTACGATGTTGCAATGTTTTCAATGTGTTACCAAAAAAACTCTATTCTCATAAAAAAATTATAAGAATAGAGTTTTTTTGGTTCTAAAACATAATTTAAAATACAATGTGGAAACCATTACAAAAATACTCTTTATGTGTGTTTAAACTCGTAAAATAACAGAAGCTAGAGTATGCAAAAGGGTTTTAATCTGCTGTCAGATAGGAATAATAATTTAAATTTATTGTATGTGCCACCACAGAACAATGAACAGTATTTTTACAGTCACATTTTCGTACTACCGATGTTATTTCGAAACAGTTACATTTTTAACTTGAAAGCAGCTTTTTTAGACATAATTACATGCAGAAAATTTTATGTTGAAATTACATTTTTCGTAATAATTATCCTAGAATTTAATTAGATTTCCGTTTTTGGAAACCTTATAATATTCATAATATGAGGTATGCAGTGAAGAGTTAAGTGTCAATTTGGTCAAAAAACTTTATATTCTTATTTAGTTTAAATGTGTTAGGAGATATTACGTGCTAATAGTAGATTTTCTTTAGTTTTAGGTTTGTATTTTATTATAAAAAATGCCCATGTCAAAGTTGTGTTCTTCTAGTCGAGTGCTTTCCGTACTCTGTGATTGCACGTTACATTACGAGTTCCACAACGGCCATGGGTAGGTGGCCTCAGATTCCATATTTAATAAAGATTAGGCGCTGCCCGAGTGGTAAGGATCAGCCAGGCTTATCTGGAAGCAGATGTTTTATTACGCCTTTTTGGTAAATGTATGAAAATGCAGAGCTTGACTGGTTTGAACTCAATCGAACATTCTGTCCAATAGTATCGCTACAAAAATAATTCATAAGTGGCTACCTAGACATTTTTATGTATAGGAGCCGCAAAAAATGTGTGAATTAATCGAATCAAATTGTATGGTTATAGGTATTCGGTCAAATTGTTTTCGGATGAATTTTCAAAAAAAGATGTAAGAACTCGTCAAATTCTACAAATATGTCAAAATTGACGGCCGTGGAATCTATCCTAAGGAAATCTACCTCTATATTATAGAAGACATTAAAAGCAAATACATGAGAGACCTTAGATATCAGTGGAAACAATTCCCAAAGTTTACATATTATGTCGCATTGATATCAGGAATACGAGATCTTAATGGTTTAATTGGAATTCAAGCGACTTCCAATTAATTCACTAGATAATAGTCAAGTTATTATGAGAGATATACTTCGAAGGGCTTATTGTTTTCCGACTCATCAAAACCAGGTTAAGGCAAGTGGTTAGAGGAATCTATTATATTGAATAATTAAATATTTATTTATGAATAATTGAATATTGGAAAGCTCAAAACTCAAATCATGGTAAATATCCCGTTATAAGTGACTTTAGAGGAATCTAGTCTACAATGGCGCCACAGTACAGATAATGCAGGGCTTTGACCCTCAATCACCCATGATAGATAAGATCAAAATATTAGATTTTGTTCTACTTACATGAGGCTCTTAACAATATGTGGCAATTGATGTCAAATTTTGTCTCGGACACAATCACGCACGCACTTTTCTGGATAACTGTCATATGACAGGTAGTTGACATGACAGCAGGAAAATGTAAATACAAAACCGAGAAATCGTAAAGACCATGATGCAGGGTCAAAAATAAAAGCCAAAAAACCGTGAAAATGAAATAAGACAAATTCTTTTGCTGAACTTTTCTTTCTCTTTATGAAAAAGTTTTTTGACATTTACGTACAAAAAGCAAAGTTTAGTCTGAATTCTCAGTTTTTCTCGTGAGAAAAAAAAAACCTGTACAAAAGGTTCTAAAAGAATGCCGATTCATCAACAAAAAGATCTGCAGCATTTATTCCAGCATGTTCTTATTGCGTAGTTCCTGTACCGTAATAGCGGTCAGCTGACGGAGGTCGACCCCTGTCACGGCCATTCCTGACAGGAAAAAATGTAACGGCCAATATCATCTCTGTGAAGCCATGGCCGAAAGGAGAATTGATGCAAGAGATACTTGTTATTGATTTTGTGTATGGATGTTGTATCTAATAGCTTGGACAGTTGGAGTTGACGGGTTCGACTTATTATCGGGTGGATTTTAGCTAGTTTGTATCCAATATTACTACACAACAAGTACCTACCTTAATCTCACGAATATAGTTGCTACTATCAAATGAACAGGATAATCAACAATACATATTCCAGCCTACTGTTCATAATATCGCCTTTCCGAAGTTCCCCTTTGTTTTGTAGCTCTGTAATAAAAGTTGAACGTTCAAGGGTTCGTATGAGGAACTCTCAATGTTACAATTACGATATACATTTTGCATCGCTAAAAATAAAAGTTTTGATAAGTACTTGAAAAAACCTAAAATAGGTATCTTACATATCGACAACTAAAATCGCTAAACTGGCCAACTTTCCGAAATTGGTGAATACAAATACAAATACAATATAAAATATTCCATAACTTACCATACCTTGAGGCGAATAATGCTTTAGTATTTCGAACACGTTTGATATTTTCATTTGAATGGTTTTCTCTACATTCAGTGTTTAAACAATGTTAGAATGTAGTCTGTTTCCAAAACTTTAACCTACGAAACTTTCCATATACCCTTGTATCTCTACGCCTGATATTTGAAAGAATATAGTTTTGTTTAAAAGAGTTCAGAAAGGGGTTTGATGATTTTGGCCCTAACATCGGTCATCATTTACGTCATGACGACCTCAGTGGCGCAGCATTACCAATAACCCTATAAATCGGTACCATGTTAGCAGATACTCGTAGTATCTGCCTACTTCTGAAGTGATACCGGTGATAGCCGTGATATCTACATATTTAACATGTACTAAAGACTAGCTCCTGTGTGCCGGAACTAAAGTAACTACCTACACATTTATTTGGTATTCCAAGAATATATTCAAACACGATTCGAAGCTTGATTTTTTTTGGCTGTTTGTGCTAACGTTTATAGTCAGACTGGTTTTGCATTTTGAAATTCGGATTTCGAGCGGCTTGTCGGCATATTTGTTCGTAATTTAAAAATGTTAAAGGAATTCCTGGGAATAACGTGAACCAAACGATAGTACGGTTCACATGTTAGTTATATCTGAGGGATTAACTTTTTTATCAATAAGTTACTAAAACGGTGTGATGTAAGTTTCTATAAGTTATATCCGTCGTATTATTGTGCCCTGAGCGTAAGTGAGGATATTTTATATTATTCTTATTAACTCGTCGAAGTTTTCTTATGGATTTGTGTCGGCACTATTTTTAAAATATCCTCTTTCTGTCTTTCTTGTATTTGCTGAGGCTGACAGTCAATATTGTCCATACTTACTGTATCATGGTTCGACTACACAACTTTCCTTAGGTTTTCCATCGAAATGTACAAAGCACCAAAAAAAATTGCATTTCTAGAGTCCCCAACGATAGAGCTGTAAATGTGCGTGCACTTAGTCAATGAATTATTATTCAGTTGCTGATTTTGATTCCCGTCACGTCGGCCGCGGTCTCAGGGATCCACAGAAAAAGTTAATGGAATGTACGACTATTATAGTGAAATGTATTGAAACTTTGTCATTTCATTTTTTTTTATAGTTTTATTGAAACTTTACTAAACTATGTATGATAAAAAAATTATTTGAGGGTTATTAAGAACAATTTTTGAAACAAAATAAGTATGAAATACCATGACTCCATTACTAATAAAAATGTTTTAAACTAGTAGAAGTGAAAAATAAATAGACTTGAAAAATTCTCACTTCCATTAGGTTAAGCGGATCACAAAAAAATATTCATTTTGTCAATTCGTCGAATGTGTTCCATTCAAAGCCTTTCAGCCAAAATGTTCATCCAATAAACTAAGCATTTCCAGATTGCACCCAAATGTTGCGCGGGTGACACTATCCCGAATGGCACACTGTCATCGCGTATAGCCCATGACGTACAGCTAAGAGACAACAGCTGGTTTAAAATTTACATTGTAGAGATAAAAAGAGCTGTATTATTTGGATTATTGCCGACCGACACTTTCCTAGGGGACAAAATAAGATGACTGTTGGTCTAAGGATATGGTTGTGTTCGAATTGTATCAAACTTCGTGCTGTCGTTTAGACTCAAACTGGCAGCAGGGAGACCCCTGTAACCACCGGAGAGCAGCGTAGCATAAAATGTAGAGCGGACGCAGCATAGCCAGGTAGTGGCTAAGCAACAATTAAAAATACACTTAGCATAGAACTAGTAGGAGCAGAGCTTGCGATATACCTATATATGCATACAAACTATAACAGAAGCTATCAAAGTTAAACTATTATAATATCTAAAACAAGGTTTTTTCTACCATAAAGAGAGAGCTGTCTTGTTTGAATAGTAATTGTGACATTATTAAAGGTAAGATGGGTTGGCACAGAGCAGGGAACATCTTCAGTAGAGACCCCCAATAATAAAAATAGCCAGTTTTTATCTGGGTCAGTATCAATAGTAACCCAGCTTTTCATCCCCACCTAGTAACTAGGCATTGCCACTGGTAAATATTTGATTCAAGCTCCAACCGAACGTTTTACGCGTCGGTGTTTTTCAATGGTCTTACACGGAATACGTAACTGGGAGCAGCACATGGTCAGTATTTCCGAATGCATTTGTATCCGAACCGTATTTTCGCGGTGTTCCGGCTCAGAGTGCAAACAGACATGCGTCGGTTTACATCCGTCGTAGGCATAGTAGGCAAGCAGCGGTATAGGTACGTGGTTTGTCTGATGATTACATCTCGTAATCATGATAATAATAATACCTCGAGTGAACTTCTCAGATTCTCAGAGATCTCAGATTTAGATTGACACAGTGATATTTCTTTGTTTTTTAACCGAGAGAAAGTTCGCACACAAAATCCGACTAAATCAAAATAAAATCCGACTAGATCAAAATACCATGAATATTATTTTGTTTCGGAGCTACAAGAAAACATATGAAAATAATTTGAATTAAGTTCTTATGTTTCATATGTTATTAATTTTTAATTTAACGTGATTAGGTAAAATTAAAGAGCTGACCAACGGCACCGCTGGATTTATTTTAGATGGTCGTAGCCGCGCCGCCCGTATGTAAGAGCCTGAAAATATTTAGTTCAAATATTTTGTTAATAAGTATTATTACAGCAATAAAATAACAGCATCGTGTCGTATGCAAGAGCCGGAACACAAGTACAATCGCCTGCGATTTACAATTATTTCGCTGCTTTATTTTCCGCTTCCGTTTCCAGCAGTAAATATTAGCGAGTTGCTTTTGTTTCTTTGTCTTTAATTTCCGTCTGTAGTATTTTGTGTATTTATTATTTGTATGTGTGATTGATTATTAACATTGAATTCTGTTTCTAATTAAATTATTCCGTCGATAAGAAGTATAAAAGATTTTTTTCAATGGACGTGATATTTATATATTGAAAGCTTTATTTACCTGCATAATATGTGAAAGTAAAGAAATCCAATACGAAATAATAATCTCAGGAAAAATAATGTATTAATAAATTTAAAACAGAAAGTAAGTATAAAAATTACACTTTTAGTGAACATGCTGTTGAAAAGCAAAAATAAAACAACTGCTATACCATCTAACTCTTTTACACGAGCGGAAATGAAAATAAAAAACAAAGACCTGACAGACTTTTACTGCGGTAAAAATCTGTTGGGTTTAACTCACGAAAAAAATTTTATGGTTAAAGGGGCGTAAAAACGTTCATCATCATCTTAGTTCGTTGACCTAATGCTAACCAAATTTAAATGCGTTTCAGTCTATGTTTTTTCGGCGACCACGACACCATATTTTGTCTGTTAACTAGCTCACTCATGTCATTCTGACCTTCCTAACCACACCATGGTGAATGACTAATGTTGAAATTTTGATAATTACTTACAAAGATGTATTTTTACAAGCTTTTATATAGCTTGCCCTGTTAGTATGTGTGGGAAAAATCTTGCAACTGAATTTAAACCAGGTATCCTCAACCGATTGAGCTGAAATTTGGTACATTAATTTATGTTCGGTGACTATGCAATGTTGTGGTACCATCGAGCTGGTCTGATGATGGAGACAGAAGCTGCCATTGGAACTCCTAAACCAAACGACTTAACTCCGTCGAGTTTAGGTTTGTTGGATTTGTATTCCCAAGGACGTTGCTTTAAGATGATATTAAATATTGATTTGAAAAAGTTTTTCGTGAATTTTTTTTGTGAAATTTAATGAAACATTTAAACATAGATTAGTTTGAAGCATGACCTAAATAAAAGAATTGCTAAGTACAAGATACCGCTAAGCTTGATTTCTTTCGTCAAAGCACTTGCGTAACTGTCCAAATATGCAACCTTTGCGTATTATTTGTTCATTATTATGATAAGACTGCCACTTGTCACTTAGATTTTAAGCTTTTTTGTTGTTTTGTTTCCATCTATATGTGAACAATTAAAAGATGTTTTTATCTATCTATTATTTTGGCCTTTTCTCGTTGTAATTGCTATGTCAACAGAATGACAAAGAACTAAGAACTAAATAAGTTGAATAGGTTTGGAATATTTTTATGCAATATAAATCAGCGATGTGGTTGTTGGATATTCATCAAAATGAGATCTAATTAAAAAAAAACTCAATAAGTTTTGGACATTTGGCAATCACTATTGGTTTCGGTTAATACAAAAAAAAAAACATTTATAACGCAGCTTATTTAAAAAAAAAACACCCGTTTATAACGACTGTTCAATATTATATACAATATTCATTATTGCTAATGGATTCTTTTTCCATTTGCACACATAAACAACTTATTTATTAATATATCATACAAATACAACGTCAGCCACTTTATTGTTTATATCACCCTGTTACCCACATTATCTTAAATTACGACACCGTTGAAACTTCCAGCGTTTGAATAAATAAGATGTAGAAATGTAAATATATGACTTCATCTTACCTGAAGCCATTTTATCCTCGTTATGTTCTCCTCTGTGACAGTTAGAGCCCGTCTCTCCCCCAACTTGTACGATTCATCATAGTACATGTACTCGGTGAAGGTTAGCCCACTGGTGGTGTACTGTTGGGTGAAATATATCGATATGGTTCCGTTCACTATATTGTCGTGTTCTATGATCCACTTGCACTTTATGGGGACGGGGAAGGCGTTGGGGAAGTTCGGGGTCTGGATGACCCCAACGGGGCCCCGAAGGCGGCCCCCGCAGGGCTGGTAGCCCTGGTACTCCCTGTCTTCGGATCGCACGTAGTCGACGGCTATGGTGATGAGTGTGATGCTGAGTAGCCGATGCATCGTTAGCCTGAAACAAAAAAAAATATCAACTTGTTATACTTTCTTGGTTTGGTAAGTGATATTGGATCATCTTGTCCAAATATTTTGGCACTCTTTTTTCCGAAAACTCTTACTCTCTACTCGAACAATTAACTGTCAAAAAGGCACACACAAAGCTTAGAATAAAACACATGACCCGCCACTGTTTCCGCTTCCCAGCTAACTGTGGGATTCCAGATAAACATTCCGGATATAGGTAGCCCCTCGAAGCAGGATATCGAAGTATTTCCGCGAATTATATCACTTTTTATTATGCAATCAGATATAGATGGAGTGAGTGCGGAATGTCCGATAAATTATGGCTTATGTGATGCTACGATGTTTTTGGTTGGAAAGATTCGTATCGTCTCTGTATTATGTCTTTGTTGTGTCTGTATGTGGCATTATGGCTTACCAATCGACTTATTTTATCTCATAATAGGTATATTTGTGATAACGGTAAAAAGCTTTTATTTTTCATTGCATATTCCTCCGTGGCGCAGCGGGCGAAGGTCCGCCTGCGACGCAGGAGGTTGCGGGTTCGAATCCCGCCTCGGAACAAATTTGTGTACGATCTGCAGAAATTTGTTCCGTTGGTCTGGGTGTTTACCTATGTATAATAAAAAATATCTATCTATGTAGTGTATTGTATTATGTATATCAGTTATCTAGTACCCATAATACAAACTCTGCTTAGCTTGGGGCTAGATAATGCTGTGTGAATTGTCCAGCATTATTTATTTATTTATTTATTTATTTATTCTTCACTGGCTGAAGTTTTCCGTACATCTGTAAATGTAGATACGAGTAAAACTCCTTATTACGGAAATCAGATTTAAAATCTGATTTCCGAATTCAAAACTGGTTAATTAGAATCAAAGTTACCAACGTAAATTCCTCCGTTATGATTGAACGAGCACAAACAAAAAAAGAATTCCCAAAATAGTATATATCAGAACGCAGGTCTATTTCAGAGCACTGTCCCATCTCTCCACGACTAATTTGTCAGACCACTCTGTAATTGATGGTCCACATTTGTCCGTAAAAACTCACAATCACTAACAGGGAATGTTTTTTGTGACGGCGTATTTTTTTATCTAGACTTATAATTTAGTATTAGTTGCAAATAAAAATGATTATGAAACCAATTTGACTGTGTGATTTGGTCGCCTATTTGATTGTTCCGGCTCTTAATATTCAATTCAAGCTTTGCTGAGTTTGGAACTACAATTAAGCCTGTGATGAATTTCCAGCTAAATTCACTATATTACCCACTCAAATAAGTTCCGTCAAGTGCGAAGAGACTACGAACGAAGAAAACATACGATAATAATGAGACAAAAACCGTACCAGGCATTTTTATACGAGACGTCACTCTAGTTTTCATGTCGAATAAAAATAGCATGTACACGTTTATAAAATAAAACACAAATATAGGTATAAATTTAATTTAGCATAATCATAGCAACAGTTGACGTTGAGTGGTCAATGTTCAGGGCCCATGTCAGGTGGATCTAAATGCAGTGGCGCAGATTGATGCTGGTTGTCATCAACATCACAGTAACGGTCAATAAACCTACAACTCTTAATATTTCGATGAACATTTTGTAGGTAGGTTCTTGACAATTTCAGACTATGTTTATTCTGTGTCCCTCTTCAGTGAAAGCTTTCGGTTGTTTCGATCAAGAGATTCAATTAATTCCGGTATGTTAAATTATTACGCGATTTTGTATTGTGATTTGGATTACAAAGCTTGGCTAGAATGAGTTGGAATGAGTGACTGACTTTAAAAATGCTGTATCAATTGTATTTCGTTTGTGCTTTTTCTTTTAGCTACAAAGCTTTGAATGAAGGTAATCGTGCCAGTGAGCAAATGTGAGTGTATAAGAATGGGTGTTTTATTGTTTATTCAATAAATGATAAAAAAATTGTAACATTATTTGGTTTCTTATTTATAACCCTGAGTGCTAGGGCTTACGCACTTTAAAAACAAAAACATTAGAGTAATATTCTTAAATGAATGATGAATTTTCGATTTATGCCATATTCGTCCCGCGGAAGTTCGGCCCACATAAAAATCTGATTTAAGCTCAATTTTCTGTCAGCATAAGCGACACGACAGTCGGCGGTGGTCTTCCGATTAATTGGATATTCAGCGCCTGAATCGACATTGTAGGCTTCTAATTAAATCTCCCTATTCATTTCAACTAAATCTTATCTAAGGGATTGACTCCAATCGGATAGATAAAGGTTTGGCACTTTTAGTAGTTGTTACTGTGGTTTTTTAGTAGTTCTCTTCATAGCAGTCTGGGTCTAGATTTTAGTAGGGAGGTGGCTTTTGGTGCCAACTATACTTTTGGCATTAAAAAAGTAAGAACAATTACCTACATAATTTTATACGCAGCAGTGATTATCTATCTAGCTTCGGGTTATGTCATAGAAAGAAAAAATAATAAAAAAAAAGATTCATGTTATAAATTCGATGTCGTCCATAATGATTTCTATGTCAAAACATAACAAGAGCCTTTTGCCTTAACATTTCCATCAATTTAAATGATAATGTTTTACAGATACTTTTAATAAGTCAAGAAGTATGAACTTCTTATTACGGAAATTGAGCGATAGGTACCGTTTTTATTCCGGAAAAACTCTTGTGGAGCCGCGGACAAAAGCTAATGGTTGATTATTAAAAACAACGTATCCATTCAAATTATGTTCACAAAACGGGAATGAGAATAAAAACACACAATATGTAATAAAATGTGAACCATCACATTATAACACCTGAAAGCATAGCTATAAATAGCAGCAAAACCTCACATGGAACATTATCTCACGCGTGTCATGAATAGCATAAACAATGTTCATCATCGTGAATTTCATAATATGCCACATCACACTGTGTATGTGTAATGTGACATAATAATGAGATTCACAACTAATGCCTGAATGTCAGAACGCGGCACTCGTTCATGATACTGTAACTGCCGAATCAGTTTTAATGGCTTTGTTTATTGAATAAAATATTTTACCTACTAGTTACCTACTCAATAAGACTGCTATATTATTTAGTTTGATTTAAAACGACCAACTACAAGTAAACTTATGGAAATAATCACGAGAGTAATTTTTGTTATTTGTTTTTAAACTTGCGTGTTACATAGAAACTATGCACCTAATCTGCAGACGTAGATTGCGACATTGCATTTTCATTGTGGTTCGTCCAGTATAATTGTCATTTGCCAAGTACATACTCTGCCGACTCAGCGATGACGTCTTTCCCTCAGCGTGGCCTGCCGCGACGGCGATCGCGTCATTCTACACTTGGTACTTGCATCGACCGAGTGTAGCTTCGTACTTTTAACTTAGAATAATTTTGCTTTACGAACTCTGTAAAAGTTTAAACTTAATAAATAGTTTAAAAGTTTTTGGTTTTTTTTAAAACCGTCGTCTGTGGCCTCCGTAATTGGCGCAGCCGGTAGGATACGTCGAAGCAGTGCGTATTCGTCCAGGAAATTCCAGAAAATCGGTTCCAGACGAACAGACCCCTGTTTGAGCTTTCAAGTCTTCATCGGCGTATCTTGAACCCACGGGCACACGGGCGGCGGCGCACTTGACAATCAGTGTAAGAAGAGACCAAATGTGAGTACTTTGAAACTTTCTTTGAAGTGTTGCCTCCTTTCCCACCATTTTTCATCCAAGAAAATTAGAGGAGGAATCGGCCTCCTCAAGGCAAAGCCGTAGGGAAAGCGAAATTGATAATTTAAGAAATTTAGATAGCAATTTTATAGAAAATATTGATTATAGTAATAATTCTCTAGAAAATAACGTTAGTATAGTAGTTAACGAAACCAACGAAATGGCTTACGAACCAGATAATATCTATAAAGCACTCCGCATGGTCCCGGAATTTGACGGGAACCCTAACATACTTACCAGATTTATAAGAATCTGCGACCAATTAGTGACGCAATTTATCTGCACTGATCCAGGGCACGAGCTAGCCAATTTATGCCTCATTAACGGCATTCTCAATAAAATAACAGGCCCAGCATCCCGGACCATCAATGCCAATGGCATTCCCGATAATTGGCTAGGGATTAGGAACGCACTCATTAATAATTTTGCGGATCAGCGGGACGAAAGCGCCCTCTACAATGACTTGTCCTTACTAGCGCAGGGAAATGACTCCCCACAGGAATTTTATGACAAATGCCAGACCCTTTTTAGTACAATAATGACGTATGTGACACTGCATGAGAATGTGCCTACCACCGTGGAGGCGAAACGTGATTTGTACCGTAAACTTACTATGCAGTCTTACGTACGAGGTTTGAAAGAACCTCTAGGGGCCCGTATACGGTGTATGAGACCCCCTACTATCGAAAAGGCTTTGGAATTTGTACAGGAGGAATTGAATGTTATGTATTTGCAACATAGGAACGAGCCAAGCCGGAATCCAGCGCCGCAGACATCATCTAAGGTACCGTACCTAGCACCTAATAATTTTAGTGTACCGAAGGGATTTAATTTTGGTGTCCAAAGGCCTATGCCCATGCAGCCGCAACCGCAGATGCACCCGCAGCCGCAACCGCAGCATTGGCGTCCAGCTTTTCAATTCCATCCCCCACAGCGCATGCCTTTACAGCCCTCGCGTACGCAGCAGATGTTCCGAGCACCCCCTCCAAACTATAACGCTCAGAATAGTGGCTTTAGGTTTCCTCCTAGGAACGCACCCCCTCAAAATCAAGGGCCGAAGCCCATGAGCGGTGTTAGTCATTTCGTGACGAAACCTCTTCCCCCTACTATTCAGGGACATGACTGGCGTAAATTTGGCAATCCACCCCCGACTAATTACTTCAAGTCTAGGGAAATGAACTACAACGAGGTAGGTGACTACTCTGACTATTACTACCCCGAGTACTACTACCCTGACAGTGATTATCCAGAGACTGACTATGGTAACTTCTACGGCTACCAGAGCGTTCCGGAATATTACTGCGACCAACAGGACGACCCTCAGACTACCGACAATGTACCATCGAGCTCAATGGCTATTGAGCCCGCGCAATTGCCTTCCGAACAGAAGGATCAGGATTTTCCTTCGGGTCGTTCCAACAGAGAACTAAAATAGAGTTAAATTTACAGTCAAAAAAGGAGTTAAGGTTCATTCAAATATCGAACCCCCCTCTTAAGTTGCTGATTGATACCGGGGCCAATCAATCATTCATTAGTCCTGAAGCAACAAATAATTTCTTTTCACATGTGCCAAAGGATTTTGATCCTTTCGAAGTCACAAATTCACGCGTGACCAGCATGCATGACTATTCGATCACTATACCCCACTTTGCAGAATTCGGCGATCAATCCAATATAAAGCTTTTCATCTATAAATTTCATAACTACTTTGATGGATTGATAGGCCTAGATCTATTGGAGAACTGTAAGATAGATCTAAAGAACAATGTACTGGTAACTGAGTTAGCTAGAATACCACTGTCTCGTTATCAGTGTAGGAGAGCAAATCGTGAGGAAACGATTCCTGCCAATTCATCTAGACTGGTTAACATCCCGATCGAACATCCTGACGGTGACATATTTGTGACCGAACAATTAATGTGTAATTGTCTTATACACGAGTGTATCACAACCGTGACTGACAAGACTGGAATAGTTGAGGTAGAGAACATGACTAACGACGATATAGTAATCTCCTTCAAGGACTCGATAACACAGATAGACGTTTGTAATATAGAGCAAACTGAAATCGAACAGGACCCCACTCGAGTAAAAAAGGTTTTACAGAACCTCAGGACTAAACATCTAAATGTGGAGGAGCGAGCTAATTTGGAGACCCTGTGTGGACGGTTTGCTGACGTATTTTATATAGAAGGAGAGGCACTGACTTTCACTAATAAGATCAAGCACAGTATTAGGACGACAGACGAATTACCGGTTTTTACAAAGAGCTATAGGTACCCCTATGTACATCGCGAGGAGGTTAGGAGCCAGATTACTAAGATGCTGGAACAAGGGATCATTCGACCATCTGATTCAGCCTGGAGCTCACCTATCTGGGTAGTTCCTAAGAAAGCCGACGCTTCTGGCAAACAGAAGTGGAGACTAGTGGTAGATTTCCGTAAACTAAATGAGAAGACCATCGACGATAAATATCCCATACCTAACATCTCGGACGTTTTAGACAAATTAGGTAGATGTCAATATTTCACCACATTAGATCTTGCCTCTGGGTTTTATCAAGTAGAGATGAACCCTAATGACATTGAGAAGACAGCTTTCAATGTCGAGCATGGGCATTTTGAATTTTTGAGAATGCCCATGGGTTTAAAAAATTCCCCATCCACCTTTCAGAGGGTAATGGATAATGTCCTCAGAGGACTGCAAAACGAGATCTGCCTTGTCTATCTCGACGATATTATCGTCTTTAGTACATCCTTGCAAGAACATATGATAAACCTAGAGAAAGTCTTCACTAGGTTACGAGAGTCCAACTTTAAAATCCAAATGGATAAATCGGAATTTTTACAGTTAGAGACAGCTTACCTTGGCCATATCATAGGTAGAGACGGTATAAAGCCTAACCCAGACAAAATCGTGGCCATCCAGAAATATCCTTTGCCCAAAACTAGCAAGGAAATCAAACAGTTCTTAGGACTTTTAGGGTACTACAGGAAGTTCATCCCTGACTTTGCCCGTATTACCAAACCTATGACTAGATGCCTTAAGAAAGCTAATAAGATCACTCTCGACGCTAACTACGTGGACTGTTTTGAGACATGTAAGCGACTACTGACTAATGACCCGATACTCCAATACCCTGACTTTACCAAGGACTTTATTTTGACGACTGACGCTTCAAATGTGGCACTAGGAGCCATACTTTCTCAAGGACCTGTCGGTTCAGATAAACCGATCTGTTACGCGTCTAGGACTTTGAACGATAATGAGCTTAACTACTCAACCATCGAGAAAGAGCTTTTAGCCATAGTATGGGCTACTAAGTACTTCCGGCCATACTTATTTGGGCGTAAATTCACGGTCTTGAGTGATCATAAGCCTTTACAGTGGGCTATGAACATGAAAGAGCCTAATTCTAAGATCACAAGATGGAAGCTTAAACTAAGCGAGTACGATTTTCATGTCAAACATAAACCGGGAAAGAAAAATACTAATGCAGATGCTTTATCCCGAGTAGAGATCAATAACGAAGAGCTGGAATCTTTCATCTCAGAAATCGATTCATTAGTTGCCCATCATTCTCAATCTCAACGTTCAAACTCTGATACTGCCACAGCACATACTTCTGCCGAAGATCCCATACTCGAAGTCCCAATAACAGACGATCCGGTTAATAAATTCCACAGACAAATCTATTTCACAATCGTAGGTGACATAAAACGACGTACTACAGCAACGAAACCTTTTGATACACATACTCGTACCTTTATACAAGTCTCACAATCCACCCTCGAGGAAGATGTAGTTAACGCCATCAAAGAGTACGTGAACCCCAAGATTAAGACCGCTTTAAAAATTACTCCCCCACTAGGCATGTATGCTATCATCCCTATCATACAGAAGCACTTTAAAAGCTCTTCTATGAATTTAGTTTTAGCAAAAACTGAACTAGAAGATGTAAAGGAGTATTTAAAACAACAGGAAATTATAAAGCATTATCACGATGGAAAGACAAACCATAGAGGTATTAATGAGTGTTACTTGGCTTTGTCTCGGCGATATTACTGGCCGAAGATGAAGGATGAGATAACTAAGTACATAAATGAATGTACAGTTTGTGGTCAAAGTAAATACGATAGGAACCCTATTAGACCTCAATTTAACATCGTACCCCCAGCTTCTAAACCATTCGAGATAGTGCATATGGACCTTTTCACAGTACAGTCAGAAAAGTACTTGACCTTCGTAGACTCTTTCTCTAAGTATGGTCAAGCTTACCACTTGAGAGATGGTACTGCAGTTAGTATCATACAAGGACTATTAACTTTCTGTACACACCACGGACTTCCTTTGACCTTAGTGACAGACAATGGGACAGAATTCACCAACCAACTGTTTACTGAGTTTACGAGACTACATAAGGTAAATCATCATAGGACTTTACCTAACTCGCCGAATGATAACGGGATCGTAGAACGTTTCCATTCGACGCTGTTAGAGCATTTGAGAATCCTTAAGGTTAAGAATAAAAATGAACCAATCGTTAACCAAATGCCTTATGCAATATTAGGCTATAACAGCTCGATTCACAGCTTTACCAAATGTAGACCCCATGACATAGTGAGAGGACATTTTGACCCTAGGGACCCTCTTGACATTGACTTGACAGAACATCTTATGCAACAGTATATCCTGACACATCGAGATCAAATGAAGACTGTTTATGAAGCAATCAACCAGATTACTACTGCCGACCGTACGACTTTGATGACTAATAGGAATAAAAATCGAGAACCTGAAGTACGGTATGAACCAGGCCAGCAGGTATTTGTTAAGAACCCTTTTGCTGCAAGGCAAAAGCTAGCACCACGGTTCACTCAAGATAAAGTTTTAGCTGACCTCCCTATCCACATATATACATCCAAAAAGAAGGGACCCGTAGCCAAAAATCGTCTCAAGCGAGTACCTAAGAGGTCCAAATTGTTACAGGATTCGACTATTACTGATACTGCATCTGACGGCGGCACTGGAGATAAGACTTGAGAGCCTTGACAATGGACCAGGACTTCTTCCCTTCAAACTTGGTCAAGCCAAACTTATCACTCACTATCATTCTTTCCTACAGTATGTAGAACTAACGGACTTAGAACATCAGGTTGACTCTGTTCGCGACCAGATTAGCTATTTTAGGATTAAATTGGAAAATAATACTTTAGATCTTTACGAAATACAGCTTGAACATCTCTCTAAAAAGCTCGATAAAGTAACTTCCCAGCTGAAAGGTTTAGAGCCTAATCGCGTGAAAAGAGGTCTAATTGATGGTCTAGGATCTTTAATTAAAAGCGTTACTGGCAACTTGGATCATTCAGATGCGGCGCGTTATGATAATGCCATTAAGATACTAGAAGGTAATGAACATAAGATGTTATCTGAGTTCAATGACCATATTAGCCTTAATAAAGACTGGATGACCCAATGCACCCAGATAATTGCGAGTATTGCAGAAAATCAGGAGAAGATAAATAGGACATTAGGATTAATTTTAGATAGTAATGCTTATGCTGAGACAAGTCTCTCGAAATACGCAAAGTTTGCGCAGCTTCTAGCCATCATCAGTGAGAACACGGATGATTTATCTTTAGAGTTAGATAGGATAGAAAATATGTTAGCTTTTGTACGTGCATCGAGCACACATCATAGTATGTTAGGAATAGATAGTTTAGAAAGTATGATAAATAAGCTTAAGGCTATCTATAGTAAAAGTGAGGTACTTGACGACGACTTGCGTGAATATTATACTATCATAAAACCAGGCTCTTATTTTGTAGGGAAAAGACTAGTAATCATATTTAAATTCCCAATAGTTTCTCCTAGTAGTTTTGATTTGTACAAACTTTCCATTGTCCCAAACAACCTTAACCAAACCCTTATTCCTTCATATCCTTACCTGGCAACCGATGGGAAAGCTTTCATGTACATGGAGGCTGAATGCCCGAAGTTCAATCGACATCATCTCTGCGAAGAAAGCATCAACCACCAGCCCCGGGAACAACCTGATTGCATCCAGAATCTCATTATTCACCAATCCCTGGACACGTCATGCCAGCCAACTAGAATCACTCTCACGAAGGAAGCCATGGAACAGTTAGACGACCGACACTACACCCTTATTTTTCCTCGACCAACTCGAACGAGACTACAATGCGGACGTCAAGAATTCATAACTCTATGCGGAAGTTATCTCGCCACTATCCCGCCAAAATGCTCTCTTCACACTAGCGAGTTCTTCATCATTAACACCAATGACCAAATAAAGGGACAGCCGCTGAAGATAACTGAAATCCCAAGAAACTTCACCATCGAAGAAAACCACAGCATCCCTCATCTCAAATTGACTACAACCAATCTCAATGGACTTCACCACTTAGAAGACAAGATTTTACTACAGCGCCCATTAGACTTAAAACCAACAGACGGTACATTATATCATACGACTCTACCACTCTACATGTCACTATCCGGTGCAGCTGTACTTGTTATCATCATCGTAGTACGACGTCATAGAAAACGTTCCAAGCTAACGATCGAGAATCCATCGAACGAGAAAGGACGTACTCCAGAGCACACATACGCCGTTCCTGACAGATCTACACCTCGGGAGGCTGTTCCAGCAACATTTTCGCTCAATGTTCTCAAATAGTTGCTGCTCTGAGGATGGAGGTGTTACATAGAAACTATGCACCTAATCTGCAGACGTAGATTGCGACATTGCATTTTCATTGTGGTTCGTCCAGTATAATTGTCATTTGCCAAGTACATACTCTGCCGACTCAGCGATGACGTCTTTCCCTCAGCGTGGCCTGCCGCGACGGCGATCGCGTCATTCTACACTTGGTACTTGCATCGACCGAGTGTAGCTTCGTACTTTTAACTTAGAATAATTTTGCTTTACGAACTCTGTAAAAGTTTAAACTTAATAAATAGTTTAAAAGTTTTTGGTTTTTTTTAAAACCGTCGTCTGTGGCCTCCGTAATTTGCGTAAAACTCTTCATTTGTTTCAGTAACAAACATAAATATCTACTCCATAATTTCACTGTCATTTATTTTCTGTAAGATAACGGTAGACAAAGTGCTTTGCAAATTATTTAATCACCTCTCTTAGTATTAATCAGCCACAGTTGATTCAACCACTCTAAATGATATTCGGTAGCCTTGATCCGAATAGTTCTGAACCCAGTTTTATTGACCATATTTTAAACAAGATGTGACATAAATATTTTATGTTCCATTCGCCCCAAAGTTAACGTGAAGTGAGAAGAGATAAAAATAAAATAGTGTTTTGGTTTAAGAGTCAATATGATTTCATATGAATGGATACTTTGCTTTTATTCGCATGACCCTTATAAAAATAACTTTCGTTTGAACCCTTTGGGCTGATTGAAGACATTTTTTAGCTGTAGTTTTTTTTTGTCTGCAAAGTCATTGGACAGGCAGGTTGACCACCAATCTTGACTTAATTTTACTCAACTCAAAATTATGTAAGCAAATTTTTCATTGTTTTTGTAGACTAAAATGATTTAGATAAAAAGATTATGTAGAATACGTATGTCATTATTCTATTTGTAATGTCTGGATTTACCTGAATTAAGCACCTACCTTAGCAAAGCTTAAACATAGATAAATATAAAATATAAGTTGATCTTTATTTTTCAAGTAAGTGCTACAGCTTTATTTAATCAGCGCTTCAGAAATCAAGGCAAAATGCCGCAGCAGATCGATGGAATCTCTAGGGGTCTGGCCGTTCAGCGCTATCGGCTGTAACCGCTCTCTGTACAGAAGTTTTTACAATTCTTTTCTTTTAGGCGTGTTTTGGTTGAGCAACGACTTTTATATACCGAAAAAATGCTGGAATATTTACACAGCCCCAAAGTAAGCAGAGTTTGTGTAATGGGTCCTAGATTGCTAACTTGTGTTCAAACTAAGGATGTGCATAGACTTAGATAACTACTAAACTGACTACTAGAACTTGATAAATTATTACTGATATATAGTATACTTAAAAAATGCAATTATCTCACTTAATACATACATTATTTACCTAGCTAACATACGTAGTCTACAAAAACTAGTCATGTCTGACCTTTCGATCAAATAGCCAATAGCCCCTCTCAAATAAAAACACTTCAAAAACCTAGTTAGGTACACAATAAAGAATGAATAAAAGAAACTCATTCAACATACTTGTTATTGAGACTGACAAACAATATTTTATTAGTTTTTACGACATATTTTCTTCGAAATGAATAAACTGTTTCGTTGGCCGTTTCACGGGACGTTCTTTTCATGAAAACATAAAAAAGGCAAAATGCCATATGTTTTATTTGTGTCTATAAATGAAAGTGCTGGGTCGGCTCTTAGAGGAAAGCAAACATTTAGAAACCAAATGATAATTAATCAGGAAAAGTCGGGTACAATGGTATAGGGTAGGGCAGTCAGTATGGGTCTTATACAAAGGTCATTCAAATGCTGATCGTGTGAGGCCTGATTTCACTGAATTCATCGTGATCAATAATCCCTAGTGGGTATCTACACTTGTAGTTAACACCGTTGTTAGTTATAAGTTATCTAGTACCCATAACACAAACTCTGCTTAGCTTGGCGCTAGATAATGCTGTGTGAATTGTCCAGCATTTATTTATATCTGTGCCTCAGCTAAACTTTGTTATGCCTACCTACTGTTTTGTGAAACTAGGCCCAAGTGGCAGTGTTTGCTTGTTCCACATTCACATTTAGGATCTTCGTTTTACGCAATAATTTTATTTATAAAATATTGACTCTTTTTGAGACTCCTTGAATTAATGACACTGAAAGACAAGTACTACACGGTTTTTGAGTTAGGTGTGCTATCCAGTGCCTTCTACATTATTAATTTTGTGCACCTACCATCAATTCAATTAAAACATTAAAATAAAGCGTCCATTCTACCATTCATCAAATTTTAAATACCCCATTCCTTATGCTATCTACACACATAATTTGTTTCATAACTTTACCTACGTTATATCCGCGTAACACGTGCATGCAAATCGTATTACAAAACGGTTTAAGGCTTTAATTTATATGTTAATTTAAAATTTGGCAATCCCATAATATTTAACAGTGTAATTACGCCCTTGTCACCTCATCAGAAACACCTACTTGATGCTAATTTAGATCAAGAGATTTGATTGCAAAACCACCATAGCTAATTTTAACTCAAAAAAATGTATGTTTTATCAACGTTAACCTAATCAATGTTTTGACGCATAATTTGTTTCTTATTGTTAAATCTCTTTGTGAATTCAATGTTTAAAATACCCAACAATACGCTTCAATTTGTTTCCCCAAACTTTCGGGACTCGAGCCCCAAGATTGTACAATTAATCATAGACACCCTATTCAATATTTTACTATTGACATCATTAAGACAAATTTGCTTTTGAAATACAAACTAGATATCTGAAGACAGAATTGTTTCGAAACTTTGCAAACAAAAAGTCTGTTGTTTCTAGATTTAATGTTTTGCAGGACAAACTTATTAATAATAGATGTTGAAGATTTAATTCTGAGAGACAAGGATGCATATTGACAGGTTCAAGAAAGCTACCTAAAGCGTGCTAAGTAATGGAAAATAAGGAGTTAAGTTTTTCCGATCGATCAACATTTATCAAACTGTCTATCGAAAGCAAATTGATTGCATGTTTTACACGTTGCTTGTCCGAAGCTATAAATTCATCTTTGGTTTAATTAATGCAAAGTAGACACTGAAATTTTGATCAAGCTGTATGGGATCCCTCAGGATTCCCTTGTTCAAGTATGAGAGATGGGAACGGACGCGATCGGGTTAGCTTGTGAACTGTCCACTCGACAACACACTTGTACCTATACATATAGTTATTTTGTGAAGGTATCTTGAAAGAGATGTTAACTGCTTGAGGCATAATATTAATTATGTGCACTATATTAATTGACCACATAGAAACGTTTCTGAGATTCAGTGCATTGTACCGTGAGTGAGAACTATTATGATCCAGAATAAGAAATTACGATACCTTTTTCTGAACTTTTCAGTTGGTATAATTTAAAAATATTGTAACATATTAACATAATACATACATAGATTGCTTCAAAAGGAATGATTTATATGTTTTTAAACTCGTATCTTGTGATTTAAGTGCAGTGTTTGAGTATTTGGATAAACAATAACCACCGCACCCATAAAAAGGTTTTAAATAAAAATCCGGAACAAAACAAGCAAGGGATTATAAATCGAGGCTGGGGCATAATCCTGGATTATCCACAACGAGGGCTACTTAGATCATAATAAATATGGATAGGCCCCGGGCAACGCTGTGGTTACGCAACGTCGCGGGCGGTGCCATTACATAGAGGCACGTTGTGGCAAAGAAGCAATAAATAGTAAGTTTTTAAATTTTCGATAAAACATTAAATGTATTTAAGAGATCAATTAATTTCTAAAATATTCGACTCCTGTGAGACTTGAACCTGCATCCTTCCCTCAGTACGGGAACGTGCTAACCGGAAATGTGCTAATCTCGTCAAACGAACTAAATATAACTTTAGTCTTTGAACAGGATTGGATAAACTTCAATGTTTCCCTTGTAGGTGAAGCTAACGGCGCTAGAGTCCGAAGTACATAAGTCCCAATGTATTTCGATTCCTACATCACTTGGCCTCGTGGTGTAGTTGGTTAGCACATTCCCGTACCGTGAGGGAAGGATGCAGGTTGAAGTCCCGTCGGAGTCGATTTTTTTTGGGTTATTATTTGGTATCTTAAAATTGCCCCGAGTGTGAGAACATACCACCAGGCCTTTTATTAGCCACCTGGTCAAACCATCAGCAAAAGGACAAGGTAAGTACCAACTCCTAGAACTCCAAGAAATACCTGAAAATATAACATATCGCAATTCGATTTTATCGTGGCAATGATGTTTGTAAAAGGTTAACAATAAAAATTCATATCGACATTTTCACCAGTGGTAATATTTAGTTATGGTCCTAATCCTCTCAAAAAATCATTGTGTTCTCTTTCAAAAGCTTTGACCACAAAATATCAATTAGTCATGTATAAATAACTATGCCTCCCATCAGAAATCCTGCTCACGCCTACTCTCCTCAGGGGAGAGTTTTAATAAAAGTTCCAACAAAACGTCCGATGATTGAACCCATTCAAAGATAGCCTTTGTGCACCGCACCGCGGGCACACGGGACCCACAGGAATTCTCTTCAAAACACAAAGAGAACATTCCTGGATCACTAATGGTAGTGCAGGATGCTGGCTTAACTTGTGAACGTATTGGAGTACGCTATTTTCTCGGGCTGGTGATCTTTGACTAGTGCTGAGCTTTACGCATCCACAAATTTTACGCGTCTTTAACTAAGTCGTCGATCGTTTGTATAGACGTAGATGTATGCTCTATTAGGCAAACATAAGACCCAAAACTGCAAGTTTTTTAGTTTTGATATCCTTTGTAAGTGAATGCACGAAATTGAAATCCAAGCGTAATGCTTAGTTACGTTAAAAGTTATTTCAAGAATTGTTACTGCCATTATTTAGAATTCAGAATGTTGTTTCTGCAAAGTTCTGCGCGCGGAAATTCACACTTTGGCACAGGATTGGGGTAAAATCACTATTCTACTGGTTACGTTTTTTACGTAACCTTAGCGTTTTTGTTGAAAAATAACGTACAAATTCGATCGAACAAGTGAAGACCACGGATTTCTATGAAATGTTTGGATAAATATCCTTATTTCTCATCTCATTTCCGTCTCGACTATAAAAAATATTTTGTAGACACTCTTTTATATGTTTTTTGGTAAATCGAGTTAGCTACCATTTCGATTGAAATAAAAACATAAAATTGCTAATACTAATAATAATGAAATATTATCTAACAAAGTATAATATGTTCGTTGAAGAATACAAGTCTTATTTATGTACTATGTACTAATACCGAAATATATTTAATGCCTAAGCCCTATAATTCCGTCCGGCGACGACCGCTGATCAGCCTCGCTGTGGTCGATGCAGCCCGTCCCTGCAAGATAGTGTACACTCACGAGCGATGCAGAGATTACAGCTATTTATTGTGAATCCACTACCCTAAAGCTAAACACTAGTGATAGCCGAGCGCGAACGACATGCTTGAGCGAGTGTTGCTCGCCCCATCTGGTGTTTAACGATTTGAATGCAACATTTACGTAATACAAGTTACATTTAAATCGCACCCGCGCCAAAAGTTAGGTATATAAAATGTTCTAGCTTGTTTATCGTCCAAATGTCATCGATAGGGAGACATTTAACAAAGTCAAATATTTTAAAACTTAAAATGTTGAAGTGAAGAATTAAATATTATTAAGTTGGAGTAAAAAATAAAACTGTCTGATACATTCAAATGGGTCTTAAGTCACGTACAAACTGAAAAGAGTTCAAAAGTTTGGATGCACGTTTACAAAATAATTTTGATTAATTTCATACACCATTCATTTCCTTTGCATCTAAAAAATAAATATCAAGATTTTGCAGAAAAAAACATGCTCGACCCTACAGAAATCTTTAATAATTATCAGAAATCATCATGCCTACATTACAACACCAAACTCTGGTTTTAATGAATTGTCGAATCCAATTTTCCGCCTTACAGCCTTCAGTGGCTCCATGAATTTTCCACAAATTACGAACACATTGTGCTGAAGTAAGTAGTTGAAACAATGGTTGGTTCCACAAAGCGATAGCTTTCAATTTATCCTGTTATCCATAATTTTCTAACTGAAATGTTTGAACTAATATTGGGATTAGGTTAATTGGGATTAGATAACCTATCGAAGTTACAATCAGTTCGTTTATATTGAACGATCATAGTTATTTACTGTGGATACGGATATAACTGATAAATAATAGATTCAGGCGTTAATTTGCGGAAATCCATTGCACAATACCTATTAGGATAAAACAATGTTTGGTAACAAGTCCGCGCAAAACCTTCTCTGATAAGATCCATCAAAATGCAATTCGTGTGCACCGCCCCCCTCCCACAAATTGTCATGCCATGCAATCAGAGAAGGTAAATAACACTAACGCAATATAAAAAATGCCATGTAAATTACCCTTCAAAAGTTGAACACTACTTAATTTGTAGAAGAAAAGTTGTATCGGACATTTAATAATTTGATGTTTTCATAACCTTTTTTGATGGTATCACGGGACAGATAGAAATCCTGCGCAATAAATAGAACAATTAAAATAAACTTCAAAACTTAAATCAAACCACCTCGGGATAATTTTCAAGTAAAACTTAAAACGGGAATTGGCGAAGCCAGTTCCCATTCTGATTATGTGATGTGATGTGATGCTGTCTGTATGTTTGTTACTCCTTAAAAACGTACAGCATCACATCTCAGTCTCACATCACACTTATATAAACGCGAAAGTTTACATGTTGGGACGGATGTTTGTTACCTCTTCACACCATAACGACTGAACCGATCGGGCGGAAATTTTGCATAGATGTAGCTCTAAGCCTGGAATCAAACAAAGGCTTAATCCTTCCTTTCCTTTATCCATGGGATAGACATAAACTTTAAACGTTTCCAGATCAACAACGCGTCCGCGGGCAGAAGCTGGTAAAAAATATGCAGCCGAATTGAGAACAATCATTTATTGAAGTCGGTTAAAAAGTAGACGATAAATACCCGATATGACTTTTAGCATATTGAAGGGTTCGCCGATTCCGCAGCTAACCCCGTTATTAAATACGAGGAATAGATCCATAAAAACTATTTATTACGCCACCCGTCGCACAACTTGGAACCTTTTATCAGAAAAAATGCGCTGAAGTGGGCAACCCACCCGGAAGCTCGTTGCGGCACTTCCGGCTTACTGCCTCGTCATCCCGCAGTTAACCACATACATTTTACGTATACGATGTGAGGTGATCTAGGGCGAATGTGGTGTACAAAATGATCAAATAGGTAAGTATCTAAAAGTAGGTCACTATCGTAAACAAATTTTATATTAACTAAGCAAAATAAAATCAGTTTCCTAAGTTTACTTCAGAATTATATACGATTCAAGTCCCACGCAACTTATTTACAATACCATTGTTCAACGTAGTTGCTTCAAGTTAAAAATACCTAGACCATCTCTTTACTTCTAAAAATATAACATATATGGAGTATCTTCATATGGTACACCTTGTAGGGCATTTAATGTATGTATGAGCTGGTGAGAAGGCGTTGTAAGTCACAACTTGTTTAACACTTTGTTGAGGTTTTCCAATTTGACAGCCGACTTGAATATGATGCTTGATTAAAAGGGGATAGGTGATAAATTGTTGTACGGTATTCCAAAAAGAGATGGGTAGTTAGTAATATGACTTGTCTAAAATTCCAACTATTCTTAAAAGTTGCAACGGGTACTTAGCTCTCTTTTGTTTTTTCTGCTAACGCCAGTCAGAAAAGACAAAATATCTACCTTAGTAATTGTTTGTGTTACAAAGTAAAGGGTAAATCATCTAGGTTTGTTGTCGAAGTCTCGCTGCGAAGGATATCGAGACAACGCTTTTGCAATCTTCTTTTCTCAACAAAGGCCGTACAAAGTTGTGTAACGCTGTCCAGCGTTCCGGATTAGAATCACGACCAGTCATGTTCGAAAAGAATTCCCTTATACTTCCCAAGGGAACTCCATCCATTCAGACATCAATGTTAGGGTTTTATTAACTTTTCATATAAAGGGGAGTTTCTGTTCAATGTAGCATTTGAATGGCTTAAGCTATGGACTTACACTAGTGTTGTAGTTTAGATTGTATGGAGATTTTGGAGTTTCGACAATGCAATTGCAGTCTTAATGTAGAGAGTGTAAAGTATAAAATGCACTATATTGCAATTATTGGAACCATTGAATTGGTACTTATTACTTCGCGATCTATGTATAAATAGTTATAACATAATAGATAGTAGGCACAGTGTCTATGTACATTTTAGTAGGAAGGTTACTTTATTATTTGGAAAACCTCGAAAAATTCTTTCGTTTCTTTGTGTAAATAATATGCTCAAACATTCAAGATAGCAATGTCATTACGTTGTTATTACGAGAACTGCCTCTTCCCGCCTTTTCAAACAAGATTTATTGACACCATATTCACCTTCAAAGCCTCTTCTGAAAGTGAACCGCGACTGCTTATAGACCACAGACATACCCGAAGACAGAATCGCGTTTTCCAACAGATCTGATTTGTGTGCATTTTTATTATGAATAAAATATACTTAAAAATGAAGAGATACTTTGCGGAAATGTACTGCAAATGATCATTAAATTAGGAGATCCAACAAGTTAATGTGAATAAATCAAATTGTAGGAAGGATGGTGCAAGCTTACTGGATTTTTTTATGAACTAAAGACCTTCGTTTGAGCGCAATTGGATCTTATCAGAGAAGGATTGTCTCCAAGTTCAAAATATTACCTAGCTGTTATTAAAAATGTGAATAACTTTCCACCTTCATGTTGTTTCTGTGAATTATTGGTACACGTTTTGCGAAAGTGTTTCCTTGTCACTCCTTAAATATTAGCTTTCTAACTGACACGCTTTTCTCGAATATTATAAGCCTCTTGATAAACCTATAAATCACTGGATTTAGGCTTATCCCGTCAAAATGGTTGTTTTAATTATGCACGGCGCTTGCGAGGCGACGCAAGTTCTACGTTTCGTACGTAATACATACAGATGGTTAGATTTAACAGCATTTTAAATGTATTTATGTAAGAAACAACTGGATTAATTCTTAAGATTCTCTTAACTCATTTTCAATGTATTTCGGAGCTAGACAAATGCAGTGTGAAATGATCAAGAGCGATTTTCCCTATCGTTTGAAACGGTCAAGTTAGTTTGTTATAAATGTATTAATGAACTACTTTTGTTTGTTTTAAATAACTTGCTACACGCAAGACTGACTCGTATTTGGCAGATTTCAGCCAATTTAGTGCCAACATAATAATTAGATACTTCTTGACTACGGTTTTATTCTCAGTTACCTTAGTTGGCCAAATCACTTTATAGCGTCTCGCGCGGGGCCAACAAATTGGCGCAACTTATCTTTATGTATGTAGTTTGGTCACGCGCTGCGTACCATCAGACTAGTGGTTCACTATTACTAGTTAAGAGTAGATATTTTATTTTTTTCTCATCAGCACACATACGTCAACTGCTGAATATGCCCTCGCCACTTCTTCAAAACTTGTTGTTACGTACACATTGCGATACTTTCCATTATATTACCTACCTATTACGCACACCAATAATGTGAAGATCAAAAAAAACAGATTTATATGTAGTATTTTGTGCCTCAATAAGTAAGTCTTTGAAGCTTGCTATGTCGTAGTAAGGGGCTACGCCATAGACGCTGCTACGCCGTAGACGTTGCTACGCCGATAGCAGCTACGACGTTTGGTACGAAAGACTGCGATATTTATTAGTACGGTAGATTTCAATGCTTTTCGGTACATGTTATACCGTTTCACCTGGACCCCTTTCAAAGGTTTTTGGTTGATGATCAATTATTGTACTTTTTACTGTTGTCTCTCAATCTTTTGTAAGATGTTAAAACAGTTAAAAGTTTTCCTAACAAATTGCTAGTGTGTCATAAAACTTAGCACACCTAATCAAATTGTCGGTGCCAGAGCCAGCGTAATCTGGGACTCCGTAAAGATAACAAGATGAGTGCAGCGTACATTACGTAGTATTCGTCGTTCATTCATTACATTGCCCTGAGTGAAACCAGCAATGGATGATTTGGCAACGACAGGGCAGGAAAAGTGCTGGGAGCTGAAAATATTATAAGTCTAGTTATTGAATTCCTGTAGAAGATTAGAATAGCACTAACAAAATTAGATGTCACCTCGTTAAGTGGCTTGTTAACACCATTCTAAGCAAAACTTTTAAATCTGTCATGGTTATTAACACTGAAGTCATATTAGTCATATTAGTAGTCAGTTATTCCGTGATCATGGCGCATGTAACTGTGCAAAATTATTGGAAATCTCAAAACTCAAATCATGGTAAATATCCCATTGTAAATGATTTTACTCTTCTAAGTGACCACAGATTTGAATGGGTTAGGAGCTTTACGACTACATCTCTATTTGACTAGGCAGCAGATATGACTAGATCGCTTTAAGACTAAATCGCGATATGACTATATCGCGTTGGGGTTACATCGCTTTTGGACTACATCGCCAAAGGACAAGAAAGCGTAATGACTTAAATCTCGTTTGTTTTCTAAAGTACAACTATGGCGAAAACAAAACATTCAAGTTTTTAAGTAGTTACCTTTATTAAAAACAAAATGTTACTTTTACTTATATTTAAGTTTTAAAGCACTGACATTTTTTAAAAATACGATAGGTGTAATTTCCTGTGTCTCAAGTTTGCCTAATTCGGTTTTATATTTGCGGTTAAATAGTATGGAGCATTGTTTTAAAAATAAATTACCAACTTAGCAAGTAAAGAAATGGAATGTGATGAATTGGTCAGTAGGTAGTCATATCTTACGATGCGAACATTATTCCACTTGCATGGAAACATTCTGTTAAAAGCGTCACATTTTACTGCAGCAACGTATTCTAATTGCATTGACAGACGAAAGACTTTGTTCTCATGCGATCTTATTTTCTGTCCGAGATCACTTTGAAGCACTATTCCTGTATCTTGTGGAATTTAAGGCAAAGAGTGGTTGCTGTTATTGTCTAAAATGAAACTATTTCAGTTGGTTTTCTGACTGAAATACAAGACTTAGTAGGGTTTTACTGAGAAAAGAACTTTCTTTCTTTCTTTCTTTCCATTCGACACGAGATTATCTAATAAGTACCTATCAACTTTTATGGTACAATAATCCCAAAAGCAAATTTCCAATGAAAATCTTCTTCCATCCAATCCATAAATTCAATAATAATATAAATAATAAGATTCAATAATAGATAACGCAACACAAACCTGTCCTTATCAAGCCACTTATGAAATAATCCATCTGCACGCTACGTAACTAATCAAGTAGGATTCTCGATGTCCCCATAATAATTAATCATAGCTACAACTACAGGAATCTCAACCCTATGCCTGGGGGATAAGGTTGACAATTACGGTAATTATTCTGGAACATTCCATAAATCACTTGAAGACTAAATATAATATGTCCGATGACGACAGATGCGTAAGATGTGCCACGTCTCCGTGCAATAAGTATTATACGGGCGTTCCTGAAATAAATATGAAATTGAACTTGGTACGAACTAATTAAATGATTTTTCGAAATTAAAAATATAAGTCAACAGCTCGTCTTTAGCTTTTGTTGCGAAAGTGTCAGAAGTCAGAAATCAACAACTTTATTTGTTTAGGCTTACAAAATTAACACTTAGACAAGTAAAATTTTAAATTCCTTCGTTTCTCAAGATAAAAAGACACATTGTTGTCTGGGGCGCGTTCAGCAGTAGACGCCTGTGGAGGAGGTTTGTATAATATTTTTCCAAAACAATTATTTTTAATGACGATCTAATCTCATGCTTAAACCATATGCTCTGCGATGGAATAAGAGGTCTTGTCTTTTCAGAATCTATGACCAAAGTAAGGGCTCTCCACAATTCTTACAGGAATATCACGTTCGATGCACTAATGCATAAACTAATAATCTTATAAGGCTGCTTTATGAGCAAAGTTTTGACGTTATAACTTAGACTAAGCGATATGTAGTCTTGAACGAAGACTTTATGATGATAGAGAATATAAAAATGTGCATTAAATTTTGTAAAACTGCTCATCTTTTACGTAGTTCTAAATAATCATACTACTATCTTATCTACTTAGATACTTTTTATTAAAATGAAACATATGCAAGTAAGTGGTGGCGTCTGGCTGCGACTGCGTGTGTTAGTTTTGCAGCGAAAAATAAAGATTTTTTTTCCGCCGCGTGCAATCTGTCCGGTTTTCTTAGAAAACATATTGAAATTTACAAAAATCCGCAACGTTTACTTCTCACGCTTCCTTCTGAAAATGTGTAGTTTGTGAATTTGTAGATGTGTCGCCGCCAGATTGCACAATCAGCACGTTTGTTGAATGGCTAGGCGAATCACAAAACGAACGCTGATTGGTTGGGAATATCTTATTTATTTCGCTACTTACAACATCGTCGATTGTAAAATATTAATGACTAATATTACTTTTACTGCTTGCACCATTCATCCATCGCCGACTATTCTAACAACTCAACTTGTAACCGAAGCTTAGACTCCAATTTACGATATCCTAGACTAGATAGAGTTGTCATGAGCCAGACAAACTGTCACATGCAAACATTATCTTCCATTCTGCAAGTCAGCTTGCACACGACCCTAATACATTATGCACCTCGGCAATGGTAGGTACTTTGCGAGTGTGCTGCCGAAAGCTCTTTAAGGAATAACCAACTGTCCTGGAATGAGATTGACTGAATGGAATGGTGATGGGTACGGATGGACTTCACATTATCATTACCTCAATAAATATAAATAAATAAATAAATCATTTCCATATGGAAATGATTTATTTATTTATTTATATTGATGACATGAAAATGAGGATATTTTTGACAGAGTATATACTCTGTCAACATTTTTTTCTATCAAAGCTAGACGCACTGAAATAAATATAAGATAATTTAGAGAAAACGTGAAACACTCAACCTCACGACCGTTATTTTGGTTTTATGAATGCAATAAGTCTCCGGGTTTCAGCTATAAACTGCGTGTCAGGGATATACAACAATTAAGGGAGGTAATTTGAGAGCATTGACTGTGTCTCAATGCTCTAACTTCACGATAACCATTGCCCTTTTATAACGTAATAAGTTTCAACAAAAGAGGTGATTTGTCAACCACTGACCTTTTTTGACGGCAAAATTCACGATATTCTTTGCCGAATTTATGAATGCAATAAGTTCCCGGATTCCAGCTATAACCGTGATGTATCACTCGCTGGTTCACTGCACCAATGCATCCTCGGGATCCGACGAGTCAACTTTTATGTGGTTCGCCAATCACGTACGGATTTCAACAAGAAAGCCACCGGATTGACCAATCACGTTAGACTTTCGTAATGGATTGTTTACGACATCCATTACTTGTGAATCTTTAGTTTTATATTTTCGTGTGGTATATGAAAGCTTTTGAAATCAAAGCATTTGTAAATGCCATTATAGAGAACCTATTTTTTTTAACTATCAAAAATAATTAGTGTGTGCTTTGAAGTCAAATCTTCTCAAGAGCTGTGCTTTCAGTGGTTAAGGCAGCGGTTTTGGTCAGCTTTCGAAGGAAATACTTATCACACGCGGCATGCGAGTGGTGCACAAACGATCCACTGCAAACTGTCAGAACGCGCTCCCGCTCCCACTTCCTACTAAAACGCGCCGTATCAATGTAAAAATCAATAAATAGTGGAAAAAATCCATCAAATACGTAAAGGATACAGACAGTCTACTTTAATCTACACATACTTCGAACGAAACATGATACATATCCCCCAGAACACAATCATCTTGCCAGCGATGTTATCAGTTCTTCATACATTTAAACCGAGTGTTTTCCTAAATTGAATGATAAAATCGACCGTGCTCCACACTTTATCATGCTCTATTGCTATTCATGACGCCTCCACGCAATTTGTGTTGTAAGACAAACTTGCTGGTATTGCTAGGGTTTAGTTTGAGAGCAATTCCCATTGAGAATTCTGTTCAGTTTTGAAAGGAACTTTGTATCTTTTGCGATTGAACATAAACGGGAACGGGAATATGTACCGAGTTTTTGCGTCTAAGATAATGATGACCTTATTTTATTAATCTCTATAATTTATATTAGTAGTCTGTTAGTTATTTTATAAGTTTTTGATGGTACAATAAAGATAGTAAAAGGAAAGTTTCATAACCCGATGAAATTCATGCACAAAACGCAAAATAATACTTAGTTTTGATTTTCTGAACACGGGCTCTCGTTCACTCACGTCCGTATGCAATGGCAGTGCACATGCTCCTGAGACTCGACATCGGGAGACACGCGACCACCGCAATTATCTAGGTCTTTCTAGATTGCCGACGTGACTGTGAGACGAGTGTGCTCCCGTCCTTACTTCACCTACTTATATTTATGTCTTATTGGAACAGGAACTTTGGTTGAAGCTGATGAGTTATTCTGGCAAAAGATCTTTTTAATTTTCTTCGCGACTTAACGTTTGTAACGGTTAATTCCGTAACGTGGGTAAATTGGTTCAAATCAAACCACGTGCTCTGTTCTTTTTAATATCTATGAAAAGTTTGTCACTTTAATGAAACACAGGTGCAAAAACTAATGCTTTTATGTAATGCAATCACGGCCGACTTGCGGGTTCCACAAGCAAATATATTTCCTTTTCGTGACAATCCCATAATACGTCACTACGACAACTGTAAGTTTAGGTTGTTAGCATAATGTTTACTAGTATAAAATAAAAAACGTAACTTTACAGTTTCAAACGGCTAAAACTTAAAAAGTATTTAATATTCTCACCTTCATAACCTAAATCTATCTAAACGGTGTAAGTTACCTAATCGTACAAAATCCACGTGTGTTTGGCGCGTTAACTTCCATAATCAATTTGACCTGAATAATCTCCATGAGATTCGAATTACGGGCAAACCTTAGCACACGTTCGACTTTTGTGTAATACGATTGTCAAACTCAAAAAATCGATTTTAAATAACTAGCTTTTGCTTGGCAGTTGACAGATATCATACAACAGAATCAGAAGCCTTAGTATGAGCTTTGCATAATTTACGAAAAGTATTGTTTCTTTCCAAAAATTTAGCTCGGAGAAACAGTTTTTTTTTGTGTAGACACATGTATAGACGAGGTGCCCAGATCTGTCCTTACGCTATACTGCTGTACTTGTTTTTCATAGATCCGAGTGAATTGATGATGAGAAGGTAAGCAATCGATTGAGTGTGAGAAACAAAGGAAACTGATTGATACATGAAAAAAAAAGTAAAAACGCTTCAATAAATACAATACCTGTAAAAATCGCATCGTTATAGAGAAGGTAGTTTACTTAATTTTTTTTTTATTTTTCTCCGTATTATAATGGGATAGGTATTTCGACTTATTTTTGTAATTTTGTACATGTAATATTTCTATTAAAATAAACGATTCTGTAAAAAGCACACAATTTTTCCGATCATGAATTTGCTTATTAGCTTTACCTTCTATCAGAATTGTTAAAATATTTCTTATGACGTCAACAATATTGTTTGTGAAAAATGTTGTGAATAAAATAAAAATTAAATTCTGGACTTTTGCAAGCAGAGCTTATGAGTACCAAATATTGTACATTTTGTTTATAATTAGGTAGTGCCATGTTCTTCGGTGGAATCAAAATCACAGCCGATAGCTAAACAGTTAAATCATACGTCCTCCCGCCGACATTAGGGAGTCCCATGAGTACGCTCCATTAGTCGAGGGCAGGTGTGAGATTTGCCGAAACCCTTTAATCTGGGGCTGGCTGAGGTCACTCATGTTTCGTATCTGTATCCGTTAATCAATGTACCTTCGGATTTGTTGGGGCTTTTATTTCATCATCATCATTATTTCAGTCAAAAGATATCTACCGCTAGATTTAGACCATTTGGTAATTTTGCTGCGCTTTCAGTTTGTTTTTGAAAAACCATATTTTTTTAATCCTTAGAATTATATATTAGCCATAACAGCATTCGTTATATAAATGATACAAAAAAATATCACTTGATGACTGCTCAGTGATGCAAGTTCAGACAAACACGGATGCACTAATGCACTAGGTATACTAATATACAGTTTGTGCTTGCGAGTTTAAAAACCATTTGTTTCTTTTGTTAGCTTCTACCTGCAGTTTTGCACACGTAGTCTAAGACGACGTCTTGTGAGCACGGACGCACTAGACATAAAGACAAACAAGTTTTAAGTTTCAGAAAGAGCTTTTGTCAGCCTTACGTCCTCGCCTGGATAATACCTATTTACATGCTTTTATAATCTACATCTACATGAATACTAGAAAATAAAATTTGATTTTATGTACCTTTATGAGTCTGTAATTAGGTACCTAATCACCGAAACTACTGGTCCGTTTGGTAAATTCTTTTACTTAAGGAAAGCTACAATATTTCTGAGTGACTTTTTATATAGGTACCGCGTGAGCGAAGCCGCGAGCAAGTAATCTACCTCTACGAATAACAAAAATTATAACTTCTAATGATGATGTACATAGATGGGTATTGTAGTTATGTAAGCATATTTGATTGCTTTCAGCGATTAGGGTCTTGATTCAACTTGGTATTTACCTAGCCTGTAATAGGTATATAACCTCGTATTCCAGACACAGGTCTTATTAAACATCTGAATAATTAATGCCGTGACTGAATAGGGCACCGATTAAATGATTCATAATACCTTTGAGAGGTACGTAGTTTAGAGCGTGGGAGTTGGATTAGAAAGGAATTGTAAACTGGTAGCTGTTGTTGTGTCAAACTGAGTATCGAAATGCCTATTGATGTGTTCTTGGTAGAAAACTGTGTAGAAATTATTTTATTTTCCCAAATGATGGCAGATGTTGATATTTTAAGTTGGTTGCTAGGCTGTTTAAACTATATTTATCAAATCTCGAGCTCCGTCCCATTCATTATACCTAGGTATTTTGTGTATTTGATAGAGCCGCATAAATGACGTTTTGTTTATCTAGATATAAAGGAATATGTGCCGCCTTGTAGTGTGTTGAACGAAGGTCCGCCTGTGACGCAGGAGGTTGCGGGTTCGATTGCCCCATGTTTGTACAATCTGCAGATATTTGTTCAGGGTGTTTTGGATGTTTTCTATATTTAATAAAAAATATCGTTCTATGTAGTTTATTGTATTTAAGTATATCAGTTATCTGGTACACAAAACACAAGCTCTGCTTAGCGCGGGGCTAAATAATGCTGTGTGAATTGTACAACATTATATAATATTATATTTTTTTATTAGCCGAAAATCTTTCGCGGTCGACTGTACTCATAACCCTGTATATCAGTGATAGTGGAATTACAATAATCGGTACGTAAACAGTAATAGGTACGTGTGTGTAAAAGTTTAAAGCTGCTGAATAATCCCCAATAAGTCGGAAACATACGTTCTTTTTACCCGGGTTGGCTACTTGAATTTAATTAACTGAGCACTTTTTATTGCACATTGTTAGCTCCGTGACCGTCGCTCATAAATTGTGGTACAAAACAAAATGTTTGTATTTTCAACCTTATTGTGTAAGTAAAAAAAAGCTGATTCCCTCGGCAGCCTCTGCTAATATTTGTGTTCCTTCACGATCTAACAGTGCCCTGTTTTTCCATCCTAATCTGTAGATTAACAGACAAAAGGGAACAAATCAGGGTTAGATTCAGGTCTCTACTTCAGAGGTATATTTAGGGTCTACGATCAATTACTTTTATGATCCCTTAAGCTTCACCTACTTGTTTATTATTAAGTAAAGTATACTAATAACATTTTCAAAATCGTCTTGCAAATTCTTGTATTTTGTGAAGGTAATTTTCTTAGTATCCTGACATTGGGTTTCCATGAGAATATTTATTTATTGATACGGATTTTTATAAGAACTGTTGACTAGTTTGGAAGGTTAAGAAAGAAGGCATCTAGCATACATTTTTAAAAGACCTATACAGCCCTCAGTGGGTGACTGAGGGCTGCCATGATGATGATATATGATAAAGTAATTGATCCCCATCCAACCAGTCCTCAGTCCATCCTCTCTGGTTCCAGATAAAACTTTGTTGGTTTATTTAAAAGGTATGTATTTGTTTTTCAATTCTGCGCACTAATCAAGCAAGTTAGACGTTTTGGGTCTCGGAACTTTAACCATTTAGGAATAATGTCCTCGGTTCAATGGATATGGATGCTAAGGAGATTTTGTTTTTAATCTTTTATCCTAGAGTTTTAAACAGACAGATAGACAAGGAATTGATAAAGGTTAAATTTTTTCTTTTGATGTACGACTAAGTACGGAATCCTAACAATAGCTTACAGATGCCGATAAGGTAGAATTCCAAAGTCATGTCGATACCCTGATGTGTTGACCTGTTATTACGTACGAGCAAGACAAAGTGAATAGATACTAGTACATTACCAACAATTTATTTTCCAATAAAAATGAATTCTCGCGGCTGAAAAAAATAAAAATCACTTTGATTGTCGCACTGTGCTCCAGCGGATCCGATCGGATTAAATGAATGAATCGATGTCGAAATATCAAACGTTTTGGAGTTTTTTTCAATAATTTTCGAGCGAAAATCTGGCTGATGGTGTGAAATATTACTGTATTTTGTGTATTGTGTATTTGTGAGTTTAATGAAAGTAAACAAATTGATCAATTCCGCACTGCAACAGACGTTGAAACTAACATTAATTTGGTTTTCTTGCTATTAAGACCATTTTAGAGCTAGTCTAGCTATGGCAACGTTTAGTACACGTTGAGGATTAACTGACTGAATGTATAGAAAAGATCAATTGATTCATCGTGGATCTAGTTAGTGATTCGAACGAGGACCATCCGACTTTTTCGTGGGTACTGGATTTCGAGTTCGTATTAACAAAAGCCATAGGATTCCGCAATAAATGGAAACACGGCTGGCTTAAATAAATATAATGATGACCAAGTTCTTATCGTGCGTTTTTATCGCTGCTACTTAGAAAAGTGACAATGGCTGCAATACGGAATTCTCAAGGAATTTCCAACCATGTAGCCGTAACCAGTGAAAAGGTAGTGCCAAGAGATAAACCTTGCTGTTGGTCGCCAGAGCATTTCTCAATGAAACAAAGCCTCCGTCACAGTTATCTGAAAGCCTGATCTCGACCACTACACTACAGAACGGATTATTTTCCGGTTTTCAACAGAAGGTTTGTGAAGTAAATTGAGTTATCTTTTATTGTACCTAGGTACGTACTTAGTTGAAAATAGTTTAGTGGTATTTCCAGAGATATTAACTGATGTTCGATATTGATAAAATTATTTATGCCTTTAAAATCAAGGCTGATAGGGAAGAGTGGAAGTAAAATACATGTGGCACAGACGATCCCACCTAGAGTCTTTTCTCACTGTAATAGTTTTACCAAAAAATCTGAAAAAAAAACGTATTTATAATTGCTTTGATCAAATTGCAAGACACAAATAAAAATAACCCGTAGCTATCATGAAAACAACCAATACCAACTGACACGAGCGAACGTTCCATTTTCGATCATTTCACTGGTATCTTGTGAAAGGAACCTATGTGTTGGCCCACACTATTATTTAATAGGATTGCAGCGGGGCTTAAATCGTGAAACTATAGCCACCAGTGCAACCACTGCGTCGAAATTCGGTTGTTTATTTTTTTTAAACCATTGCACCATGTTCAAATGAATTCCTCCAAATAATAGCCATTATTTACGATGTATATAATGTAATTGAAGTGTTTTTGAGTTGCTTTACGGTTTTTGGACGATTAACTTAACTTACCTTCTGTGGTTAACCACTTGTCTTGTTTTAAACTTTTCTGTCAGATTCTGGTTCATGGAAATTTAATCGCCAAAAAAAGCTTAGTTTGACCGGGTCATAATTATTTTTTTAAAAATTTCAATTGGATTTCAACCTCCTAATTAAACTATGGATTTTGAATTCATTGAAATTCATGATAGAATTATCATTATTTCTATTTCCAAATCCATAAACATATTGGTGCCTAGCTAATTTATTGGTAAGTAGGTAATTTATAAGTTTCCACGCCTGAAACCGAAGGGGAAAACTGGACTTAAAACATTTATTTCCCCTTGAAGATTACCCTTATTTGGGGTTAACTGAATTCGAAAAAAAATATTTCGGTTTTCCCCCTTGAAGATCTTCCATAAGGGGCAAAACTTTCTATCTGAATCACTGCAAACCTGTTACGTGGCAAAATCCTCAGAGACGATTTCGAGTAGAGACCTATTGAACCTACATTGTAATTTATGCATTGAATAGTTACTGTTACTGCGATCCATGCTATTTGGAATTAAAGTTTAGGACTCTCCGTTGCGAATTTATCAATCTATTGAATTGAATTTAGTGGCCGGTAATCATACGATAATGGCGAGAATTAAATTTATAAAATTCACTTATTATGATTCCAAATAATTACCAGTCGTTGAAACAGATAATAGCGCTGCATCGCGCCAAAAGTTTAATTAGGCACCATAATGTGGTGGTTTTAAGCACATGCACAACGGATCGAGGGCGATATACATCACACCTCGGATATTGTGATGCGCCCGATCCACCGCGCTCAAGTTAATATTTAATCAGGGGTCGTATCCTGCTAACCAATCGCATTACTATGACAATGGTGTCGTCGCAAAATCATTCATTGATGAAAGAAACTCTAGATAGTGTGTGCGGTGCTATTCGCACGGAGAGATTGATAGAATAATTTCAACCTTGACACATTTGACCAACGTCCCTCCCTCTGTTATTTTTTCATCACAAGTAAAATGCCAAAATGTGTAATTTTGAGACGATACCATTGTTATGGTGGAGCGATCAATTTAGAGGAAGTAGAGCCTTCAGAAAAAAAAATTGTTTCAGTGAACGCGTTAAGTGACACATTATGTGACGAAGCAGTAATGTCTTACCTTAAAGCTACCGAACTACGAAATTTATGAAAGCGACTGGCAGTTAGTTAATACAACTCGTACATGCTGAGTTTGGTCTTTTCCACGTAGTAGGAATTCTAGAAGCAGTTCTGACGAGCTTTTGATAAACTTTTGTGGTTCAGTGGCCGAAGAGCCCGCAGAGATACAAATGGTAGCAGAGTTATGGATAGTAGACAACTGATATACTTAATACAATACATTTCATTGATAGATAATTTTTATTATACATAGAATCATCCCGAACATTCATCGGATCGTACAAACATTTATCTCGAGACGGGAATCGAACCCGCAACCTCCTGCGTCACAGGCGGACCTTCGCCCGCTGCGCCACAGTGGTCGTCAAATCAACCTACTTACGACATACTTTCAGAACCACCAGGTTTCAGTCTGATAGTATTGACAAAACAATTCGTCATCGTAGTATCCGTACTCAGAACGTAGCATTCCAATTTTCAGTACCTATCTATCGAATCATTTCCGCATGTAGATAGAGGTTTGCGCGTGTATTTTTCTCACGCACACCCTTGACAGCCGAGCCAATCTTGTCTATTGTTTTCCGTATTACTCGAGCACGGTAAAGTTACAAGCAGAAAGACAACTTGTTAATTTGGTATGAAAACGTGTAATTAGTAACAGGGCTAACATTATCACTGAAACATCAGGTTCTCGTGAGGTTTGACTGATTCCTTCATCCTTTTATCACGAGACATCTCAACTTCAATATATTTATCGGTGAGACATCAGTGTTTGCCCCTGGAGTTTCCAACATAGTTATTAAGTACTGGTTTCTACTTTACTTAAACCTTAGTCCTACACAATGGGGGGGGGCTGTGTCCATGCTTTAATAGTTGCACCGCCTAGCTTGCTTTGCTTCCCTAGTCACCTAGTCTAGCTGCTTGCCTAGTATAGATACAGACCTACCTTACATGGCTCCTCAAGAAATGTAAGGTGCAAATGGCCTTAGGGGAGAGTAGCGCAACAGTCGCCGATCCCTAAGGCAAGCCTGGTGGGGTATCCTTCACGTGGTTGTCCCCTGTTATTGGTCTAATTCCCTAAGAAATAGACGCAACTAAAACCACCAGACGAACACTGCCTGGGATGGAGTGGTCATGTCCCGGCGGGTCCACCATTGGGCGATGAGCAGATGTTGGATAGAAATGACACAAATATCCCACCCACCCTCCACTTAATTCCTTACCCAATCCTAAACCTATATGTCCGCTACGGAGCAAGGTGGTCTAGCTTCGTGGGCCTGCCATCCCCAATAAGAGTGATAGCAGGTGGGGGGAGGACCACCTACGCTTTTGATGCTGAGCGTAGGGGGCCCGTAAGGGGGGATGCAACTGGCCTGGTGGCTGAGCGGACAGATGTCTCTTCCGCAACACTCCTCTTTGGCGTGAATTTCCTCCGAAAACGGGAGGCCACGGTCTAACCAACCGTGGCAATTCAGCATGGCGGGCGGTCTTCAACCACCGCTGGTGAGAGGGGGGGGTCGATGGGGTCTGCAGCCGGCGGTGCACGCCTTAGCTCGGTGAAGGTGGTCAACGCCGAGTATAGTGGTGCCGTTGAGGCTCGTAGGCAACGCGATCACCCGTTCTATATCGGACCGGCAACCCTGGTGTATAGTGCTATCATAATACACCCCCCTGGTTGGACTCCGTGGTGGGTGGGGCCCGGAAAGATGAACAAAACCCCAAAACAACAACATGAACACCACCCAAAAAATTGACCACTTTGCGCCCTCAGCAGGGGAGGCGGTAGAAGCCTACGCGGCCATCAAGGTCGACGAGGATTCTACTGCTGGCTGGTCGATCGTAGGATCGAAAGCCAAAAAACAGAGCAAGGCGGGTGGGAAAGAGGTTAAGCCAGTGGCTGGAACCTCGACTACCGAAGTTCGAACCTCTGAGGTGGCTAACGCCCCTCTAGGCAAGAACGCCCGTAGAAAACAACGGAGGCTACGACAGAAGCGGGAACAACAGGAGGCTACCAGTACTGGAGCCACTGTTAAGAACGCTGAAGGTCCTAGCTTCTTCTACAAGCAACGGCAAGATGCTAAGAGCACGTCTGACTCCAAACCGCAAGCCCCGCCGGCGAAATCTACGAGCTTGCTCGTGGAAGCTGCCGGGTCCTGTGTCGGCCGAGGTAAGGAGAAGAAGACTGCTACCAGCAAGCGCTTCAATCGCCAGAAGCGTGCAACCGCAGCGATCACCCGATCAGCTCAGGCCCCTGCCGCGGCTCCGATCCAAGCTCCGGCCTCGATCCAAGTGGAGCCAGGCAAGAGGACGCGACTGGACGATACTGTGTCCCCGAGAGGGGAACACAAGAAGCTTAAGCTCGACAGCACACGTCGAGCCCCCGCCGCCAGCTATGCTGAAATCGCGCAAAGCAACCTCAGCGTAGCGGTGGTGAAGACCGACAGCCAGCAACTGACGGAGGAGCAAGCCACTGTACTGAGGAAGTACCTAAACTGTAGGCTTATGGACGAGGCCAGGGACCCGAACATCAGTTTCACCCCCCGCTTCCTGGGCAAACCAATCTACACCGATGGGGCCCTAAAGCTGTGGTGTATCGATGTGCCGTCGTCTGAGTGGCTGACCGACGCCATAGAACAGCTTCCGAGCACCGCTTGCCCAAATCTAGCGGTCGTCAAGCAGAGTGAACTGACGAGGAAGGTACGCGCAGCTATCTTCTTCCCAGAGTGCATGTTCTCCCTGGAAGACACCAGTCTCCTACTGGGGAAGCAGAACAAATGGGCACAGGTTCACCAGTGGGTCGTCTACACCCATCAAAGACAAGCCGACGACATGCTCTTCGTGACGATAGGGATACCGGAAACCCTTATCCCTACCATCATGGAGAAGGGCCGCCGGCTGGCTTACGGACTGGGGAGCGTCTACATACGCTTCTACGGTGCGGATGGGAAGCTCCAAGATGACCCCCCCAGCAAGCTGCAAAGTACACAACCGGAGGTACCGGAGAACAAGCCTGGTTCCAACGAGACAGCTGCGTCCGAAAGCCCCGATTCACCGGTGCCCCCCCCTCCCCCGCACTCATCGCCCAAACCGTCGTGCTCAGGAACGATGGAAGCGTTGTGTGGGGAGATGAGCGAGGAACTGATGTTGGCCTCGGACGAGGATGACGCAGAGGAAGAGAAGGAGAGGGGAAACCAGGATGATGGCGACCCAAAACCCCTCCTCTTATAACGTCGTCCAAGCAAACCTCCAGCACAGCCTCACTGCTACGGCTAACCTGCGCAGAGTGCTGGGGGACCCAAGCAACGAGACCATAGCCCTGATCCAGGAGCCGTGGATTAGGGCAGGGCGTGTGTGTGGTCTCAACAACCTAAACGGTAAGCTCATATATGACAACACTTGCAATAAACCGCGTGCGTGCATCTTTGTACCACGCAACATTACTGTGGTACCCTTAACTGAGTTCTGTTCCAGAGACCTGACGACTGTCAGGCTCCAGGGCATCTTTGATGGGGAAACCGAAGACGTAGTGCTCGCGTCAGCCTACATGCCCGGCGACGAGGTCGTGCCCACGACAAACACTACAGATCTGGTAAGACAATGCGAACTACATAACTCTAAACTAATAATTTCAGCAGACACGAACGCGCACCACCCCATATGGGGCATGCCCGTTGCAAACAGCAGGGGAGAAGATCTGGTAAATTTTCTCTTCACCACCAAATTGACCATTGCAAACAAGGGCGCGGAACCAACCTTCGTGACGAAGCGATGCCGCACCATAATTGACCTCACCCTTGTAACGGAAAACTGTTCTGACTGTGTGCGTAACTGGAGAGTATCAGACGAGGCCTCCTCTTCCGACCACAGGTGGATCAGATATGAATTAACCCTAAACAAAACGATTCCAGCACCCACGCGCAACCCGCGCAAAACAAATAAGGTACTGTTCATAAACTCTCTGCAGCAGCACCTAGGCGAAGGTGGCCCGGAATCAAACTTCAACAATACGGCAGAGATCGAAACAGCAGTACAACACGTCACGCAGAGCCTTACCAAGAGCTTTGAAGATTCCTGCCCTCTCACCGTCGTCAGTGAAACCGATCCAGGTAGGAACGGCTGGTCCCGGCGGCTGGAGGAGCTCAAGTGTAAAGTACGTAAGTCTTTCAACAGAGCTATGAACACGTACGACGACTCCGACTGGGACGCATACAAGAGGGCCCAGGCCGACTACAAAAAACAGCTACGTCGTAGGAGTCGTCTCAAATGGAAAAACTTTTGCGACAACATAGAATCAAACTCTGAAGCGAACAGAATCAGAAAAGTTTTAGCGGCGGAACCGAACCGCGAGATTGGTTCGCTTAAGAAGCTTGATAACACCTACACCAAAACGACAGCAGAAACACATGAACTTCTTTTACAAACACACTTCCCAGGCTGCCTCATTGATGGTGACACAGAGTGGCACACCACCAGTCTAGTCACGCCTTCGGCGACAGATTGGGCGGTGGCGGGCTCAGTGGTAACCGGAGATAAGGTAAACTGGGCCATCAACACATTCAAACCATACAAGTCGCCAGGTATGGATGGGATATTCCCTGGCCTCCTACGCTGGGGTGTGGCACACATAAGCGGGGCGCTGACCTCTATCTTCAAGGCCTGCCTAGCCTTCCGCTACGTACCGCTTATGTGGAGAGAGGTTAGAGTTTTATTCATACCCAAACCAGGAAAAAGCGACTACACTGAAGCAAAGTCCTACAGGCCGATCAGTCTCACCTCTTTCTTACTCAAGACCCTAGAGAGGCTATGCGATCGATACATAAGGGACAACATACTAACAATAAAACCACTACACCCACAACAACACGCCTACAGTTCAGGCAAATCAACAGAATCTGCGCTGCACACAGTAGTTAGTAGATTAGAACAAGACATCTCAAACAAAACGCTCTGTCTCGCAGCCTTCATAGATATCGAAGGGGCTTTTGACAAGACGAACTTTGACAGCATTAATACATCACTTCAAAAGCACGGAGTGGAGCCAACGCTGGTAAATTGGATCATTAGCATGCTCAAGCTGAGGGCAGTACGGATCGACGTACACGGGGGGACCAGGGGAGTTGTGGCAAGAGGATGCCCACAGGGCGGCGTCTTGTCACCGCTTCTGTGGAACCTAGTAGCTAATGACCTAATCACTAAGCTAAACGACCAACGCTTCTTTACGGTAGGCTATGCGGACGACCTTGCGATACTCATATCGGGACACTTTGCCAGCGTGACGTGTAACATTATGAATAACGCACTAAAGGTCGTCGAAAACTGGTGCATAGACTATGGACTTACCGTAAACCCAACCAAAACAGAACTAGTAATGTTCACCAACAAGCGTAAACTAGGAACCTACCAACTCCCGTTCCTGTTTGACACGCAGCTAACACTATCCGACACAGTCAAATACCTAGGTATAACCTTAGACAGTAAACTAACCTGGGCAACACACTTAGAAAACAAGACAAAGAAGGCCACCATCTCATTCTGGCAGTGCCGGAGAATGCTAGGAAGAACATGGGGTCCCAGCCCGAAGATTACCCTATGGCTCTACAACACTGTAATCAGGCCCTCGCTGACGTACGGTGCCCTAGTTTGGTGGCCGAGAACAAATCAAAGCACTACCATAAACAAACTGCAAAAGTTCCAGAGACTAGCCTGCGTAGCGACTACAGGGTGTATGAGAACTGCCCCCACTGCAGCACTCGAAGCCCTGTTAGGCCTAACGCCACTGCACCTACACGTGCAACAAGAGGCAGCCGCAGCTGCTTACAGACTCTGGGCTTTAAGTTTATGGAACCACAACACCAAAGCACAACATACCACTATTATAGACGAGTACGCACGGAGCAATCCCATGCTACTCTCGATTTATGACAGGGTACCCAAAAAACACATACACTCAAAAAGCTTCACCATACAAATGCACGAGGAGCCAAGTGATAGCTCCAACACATATGAAGTTAGAATATACACAGATGGCTCTAAAATGAAAACAGGTACCGGGGCGGGAACGTTCTCGGAAGAACTAAACATACACAAAACAACAGCACTGGGTGCCCACAACTCCATCTTCCAGGCGGAATGTGTAGGTATAATCCAAGCTGCGACCGCAGTGCTACGAAGAAAGGTAACTGACCAAAATATCAGGATCCTCTCGGATAGCGCGGCTGTACTACAGGCCCTGAACAGGAGAGAACACAACTCGGGACTCACTCTACAATGCCACCACCTGCTGGAACAAGTAAGTCAGTCCAATAGAGTCACTCTACAATGGATAAAAGGACACAGCGGATCGAGAGGAAACGACGAAGCTGATGCACTGGCAAGGAGAGGTTCGGAGCGGCAACCGGCAGGGCCCGAACCGATAATCCCCCTACCTTTCAGTCAAGTCCGCTCATGGATCCGTCAACGTACAACTAAACAACACCAAGACTACTGGGCAAGTATTCCAGATTGTAGACAGTCGAAGGAGGCCTTCCCGGCTCTTAACCCGAGATTCTCCCGAAAACTCCTCAATCTGAAGCGTGACAAACTCCGGCAAATCGTCGGCATTGTCACTGGTCACTGCATGCTTAACAAACACCTATTTAACCTGGGTATCACGGACAGCCCCCTATGCAGAGGGTGCATGAACGCAGAGGAGACGGCCGCGCATGTGCTTGTAGAGTGCGATAGCGTTGCTTCCCAACGACTACAATACCTTGGAACACCAAGGACGCCTAGGGAGGCATGCACCGGCGTCAGCGAGTTGCTGGCCTTCCTGGAGGACATCGGGTGGTTAGTTTAGCATCCCCCCACCCGACACGCAAAAAGGGCCCACCTGTGGCCTAGTTGCGGAAACGAGTCCGGAAACAAATTCCAAAAGTCCTACACAATTATAATTAATGATTAAGCATTTGAATTAATTACAACGAATGATTAGTATTAAGCTGTTCAATAAGATTCGACCGCACAACATTAGGTACAATACAACCAAGAACAACCACTTGATACGATGTTGGAAAATAAGAGTTCAAACAAACTGTGTAGGTACCCTGCCCTTATGTGGAATATAGACATAGGTACAAGATAAAACATATGAAAAAATAGGTTTCTACCATTTGCTGAACAATGTCAATTTTCACAAACTTAATTATGCTATTCTTGTCGTGAATTCAACATACATCCACCCACACTTTACAAATTATTGTGACTTCAGCCCGTTTATTTCATTATCTACCTGTTGGCCAAGTCATGAAGGGCTTTGGCAAACGTATACATGTATCAACTGTCTAAACAAACCAAAACAAATGACCGTTGTGGCTCAGCCCTCACAATAAAAGCATCCTTGATTTGCAACTACTGTTTCTATTCCTGTCTCGTTAACCAGTGTTAACTGACTGTCACTTCTTCTTAAACAAAAATAAACCGTAGGGCAGTTTCCTTTCTGTTATTTCAGATGTTGTGGCCATAGCGTTACAGCAGGGCGCAAATAGACTGACAATGTTGATGAAGGAAGATTAGCAGAATATTTGTTTTCGTCTGGAAGAAAAATTGGCAAGAATGTATTTAAACCTTACGGGAGATAGGGGGTGCATTTGAATAAAATTAGGGCGTTAAAAGTCCCTATAATGTTGACAACTTTAAAAAATTATTGGTAGTAGGTACGTAACCATAACATGATATACTTAGGTAATATATATAATATTCAAAGACTAGCTGCATTCTTAGTACCCGTTGTCCTATTACCCGTTTTCCCGTAGCAATGAAGCATTTTCCCGTGGTAAAGTAGCCTATGTTCATCAGGAATAATGTGGGCTTCTAATGGTAAAATAATTATTCAAATCGGTCCAGTAGTTTCGGAGCCTATTCAATACAAGCAAACAATCATATCTTTCCTCTTAATAATATTGGTATAGAAATGATAGAACAGCGTTTAGCTCTCACGTGAAATTTGTTTGTCCGTGTGTGTCTCGTACTTAATACATTATGAGACACACCTATTTTATTACATACCTATTAACCATAACCTATTTGTGACAGTACCTACAGGTACTGTCACAAATCCCGTGACTTTCATTAAGTTAGTGAAAGCAAGCTAGTCTAGTCCTAAATCAGAGCTAGAACTTTGTTTCCTGCAACAATCAAATTCGGCGCGTGCCAGCGGCTCTCGTGAGCCTGATGGACGACCGCCACTATCGCAATCGGACTGATACGAGTGATGGAAACGATACCTTAACCTTTTCATGTAACGTAGCTTTTTTAAGCATTTCTCTGTATTGTTTCCTGTATTTGTGTATAATAAAACGTATTTTTATCTTTTAAAGTTTTTTCTATCTATCTATAGCTTTATCTTAACATTGCTTAGTCCTAGATTAGCTTAAGCAATGTTTAGATTACTTAAAATGTTGTTATAGAGCCTTACGTAATAAACATAGTATTTATTTTATTAAGACAGCATTTATTTTACCATGTATGTTGAAATGCGTAGGTAATAATTATGGTTATCATTTTATTGTAAACGGTTTTTTTTTCGAATAAAATTTTTGCTTTAGAGAGGTTGTAACGGTCCAGATTATGCTGGCCCATTCAATTTGTAAATATAGAAACATTTAGCACTTTCTGATATAACTTGTAACACTGAAAGAATAAAACCTTCTTAAATCTTGTTCGGCAAAATACAATATTTGAATTTGATTACTCTAGGAAAACAAAAGTCGTTTTTTGGAGAGGTGACAGTCGGGTCTAGGTAGAAAAAGGAGTCGGTGGGCTTTGGGGTTTTTGCTAGATTTTTCCAGAAACTGTGAGGAAGTGTGTGCCTGATTGAGAGAATGCTGGACCTAGTACATATGTGAACGGCTTCAGAATGGATCGGATTTTAGCGTTGAGATCCTTCGGACCAGCGAGGATTTCGGAGAGAGCATTCTATCGTTCCGGAGAGTGAGGATTCAGGTTACGTAAACACACTACTTAATTCTATCGTTTCTCTACGTTGTAGACGGATGGTGTTACATCCCAGAGCTGTCTAATCTAAATTCTTATTATGTTTATCAAGCACATCCAGTAGACCCTGGATTGTGTATTATATTTAACAAGCAGACTTGGGAGGCCATTTACGTTCCAAGTCTGTGGAAATGTTTTCCTGTTAAACGGTTCTTTCTACAAGCGTCATCCCGATTGTGGAAGAACTGAGGGTTTATTATGTCTATTGATTAGATCTACGGTTAGCCTGGAATGTGGTTCCACCCCGTTTACAGAAGCAACAGCTTCTAGGTAGGTATAGGTATAGGTTGAGGTAAGATAGGTGTAGGAGAGGTAGGTGTATTTGGGTCGCTTCAGACCATTCCCCGTAAAACTCTACTGAGTTAGCGTCTTTCAATCGCTTTGCACTTAAATGTCTGGTTACACTGAGTACGGGCCAGGCGATAGTCTTCTACTTTCGACTGACCCCGAGGCGCTGAATTGTGATTCTGAAAGGGGCACTTAATAGCAGATAGCTGTGGTCTGGACCTGTGTGGACCAAAGCAAACTTCTCTGGTAACCGCACAGTGGAGGCATTGTAACCGAAATCATAAAATGATCCTTTTATTATCATAATTTATACTTAAATCTACTTCTTCACCTAATTATCTTTACCTTGAATGCCCGGAATTGAATTCTAATTTTACTACGTAATCTAAGCTGTTTCAGAGAGAGAGAAAGTTAGGTTTAACCGACCGTGAAAAAGGCTGGTTATGCTACACCAGAATTGAAGAATCGATGTTTTCAAGTAAGTTGAAGAGTTAGTTCGTTTGTCTAAAGCTACTAAAAGAATCTGAGTTACTACTACACAACGTACGCGTCCTTCCGCTAGCTAGACGATCATTGGCCACTTTAAATCATAATTTTATTACAAAAGATACGGTAAAATATACAAATCTAACTATAATAATCAATATTGAACAGGTAGGGTATGTTACGATGGTTTGGAGTGTTACAAGGTTATAAAGGGTTTGCTGCATTGGAAGATGCTGGAGGTAATCTCCAGATTTACTGGTTCGCTTTTGAAAAATTCTTGAAGTTTTCTTATGGGTTTTTGCCATAATCACCACATTCACCACACATGGCAGGCCGATTGGTGATTGCAGTGAAGGTGTTGAGTAATACACATCAGAAAGGTGCTGCCCTTCTTCTAGCTAGAGGGTTCCAGAAGTACACATCTACAGGCTGAGTTCGAGGGGTCGATTCTTACGCATTGGCCAGTTATTGACTTTATTTCAAAGTAAGTAGCCGTGCATCACCATCCGATTACTGAGACAAATCTAAACGATTAAATAATGCTGAGGATAGATCGTGATCACGTTTTATAATTCTTCTTCATTGCACTAAAGAAGCCGTTATCGTTAGGTCCAATCCACATTGATTTGTCACTGGTAAGTGGAACAAAAGTGGATGCGGGATGAGAGGTGCTTCAATTATTATGTAGGGCAACGATATCGTATTTAATAGTTAGCTGTACAATATGCCAAACATCACCCATTCAAGTGCGTAACTGCCCTTCCTTGTGCAAATGAAATAAATTTCACGAATGTGTGAAATTTTTAACGATACCTAAATTTTGCGTGGCCAGTAGGCTGTGTCCATGTAAATGCGAGGCTAGCAAAATAAATGCAGCCTCCGTGTTTACCGGTTTATTGCCAAACGATGCCCATAAATATGACGTTGACTATACATTTTTTCTTTTTTATTGCCCACTCGTGTTGTATTCGATGTGGGTAATAGGAACTAATTGGACGGAACATGAGGGCAGCTCAGTTTTTATTAACTACCAAATGCTGGGAGGAGGGCCTTAATTAATGAAGTTTAAATAAGTAATTTTTACCCTTTCACCTTTTTGATCGATTACTCTCATTGTAAAAGGTACCTTTAAATTTTACGAGCAGCTAAGCATTACATTGTTTGTTTGTTTGTTGTAGCGTTTCCAATGATATTTTATATAAACTGAGCGTTTCCTAATATATTAACCCAACTTTCAACACAATGATCAACCACTAATCTTTGTAATCTAATTAAGTAAGCTTACGCATCTGGCTAGTCTCCGATGAGACCGGCCGCCGTGGTCGAAATTCGGCTAGAAGGACATTATTATTATTATTATTATGAGTAAGCTTAATTGGTCGTTTTATTTTAATCACTGCTTCTACATTTGCTAAGTTACGAGGAGGAGGATCGTGCTATTTCCAGACAGTTCCCTAAACTTCGGTCAGTCACACTCACAGACATAAATGTTTTATCTATGTGCTACTTTGCGTAGGTACTTAGGTAGAATTATAAAATTCTGAACCCCAAAACCTGACGCTGAAGCCATTGTTTTCTGCTCACGAGGGAGCTTCTCATGGATCCTTAATTTAAAAATATCAAGTTATGATTCCAACTACTTAAATTTTTCAATTAACTCAACGTTCACCTGTGTAGGTAGATAAGTACTGTTTTAAGTTTATAGATCAGCTACTGATAAAAGATATTCCATCAAGGTTAAACCAGTATTACCAATTCCTGTTTAGTGAGCGATTGGTGCTCTACTGATCCATTCAAGAGATTCTTAATGAAGATGAATGGGAACTTGACTTTTTGAATTTAAGCCTAAAATAAGCTACTGCGTCTTCAGCTAGGTTAATTTTTTTCTACGTAAGTTAGTTTTATTCAAAGCTAATTATTATTGATGAAACAAAGATGATCCACCTGAATTTTAAACCTATCATTATTATGTTATTTATTATGAGGACGTAAGATATAGCAGATATTTAGATTTTAAATAAACTGTTTGCAATCTGATTTTGGCAAAACTTACTAGGCTTTACTTCTTTTCGGTAATTTTGTACTCACTTTTCTTTGAAAATACTCGTCGTTAACATTATAACATCACTAGATGCGGAACATTTTCTAATAAATTATATTCTTTGAAAACCTATAGAGAAAATATTGATACTTTTTTTATCAAGTTTTTTTATTATTTCTTAAACAACGTCAAACGAAGTCTATTGTTTTGAATTCAAATCACCAAGTCGAAAGAGGTATTGTTGCCTGAACCAACTTGTGGAATAAATCAAGTTAAATTCATTCCACTACTGCACTCGTTTTGTTTTTATTTTCCAACAAATACGTATCTTTTCTCAGCTCACGAGCTCTGATCCCGCTCTCATTGTACAGCCCACTGGCACAGGATAAAAGCAAATAGTTACATCACACCACTTAAATAAATATTTTAGCGGAACGTTGTAGAAATTAAAGTTAATGATTTAAGTAGGTTTTTTCATATTGATAAGATAGGTTTTTCCCATGAAAGCAGGAAGAAAGTTTTTCATGGTGAAGTTACAATTACAACATTACACCATTGTAATGTTGTACCTACAAGTTTTGAAGTTACTACAGCTTTCTTGTAAGAGAATGCTGTGGTGGCTGCATCATCATCATGATCAATCTATTTTAGTCCACTGCTGCACATAGGCCTCCTCAATTAGCGCCAAAGTAGTTTTCTGGTTGCCGCATCCAGCATATGTATGCAGTCTTTCACAGGTCGTCATTTTACTTGCCGAAGGGAACTACACTACGTTTGCAATTCGCGGTCTCCATTCAAGAACACTGAACCAAAAACATGAACTGTGGTGACTTGGATTTTTTTATTTAGTCCGTTTTGTCAGTTGTGTTGCAAGCCTGGTATTTACCTTTTCTGATTGCATGGTATGTCAATTTGTAGGTGGGAGGGTGGAGCACAAAAAATGCGTTTTACTGGATCATATCAGATATGGTTTTGCGCGGAATAGTCTCTAAGAAAGTTACATAAAAGTCATCAAATTTTTTTACTAAGTCCACTGGAAATCGGAGAGACTATTGAATGGAAAAATCGATGCGATATATCCACTTTGTAGAGAAAAATTATAATTAAGTTGCAGGAATAAACTATAAAAGCCAAATAGAACGTTTAGAAGATAATAAGCGAACTTGTTTATTTATATTAGTTTTATTGCTTTGAGTAACTGCAAAAGCTGCTGGGTAAAGTCCTTCGTATTCCCATACCACTCCCTTTTACATTTTTCTCAGAAGAAATGTCGAACTGAAATATTAATTTTGATCAAAGGAATAAACAAGCTGCTACCCCTAGCTGTGGTCACAGCCTCAAGCCAGAACTTGCATTCATACTAAAACAAAACTTTTCCATGCAGGCCGGGACTCATCTACCATACAGAAAAATAACGGGATCATTTCTGAATAAATAAAAATACGACTGTGGCTTTTGTGGAACAAAGTAAGGCTTGTTGAATATCGGTCACAGTCTCACCTTTTATTAATACGTACAAGTATTCGGAAAAGGAAAACCTACTTACTTACATAACGTAAGTTTTGTGGAACTATTGCTTTTTCCCGCGTTATTGAAATAGGTACTGATGATATACAGCGTGCATACGGTAGGCCATTTTAGTCCGTACACCTACTGAAAGACTAACAAAAGACGCACAGTCCTCAGAATAAATGACGATTTATTTTCTCACATATACATAATGATGATTTATTTTGAATTTTACATTTCGCACCGCGATTCTAAATCACGCGGGCCGATATGCAACTATTTCTTTCCGTTCTTAGTACACATACGTCCACTTGAAAACGCTTGACAGGCAGATTGGTACATTGGCAGATTGGTGGTGGATAGCAGTAGAGGTGTTCAAAATTCAAACGAGGAAGCTCCGAACTCTTTCATTCGAGCAATAAGTGTAACGTGTTGTTAATTATCTTTTTATATTCTATGTATTTACGTTAGTTAAAAGCCTTCACCCCACAGCCGCGATTTTGAAGCGCATCTTGTGTCGCGCGATTTGTTGCGATATTTGTTTGTAGTACATTTTATATTAAAACGCATACGATCTAACACACTGATGTGATTTCACATTTGGCGCGCCAGTCTAGAAATAACGCATCAAATCTTACAGAAACACAGCGGAATCGCTACTACAAAATCTACAAACTCGCAACAAATCGCGCGACACGAACCGCGCTTCAAAATCGAGGCTGTGGGATGGAGGCTTTAAGGCATAAATATTACTATGGACCGTAGAATAAATTAAATAACTATTGTATAATCTGAAATAAATGAAAGAATATTATAATAAAACGAAAAGCTTTTTTATTTTGACACATTTCGTTGAAAATCTGTCAAAAAATCAAAAGGTGCAGGCATCCGTTAGATGTTTGGCCGCCATTCGGAAAAAGAGGTGCCATGAAATAAAAGTTACATTTTGTTGCTTTTACATTATTTTACATTTACACAGAACAGAAAGTCCGCAACGGGGAGTAGGGTGGAGAAGAAGAAAGTAAGAAAATGAGGTTGCTTCATTGAATAAGGAAGGACTGCGACATTTCGTGTTAAACACGATTAAATTATCTTATTACCTGGCCCTGGAAATAATTCTGTATAATTTAAAATATAAAATTGTATTCCATTTTCCATATTTAAAAGCGAAAATTCCTCAATTCAGGCATTCTTTGTCGTCTTTGACGAACGACTTCGCCGTGATAAAATATATGATTTTAAAACATATTTTTTTAACCACAATTTATTCAACAGAATTATGTAGAAGGGTTTGTAAAGTATTTTTTTTTATTTCAACTTAACTGGCCTAATTGTGCCGCCAACAACATACCAACTTAGGTAAGTATAGAATATTTACCAAAATGTAATCAGTTTTTTAAATCGACTCCTATGCCTGATTATTCACAGTCAAACTCGCTTAATGAACGCTATCGATTTCAACCAAGTTTATAAATCTATACCTACGGAACCCCCTGTTCGCGAGTCCGACTCGCACTTCGCCGATTTATGTTATGTTTTACGACACAATATTTTAAATCCTTCGGGGTTAAAATCGGTTTAAAATTGGGGTAGATATTGAAACGCCACAATAAACGCAATGTAGTTCTGCTCAATTCCCAAGCATTGCTTTCAATTTCCGTCAAAGCTCTCGAGGCTCTACTATATCATGAACGCGGAAACGACCGATTCCATTTGCATTATTTTTTCTATTGGAAAGTTAAACACATCGGCTTTATAACCAGTAGGTAAACCTTAAAATCTGTCATAAGGTAACTATGTTCCCACTCTCAATTTAGGATGTAGAGAAAATTTTCTTGTTCTGAGTCATAAGTGAATAAAACTGATCGATTAAAAGCTTTCAGAATGCGCTTGAATTTCGGACTTTAATAAGTACCAACTCACGTGAGCTCTTATTAACACGATAGTTTTATGCGGTTAATGCTTTCTTTAGCTTCAATGTCTTTTGCATAACTTAATACACATATCTAAAAGGCCCATGCGGGTACGTAATGTATGCATTTGATGAGTCATCCTGTAAAGGTTCGATTGATTACATACCTTTAACATATTTTCTTTTATCTATTGGCAATTTAAGTCCAAACTTCGTTTTTGCTAGTGGACCACGGAAAATCTAATTCCCGTGGTTCACTCAAGAGAACATCGTAGGTGGACCGCGAACGAATTGACTATTCTAACCAGTCTCAGTAGTTCAACTGAGTTCGTTCTAAAAAATCCATACTTATTAATTATTTATATCTATTTGCACAGATATTATTAAACCTCTGACCAAAAACAAGCATTGAGTAAATGCATAAAAATAATGCCTACGAAGTTAAAATTTTGCCTGTGGATATTCAAAGCTAAATTATAATTCGCGTATCTCATTACGTAAGTAGCCTGTCCCATACTTGGTTTGCATTCTTTCTAGCAAGTATTTTACTTTGTGAGGCATTTTCTTTCAATGAGAACGCTCCTCGCTTCGCGTAATTTTATGAAGATAGGGAATATGAAGGACTATACACTAGTTTTCAGCTAGATCATACATGAAAGTTTTGGATCACGGGCTAATCTTGCTGGGACGTTGGTAATCACCGTGACATTCCAATATCAGAAACTTAATATACTTGAATTGTAGTAGAGTTTGGATACGTAGCTTTTTTGTTTCAAAAGCTCGTCATAAAAAAATCAGCCTTCACAGCTACACCACTAAGTACACACTAAAATGTTACTATACAGACATGTTAAATGTTTCTTCACACGAAAAAACAACGTAGGTCTTAAACACATTATTTACTAGTTTTTAACCGACAAAAAAGGAGGTGAAAAAAAAAAAATTAGCTGTATATAAAAAAAAATACTCACAATTATTAATTCAGTCCTGCCCCCTAGCATGGCAAGTTTTTTTTACATTGCGTTAATTATTGATGTTGAAGGACTACATTTCATTTATTTTCCACATTAGATGGCGGTTCGAGGTAATTTTTATCTAGTTCTTTTGTCAGTAATAATATAGCTGTTCTATTCCTAAGCTATAACCTAGGCTTTAAAGGGCCTCCGTATGTTATTGTCGCATTGAAAACGTTAGAGCAGCGCACGCCGTAATTAAAATGCACTTGTGATGGAGTTCGCTGATAATTATCTGGCTGACTGTACCGCGGTATGATACCTACATGACTGAGTATACCAGTGCTCTGTGGGATATGAACGTGCTCAAGCATTCATAATGTTAGGCAGATAGATAGACAAAACGTACGCCTTAGGTTAACTTTAAACCCCGACGCAAAAAGAGAGGGGTGTTATAAGTTTAACGTGTCTGTCTGTGTATCTGTGTATCTGTCTGTGGTATCGTAGCTCCCAAACGGATGAACCGATATTCGTTAAAAAAAATTGTGTCATAGATAATTTTATCCCTAGTGTTCATAGCCATGTCTCATGAAAATTTACCGGGAGGTTTTGAAAATTTTTAATTTTGTTTTTTATTATAATCACAGAGCTCCGTGATTTAACTTTTTTTCAAACTGCAAATGGTTTCTTGAGGATATCATTTTGATTTGCTTGTGTTATTTATAACTTTGGTATGAAACTAGGTTTGCATGTTGGCTGTGTCATAAAACGTCTCTGAATGATAATAAATTATTCAGAGATCACGATAAAGACTTTAAATGTGTTCCGTAGTTAAGTAAGTATTCACAATGTATTCCCAAACCTTAGAATACAAAAACAATCCCCATTATTTATCAATTCAAGAAAACACAATGTTTTGAGGACCTCAAAGTACAAAAGTAAATCAGGAAACAATAATTTGTCTCAAACGCTGCATCTAAAGATTGGAGTTCAAGAAAAGTACTCGGGACTTGAACACGAGCGGAAACAAGACTTCAATTTAAGAGCACGCTAAGTTTTAATTGTTCGAAATACTCCAAAGTTCGAGGTTCTATAAAACGGATGAACGAGTTTTCTATTCAGAGAAGTACCTATTTGTTAGGGCAGAACGCTCTAAAGAAGAATGTGAACTCGTAGAGCTGGAAATTTGAGCGTGTAAACTAGTCGGACATTTCACATTTCTCATAGCATTTCACAAAATAAGCTCGAAATTCTCTGGTAGCCTATTAAGCGAAAAATATTTTTTCTAGGTAATCACGTCTCCTTCTTCCAAGCAGAAGTATTCGCCATTCTAGAAAATGCTGATATAAATCTAAAAAAGCGCTACAAAAAAAAACAAATAACAAAATATTTTCAGTAGATGCTTTCTGCGTCTGAAGGGGATGTTTGTCAGCTGCGCCTCAGAGGCCATAAAGTTAGTTAATTGATCTCTAAACCTTCAGATAATTGTTATTTACTTGTTTTTCAACTCTCTTCAAACAGCACGAAAGTTTCTTGATTTGTAAGAAAGCCGCCATCAAAATCTCCCCTGGTAAATAATTCGCTTTACCATCTAATCCCATTTAGTTGAAACGTTTTGAAGCACCAGAAATTACCCGAAATAAGACAATTATCGATTTCATGAAATTAAATACAGCTTCCGGGTTCAATTTACATTACGGTAAAAGTTTTATATTTTTGATTACTATGTACAATAGCTTTCTGGTTGTAGTATTAGAAATAGTTTAGTGATGTTAAAGCGTTTATGGAATGCGAGCCACGTTCGTTTTATAAACCTAACACAAAAGCTCACCAACGTAAATATGCTTTCGTTCAGTTTTAGGTTCAAACCGATTCAGCTTAGAAAAGTTTAGTAGCACATTCAAAAGTTCCATGTAGAAGTTTACAGTCTACATTTCACGGGGCATCTGAGCCAACTGCAGATGGTATGAAACAGTCTGCAGATAGCTCAACTGTTTAATTTATTCGTTACGGACGTAAGCAGGTTAACTACCAACCTTATTTGTGTTGGAAGACCTTAGTTGTGTTTAATTTATATAAAAAAACCTACTTTATTATCTATTAGCTCTTGAAAAACCTGAACCGAATTGTTGCCAAGGTGCCTGAATTACCTATTCGTTTACCTAAGTAAGAACTCGAGTTACGAGTATTCTCAATATCAAGATATTTGACGATACACTTATCATCATCATCAATCACATTTCAATCACATCACATCTTATTACTTACACATTGCTGTTATGTTCAATAGCTGTGGCTAACTGTTTCACTAGCTTTACTTTAAAGTTACTGAACCCGCTCGTTTTTACCGGTTAATTCAAAATAATTGGTTTTACATAGAGGACTTGAGCCACATTCTAATGAAACAACGTTAATTAGGGTTCCACCACTCGACTGACAATTTGTTTTCCTCCTCCCAATGGTAGGTAAGGAATTCATTGCAATTTAGCGTGGTGCAATAAAAAGCTTGATAATTGGAGGATTTTATCGATTTTTGAGATTATTTCAATGCACAGTACAAAATTATACGCTTTTATCAAATTGGCTGATCGTTTTAACGTTGGTTGACAGTTCAATTTAAAGCATTAAATATTAAAACAAACAATAAAGGTTACAATTTCATCACTGTTTACTGTTATTGAGGGTGATTGATTGTTGCAGAAAGTTGCATTGCAAATTTACACAAAATGAAGCCTAGATTTCGATTAAAAACCAGTAGCAAATTTGCAACCGGTCCAGATATACCTGGAATAGGTAGGTACCTACTAAATGTATAAATTCATTTGCCACCTGTAAAAACGCTAAAATCACCTCAAAACGCCACTTTTTGCACAGAACTATAAAGTACAGAATACTATACATAAATAATTATGTGCTTTCACGTTTTGTCAAGCATTTTGGGATGCACGCGCTCTCTGCCAGATTGGGCGTAGTCCTCCCCGACAGACGGACACAAATCGTTTATTTTTTCAACACTGAAATCTTACAAGGAGTCATTTACAATGTTTTTTTTTTATTATTTGGAGCGATACGGGACGTTTCAAGTCAATTAATAAAATACTAAAGAACAGAAGGCTTTCTGTCTCGCGACAAATTTTCCTCGAACACCTCGTTATTTTCGACTAGCTTGCCTGCTCGACTCTGAAGGTTAATTAACGTAATCTGCGATAATTCTTGTCTTTATGGAGCTGAATAATGCATGATTACCTTATTCTTTCAAAGCTCTGTGGATCGGGGTGCTATTATGGTAAATGATTTGTTTTCTTAGGTATTAAGAACACTGTCATGATATATCTCATTGATGATGAAGCCATAAGTTATATTAATTTTCAAGCAGTGAACAGAGACCTTCAAAAACTCTCGTAGGGACCTATTTTAATGAAAATACAGGGTGTAAGGGTAAACAGTCTTATCCTTGAAACCAGAAGTTCAGAATTATGAGCAGAGTCCAAAACCGATGAAAAAACTAAACTTTTTTTTACATAATTTTGAAACAAATATCCTCATACATCATAAAAGCATTTCACCCTACATTTATACCTACGCCGTCTGCTTTGTCGGTTTCCAACAAAGACCCGCTCGCGCGCCGACTTAAAGGCGCCGCCTACTTACATACCTACGCCGCGTTTCAAACAAAGACGCCGCTCGCGCGCTTATCAGTCGCGGCCCGTCTGCTAGGCAGTGAGCACGTCACGACGCGTTCCGTGCTAATTTGTGATGTGCCGATTTGTTCGCGTATTGTGTTAAGTAGAAAAGTGACGATGTCGTTCACAAATGAACAGTGGACTGAAATGGTGCGACTTTATGCCATCGCTGGTGACAACATGAACTTGGCTCGTACGATGTACGCAGAGCGGTTCCCAGAACAACGTGTGACAAGCCGGGAAACGATCCTAGCGGCTACACAAAGGCTACGTGCCTACGGCCAGTTCAAAACATTTTATGCCTAATGTGAGTAAATCAAACTGTACATAAAGCTGTAAATTTTAATTGAATTGTACATTAAACTTGATTGATGATGAACTTTTTAAATACGCCAAAAGTACCTACTTACTTTAGCCTATTTACTGGGAAATGTGTTAGAGTAGCTATTTTTGCCTGTCCTAAGCCAGGAAAAGTATGAAGGGAAAGTTCCATCACAAGTTGTAGGTACCTACAATTCGAGTGGTTCGATACCTACACCACCGGCCGGCTGCATGCGAGAGCGGGCGGCGGCGCGGCGATATAGGGTGTCCATGAAATCACGTAGGATAGCAGAGAAATGAATTATGAAATTCCATCGAAACTAATTGACTTTTATTTTTAAAAATAACTTGTATCGTCTTATTTTAGGGGTGTACATACGTGGTTTCAAGGATAAGACTGTTTACGCTAACACCCTGTATGTATGAAAGGTAGTTTCGCAAAGTAGGTCCAACGATTTCACAAGAACGATAACGCCTTCTGACCGCTACAGAATAAATAAAGATGTTGACTGAACCTAATCCTCATCCGAAAAAAAAAGAAGCTTATATTGGCCGCGAAACAAAAAAACTTTGTGGGTAATGGGGTCAAACTTATTTAGGACAGTCACACAAAAGACATACGGGAAAATAAAACAAACCAACAATGACTCTATTGGCGCTACTATGGTCTATCATATAGTCAGTTTAATAGGCTATTTTTTTCACGCAGAAACCGATGGTAGAAATAACAGCAAACAAATATTTGAGATGCATTTGTGCAACCATATTTCCTTGCCATTTAATACACGCGGTAAACAAGACTTCAACTGCGGTAACCACTTTCTGCAAATGAGGTCTGCTGCCTGAAACGTGCATTCCTTAAATTCAGTTTGTATTCATGTACCTATGTTAATGTTCATGTAAACTTATATTGTCCCTTGATAGGTTAAGTACCTACTTAACCTAACAATGAAAATTATAAGTTTAGTTCGTGCAGTTTATTGTAGAAAAAAATTGGCAGTCAAGTTTTGCTATAGCTCGGCCGACATGTAAACGAAGACTACGGGTGATTTATTTATTGAGTTAGTACATAAATTCCAATTACACTGGTCACTTACGTTGCATTATAATCAAATACAAAAAATATATACTAGCTATTTGATAATAGATTATTTTATTATATAGAAATAGCAGTTAAAATAAAATTCAATTCAATTCCAAATAAAAATACAATTTGTCAGTATTATCAATGAAATTAATTATATAATCATTTCAATAAGGCATTTAACTGAGACAGAGTCAGCTACCAGCCAGCGGTTAGCTATTTATGTGTTTGACACCATAGGTACCTTCATCACATTTCTGTCAGTAAGTACATCATACATTAAATTAGTTTATCGATTTTCGAGTTTGAAAGTACAATAAAACGAACACAAGTCTGATAAAGTTATTAAAACTTTTTGATATCTGAGTCTATTATAGTATTATTATATCTGTGTCTGAGTTTACTGAGCATTGGCTGGAATGGTTAACATTTTTGAAAAAAATGTCAGAGAATTCAGTCCCCTCTGTTAGGTCTCGTTCGATCTCTAAGCTTGCTTTAAAGCTTTTTACTATATGTATATTTAATTTTTCGAAACTCCGTTCGTTATCGTTTGAAATCAGAAAATCAAAGTTAGGTTAAACCATGATTATCAACCTACACTCTTTCTTCCTGGTGTGCCATAAGAGGAGTAATTTAGGACAAGCAACGACTAACGATTCCTCAAAAAGCTCTCTCTACTTGAAAATGATTCATATGCTAATGATGTTGGTTAATTTTATAGGCAATGCACTATTACAGTATACTTTAGCTTTAAATGATTCAGGCTTATCCAAATTTGAATGAAGATAAACTCAGCCTAACAGCTTATTTTCGACTATACCTATACCAATCAAACGTCTAGAGGCGACAAAGCCGCATTTTTGAGGTAAAATTCAGTGGAAAATGCGTTATCCGATGGACAGATGCGACTTAACCCGTCTGTCGGTCGAGGGTGACCCCGGGATAATTGATATGACTCTGGTGATACTGCTTTGAATAAATACGCTATTTGTACCTGTTTGGGACAAAGAAATGTCATTTTTATAGCTCTTCACAGCTCAGGTGAATTTTAGGACGGGTATTTTGAATGTCATAGATGTGGAAGGTACCTCAACTGGAAGCTATTTCTAAAAGTGTCAAATACAAAAATATTCGTGTACCTATTGCTTTGAATTATCTTATCTAATTTATCTAAGTTATCACCAACTGACCCAATTTGTAGATTCACCCGTTTGTTGTGCTTACCTGAAACAAGATATAATTTGATACAAACAGCATAGTCAATACAGCATAAACCATTAAGTATTTCCCTATTCGTTCCATACAAGATTTGCGGTCGTCGTCCATGCGTATTTTTATTTTTCTAAAAGTGAATGGGATTTCACTTTCTGGCTAAATTTCAAAATTTCACTTTCTTTAGTAATGTAATGAAATATTGAATGAATGAATGAATTTAATGAACATCTTTCAACTTTTACTCTTTTTTTATCTATACTGAAAAACATTAATAATAATAATAATGCTGGACAATTCACACAGCATTATCTAGCCCCAAGTTAAGCAGAGATTGCGTTATGGGTACTAGATAACTGATATAATTAATACAATATACTACATAGATAGATATTTTTTATTATACTTAGAAAACATCCAGAACACCCTGAACAAACATCTGCAGATCGTACAAACATTTGTCCCGAGGCGCGAATCGAACTCGCAACCTCCTGTGTCGCAGCATTGTTAGCAAGTTATTTGATACTTTCTTTGCCCAGCGTGGGGATTATGAGCATTACCCCCCATGTGATAAAAGCCAATAAGGCGCTTATCAGGGTGAGGCCTGCGTCCAGTAGTGGTCCAATACAAGCTGTTGAGGTTGAGGAGGTGATACCTATCAGTAGAGTACCTACTTAAACCTAAACAAATGCCAACAAGCTTTTACAACAGGGCCAATAGCCGCATCTCATTGAAACATTCTTTAACCCGTTGAGTTAAGAGCTATATATAAACAAGGGTCATTTAGCAACTTCTGCCGCTGCCTATCCCGCTCATTAGGCGTGCCCGGAGTCATAACTACTAATTACACTGGTGATGCCACAAAATTCAAAATAAGTATAGTCACTTTCACGATATTAAAACGATTCAGTACTACGGAGAAAGGATTTTTCAAAAAACAAAGTAAAGACTGGTTTTGCGCTTCATGACCTTTTTTCACCTTAGAAATAGCATAAAACCGTCACACGAATCGATATTTTCAAGTGGTTATTGGCATATTTTTTTTTTCAGCCGTGCAAGATTCTGCATTAAAATTCCCAGACCTTCGTATCCCATTGTTGTGTTTAGTTAGACCGACTAGATAGTGGAATACTAGGCCTGCCTTTTCAGTGGTTCCCCGCGATGTATTTAGCTTGGAAGAGTCATTAGTAATTCCTAGCCTTAAATACAACCCACACATTAATGTCAAATTATACGACTACACGCACCCACGTATACAAAGTGAAATACATAATACATACACATCTACACGTTTGAGACTCACTGATGAGACTGGCCGTCAGACCGCCGAGGCCAAAAACTGGGCTAGGGTAGGAAGACACTATATAATACAATTGAAGAAATTATTGTGAAAACTCAATTTATGCTTTTCATAGAACATTTAACCTACAATCGTATTTTCGGAACTTTTGTTTTCCGACGGTCTCATCCAATCCCTCCAAAATTGGATCTCCATTCATTGAGGCCACTAAACCACTTTATAGCAAACAGATAAACAACAAAAAGCTCCCGCATTTATGCGATGTTGCGAATGTAATACCGTTTTCGGACTACTAAAAAGGCAGGCGGTTTTGGGCTTTTTTTTATTGTTTTTACGAAACTTTGAAGCCACTGGACAATTCAATTTGATTGAATTGGTAAACTGCTAGATTCTTAACTTGCGCTAGATTGCAATAGTTGCGTAAAATTCTTTTTGTCTATCAGCCTGAACTTTCCTATATGAATTGGCTGACCTGGGTCTCAACAGCAGCATTCTCCACAACCACCAACTTGCATGCCATGCGCCAATCGTGGTGAACATGCGAGGGCGGCATAAAGTCTAGTTGTGGTCTACACGGCATCATTTTTATCTCTTGGATCAAAATGCAGCAGATTTTCATTAAAAGATTGTTTTTTCTTTCTTTGAGCTCGATAACAATAATTTTACCAAAGGTGAATAAAATTGACCATTTTGAGCTGCGTCGTAAATTCCTGAGGTGATTATTCTTTAGTCAATTCGAAAAAAGGTACTTCTAACGCAAAAAGTAGTGCCTGTCTACAAAACTTAAGGATTTCTTACATAAATCCTAAAAAAGGTTTTTTTTTTGCCATATTCACAACGCTTAGCAGGTGAATAAGTGAACACAGTGGAGCTGTAAAAAATGTTATACTCCTACTACAAGTCAGGAGGAACAGCAAACACGGGTATACTTTCTCGGTATTTATTTTACAATAATACAATAATCTATTAGCAATTCAGCACTGCTGATTAAACTCTCAATTACAGCAATATTAGAGATAATATGATAATACTAGTTGAAGTCTTGAAATAGGAATGAATGCCCGTTCAGTTTTCCCTGGCATTTTATATGCACTCGACTGAGCGCATTGCCGCTCGAATGCTCGCATCGGGACGCGTCGTCGGTTAGGCTCGGGATTGCTTCGGATTGGTATTTTCCTAAGTAAACAATAGTCGGCTTGGCTCGTGTCACTTCGGGTGGAACCTTCGTATGCTAATCACCCTGACTGGTTTGTGTTGTTGCCGTGACTCAGGCCCAGCTGTTATTCATGGAAAATTCCCGCTAAATAAACTAATATTCATAAACAAAGCTTACAGATTCGTCCATCCTGATAATCCAATCACGACCTCGTGATATCTACTCAGCAAACGTACATGTGTACATACTGAATCAGCGTGTTTATGATAATAGTAAGGCACTGTTGAAGTAGTATCGAACCAGGTGAGTTTGACACGAAATCGATAATTCTTCGAATCAATATCCATCTCTACATCGAGGAAGACCCATATCGAATAGATAGGTATTCTTATATTAACCAGCAACTTGGAGTCAAGAAGGTCAGGATCAGGAAGTTGGCGGTGTTACGTCTCCGTGCCTCGTAAAGTACGTCAAGTTTGGTCCTCCATCTGACCTGTCCCTGGTCGTGTCAGTCTGTCATTTCATTTCATTTCATTTCACCTCATGTCATCTAATCTCATCTCATCTCATCTCATCTCATCTCATCTCAACTCATCTCATCTCATCTCATCTCATCTCATCTCATCTCATCTCATCTCATCTCATATCATATCATATCATATCATATCATATCATATCATATCATATCATATCATATCATATCATATCATATCATATCATATCATATCATATCATATCATATCATTTCATTTCATTTCATTTCATTTCATATCATATCATATCATATCATTTCATTTCATTTCATTTCATTTCATTTCATATCATATCATATCATATCATTTCATTTTATTTCATTTCTTTTTGTTATAATTATAATACAATACTACAAATAATTTACTTAAGTTTGTTATCGTATCATTGATCATTGACTTTGTGTCATTATTAGATTCATTACTGCAGTACTACATTGCTAGATACCATACTACATTGCTAACATTATAACATTGTGAATGTTTTAATACTACTGTACTAATAGAGGCTACAAAAATTGGTAGGTAAATCGATTCTACTAGGTAATAATATGAATCAGGACAATTTATATTTTAATCATGACTTTTTTTGTCACATGTTATAAATTCGATCCTTTGACTAAGTATGTCAAACTCCAAATATCTACTACAATACTAGAACCAGAATATTATGGTTCAAATCAGTTTCATTTTCAAACGTCATTTACATGATCATCATCATTTACTTATACCTTGCCCTTCAATAATTTAAATTTCCAATCTCTACACAATACTAGAACCATAATACTATAATGGTTAAAGTCAGTTTCGTTTTCAATCGTCATTTTTATGTGCCTTTTACTTATTTATCGTATTCGTCCGGTTTATCGTCATTACCTTTTCAATTTCAATGATTTATTTCATTATTATTCACTACTCTTATCAGAATTGTTTTATTTCATCGTCATTATTATTTTGATGGTTTCTATCTTTTTCCAATTCAAATTTTAACCCTTATCAGTTCCTCTGCCACCAATATTCTGATCTTTTAAATTTAGCTACGGATGAATATTTCCGTAGTCTTTTGTAAATTGCCCTTACCTTTGTTTGGCAATTGGCTTACTCAACCCGGACATAAGGTTGATAGATCTACCCAAACAAGATCACTTCACTCAAATTGGCACGATTTACATATACTCTTATTTACGTTCCTTTGGCAACTGCAGACTGCATATTTCAATAACTTTTCTTTTTGTAGCTTACAAAATTTATATTAACTATTATCAATAACTTGTATCACCTTAATGTGGTTTTCTACATCTGTTCTAATGTTTTCTAGATTCTGAGAGTTATACTTTTTCTTTTCATTTTATTATGATTTTGATTGGACACCTAAAAAGCGATAAGAATTTATTCTATCGCTACATTGACTTTTCTTCTACTTTCAATCTGTTATTTGTTTTTGCATTTGTTTTTTTTCATTTTAATTTATTTGACAATGTTTACAGTAGCATACCTATGTGACATTATGTATTATTAACTTTTAATTATCAATGAATTTAATTTCTGACATTATTTTATTTTCTCTATACCCAAGTTGTAATTTCATTACTCTTAGTTTAGCTTGACCAAGCCCTTATACAGCAGCATACCTCTAAATCTATTTTACTTCGACTAAAAATGATTACCTTGTTTTTTTCACTTTTTACAACCAATCCCTTGATATTTTGTTTACTTTGATGCGAATTGTCTCTCTAATTTTTCTTGTGTACAGCTCCCTAATATTGTGTTTCCTTTCCCATGAACCCGTGTCTAACCATTAATGAAAAGTATGATACAAACAACTTTAACGACATCAAGTGTAACATGTGTACCGAGGTTAGTATTTTAGGACTCTTTTACAATTTTTTTTTTATCTTTTTCAATTTATTATTAATGTTGCTCAATCCACAAATAATTTAAATATTATATCAATTTTTTTCTTTTTGTAAGCCGAACTATTCGATGAATAATATGGAACAAATATGAGAATAGGACTTGTAGGTATAAAAGCTGTTTTCATGCATTAAAATAATTTTATCTGATTTTCTTTTTATCTGATTTCAAATTTGATTTTCCCTTTAACTCGTTCATGCATTTAATATCTTCATTTATTTAGATTAGTTTTTAAGTAGGTATTTTATTATTGTATCATAATTCAGACCACATAACTAGATTTGCCTTTTATCCTTATTTTTTTAGTTTTCAAATTATATGCGTTTGCTTCTCTAAAATCTAATCATGTTGTGTATGCATGTTTTGGATCACAATCTAGTCTAAGAACGTTACGATTGTTTTCTGTTTTGCATATCAATAAATTTGAATAAATGAATAGATTATTATTAAGATGTTCCGTCGCTTTGTTATTTGTTTATCATCTAAGGCTTCAAAAACTACCAAACCTTGAAATGTATATGTAAATAATCTATCGGCTTTAGCCTGACAGGGCATCCAAAAAATAAATATACCTTGAGTACCTATGTCAAATTTTTTTTTTTTTCAGATAATATGTGGACGTCGTCATTACATGTTTTTAGAATCTGCCATCGCACTCCGTTTTGGTTTTTGCCATTTTCCCCACTTTCAGCAATCATAGGTATAGCAACAAACAATTATGTTCTAAGTAAAAGTCTTAGGGTAAATATAAGTAATTTAAAACAAATTTTAAAAAAGAATCTTTAAATAAAAAAGTAAGAAGTAAACTGTAAGTGACAAACTTTGTAGAAGATAAGATTGAAACATATCTATTGATATTAAGACTATACCCAAAGTCTTTAGTTCGACGAGTTTCGACTAAAGTGTGTAATTCAATATAACCCAAATAACTAGAACTATTTTCGTCCTAGCAGTGAATTCATTCTTTGAATGTAATTGAATTAGGGTAGGGCGTGGCAAGCAAAATTTCACTAACGCCATCCTTTAATGAATAGACGCCACCCTCTATTTGAGGGCCTTATCCCGGTTGCCCTCTTTAACAAGAACATACATAAATGTCTGCGTCAAATTTTACACCTAAACCAAATGCAAACCCAAGTGAGACATAATTTACCATTTGCAGCAGCGAAGCCCTTTTTTTTTTTGGCTTCCTTTCTGATCATAGCTACCTCTAAGCTGAACGTGAACTCTTGGCCAGCCTAAGCCTACCATCAGGTCACTAGTAGCATCGTCTATTTTGCGAAAAATTTACCGTGCAACACTTTTTTTAACAAACGTTAAGTCACTATCAAGATGTACCTATCTACACGCTAAGAATACCTACCTTATTATGACACAGCTACCATGAACGCTGCCACGCACAAAAAATAACTAATTTGTTCCTGTTTGGTAGCATTAAATAATTTAGTCCTAAGGCTAATTGTATATAGTAAATAAATAAAATCTCTCTCTCTCTCTCTCTCTCTCTCTCTCTCTCTCTCTCTCTCATTGCGTATCCAATAAGACTATCCAGGGAAACAGTACTGTACGAAGTACATCCCTCGTACGTATACCTATTGTGCTAGCTGCGTATTTCTCATAATCGTTCCATGAACATTTTTTAAAAAGTCTAATAGGGTACCTCTATTAAGCGATGTAAATTAGTTTTGTAGGTAGGTATTAGGTTTCGTAATAGTTTTTTACTTAGTATTGTTTTATGTGCATTGTATCATTTGTATTGTTTTAACTTATAGGCTATAACTATCAAAATATATTATTATGTTTACTCTCTTTCTTATGTTGGTATTGGTACCTAGGTATCGCTGAATTTTATATATTTATGTTTATTCCGGTTTAGATCTTATGATTTTATTGCTGACTTCACAAGTTTTTGAACAAGTCAAGCATGGCTTAAAAACCCATCACAATTTATGTTTTAGTACTGCCTGGTGGGCCAATGGTTATATTTTTATGGGTACCTAATGTTTTTCAAAGTGTATTTAATTTTCAATTCAGATTTATGATGTTAATTTAAAAAGTTTTCCCTATTCTAAAAAGCACATGAGGTGCAGTGAAGCTGTATAACGCCTACGTAAATTCAGTGGAAAGTCTCGCCATCGTCTAAGCTGCCTGGAGTTTTCTTGCCGTTCATCCTGAGGTCTGTTGTAGTGGCGATCCGCTTCAAAATCAGTATCCGTAGTCCGGTGTCGGTGGAGGTTAGACTGATCACTTCTCAGTCTGCTGTGATGACGTATCCTCTCGCGCTGCTGCGCGATCGGCGAACGACTCCTTGAGTAATGTGGCATGGAGTTACAACTAGCCGCAGGGTAACGCCTCCTAGATTCGCGGTGACTGCTGAATGAAGAACACGTTGTCGAGGAGCCGGCGCCCGCAACCTGAAGCGCCTAGGATTCCTACGGTCCATTGCAACATGGGGCGACTCTGCAGATGGGCCAGCTTCTTCCTCGTTTTCTTTCATGTACATCCCGGGCTGAAAAATAATTTTCAACGACATCAATTGTTCAAAATAGGGTCGTGGTTTTTCTTTTTAGGTGAAAGTGGTCGTTTGTAGGTATTAATCTAACGTATGTAACTTAACCTAACCAATATCACTGAACTCCGTAAAAGTGAATAAATAAACTCCGTTAAAGTTTTTAAACTAGGTTAATTAGGATTGCTACCCTCTCAGAAAGCCACAAAAAGAAACGTTCGTACGTACTTTTTTTTTTTAAATTAAAACCATAGTTAATACAATTTAAACCCATACATTACAAATTTTAAAACGCTGATAGGTACTTCAACTTCTTTTACCCAAGTAGGTAGGTACTACTTCTAACATACATAAAATCAATGTTTTATAGTTTCAGTTAAAACTACATTATCATTGGAAATATAATTTAAAAAAAACTTATATATTTCAATACCTACGAGTCTAAATGAATGAATTGGAACTACCTACATCATGATTTCCAATAATTTGTAAACTAAAAGCGATCAATATTGCGTAGGTAACTCCTTATAAAGTTTAATAGATTAGGTAGGTACTGATTTATTTTATACTGTCGTGTAAAAGAACAGAACAACATATATAGACATGTAACGCTGCTTGCTAAACCACCAAACGTTCTCCAATTTTCTGGTAAAGACGATCCTCGACTATTTGCCAGGTATGGATGGGTTGGCAGTTCTAGGCTCGAGTTTGAATTGCTAGATGGCCTGATTCAGATTCAGATTCAGACTCAGATTCAGATTCAGATTCAGATTCAGATTCAGATTCAGATTCAGATTCAGATTCAGATTCAGATTCAGATTCAGATTCAGATTCAGATTCAGATTCAGATTCAGATTCAGATTCAGATTCAGACTCAGATTCAGACTCAGATTCAGACTCAGATTCAGATTCAGATTCAGACTCAGATTCAGACTCAGATTCAGATTCAGACTCACCTAAAATGGCTGGCCAGATGGGATGAAGAGTAAAATATACTGGGCGTGTAGAAAAGATTAGTAACAGCACTAATTACGTACCTTTTCCTTGGAAGAATCCCACTTCTGACTTGTTATACTCCTACTACAAGTCAGGAGGAACAGCAAACACGGGTATACTTTCTCGGTATTTATTTTACAATAATACAATAATCTATTAGCAATTCAGCACTGCTGATTAAACTCTCAATTACAGCAATATTAGAGATAATATGATAATACTAGTTGAAGTCTTGAAATAGGAATGAATGCCCGTTCAGTTTTCCCTGGCATTTTATATGCACTCGACTGAGCGCATTGCCGCTCGAATGCTCGCATCGGGACGCGTCGTCGGTTAGGCTCGGGATTGCTTCGGATTGGTATTTTCCTAAGTAAACAATAGTCGGCTTGGCTCGTGTCACTTCGGGTGGAACCTTCGTATGCTAATCACCCTGACTGGTTTGTGTTGTTGCCGTGACTCAGGCCCAGCTGTTATTCATGGAAAATTCCCGCTAAATAAACTAATATTCATAAACAAAGCTTACAAAAAATAGAAGGAATCTCTCGACAGTTGCTTTGGTTGCCCTTAATCGGTCGGACAACATCTACGGGATGAGTTGGAGAGGTCGTTTCTTCAGCAACCTAAAGTCTTACATGCTAACCGGTAGGATCTACTTAATAACACATGAACAGAACGCAGCAGCGAACACCTCACATGACGTTATAATCAGATCTGATTATACAGCCGGAGCCGACAACAAAACAAGAGCTGGCTGTGGCTATTCCTGTCCCGAAACCAGACTCTCAAGAGCCCAACCACTAAACTCAGCCACTAAACGGCCTTTCCGGCGGAAACACTAGGAATCCAACTGGCGGCAAATCATATGCTCTGGAAACTACTATCAAAGAGCCGACCTGCCACAGACATACAGGCACAGGTTGATCTTCAAAACAGACCGCGCTGCACTAATAAACGCACTCAATAGGACAGACATAAGATCAAAATCAATTGTAGAATGTCACAACGCTCGACAAAATCCTTCTGAACAAAGCAAAGTTAGCAAAGAACGGACGGAGAGTCGAAATCAAAAATGCACAATACACTGCAATGCAAGATGTCAGCGCAGATCCCAGTTCCCCCACTTAGAATCAGAAGCATCTTGCAAGCCAAGCGTCCTTCGAACAAAAACGCTGAAACCAGTTGAAACGATCCATCTTCTCTCTAATTAGGATCGCATACAAAATTCAATTTCAGGGAAGCTTTTGAACATCATTAATATTTGTAGGAAACGTAACTTCAAATGTCGCATTCAGCAGTCTCTGGCTAAAGGCCAATTCAATTCAATTCAATTCAATTCATTTATTAATACCATGGGTTCACAAGAAACACTTAGTCAGGTCAATTACTTAGAATAATAACATTTCAAAAACACATAAAATTCAATCATAAAATAATAACAATAATTTAAAGGGGTAGCTGCAAAAGCATTGTCAAAAATGTAAAGAGTAAAATTAATCATAATAATTAAGGGAATGTCAGATTAAATGTCAATCGTCAATCATAAAAATATTTTTGTCAGCAAAAGCTTCATCTAGTCTGTAATAACTCTTATTAATTAATCTTTTTTTAACAAATGAATTAAATTTTAGATCTGACATTGATTTAACATTATTTGGTAACATATTGTACAGTTTTATCGAATTACAAACAAAACTTTTGGAGATTTTAGTTAATCTTGTTTTCGGGACTACTAAGTTATTTTTTTGTCTTGTATTGTAATCATGTCCCTCCTTAACATATTTGAAATTGTGTAAATTGTTTTTAGCATAAATCAGATTTTGGTAGATATACTCTCCAACCATCGTCAAGACGCCTACTTCCCTAAATTTCTCCCTACAAGATTCCAAATACCTTAAACCCAGTAAATAACGTATTGCGCGCTTCTGTAACACAAAAACTCTGTTTGCATCGGCTGCTCTTCCCCAAAATAGTATGCCGTACGTCATAATCGAGTGGAAATAGGCGAAATAGACCATACGTGCTGCTTTTTCACCGCCTATCTCTCTAATTTTCCTTATGGCGTAGGTAGCCGAACACAGCCTTTTTGTTAATGCGTCAATGTGAACGCTCCAAGTTAGCTTTGTGTCAAGCCAAACACCTAAAAACTTGACTTTATTACTATGAGTCATGCTCAAGCTCTCTAGTGTGTCTTTCATCAGCCGTCCAGAAAGGTCATTTGGCCTATTGTTTAAGGAGAATGGAGTTATGTTTGTTTTGTCTACGTTAAGAAGCATGTTATTAACAGAAAACCATATTTTTAATTTATCTAATGACTCTATTACATTTTTACCAGCGCTTTCGTTAGAAGAGTCCTTAATAACCAAACTGGTATCGTCAGCAAACAAAACAACATCTACATTGTCTAGTACTACGGATATATCATTAATGTAAGTCAAAAAGAGCAATGGCCCCAAGATCGAACCCTGAGGGACGCCTAACTTGACTTTACACTCTGTAGAGCGGTTGCCGTTTAACTCGGTTATTTGAATTCTGTTGCTTAGATAGGATTTGAAAATATTTAATTCGACTCCAGAAACTCCGTAATGTTCTAATTTTCCTATAAGTATATCATGGGACACGCAATCAAATGCTTTGGACAGGTCACAGAAAACGCCATATGTTTTCTGTGATCTTTCCAGGCCAGCATATACGTCCTCTACTAGTCTTATGATAGCATCATTTGTTGATTTGTTTTTCTGGAATCCATATTGCCGTGAAAATAATATTTGCCTACTGTTTAGAAAATCAGATAGTTCTTCTGCTAAGTACTTCTCAAAAATCTTGCTAAGACTCGGCAAGATAGACACTGGCCTATAATTGTTACAACATGATGTGTTCCCTTTTTTGTGTATTGGCACCACTTTAGCTATTTTCATTTCATCCGGGAAGATTCCCGTTTGGATACAATCATTTAGTATCATCATCATTGGTAAGGCAATTTCTGTTTCTATTTTCTTTATAAGTTTTGGCGTAATGTACCAGTAGTCATTAGAGTTTTTAGGCTTAAGTGATCTAATTAATTTAATTATGCGTTGAGTAGTGATTGGGGATAAGCAGAAATAATCGTTGTTTTTAGGCCTAAACTCATTTAAATATGTCACAGATTCATTCAAGGCCAAATCTAAAGATCTAGGTAAATAGCATTATAATGCTACAGGACGATTTGTAGGATCTACAGCCAAATGGCTATGAAATCCTAAGGCGACTGAAGCCTTTTAGATAGAGTTTTTATCTGTGTTGGTTAGTTGAGAGGATTTTCGCAGTTCTTTCATGGAAAAGAGGCATACTTGATTAGATTTTCTAGAGGATACGTACTCGAGGTCATGAACTTTCGGGGCTGGTAGGCTTCTCTATGGTAACACTAATATCACTTTTTAACATTGCATTCCGATTTTATCATCGCGTATTTTTTTAAAATTCACACTGCTCTTAAATTCATAACGGGGCGGACCCGGTATCGGAATTCCCGAGGTTTTCACGGATCATCGCCGTTGAACAGCTTGCACACCCTTTAACTGAGTATCCGAGGCTGAAGGAGCGTTAGCACACTAACCCATATTACTGACGCGTTCCACTTGATTCTTTTTTTATGACTTCGTTGCGTACATGATTTATATCGGCACGAGAGATTTATGTCGCTTCGAGTGCTTGGATTTTTTGTATAAGGTCCTTATGTTACGAAATTTTTGAGTATGAATGATAATGTAGGTTTTGAACTTACAACTGGAATTCGCACAACTTCTACTTTATTATGTGAAAAAGTCCAATAACCGGCTAAAGGTACATTGTAATTATTTGGGATGTTACCAAAATCAAAATAACTTCTGAGGAGGCCTATTTCATCTTACAGACCAGCAAATTACAGTTCCTCGTGACGCTACGAGTTCTACACGGAAAATCATGCAGTTCAAGCATAACCGCAAATATTTTTTAAATTCTAATCTTAATCTAAGATGTTCCAAAAGACATTGAACTCACGGTTACGACATGAAATACTCAACTCAGGAACCTTTGATTTTGTTCTAGGATCCACCCAATGCCGTGCAGAATATACTCTGCGAAAACCACCAAAAAACCAAAAATCCTTCGTCCCCGACGATAAACCTTTTTAACATTGAAAGTGACATGAACGCAAAAAAACACTTCCTTTTTACGGCCATAGAAGTATTATTTAGCACCCTGCCCGACGATAAGGCAGTTTCCCACACGCCATTCCCGAGTCTTTGAAAGTGATTGTTTTCTTGTAATATTCAATATAACCCCTAAACTTAAATCGAGTTCGGTTTAAATTGCAACTTGTACATTTACAAGTACATAACACATCAGCTCACATCACTACCCATGTCATTATCATTAAGAGCGAACGTACGACGGTAAAAGAGCAAAATCAATATAGTAGGAGCACCTTTGGCTGAAAGGCAAGTCATTGTTGCGGTACCTAACTGTGGTTGGTACTTTATACTTTAATTGAATGTATAAAAGGCCTTAATGTCCCCAGAATAATGACAAATTTACATTGAAAACTATCAAAAAATCGCTTGAGACCGGCTTAAATTTTGTTTGTAGGTACTAAGTATTTTTGTGATTGTGCAATGCATGGCATAAGACATAAGACAGTAAGGGCGCCTTCAAATTAGCCGCAAACTGTCGCGCGTAGGCAGCGCGGCTGCAGCGCTGCGGCCGCGCTGCTGCAGCTTGATTCGAGAATCATAGTGTTGTATATTTAGTTTCACGATGGACTCTGACGATGAAACACTACTATTAGTGTTACTATTAAAAATAAAAAGGATTTTGGACAAAAAACAAAAAAAGAAGCCCAAGAAAACGTTACCGATTATTTTGTATACCTAACTCAATAAACTGAATTTTATAAAGTGAAAGATTACAGTGACAAAAAATTTCAGAATTACTTAAGATTATCAAGAAAACAATTCTACGAATTACTTCCCCGTTTGGAACGTTATATTGGAAAACAAAATACAACCTTCAAAAATACTATTTGTTGCTGAAGAAAGACTATTTATAATCCTCAGATGAGTAAAAATTATGACTATGCAACTGACGACGACATAAATTGTTATCTCATCTCACGCGTGACAACTCTCGTGGCCGACGTAGTTAAAAATCACCTACTTAAAAGGTACCTAACAAAAGTCACCTTCTGGCAACGCTGGTGCGCACCGTCACTAGTCGATCGATGAACTGATGCGCGGCCGCAGCGCGACAACTTGCGGCTAATTTGAAGGCGCCCTAATGCATCTCAAAAATAAAAGACAATCGCGCCGTCATTTGTTTCAAATTCTCTTATTACATCTTTCTTTAAAATAAATAAATATGTATCAAAAGCGACACAATAGATTTTGAAAGTAAAACTTTAGAGTAGGTTTAGAAAGCCCAAATTCAAGTATACAAGTACATTGTTTCTAATTTTTCGCCCAAAATCGCAGATAAACGTATTTAACCTTTCCCATAAATTCATAAAAATCCATAAATTCAAGTATTCCAGAAAAACTGCATTTTGTGGCCATTAAGTAGGTTTACTTGAATTTTAAAACTGGGAAGAACTTACTCAAGGTTTTTTCAAGAAAATATTCTCTATTTTGAAGACACGCTCAATTACTTTGTGATTATGGTACTTTGATATCTAATAAGGTGAAATGGCACTTCGCTTAAGCATTTTTTGGCTGGGTTTAAGCCTAGGTATTTAGCTATCGTATTATAAACATAAAAGTCAATAAAGCTCTTATCAGGGGGAGGCCTGCTTCCATCAGTGGACCGGTATAGGCTGTATGTGTGTGTAATTTTAAACACTGGGATATGTTACGTTAGTTTAGAAGCTTTTTCATTAAAATTAATTAAATTAATTCCTGGTCTGATCCATAAATAATTTTTGGCCTGGAGAAGTAACTATCATCGATGCAAACATTCAAAGGTACCTAATAGATATTACGGCGCATCGACAAGCTGAGTGCGCCATCTATGCAGAAAAAGGGTGAACTATGGTAGCCTGACAAATGGACGTGGCCAATTCACTCGTACATAACGTCGGGGCCGCCGCCGCTACCATGCCGGTAGCGGCAGCGGCCATGTTGAAGGAGAAAATGGACGCGGGGGCCGTACCAGCCAAACGCGACGGAACGTGTTCTTTTAAATTATTTATTAATTTCAATGTTGTATCTTTGTGTTTTTCGTTCAATAATAATAAATTACTAACGTTTTTTTGTGGGAAGTGATTGTGATACTAATTGCGGACGATATTTATCTTTGAAAAGAAACTTGCTCTTACTCGTACATCTTCTCATTTTTATTGTGCTATTTGCCTACGAAATGATAAACTAGGTGGATTAGTAATAAAAAACATAAACTGTGGTTATTATCGCAACCGTTTAATATTATCGGAAAATATCGAATTCGATATTACAAAATTTCGAATTCGAAGACAAAAAGTAAGAGATCACGCCCGCGAATGACGAGCTCGGATAGAGGCCCTCCTGCGCCTTTGGATATTTATAAAAAAGTTTCTTTGAGTTGTAATACGTTTTTTTACATTGGTACCTACAGCAAATTAATACCTATATTCTTAATCCAAACCGTAACTACGTACTGTTAGTGAAGTATAGTAAATAAATGTAAGAGCTCTTCAAAGATCAAAGGAAATTGCAAGTTATGTCAATACCAGCGTGAGCACAGACTTAGGTATTGGTTGACTAAGATGATAATATTAATGGTTTCGGTTATTTAATATGTTATTTAAATTATCATTAAAAAACCTATTTACGACAAGATAGAAAAATAGGCAAATATTGTGGATTAATAAATTTTGTAGATGTCTAGCAGACCTTAAAGTAAGCGATGGCGAAGCAGAATATTCCATCTTAAATTTAAATAATCAATTTCATAATATTTCGTCCATGTCCTGATAGCAAGTCTTCAGAAATAGCCACTCCGCAGTTGCCGCAACCTAATTTGAGTACATTATGCAACCACTCCAGTTGACCTTAATAATCATCTTCCGTGAAAGCGCTGCATGTTTGATCACATCTCTTGCATACATTTATTATCTATTATTGTATCTAAGTTGATATGAAGCCATGGTGGATAGAGGGTTTGAAATCAAGGACGGATACAACACTACAAATGAAATAGAAGGGAAAAATATCGGTCGAAAAAGGTCCGTAGGTACATGATTTAAGCATCTTCGTTTTGGCTAATCTCAGACCTTAAACAGTTAAATATTTATTTACCAAGATTGGAGCCTGTTTCTGGTTCAGCGCAACCTATTTAAACACTGAAACTTTGATGTCTCTATCAGCTGAGCGAGCATCGCAAAGGCGAGTTCAAGAGGAACTGTTCTTTGAACCTAAATACGATTTTTTGTCAATACAAATTTAACTCTTTCGAAAAATATCGACAAGTTAATTTTCTATCATAAAAGTTATTACGAACAAGTTATTCAAATAGAATAAAACCAGGGTTAGCAAATCAATTAAATTCAATAAAATCGCATGAACGAACTACATAGAGACTCCGGTTCAAATTCGCTGAATATGACTCATAAATTTTTTATGCTTATCTCATTACATTTATTTCAAGTAAATTTCCTATTCCTATTCATGAAGACTCGAATGGTATTGGTGATTTTGAGGTAAGTACGTTTATTCTTTTAAAATTAATTTATAGGAAGTACGTTAATTATTACATTTAACTTAATAGTTCCAATAATATAAATAAATTAGAACTAGTACTTACAATCGAGCTAACTGCAGACTGTTGCAAACAATCTACAGGTAGCTCAACTGATCCATATCAATACCAGCCGAAAGTGTCTCCAAGATGCTGGCTGCATTGCCCCGCTGTATGGCAATGCTGATGCGCACTGCTTGAATACTGATGACAACAAATGGAAAAAAAGATTATAAAAGGGCAAATTTGATTGCGCATTCATTTCATCTCGCATTCGATTGAAATATCTGTTTCATATGCAAAGCTAAATTGGCGTTTCACCGGCGAAGTTTCAATGATCATCATCATCAGCCGCTGGGCATAGGCCTACCCTAATGAGCGCCATACCGCCCTGAATAGAAAGAAGAAACACTTTTTCATTGGTTTTCTAATAATTGTAGTATAGAATTTAGTACATTAGACTTTACTGTCCTTTGTTCTTTACTTTGGTCAGTCAAGAAGAAGGGGCTCATCCATCTATCTAATATAAACTTTCAGGTTTACCCGCACAGCGAAATTTCGCCACGCAATGATTCCCGCAGTATTCTGCAACATATGGTGATTGTATGAAGCTGCAAGCACTTGCGGAAAAAAAACCGTGTAGGTTAAGATTCAGTACGCGGATTATAATGCGCGAAACAAATATCGTAACCCGTTTAAGTATGACGATTCAGATTCGTTCACTGTTATCATATCATACCATTATCGTTGATAGCTAAAATTTTTCAATACGATACAAGTTCGAAGCTATAACTCGAAATTTACTTTTATGGCTAGAATATTCAGAGCATAGAATAGAGCACGTACTGAGTTGTTTTCACATTTCTGCATACTAACAAGCAGGAACACAGTTTCGTACATCGTCACATGAGCTTATCGGGATATACAATCTATGCGTGTAATATCGTAGAGCTTAGAACTCATAGAGGCGACTTAGATGCCTGTAACGATTTTAAAGCTTCATTGGGAACACACAAAAACTAAAATACCTTTTATAAATAAAACATGAACTACCTGACTCTGGAATTACCTACATAATTAATTAATTACATAACTAAACTAAATTACATACAAAAATAAAAACCTGTGGTCGACTGGTCGTTTCTATTCTGCTTGACTGTGTATTTTACTTAGTAATTATTTAATGAAACACATAAAAAAATATAATTGTAGAATAGGTACTATATTGGCAGATACCTAATTACGATCATTACCAACAATTGTATAGTTAATTAACAATCAATAGGGCGCGGAACTGGCCGCTAATGCGTAATGAACCGCACTAAGCGAATCAAACCATGATTAAATTCTGCAAACAGATGTGGGCCAGCTTCACTTGTAGATATAATGATTATTTTTCTAGTTCATATTAGAACAAGGGCTAGTGTCAACTTCCCTCTTCATACATAAAGCTATGAAAGCTATAAAAAATACAAAGTAGTTTAAAAAAAGCTGACACTATGGCTCAAAGATTTTCTTAGTGAACAGATCAGTGTGAATTCACTTTCAAATAAGATAATTTGTTCACGGTTAGATATTAATTAAAACCAGAAATTATTTTTTAATGCATTTAGATAAAACCTAGCCTAGTTACGTAGGCTTCTTTCATACCCATTTTACAAGATGTTGGAGCAGTGTGCTCAACAGTAAGCTATGTAAGCTGATATTAGCTAGAAGTAGCTATGATCTATAAAAATAAGCTGCTTCCCCATAGCTTCGGGTTGACAAGGGTTGATCTCCGGAGAAAAGAACTTCGGGTTGACAAGGGTTGATGATCTCCGGAGAGAAGAATACCACCAAACTTGTTGACTTATTGTAAGAAAATGCTTAATCGTTGTTTGAGCTAGAACTAAGTAAAACACATGATCACGTAGAAACGTGCTATTAACATTTTCCGCATTCTTTGTAGTTAGCTAAATCTGTACGGCTCGTGCACAAGATAAACTACATATATATACCTTTTTCTTTAATGCCGCCGACCTCAGGCCATGATGTTGAACATCTGTCATTTGGGAGCAGTTTCGTAGTTTCGCGTAGTTCTCAAAGTATGCAAAACCTCAGCACAATTATCGCCGAAACCATTAGGCAAAATTAACATCACCAGTAACGAGCAATGTCACGTATTTATAGTTTCATTGCTTGGGGATGAACCCTTGTTACATCAACAATAATCTAGTGTATTTCTATAATAGAGAGAAAATAACAATCAAAAAATGGATACAAATTAGAACTAGTATTTACAATTGACACAATTGTAGACTGTTGCAAACAATCTAGGCTAAAATGATCCATATCAAAACCAATTATCATAAAATGTTTTTCTTTAATCTAAAAAAAACATATTCATATTTAATAATCAATTTTCAGCTTCACCTTAAAGTAGGTACCACAAATTTTTTCTACAAATTTTGTACACGTGGAAAACAAAAAAAACTTTCTTTGATAATAAAGTGTTTATTTATTTATTTATTTTTTTATTTTATTTTTTTTTTCCAACTTCCAGTTACTGAAATACAGAGTATTTTTTATTTAAATTTTCAACTTCTACTTTGTCTGTCAGAGAGTCAGGTCCTCCTTTATAATATTATATTGAAAAAAATGCGGCTCAGTGTCGATAAATAAAGTCCAAACTCTATAGAACTTGTAAAAGTGCTCGTCGCGTTTTAATAGAAACTATGCTTCAAAAATATCCCTGTGATCTTTGCCGGGCTTTAGCGAACTTCTGCCTCTGTTACTTTGCACACTGTGCATATTAAATTGAGCTCTAATTGTATGCGATTCTTAAGGAAAAATAATGATAAAAAAAACTAAATGAGAACATGTTCTACACCTACTTCTTTCTACTCTAGTTATCCCATATGGTGTCAGCTCTCCTCTCAAGCTTAACAGCCTGAACACAATTTTAACATCTTTCCACCTTGTCCTGGACCTTCAACTGGACCTTCGACGGGGAAGTAAAGCTGTAATGCTATTAATTCGTTACGAAAACCACCAGTTGGACTTTTTTCTTACTCTCATGATCAGACTTATCTATTAAACCAGAATCAACAAAACTGAACTAAGCTAAGCTTACTTAATCACCGTATAAAATTTGACTGTGTGACAGCGTAATTCATCAGGGCACAAAGCTACTCGTATTTTCTAACTGAAATGTTGTTTCTTATTCATCTGTGGTATACTGGTAACTTAAACTGAAGCAAATGGAACTCGTACTTGGCAAGTTAGAAGCTTTGAAACTTGGGAAAGGAATGTATAATAACATGCTAGAGACTAATGCAGGAAATACTAAAGTAAGATGAGGTATTATTCAAGATTTGAACAAAAAGCTTGTAAGGATCTATTAGAATTAAGATTATGAAAAGACAGATTTTTCAATGGAAGGAAAGAAGTAAATGTGTTAGAGATAATTATATTCTTTTCAGCAAAGCATGTAAAACTTGTCAAAACTTTTTGTTGTGATTTTATTGATGAGAAATCACAGAACAATTCAAGGACCTTCAAAGATCAAAGTGGCTCTAAAACATTTTACAATGAAGGCGCCAAAACAATCCGTGTTGAAATTCACTCACAACTTTCTTATAACGAAGACGCTGATTTTAATTCACATTTCCCGAAAAGCTTGTCACATGTAGAAGAGGTTCCTGTTAGACACGTGGAGATGTTTCACTAACACACTTTCTGTGTCACGGAAGTTGAGTACGTCTCCGTACTACCTCATACCATACGTATGTGCTTGTAGAATAGAAGCAGAAACTAGTATGCACTAGCTCGTTCCCACTTGAGGAAATAAGTTTGTGGAAGTGCGGTACCAAGTTATAACCGCTGAACGGACGGACCGTTATAAATTGAGACGTAAAGTTCGTCGAATTTTAACTTCCAATCAAAATTTAAACTCATAAAACCCTCCCCCTAGTTTTTGAGAGTTTTTAATTTATATAAAAATGAAATGGTGTACCTAATTCATTTTTATCTATCTGTATCACTGTATACTGTATCTATGTAAGTATAATGTATTAAGTATGTCAGTTAACCCTTATCACAAGCTCTGCTTAGGTTGGGGCTAATGATACTGTGTGGATTGTCCACCATTATAATTTATAACTGTTTCATGGGTAACCGCGAAAAATTACGTTATATTTCGATGAGGCCTATACCCAGCAGTAGGTGCTCACGGACAAATTATATGGATGGAATATGATAAGTACGATTATTCGCGAAAAAAAAATTAAAAGTATCCGCAAAATTCAAAAATTATGGATATGATTTTTTTGTTATTTTCGGACTAGTCAACGTTTGTCGATAAAGACAACAAATGTCTGATATGATATACGGACATTTTATAACATGTTCTTCACTACGTGTTCGCTCAGGCACAGATATTATAATACTATAGGTAATAACTAAACAACGTTTTTCAGTAAATCGTAAAAGCGAAAGTCCTAGTAGAAAGTACTGCAGCGAGTCCGCATTTGCCAGCGACAGATTTCTCGTGTTTACACCTTTCGGTGCAAGAAATTGACTTAATTTCTGTTTTGAACTTGTTTTGCTGTGTGCGGGCGCAGGGCAATGTTAGTTCTAGTAATTAAGGTTTAGTTATTTAGCTAACTGAGTTTAACGTTGCATGTTGTTTTACTCTGGAAGTTAGTTACGTAAGTGGCGAGATGAAATTAGTTTATAAATGTGTGAAATTCTAAATATAGCTGGCTTTTCATGAAATTTCGTTTCGTGTTATGATCATCGTTTCATTAAAGTTAAACTTAACGACTTGATAAATTTACAAAAAGGTCTTTTTGGTTTCAAAATTACGTGGATACCTTACAAACGTTAGCGAACAGTATATTCTAGGTATAATTATTTCTTCGAATATTCTAAAATCGTGTTGTTTTAGTCTTTTTATTCTTGAACGATCTCCCTTTAGATCCACTATCCTGTAGAAAAATACCCCGAAAAGTGTCTTGTAGGAGAATAAAACGAAAAATAGAATAAAGTCGGTGTTTGTAAATAATTAAACTTTGATCTTCAGGGTGATTCCGAGACGTCCCGGTTTTTTAAAGGGAAGTTGCGTAAAGTTGGTTCCGAGTAAATAAATATGTCATTTACTAAGCTCAGAGAATCTCGTGAAAAATGCAGGTATTATTGTCGCCAACAAATTGCGTACGCGTTCTCGTAATGTATTTATTTTATGTATGTATGGATGGAGGGTGGCTAAACACCAACTGTAATTTCCGTAGATGGTTTATTATTTTTGGAAGAAAATGTGAATATTTTGTTAGGGAAAATTCATTTTTCTTAGCTATTCAAGGTTTGGTAAAATAATATGCCGTATTATTCTACCTTGGTATTTAATGCATACCGACCGAATTATCTCAAATGATTGAAATTTTCAGAGTCACTTATGCAAGTTTGAGGCTTGTAGAGATGCAACTAAAACAAGAACCAAACCTGTCTTAAAACTCAAGCTCGAGTGGACTTGGGTGTTATTTTGCGGAAGAGGCGGAAAATATATATTAAGCGCCTCTTCCGCACCATTCTATTGAAGTCTCCTTCTATTGACTCTCTCTCTCTCTCGTTCTCTCATTTTCAGCCACTATAGGTAGACTACTATAGTAGTACAGAGTACAGAGATCATAGTACAGAGATCCGCCAGTTGTGTGGTCTACCTCTTGTCACAATAAGAAAACAAACGCCACTTTTGGCGTTTGTTACTGTGACATGGTTCTACAGCGATCCGCCAGTTGTGTGGTCTACCTATAGAACTAAAATACCCAATTGCTTATGAATTATTTTCTTCCGATTCCCAGATAAGTCGGACAAGCCGTAAGGCTTTTGGGATTCTGCCCTTAGTTTGACTCTTTGATTTAATATTATTGATGTCTGAAGAAAAAGAGTTTTTCAATGTCTCTGTTACAATTAACAGAGACATTGAAAGACTAGGATAACAACAGAAAGATAATACAAATTAATTAGGTTACTTTCAATATCTCTAATCACTGCGACCGTAAACAAGTTATAAGCAAAATCAAGTCATCAAATAATCATAAGTAAGTAATGAGTAGAATACGCGTTAACAGAATAGAAAGGATAACAATCTTCATCCTTAAACATATTATTCACAATCTTAGTAATAATTGAGCTCCATTATGCTATTACAGCAAACAGCATTAGTTTCCGGCTGTGGATCCCGCGGGTGTACGGAATACTTCGCAGCATTAAATGCAGATCACGTTTTAATTAAAACAAAACGATCGGGAGACCCTGTATGTTAGTCATAAGTATTTTACTGTAAAAACTTTCGTAGTTTGACGAATTCATTACGAATGTAAGCGGGATACTATGCACCTAGTTTGAGTAGCTGAGCAACACGTGTCTTTGGAGAACCTATAAGTTTTTCAAAAATGGTTTAGCAACTTGTGTCTTCGACAGTACCAACTACTGAAAGGTTTGGGGTTTGAAAAGATTGAGAGTGGCTGTACAAAAAATACCTAAGGCATCTATAACCTATCCAATAAAAGTAGGGTACTTTTATTAGATAGGTTATAGATGCCTTAGGTATTTTTTTTCCAGCAAGCATTTGAAACTAAACTTGTTTATTGAAGAAGGTTATTATTATCATCACAAAAGCTACGCAACTTTTCTTCCCTATCACCTAAAAATGTTTTAAATCAATTACGGTGTTCAGCTTGGGCTACAAAATTGAGTAGCTCTCTCTCTCTCATTCACCAAACAAATTTTTTACCACCGACGCATAAAACTTGAACGCACTACGGTAATGCCTGTTATAGCTCTCGCCACCAAGGTGTTGATACTTTTTTCTGAATTACCAACACTAACGACCGCATGTACAAATGTTCGTACTGATGGTACTACGTTGTTACCTACTAAGGAGTAGGAATTATGTTCTTATGTTCACAAAACGGTATAGAAAAACTTTATGTGATGGGATAATTGACGAAAGATCAGTTGAGTTGTTTGTGAAAGGAGACTTTGGGGAAACCTGCATGCTGTTCTGTCTTCTAGTTTGAATGATGTGGCTACAAACTTGTGAGGCTTTAGGATAAAGTACTCATGTACATAAGTACTTAAGCACCACTACCTCGCTAGTTTCTGCAAGCCTCCGTTTCAAATCGTCCACTCGACTTCCAGGCACGGTCCACGCACGGACGGCAAAGAGCGGTATGATCGTAGAACTTACTAACTACTTTCAAGCAAGCGGGCCACACACATCATCACAATACGTCCACTGCTGAACGTATGCACCTCCCCAAACCTTTTTGCCATAATCACCACGCGTGGCCTGGTTATAACAGTGGAGGATCTAAAGATACACAGAAGGAAGCCTGTTCTTTCTTCTGGTAGGTTCCCTAAGTCGGCTCTTACGACATAAACGGGCTGACTTGGAGGAGTCAATTTTTACCCCGGGCTAGCTCAACGAACTCTTGACGAACGATGTGGCGCGGCAGGCGAAGGTCCGCCTGCCACGCAGAAGGTTGCGGGTTCAATTCCCGCCTTGGGACAAATATTTGTACGATCTGTATATATTTGTTCCAGGTGTTCTGGGTATTTTCTATAAATAATAAAAAAAATATGTATCTATGTAATGCATTGTATTAAGTGTACCAGTCATCTAGTACCCATAACACAAGCTCTGGTTAGCTTGGGGCTAAAATAAATAAATGTTTATTTTCTCTCACAAAGGTATCTTATATATATAAAGCTTACATACTCGTATTTATAAATCAGGCTTAGGCTAGGTCGTGTTAAAGATATTGGTGGGAGAGTAAAAACAGATTCCTAATATGCTTATCTACCTGTGTTGTGAGAGACTGGTGCCTGTTAAAGGTTTATGAAAAACCTGTAGCACAGGTCACCAGTGTTACTCTTTCCGTGGGAGGTAAACATAAGTAAATTACTCAAGGTATGTAAAGTAGCAAGGTGAGTTACTTAGGAAGTAGGCTTAACATAGTAGTCATCTAATAAAAATACATGAAACCTCTACAAAATCAAAACAATAAAGGTAAGGCTATAATACTACATAATACGAAAGGTATCTGATAACGTCCAGCATTGGAGCTGCTCTCCAGAGGCACCAGTCTCATGGGATAGATGATGCTGTGTGGATAGTCCAGCATTATTTATTTATTTTACTAACTCGGCAAGCTCGGCCAAATAAAAAAAGTCTCAGCTCTCGTGCTATCCGAACATTACAAAATAATTTATAATCCTTTTAAGAGCCCTGTCACATATCGGAGAAATGCAAGTTTAGGTATTTTACGCACCGAGTGGGCGGCGACCTGCACAAGCGTGCTTTCTTTTGCGACTAAATGATCTTGATCCACCGTAATACAAGTTTTCTTAGGATGGAGTTCGATGGATTGTTTTTTTATGTGAAGTATTAATTTTGTTCATAATAGAGGTACCTAATTTGTTTTGATATATTTTTCATTATTTTACGCAGTAATCGATTGCTTACCGACATCCGCAGCATATATAAACAGGGTGGAATTTTGAGACGGTTCAGTAAGGGCAGGTACCTTAACCGTTGAAGCTACATGAAAATGGTCTGAGGAAACTAAACATCCTTTTTAGAAAAAAATATCTTCCCCTTTCATAGATTTTCAAAAAAGTTACTTTGAGATTTTTTGAACTTTTTTTGATGCCAATCAATCCAATTATCATACTTAACATAATTGTTTTTTAACTTGAATAAATAGGACTCAGCTTATTCCCCCGCCCAATAAACATAATCTATATATATAAAAGAAAGTCGTGTTAGTTACACCATTTATAACTCAAGAACAGCTGAACCGATTTGGCTGAAAATTGGTGGGGAGGCAGCTTAGAACCAGGAGACGGACATAGGCTATGTTTTATCCCGGAATTACCACGGGAACGGGAACTACGCAGGCGAAGCCGCGGGCCGCAGCTAGTAATACATAAAATGGTACATATTAGTCTCTCACCATGTCCATTGTTTCGACGAGGTTGCTGTTGTAACAACAATATTCTCCGAATTATCTTGTTTTTTCATTCTAAAATAACAACAAATCACGAATATCTATTTAAATACTAGTTTTTTATACGTCACACAGCAAGGCTCGCTTCGCTCACCGCAACCCAATACACACCCGCCGTCATAAAATTCGTAATCCTCACCCCCATATTAGTCAAAAACGACACCCATGTCAGATTTTTGATGGGTGAGGGGGTTCAGGGGGCCTGGGGCGTGAGGGGTTCACAGTCAAGGTACCGCTACAGTGGCATTGGGGCTCCCTTCGTCGCCGCAATGCTTCTCAGGGTTCAGGGGGAGGGGGTTCTGAGGGGGCACGGGGGGGTCATAGCACAGCTCGATTCGCTCGCCGTATTGTTTTCCGTAGTCGCATCGTGGCTTGCTTCGCTCGCCGCAATGCTCCACCCTAAAAAGTGTTCAAAATATAGGCTAAAACTGGCCAAATTTCAGTTTTTTAATAAAAAGGGGGTCTAGAGGGGCGGGGGCAAAAAAATTTTTTTTTTGGGCAAAGGGGGATTTTAAATTTTGACAGCTGTCATCCGAAATGTAGATCTCGACGAGTATTACAATTTCACTTTAGAAACTGGTGCTCTGAGATGGTCAGTTCCCGAGATATCGTGATTTGAAGTTTGACAGCTGTCATCAAAAAAGTAGATCTCGACGAGTACTACAATTTCACTTTAGAAACTGGTGCTCTGCGATGGTCAGTTCCCGAGATATCGTGATTTGAAGTTTGACAGCTGTCATCAAATATGTAGATCTCAACGAGTACTACAATTTCACTTTAGAAACTGGTGCTCTGCGATGGTCAGTTCCCGAGATATCGTGATTTGAAGTTTGACAGCTGTCATCAAATATGTAGATCTCAACGAGTACTACAATTTCACTTTAGAAACTGGTGCTCTGCGATGGTCAGTTCCCGAGATATCGTGATTTGAAGTTTGACAGCTGTCATCAAATATGTAGATCTCGACGAGTACTCCAATTTCACTTTAGAAACTGGTGCTCTGCGATGGTCAGTTCCCGAGATATCGTGATTTGAAGTTTGACAGCTGTCATCAAAAATGTAGATCTCGACGAGTACTACAATTTCACTTTAGAAACTGGTGCTCTGCGATGGTCAGTTCCCGAGATATCGTGATTTGAAGTTTGACAGCTGTCATCAAATATGTAGATCTCGACGAGTACTACAATTTCACTTTAGAAACTGGTGCTCTGCGATGGTCAGTTCCCGAGATATTGTGATTTGAAGTTTGACAGCTGTCATCAAAAATGTAGATCTCGACGAGTACTACAATTTCACTTTAGAAACTGGTGCTCTGCGATGGTCAGTTCCCGAGATATTGTGATTTGAAGTTTGACAGCTGTCATCAAAAATGTAGATCTCGACGAGTACTACTATTTCACTTCAGAAACTGGTGCTCTGGGATGGTCAGTTCCTGAGATATCGTGATTTGAGGATAGCTGTCATCCTAAATGTAGATCTTGACAAGTACTATAAAATTTACCATTAGAAATCTGGCAGCATTTGTGCTGGATGTATTTCGATTCAGAAACCTTGAAAAGTAACGAAGAGATTCGGACGAGATGTCCCTTTCACTTTTGATTGAGGGTACAACTGATCCGAATCTAAAATCAAGAGAATTTAGATTCGGACCAGATGTACTGAGGGTACAACTGATCCGAATCTAAAATCAAGAGAATTTAGATTCGGACCAGATGTACCCCAACACAAAATTGAAGTGGACATCTCGTCCGCGGATCAGTTTGAGATTCGGACCAGATGTACTCTAACCCCTTACTGTGTTGGGATAACTATAATGAGTTATCTATCACGACTATATATATAATACTGTACGAATGTAAATACTTACAACGATCAAAAACTTTGGTCGTAGTTTACGATGTTCTAGCACGCACACTCTGACGCAGTGCGTGAAAAAAACTGACATAGGTCCGACCTCGACAAGCGCTCGCGCGGTACTGAGGGCAGATCGCCGGCGCAATGAAATATATAGCACTTTTAATAAATTCATAAAAAAATAATGGTAGTGATTTAATAAATAAAATTAATATTGTAGTTTAAGCAAATGTTGAGGATTATTTAGGTATAAAAATTATGTCAAAATGACGTAGAACTTCGGAGATATTGGGGTTTGTTTTGAAGCCTTTTCGGTCGATAATTGAATTCGGTTCAGGTTTTTTTTTGTTTACATAGAGGCCTATAACAAAAATGTATTCTATTATTATTGAAGAATAGGATATTTGCAATCTAAAAAAATATATTTTATTTATCTATATTCAATAGAATCTACAAATTAGATCAAATTAGATAGGTCTCGCGAGAGTTTTTGCGTAAACATGCATCGGTAGAATGATTATTATAAAATAAATAAATAAGTTTTCTAAAATTTGTTCTATTATTACTGAAGAAGAGAAAACGAACTATTATTAACAAGTAATTGTTATTTCAATCAACGAACGAAAACCATAGAATTTGGACGAAATAAGCGTGGAATTTCTGGTTTATTTGTGAATTCCCTCTATGCAATAAAAAATAAATTGCCAATACATTTACAATTATAGAGAGTATTGCATGCCGGCCCGACGGGACACATATGCATGGAAATGTTCTATTTATTGCGGGCACGTAATGTTTAATGTGAAAAATGCGCTACGACATTGGATTTTGTTTCTCTTCCTGTAGCTATAGGAGCGTTTTCTATGCTTGTATTGTATTGTAAGTGATGTCAATTTAAATGCTTACTAGTATATGTATTTCGTCTGAAACATAGCTTTGATCAGATATTAAACTACGTCCTACAAACATGACTAGTTTTTGAGACCGCCGTGGCTTAGATTCGGCTAAATGGACATCTCATCAGCTCTGAACAACAACTATTATACTGTTTAGACACCAAGTAAAGAACTCAAATAAGAAATAACACAAGAGAATTGCGTAAGGTACAAAACGAGCTTTCTTTACTAGGCAGGCAACCTTGGGATTTTATTAGCAAGTTAAAGTTTTAAGCTATGGCCAACACCATAATGTTCCCTATAACTTAGCATTGTATCAAGTAGGCTACTCTGATCTGTCTTTTGATAATAACTCTATTTACACTATATTTTCAGCTCACTGTTATAATTATTTAGCTTTCAAGCATCACTGAAAGTGCCTTTCCAATTATGCGATTTTTACCTATCTAATATTTTGTGTGTGGGTAGCACTATGTACTTTGAATAATTAATGTTTGAGATAAAGGAGGAACCATAAGCGTGGACTCTAAATGAACTTAAAAACAAAAGACGATCACACCAGCTTTGAATAATTGAGCTATAGTCCACAACAAACTTTAATCTAGAGAAATTAGTGAAAGTTTTCGCAAAGAAAAGTCTTGTGTGATTTATATTCATTTATGAACGAATTCATTAGAAAGTCACTTTGACAAAGATAAACTCAATATCTAAAAGCTAAGATTGATTACTTGAAAGTCGAATTGTTATTAATTTTAATGATGCTACATAGTCCTGTCATAAATTTTATAAAGAACTTTGAAGTACCTAAGCATTTAAGAGGGAATTCACAAATAAACCAGAAATTCCACGCTTATTTCGTCCAAATTCTATGGTTTTCGTTCGTTGATTGAAATAACAATTACTTGTTAATAATAGTTCGTTTTCTCTTCTTCAATAATAATAGAACAAATTTTAGAAAACTTATTTATTTATTTTATAATAATCATTCTACCGATGCATGTTTACGCAAAAACTCTCGCGAGACCTATCTAATTTGATCTAATTTGTAGATTCTATTGAATATAGATATATAAAATATATTTTTTTAGATTGCAAATATCCTATTCTTCAATAATAATAGAATACATTTTTGTTATAGGCCTCTATGTAAACAAAAAAAAACCTGAACCGAATTCAATTATCGACCGAAAAGGCTTCAAAACAAACCCCAATATCTCCGAAGTTCTACGTCATTTTGACATAACTTTTATACCTAAATAATCCTCAACATTTGCTTAAACTACAATATTAATTTTATTTATTAAATCACTACCATTATTTTTTTATGAATTTATTAAAAGTGCTATATATTTCATTGCGCCGGCGATCTGCCCTCAGTACCGCGCGAGCGCTTGTCGAGGTCGGACCTATGTCAGTTTTTTTCACGCACTGCGTCAGAGTGTGCGTGCTAGAACATCGTAAACTACGACCAAAGTTTTTGATCGTTGTAAGTATTTACATTCGTACAGTATATATATATAGTCGTGATAGATAACTCATTATAGTTATCCCAACACAGTAAGGGGTTAGAGTACATCTGGTCCGAATCTCAAACTGATCCGCGGACGAGATGTCCACTTTAATTTTGTGTTGGGGTACATCTGGTCCGAATCTAAATTCTCTTGATTTTAGATTCGGATCAGTTGTACCCTCAATCAAAAGTGAAAGGGACATCTCGTCCGAATCTCTTCGTTACTTTTCAAGGTTTCTGAATCGAAATACATCCAGCACAAATGCTGCCAGATTTCTAATGGTAAATTATAGTACTTGTCAAGATCTACATTTAGGATGACAGCTGTCAAACTTCAAATCACGATATCTCGGGAACTGACCATCGCAGAGCACCAGTTTCTTAAGTGAAATTGTAGTACTCGTCGAGATCTACTTTTTTGATGACAGCTGTCAAACTTCAAATCACGATATCTCGGGAACTGACCATCGCAGAGCACCAGTTTCTAAAGTGAAATTGTAGTACTCGTCGAGATCTACTTTTTTGATGACAGCTGTCAAACTTCAAATCACGATATCTCGGGAACTGACCATCGCAGAGCACCAGTTTCTAAAGTGAAATTGTAGTACTCGTCGAGATCTACTTTTTTGATGACAGCTGTCAAACTTCAAATCACGATATCTCGGGAACTGACCATCGCAGAGCACTAGTTTCTAAAGTGAAATTGTAGTACTCGTCGAGATCTACTTTTTTGATGACAGCTGTCAAACTTCAAATCACGATATCTCGGGAACTGACCATCGCAGAGCACCAGTTTCTAAAGTGAAATTGTAGTACTCGTCGAGATCTACATTTTTGATGACAGCTGTCAAACTTCAAATCACGATATCTCGGGAACTGACCATCGCAGAGCACCAGTTTCTAAAGTGAAATTGTAGTACTCGTCGAGATCTACTTTTTTGATGACAGCTGTCAAACTTCAAATCACGATATCTCGGGAACTGACCATCGCAGAGCACCAGTTTCTAAAGTGAAATTGTAGTACTCGTCGAGATCTACTTTTTTGATGACAGCTGTCAAACTTCAAATCACGATATCTCGGGAACAGATCATCTCAGAGCACCAGTTTCTAAAGTGAAATTGTAATACTCGTCGAGATCTACATTTCGGATGACAGCTGTCAAAATTTAAATTCATCCCCCTTTGCCCCCAGGACCTTTTGAGATTGCTATAAGATGTCGTCGTGAAAGAGGGGTTCTAATTGCGGAATCGTATAGAAGGTACTTTTGTAATTGAAAACAAATAAATTCACCCCTCCTCTCGCCCCCTTTTCAGCCCCCCCGCTTTTGAGATCTCCCAAACGAACGAATCTAGAAGAAAAAAAAATTTCCCTCACGCCCCAGGCCCCCTGAACCCCCTCACCCATCAAAAATCTGACATGGGTATCGTTTTTGACTAATATGGGGGTGAGGATTACGAATTTTATGACGGCGGGTGTGTATCGGGTTGCGGTGAGCGAAGCGAGCCTTGCTGTGTGACGTATAAAAAACTTGTATTTAAATAGATATTCGTGATTTGTTGTTATTTTAGAATGAAAAAACAAGATAATTCGGAGAATATTGTTGTTACAACAGCAACCTCGTCGAAACAATGGACATGGTGAGAGACTAATATGTACCATTTTATGTATTATTATGTTTATTGGGCGGGGGAATAAGCTGAGTCCTATTTATTCAAGTTAAAAAACAATTATGTTAAGTATGATAATTGGATTGATTGCCATCAAAAAAAGTTCAAAAAATCTCAAAGTAACTTTTTTGAAAATCTATGAAAGGGGAAGATATTTTTTTCTAAAAGGGATGTTTAGTTTCCTCAGACCATTTTCATGTAGCTTCAACGGTTAAGGTACCTGCCCTTACTGAACCGTCTCAAAATTCCACCCTGTTTATATATGCTGCGGATGTCGGTAAGCAATCGATTACTGCGTAAAATAATGAAAAATATATCAAAACAAATTAGGTACCTCTATTATGAACAAAATTAATACTTCACATAAAAAAACAATCCATCGAACTCCATCCTAAGAAAACTTGTATTACGGTGGATCAAGATCATTTAGTCGCAAAAGAAAGCACGCTTGTGCAGGTCGCCGCCCACTCGGTGCGTAAAATACCTAAACTTGCATTTCTCCGATATGTGACAGGGCTCTTAATAAAATCTCAGTCTTTGCAGATCATTTGTTTCACGTCTTCTAGCTTATGAGATCAATAGTAGCCAATGTCCTTCCCCAGTATACTATCTCCTTAACAAATTCAAAAAGATCCGTTCTACCGTGCAGGCATGTAAACTTTGCAGACTAAAAGACAGAGCTAGTTTCACATAAATAAAATTTATATGAAGGGTTTCATAACATTAAACCCACCATAAAACAAGCTTTTTACCAAACAATCATTGTGTCAATAATAAATTAACGTAGCATGTACAACGTAACATGCAAAAAGGGTGAGATGATAAAATCCAATTAGATCAGAATTCGCATTGACGTGTAGAATCACTTAGACAAATTGACACGCAAATAATATACACATGACATATATTAAATAAATTCCAAAGCGAATTACAGTTCCAAATAAAGCAAAAATATGTCGATGGTGCGAGAAATAAACCAATATAAATGTAGTTTAAAGTGCTTGAGAGCCTAGGGTGAATTTGAATCGGGTTGAATTCAAAGATAATTAATTCCCCATGCATAATTTTCATTGCTTTTGCATTTTGTTATTGTTTATTTAATGTTTATTGTTCAAACTCAAACAAAACAATAAATTTATTTAACTTCTATGATGATAAATCTACCTTAGCTTTGAGGCGCTATGTTACCAGAAGAAGGTTATGTTGTATTTTGAACAAAATAGATATTCATATTCATATCATTTATTGTGATTTTATGCATACAGGTATTGTTCTTAAGTGTAGGTAGTCTTAGTGGGTACACAATGCATAAAAACCCTGTCAGGGCGCTACAATTATTTTGGGTCAAATAAATTCTCATAAAATAGGTGTATGTCATGATTAGGTAGGTAGGTACTTACTTTCTAACTTAATCTATAGGTGATAGTATGTCAGCTAGTACACTTTTGGTTATTCGCTTTAAACTATCATCGGAGAAGAATTCGTGAACTGAATAGTAAAATTTTTGTAAAAAAATAGTTTTGAGGTGTTTCATAAAAATATTATCTTTTGGTTCGCATTTTAGGTTTTCAGGTAGTTGGTTAAATATTTTTATTAATCTAAATTTGGGGCTTTTACTAACCGTTGTTAAAGTTGTTTCGGGGATTATTATTTTATTTTTGTTTCGTCTGTTATATTTATTGTCTAGTTCTTGTTTTGTTTTGAAGTATTTTTTATGTTTTCTAACAAACATTGCCGCTTGTAATATATAGATGCAGGGCAAGCTAAGTATCTTTTTTTGGATAAAGAGTGGCTTGCAGCTTTCTCGTGGAGGAATATTTACTAGAATGCGTATTAATTTTTTTTGCGTTATAAAAAGTTGATCAAAGTCCGTGCTGTCACTCCATAGTATAACTCCGTAGTTGAAAGCTGAATAGGCATGGGCATAGTAGGCGGTTAGGGCAGTTTGGTAGTTTGTGTTTGATTTTAAAATACTTAGGGCGTATACAAGTCTTGATAGCTTGGTTTTAGTAGCTTCAATTTGTTTTTTCCAATTTAAATTTGTGTCTAGGATTATTCCTAAAAGAGTGAAATCGCTTTGCTCGTCAATATCGTAATAGATAACTACCTGGGAGAATATTACTGACGAACTTATAAGCAGCAAAGCAGGGATCTGAACATATTATTCGCTGCGACGTCGTTTCCGTGACTTCAATCTCAATCATCGTAGCCTTATGTTTATTGTTTTGTTTGAGTTTGAACAATTTTATCGTTTTTCCGAACTTTTTGTGAAGCTTGAATAAACGATGTCATTGTCTGAAATTTGGTTAATAGCATAGCATTGAAGAATAATGATTTGATTTTTTTGTAGAACAAGCCTATCTAGCACCTAAGCAGGTTATACCTACTCAAAAGTACAGTAGTAAGAGTAGGTATAAACTTATAATACTCGTACTCAAATATATAATAGATACTTACGCAAGGGATACTGGATACGGAAATTGTAATTGTTAAAAAATCAATGCCACTTTTCATGAATTTTTACACTTATAAAGAAAGACGCTCGTAAGAAGAAAGACATTGTCTGCTTTAAATCATCCCTTAAATAATTTTCGCATCTGTTTCATAAAAACATTCTTAAAACGAAATGGCCCATTGTGATTCCGAACGGAAACATAAATTCTTTATTTTACAATCTGATTTATGCCAGTATTTTTGGAATGGTAAAACTTTTGTCTGAAAAACTTTAGTAAAAAGTATTTTCAGGTAAAGATTACAGGGCTGAAGGGACCCGCAAGTTGGGAAGGTTCAGTCATTACGTGCAAATGAAGTCGTGTTTGAAAAGGCTTATTTAGGAACCGGGGATGGTAAATCAATTTTTAGTGAGTGTGAGAGAGGCTTGAGGGCATTTGAAAGAGGTTGAGAAATTATTTGCGTTCCGTTCTCAGGATCATGAAAAGGGATCCCTTGAACGTAGAAACACAGGACTAGTAGAAACTTTTTGTCGTTTGACCTAATATGTAATAAGAATAGCTAACGGCTAATATTAAAAAAAAATATAGTAACACTTTACAAATGGATTTCGATACATTTTACTCTCCGTCCCGCATTTTAGTACGCCTGCAATGACATACTTGCTACCTTATGTTTTGAAAAGGAATAAACAACTTTTTGAGCAGGTGTAGTATAAAGGTATTTTCTTGGCAAGATCTGGATTGGTCTTGTTAGCGGTTTATATTAGAACACACAGATGGATAAAGAATTTCTGCAACTCAAAGCGGCTTCTACTGGGAAACAGCCTTAGAACACCCTTACTCGGACCTATCCTTCCCTCAGAAAAAATATTCCCTAACGTTGTAGATTTTGACAATAATCGTAAAATAGCGTATAACCTTCCAGGAATTAATCAAAGTGTGACCCATTTTCCTTTGAATCCAGAGATTTATACGGCTACATAAATTCAACTGAATTTTTAAATTACTTATGGCACGTGTACTACTTGGTAGCATTAAAGGATTAAAGACCGTGGGTGAGCATTGGATACAAAAGGTTCTGTTCTGCACAGAAATACGAACTGGGACTTTTTTCTAAAAATAATGTGTACCTCCATAAGTTATGTATGTATTTACCCCCGACATTGATGGAAAGCACAGTTCTATTCAGCCACACACGAAAGTGTGCGGCTAATTCTCACCCAAACTGATGCCACCTAAATCACCCCTCGTAGATGTTAACAGGCCGATGATGATGATTAAAACAGTTCTGAGGTTAGAAAAGGTTTAAAAATATTGAGTAAATACAAACTTAGCTATGTTTTCAACTAAGCAGTGTTTATCTAAGGTTTTTGTTATCATAGTGCGTAAGCCCTCACATCACACTAAGGGTAATTTCTAAGAAATCAAATAATATCCCAAGCATTTTTGACTTCAACGGGACTTGAACCCGCATCCTCCCCTCAGAATGTGCTAACCAACTACACCCCGAGGTCAAGTGAGGTAGGAGTTGTGAATTTTTGAGATTTAGCTCCACCTACAGGGGAAACATTGAGATTTATCCAATCCTGCTCAACGACTAAAGTTACATTTAGTTCGTTTCGTTCCGTTTGTTCGACGAGAGGTGTCGCGTTGCTCAATTCTCAGGTTAGTAGTGTTTTTCTTATTGATTTTTCTCATTTTTCAGACTTATGCCAACATAAAAAACAAATGCTGGTGTTAGACAGAGTATAAACAAGATCTAAATAACTATTGTATTGTTACCACCAGTTATCAATTCTATTGTAACCATGGAAACGTATTAAATAATTGTTCAAACAGTTAATACCTAGATGGTACGTAGAGACTGTAGGACTGCTTAGGCACAGTCGACGACAATACATAATTATGTAGGCTTTTCTAAATAATTGTCAGTATACTTTTTCCCTTATATATATATGGTTTAAAGTCTTCTTACTTCAAACTTCTTAATCTAAAGATTTTTGAAAATGTTTTGCATAAAATTTGAAACAGCTTTTACTGACACATACATATTTTTTTACGTTGAAAATTGTGTTCATTTTGATATAAGCTCTCTTGGCGGAATAATTATCCTTCTAACTCAAACAGAAAGTTAATTCACTAGGGAGCATTAGTCCAGATAAGGATTTAGTATAAGCACTTAGAGGCTTAAATATTGTCTTGTCTACTTTTATCTACTACAATATGTAATGGTTAAGTATGTTTGGTTTGTGTCATTTAACAAGACATAAACAGAACTCATTTTATATTCAACAGCTTTCATAATCAACTTTAAGATAAAGACAACTTCCGATAAATGATATAATGAATAGGCAAGATAGGCCCTTATTTAGAAAATGAATATTTATAACATTATCATGATTACAATCAACGTTGTATCAGGTGAGTGAATTTCTCAAAGAAAACGAAGTAAAATATCTTGGCATCCGGTATAATTCGAGCAAAAAGGGTAGGATAAAGTAGGGATAGTCGTCGAAGTGGTGATACGTGCCCCATCGCCAAAACCTTACTTCTTAAAAACACAATCATGTTAAATATGAAGCTTAATTATTAGGCTACAAATTTAGGGTTTTGAATAACATTATACCTTTTATATATTACTTTTTTGAAAAACTCAAAAAGGTAATATAATTTCATTTTAATTGTAGTTTCTACATTCTGGGCACTCTGCTTTCTGGTGACGGCTTAGATTTTTCGGAGATTGATTTTAGTTTCATTACTTGTTGTAATTTGTAAAAAGTTCTTTAACCCTTTATAAGGCAACAACATAAAAATTTAAAAAAAGTGAATGTTAGGGTATCAAAAAATAAATAAAAAAACACGTATTTCTTAGATTTTCAAAAATATAATCAGGGGGCTTTTTAATTATAATTTTAGGGAGTGTGGCAGAAATGTCACATTGCATCACAATATTCCTTCAGGATGTATGAAAGGATTTAAAACAATTATTTTGCTTATTTTAACATAGAGCAACGCCACATTTTTCGCAAATCGTTTGAGATACACCAATACAGTTGGGCTATTTGCACCGAATCCTTTTTTCAGCCCATACAGGCCAATGTCCCACTTGGTCCTGTCGCACAGCTGCTGGAAGCTCATATTGTGATGGGCCTTTATGTTTCTTAGCTTGAATTTCTGGTTCAATGGTTCGCCGTTTTGGATTGGTTTTGGTCCCCAGCTTGCACAACACCATGGCAATATCCTGACGAAAATCAGATGAACATCAGATGGCAAAGTTTCATCACCTGTAAATCGCAGCTGTTGCTCATTCAGTTCAATATTTTTCTATCTCCAGCGTACATTCAATTTCTTTTTTGTTTGACGACGTGCTGATGGTCCTGGCTGCGGAGAAGCAGTAGGGGCGGGTGGAGGAGGTGAACTGCCGCCGCGCTCCAGATCTTCAATAATATTATCAATGTTTATCTCAGGAACCTCTTCCGTAACTTCATCCTCAAATGGGAGTTCCAAGTCCGGCACATATTTCGGGATCCGCCACGTTGTCGTCATCATCTTCAAACCCATCCTCACTCGCCTCATAGTCAAAAAGAAACTGTTCAATTTCCTCTTCTTCCAGGCTTCTGGAAGCCATCATGTGAAGAAACGAATCATAGGTAAATGTACTATAAAATACTACCCTTGTTATGCATTGTGACAGAGATGTCACAAACAGAAATTCAAAAATATTTCTCAAAAATACTAAAAAAATAGCGTTACAAACAATATACAGTGAAAACCATAAACTTACCTACTAGAATTACGAAACAACACACAGTTTTTGTAGTTTTTTATATTTTTTTCGATTTTGAAAACTTTACGCAACCGCAAAACTTTTGAATTGTCACCAACTAAACTTTGAACAGATTTTGAAACTACTAACGCCATCTGTTTTCACACTGCCTGAACTAGAATTGCATGGAATAGTTTGTAACCGCTATATCACATAGACGTAAAACGGAATAAAATGAATACTGAGGATTTTGTGAGGGCTTGAATGGTTTGTTACAGGAATGTCACATGGCCATATAAAGGGTTAAGCTGCTGATCAATTTTATCTTTCAGAAAACACTACTCGCCCGATCAATACTTCATTGCAATATTCAGAAGTTTTTTTTGTAGCTAGAACACGTAGATGTCCCATCTGGGGCGTCTCTACAGACTTTACCCTAGGTACCAACGTTATGAGGAAAGGATTGGGTACATTACGAGTAAAGGGGGAAGGCAAATAACCATTACGCTTTATTTAGGTATCTTTTTTGAATTGTAATGGCAATAAAGACATTATTCGCTTATTTGGATCTCCGTTTTGAAAACATTATGGGAGTAATGGTTGGTTTCTATTTTACCTACCTGTGTGCGTTTGCGATATGTATGTAATTAGTACCATTTTATAGATATTTATCGTTCCGATCCTGATCAATCCGGGAGTTTCTGGTTTGAATCCTTGCACTTTATTTTCAATCTTTAGTCAGTAACGGTAGAGTTAGTTATTTTACCTTGGTTTATGTTTTGGTGTGGTTGCTGCTATCTGTTATGATATTCTCGTCTCATCCTAGGCGTTTTAAAAATGAACGCACACATTATTTTGCCAAATGCAGAGCGCTCACTGAAAATTCGAATTCAATTTTGTAGGCTGCAAATGAGGACACTTAGCATAAAAATGTATTTGAATGAACAAAATCTTCTTGCTTATTATTTCCGGGCGTTGTTGCGGCTGCCGCGCTGGTGCAGTGCGTCGGGCATGTTTGCTGACGCGGGCGTTGACAGCTTCACAGCTATGATATGAGCTCGCTGCGTCGCCGTGCTGCGTCGCCTGCGCGCCAGCCGCAACAGGCTGAAGACCTGAATAGCTGATTCCTGCGGCATTGGGTAGGGGTGCATTCAGTTCTTGCAAACTACACCAGGCACTGAGTGCACACCTGCCCTTGTAAACAAAGTTTTCATATGAATCATTTCTAATTTTTCAGTTTAAGTTCTTAATTTTTCTAATCTGTGTTAAAAAATACTTTTTGTAACTGCTTAATATGATTTTAATATTTTATTTTATTACTAGCCCTCAGAAGTAAACAAGCAAACCATATTTACAAGTTCCTCAAGATACCTTGTCTAGAAGATCTGTTTTTTAATTAAATTTATGTTTTTCAGTAAAAAACTAATTACAAGGGATTTTTTGAAATATTTAAACATTATGTATTAATTCTAAATTACCCTAGGCATAGAGAGCCGAAGGCGTTTTTTCTGATAAATATAATGTTGTCTTTGTTTATAAGATAATTATATATTGTTAGAAATTTAAAATTGTTAAATATATACAGGCTGTTTTTTGAGAAGGGCGGTGATGGTCACGTCCGAAAAGAAAAGTCGTGAAAGGAGTAATATTCCAATTACCCTCGATTTATAAAAACTGCGTTTTTTTTTTAATCTTTTACTTATGATGGAAATTGACCCGAATAGCTTATCAAAAAAAGACGCCTGTATTGTTTTGATGATAATGATCGATCTTTGCAAAGAAATGTATTACTAAAAATTAAAGGAAATAACTAATTTTCACGAGTTATTATTTTTACAAGGAAGAAAACTCACCTCCTATTAAAACTTTTTTTTGGTCGTTATGTGTGAATCTCATTTGTCTTATTGACGTTTAAGCTATGTATTGGAGTCAATGTGTCAATGCTCAAACTGGAGCGACTTAATAGTTAGGTGAAATTGAGATAAGAATTAAAAGTAATTTGTTAAAATTTGCAAAGATTGATCCTTATCAGCAACAAAATCCATTCGTACAATAATACAAGTGTCTTTTTTTTAAATCATTCGTATCACTTTTTATATATATTTACATTATTAGTAAAAGGTTCAAAAAAAGCTAAAAATGCAGATATGTTTTTCTTATCAATCGGCCATCACCTCCGTTCTCAAGAAACCACCGTTTACATATAAAATAAAATAAACTTAAAATATACGGTAAAAAGCCATACATATATTGAAAATCCTCTAAACTACATCGAATTACACACACCATGTATTATTTCGTTCAGGTGTAAAACACAAAAACACAAAAATACCAGAGAAGGTTCATACCGTATGAAATATTTTGGTTTGGTCCCCATTCGTTTGGTAATTTTTCTGGTTCATTCTTTCTTTCATTCCGCTGTTCAACTGAAAATCGGATACCTAGCAACTGTAAGCAAAGTAAGCCTTCGAGTAATTTTAAATTTATACAAAAACAATACGAAAGCTTTGGAATCGGAATAAGAACCGTGGATGCGACACGGTTACTAACTTTTGTTTTTGCGTCTTTGTTTTCTGAAAAAGTTGTTGGTGTTATGATTTCGAGGAGGTTCACGTAACTCGATGCATAATATAGAGTGGTAGGTGTGGCATGATATGTAAATAGGTAAAGAACAATAATTGATGAAGGTGAACTCTCCAACCTTCCCATGGTCCCGCCAACCTTGCGGTTATACGGACCGAAACTGTGAGAAAAGAGCCGCTCGGGTGACTCAAGACTACAAATCCTACGCACTGGTGAAGGTGAACTGTGAAGTTTGTACATATTTTATTTTTCTCAATAGTATTTTTTTTTTCTATTCAGAAACCAGCGAAGAATTTATTTGAACAGCCATAATTCTTGTTTTAGGTAAAATAAATGTGTTTTTCATGATGACAGTTCATTTCATGAATATTCAGGATCACGTTTGAAATGTGTAACAACAAATACCTAAATATGGCGTCAGCAAGTCATTCTTCAAGAGCGTTGGCTGAACAATAAAGTTGGTTTGCATTTTTGAATTACAGTTCGTACTCACACTGAATTTGTTTCGACATCATTCATCAATATGTCGATGCACAGCTGGACTAGCATTCCCTAATGAGAACCATAGTGTCTTCGCACATATTATAGGTATTCTTCGTTGAAACTGCCGTTGTGGCCGAATTTCAAGGACATTTTTTTTATCACATGAACAAAGATGAAAAACCATCGATTTATGCAATGTAATAAAGTGTTTAGTATATCTGTTACCGTGTTAGTACCCCTTACTAACTGCTTAGTTTTAAGCTTGTTGATGCTGTGTGAATTGTCCAGCATTATTTATTTTATTTATTTATTTATCTTCCGCTTTACTTTGTTTGGGTCATACAATTTCAATAATCGGATACAAATCACTGTGCTAATAACCTTACAATACCCTATTTAATGATATTATAATTGATGCCGTATCCAGCGAGCAAACATTATAACTATTTCGCAATTCAATTGTTACCAATGTTTGAATAAAATTATTCATGACCTTGAGCACTACTATTCACTAGCTTTCGTCGTCAAAAAAAATTGTACGGATTATCGATCTATATCGAAGTCCGGTTTGTCTTTGGTTTCTGCGAGGAGTATCATTAGTGTAGGTACAATGAATTTATCAAACTACGACAATTTTCAAAGTAAAATAGCTTCCGCTCGCGACTTCGCGATAAAAATGCTTTATGTCCTTCGATTCTGTAAGCGAAGGTTCGCCTCAAATGCAGAAGATTGCGGCTTCCACACCATTGTCCATCCTTACAGGACGATGTTTTCGAATCTAAAGTATACTTGGTGGTCCACGAGGAGGTATGTCTCGACCTGGTATACCAAGACTCGTGGCTACAGTTTTGCAGTATTACTGAAGAATCTTGCTTAGCACTCCAACTTGGACACTTGTTGTAGAAAGACTGAAAATTTCTTACTCGAACAAAGAAGGTAAAGGAACGTAACATTCAAAAACTTACCCTCTCGTTTCTCGTGGTGTAATCCACGTCCTGTGAGAAGGCTCTGGACGATTATCCCCAAAATTGAGCATAACGGCCAGGCCATTAATACCCACCACGACGTAGCTTGTAGGTGATCCTTATAGGGTTCCCGCAAAACCCTATCAAATACCTGCAACAAAATGTATGCTACACCCATCTGTACCTATTTGCTGACTAGCTGTTACCCTGTGGGGTCCAGAATCAGCCCTTTCTGGCACCATGTATAAATAGTAAGATTACCTTTAGAACATAAATGACATTTACTTACCTTACTTTAGGTACATAATGCTGAACAATCCAAACTTATACGCTGGAAAATCGAGTCTATCTATCCTATGTCTATCCAAAACAAAAGTGCGGAAAAAATGAAAAATTGTTTAATTAAAATATAAAAATCTTTGTTGCTTTTGTATCTACACAGGCCTATATAAAGCGGATTTTCAGATATTTATATTTCAATTAAATAAAAAAGTAACTAGGTTAACGAAGAAAAAATGTGAGGCGGCAGAAAGGTCAAAAAGTAGGTAGGCGCAGATTTAAATTTAATGTTCATTAAATGAATAGCTCAGGTGTAGGTGTTTGTAGGCATCCATACGGTGGACTAACGACCTGGTGAGGGTGCGAGAAACCGCTGATGGATGCGAGCAGCGCGGTGGTCATTGAGGGTCTCTCTAGGGGAGGGGTATGTGCTTCTGCACACTGTGGGCACTTGTGGACTTCTTTAGCTATTTGACTAAATTATGGGTTCTGTTAAAGTTTCAGAAATTGACGGCCAATTAATATTCACACTGTCTGTCACACTTAGAAATAAGTCCGTTATGTTTTGCTGTACCTACAATGTTATGGAACATTCAAGTGCTGTTTGTTAGTGAGTACTTTTACCTATCTATGTATTTATAAGCTGTAACTTACATGTAGATAATTGGTTGTATGTTCAATATTTTTAAAAATCTACACTAAAATAAGCAATAAGCACGTTTCTATTAATTTCTTACAAAGATTATATACACGAGCTTTGCTATGAAATTTTACTGCGCTTTCAGAATGTTTGTGGATTCACCAAAAACAAAAACATTCTGATGGGACAGTTGTGTGTCATAAGACTATGTTCTTGAAGGTTGACTTCATTTAAAATTAAATTGTATGGCCAGTCATGCTTTATCAAGTATTTTTTTAATCTTAATTAAATAAATACTTAATGCTGGCCAATTCCAACAGCAGGATCTCCTCAAGTAAGCATAGCTTAATACAAAGGAATATACATAGCTATTGGAAATGCCAACATTTTCTACATTTCTTTACATTTTATCGATTTTGACTTTCAAACCGATTTATTTTAAAATTTTATAACAGCCAAACAAACGACCTATCGTAAAACCCTTTTGAGTATAAGTATAATTGACACAAAACCGCCTATTCGCATTAGCTTCATTACATAATTCAGCTTTGGTAAAATAGGTTGACTCAGTAGAAGTGATTTAAAATAGCGCTCCGGCGTCGGCGCCGCAAGCGTCAGTAATCACAGAGGCTGGAGACCTCAAAGCGTTTGTGACGTCGCAGCTCCGTTTTTACCATTTTCCGCGCTCTCAGGGCTTCTTGATGAAGGAATGGAACCTTGTGCTTTATTACTTTTTAAGTCACCTGCCATCTCAACACAAGTTCTGTTTGCGTAAGGGCTGTGAAAATATCATATGTTATTAATTAACTACCCAATAGTATAAACATGTATGACTGAAAAAGTTTGCGTTCATTTAGTTCCTAAAGTAAAAGCTCTGGTTAGATTGAGCTTGAACATGTTGTTTGAAATAGTATAGGCATAATTATTATTAAAAACATCGTTTATTTCGTGTATCAATATGCTAATGATGAAAATTCATTTATTTGTTTATTGAGTGGGTAAGCTCAGCACTATGTAGGTACTATAATTTAGTAAACGCATATCACATAATGGTAATGGGTCTTGTTACCCATTCTTCACCCAGTCTTCGAGAGCTAGTTACCTAATCCACCACAGAAACTGGCACCCGGACTTACCCAACATTGGGTACGTGAAGTTTCTGTGTGGCTGTCAATCAAATAGTTCTGCTGGTGTGTCACGTGCCTTCTAAAATTAGCAATCCTTGAGCCTATGTCAAAATTAAAAAAGGAAAAAAAATTAAACATTATACTTTAATAACTCAATTCTTTAATCTCTCCGCTAAGAAACAATTCCAAAATCACGCAATACTGCACTGCATACGGAACCCCGCTGCAATACCATAACTCCCCCCGTTTTATTTGAGTTTAACTGCAGCTCTTTGGCTTTGTCTCAGAAGGCAATGTAGCTTTTGAAATGCTAATCCAGCTCGCTGCAATCGTCATTCAATTATTAATGAGTCTCTTCACCACATTATGGATGTTGCCTACAGAGAGTGATGAATCAAAGCACTATTCTGTTTAATCCGCTCACTATCAAAAGAGTGGAAGTAGATGTAGTAAGATAGAACCTTGTCTGATTTATAAGATGTATTTGTCTGACTTTTTAAGTGACAACTCTGTAGCGTTGTAACATAAAAGCATAATATATCCATTCTATGCTATATTTATCCATAAAAACGTCATTTTATTCGTTACGCGAGCATCAACGCCAATATGCAAAGGCTACCGACCAATAGACCATGCGTTTTTTTAGGTCATAAAGGTTCCATCCCATTTGGTCGCTTTCCAGTAGCTTCCTTTAATGGCTTTTTTTCGCTTTTCATTTCAGTCTCAAAAATCCATGTAGTAAGTACGGTTTTTACCGACAAAAACTTACTGAAATTAACAATAATACATGCTAATATCCGTGTCCGTTAAAAGTCCTGAACTTTTATAATTTTTCATTAAATTTACAGTTAAACATTCTAAGTTCAGGAAGCCTGCAAACAGAGTGAATAAGTGAATAGGCATCTACGTCTTCGCTTCACTTTGTTGTGCTCAGATAAGTTAAAGATTAAGATCTTGAACTGAGTTTCTCAACTCGAACTCGGGAAGTCGTGAAACCCGAGCTGTAAACGCCCTAAGGTATGCCGACGCAGTAGTTGAGGGCTTCCCTGAGCAGAAGTAGCGCCCTCTTTCTTTGAACAGAGAAAGTTTTGTCTTTTCTAAATGATTTGCGTGCAAAGACAGAACAGCTCCAGAAGATGCTCGACCAGCAGCGAGGTATGCAAGCATTTATTAAAAACTAGCTTCGGCCCGCGGCAAACATCATAAGTTCACAATGGCAGAAACTTACTCCCTTATAATTATTTAGAAACATTGTTACCGCTTTTCTTAAATATTCCTCTGTTAGGTGTTGTTCGTATGTAAATAAGAGAAACATGTTGAGGGCTCCAGTTTAACACTGAGGATCGCACTGCAAGTAAAGAAACTACAGTGTAAACCACCTTTTGTAATTAGTCGGTTAAGTGAAAAGTTTCCCTTTGGAGGTGTGAATTCATTGCACCTTGTTGTGCAAGTCTCACAGTCGTGTGCTATTATTATATTAGTATCACGTCAATGTGGGCCAACTAATGGACATGAATAACGCGATTGCTGTTACAAGAAAACAAGTCCTTACAACAAATGTTATAGTAGAACTCAGAGCTATCATTAGCTACTAGAAAAGTTCAGTTCAAATACTTTACACTCCAACGTAATCACAGTCACATCCTCAAATACTTATCTGATAAGTATTGGCAAGCAGCATCGCACCACCCCTAGCCAATAACATTGCTAATGTGCAGCGGAATGCAATTATCGGCTGCGCCTTCATGCGGTTTAGACGGGCAATCTTATGATGCACTGTTATGATTGGTATCAGTGAAGTGACTTCGATTTTCACAAGGATAGGTACACAACTTCGATGAGGCCTTCAATTAATAGATATATATATTAGATATATATTTTTATACAGCGGGGCAATGCAGCCAGCGTCTTGGGGACGCTTCCGACTGGTATTGATATGGATCAGTTGAGCTACCTGTAGATTGTTTGCAACAGTCTGCATTTAGCTCAATTGTTTCAATTGTAAATACTAATTATATTATAATTTTCTTTCAATTAATTGGTTTGTATTTGGATGTGTATTAACTTTTACCCGACTGCGATGGAGAGTCATTTAGACTGCTTTAGCAATATACTCGTAAATATTAACAAAGGACACATGGTTCTTATTGGAAATAAGAATATTGATTTCTATGAATTCGACATCGAACCGTGTGATCCATAATCACGTGGAACCAACTAGCTTATATAAAAACTATTACTACCGCTATTTGAACCGAACTTTACAGTTCTCAGTCCCAAAATAACACTGTTTCTTGGGATTGATGATCTCAGTCAAGCTTTTTGCTTTTTGAATAAATTAGTCGTAGGGTTATTAACCATATTAATTCATTGATCTTACGTAGGTAAGTAACAGTTGTAGAGTAAATTCATCACAACAAACATTTTGAAGCGTTCCTCATGCTTAGAACAACACGGAGGCTACGGTCTACGTACCCACAAAACTGTTATACGAAGAGCTTCCAATCTACCAACAAACTTAGAACCTTAGTTAATCAATCGTTAACAAAACTTTCCAAGTTTGGCCCTCTGACCGGTCACCACTTTACAACTAAGATAATAATAAGTTATGATAGTGTAAGTACCACAGGGATCCCGCTTCCGGCCATAGGTTGAGGATTCACATAACTCCGCCTGTAGGTACTAGAGTGACCGTATTTGATAGGAATTTCATGAAATATACCTTTTTTTATTAAATCACTGACGAACTGAAACGCTTACTCATATTTTTAAGTTCTATTAAACTTTAAAAATATGGTTCTATGGCGCATTCAAAATGGGATAGAATCTTGTCAAAGCAAATTTCCGAAAGCTTTTGTTTCGGTACGACATGGACATACTGATCGGACGTGGATAAGGTATACCTATACCTAATCTACGCACGATTCAGCATGCTGGTTCAGCAAGGTGTAATCAAATTGTTTTGGTTGGAATAGCATCGTCTCTATTGTTGAATTTCGGCTTGTTGAGTGAATAACTTAAAAGTAATCTACGTCGGTTATGGCCACAAACGAAATTATAGTGATCTTGAAACCAGTTCATAACCAGGGTAGATAGTAACTTTGTTATTTATACCGAAGCTCAACACCCATTATACGTAAAGTAATTGTTACTGAGCTTATATTGAGACAGGACAGCAGAGCAAAGATAAATAATAGCAATAGCAGAAAACATAATGTATAATACTAACGCAATAGTCAAAAGCGCCCGTTGTAAAAGTAAAATTAATACCATTTTTTTATGGGCAATACAGGAAGTTGAGACGTTAATTTCTATTTAGCTAAGTTTTTATAAAGTTCGCTCGCCGTATATAAAATACTAAAAATAAGATGATCGTAATTAAATTAGACTCATCTTTGAAACTATACGAAAACGAGCAGCGATGGGCATTTTGTTCCGAGTTAGTTTTTACAGCACTACAATGAATAAGCCAGAAATAAATTATAACATCTTTTGGAACACAGACTAATTGAATTAATTCTGAAGACGACGTCCGACTGGAAGAAATATCGTACAGTCGCGTTCGACTGCAGTTATGTCACAGACTGTACCTAATTACCTGTTTGCGGTTTGTTTATTTTGTATCCGACCGACGTACCAATGTTTCAAACTTTCATCATCAGTTCAGTTTATTTTGTAAGTGACAATTTAGTTTATTTTTAAAACCCTGAGGACCTTCGTAGCGTAGCGGGCGAAGGACCACCTACGAAGCAGGATATCTTAACTGAGAAAGGCTCCTTTTGATTGGTAGGATAAGTAGGTACCTACGACCTTTACCTAAAATTATTTATATTGGTTTACACGCTTTGAAGCCTCTCGTACATCAAAAATCAAAATCTCATGTACCTAAAAAAGGAGACAATTAAGTGCAGAGATTTTCAAGCAACGAAACTAGGTTCGTTATGTCGATAACTCGAAAAGTGGCAAAATGCAAAATGTAAGTCTTGTCTGCAGCGGCTATTAGAAGCGTCAGCCAATAAAATAGATCTTAAACGCGGACTTGCTTGAAATAAATAATGTAGCAGTGGAATATCCCTTGAGACCTAGTGAGTGCATGGACTTCCTGATGCATTATTTTAAGGATATAAGTATCTGCGGCTTATTCCAGCTTCTTTATACTTTTTGGTGTGAAAGTCTTTCACTTCAGCTTGCCGCATCCAGCATGCATTCAAGGCACTATGGGGAGAACGGCAGTTAGAGGATGCATATGTCAAGTAGTGTACTAGCTGGTCCGGGCATAGGTAGTAGAGAGTGTATACTCTCAGAGAAGCAAGTATAGGGGGGAACTACCATACGACACAACTAAGCCCCTATTCAAAACCTAGGGTGACAAGCTATGTGTCCATGAATGGAAAGGCGTAGTGGCCCATGTGGCTGTGTGCAATAGTTGCGGATTCCCACAACCGGAGACCAACAACAATCCTGGTAAAATAGCTGCAGCGGCTGTGTTTGCGGCTTGGCAAATAATTTCCGTGCATAGAAGTGGGTACAGTTGGCTGGTAGACATTTAATCCGCCTCTTACGGAACGATTACACTTAACATTCTTATAGCCCACGACTCACATGTGGTTCTAGTACAGCTTGTAGCCAATTCGAGTCCCTGCAGGTCGCACAGCAGAGTCTGGGCAGTGAAAACGTTAGTAAAACTCCTTCGATCGAAGATATTTTCACGTTTTCGTTCAATTATTAATGTCACTATCAATTAGTTACTATAATTAATTATTATTGTTTGATTTTGTTAAACTTACAAAGGCATAATTACTGAAGATCATTCGGTCATGGGCGATTTTATTAATTCTGTTGCCAATAATGTTCCATTCTGTCTGCTTCCGACTCAATCACGGCGCAACCACGATAGATCGCCGCCGTCAGCTGACCTACTTGCATCTCATCACTGCCCGTAGGTATAATTTACAAATTCATTACGGACAATTTACAAGGTATAATTTACAAATTCATTACGGACAATGTACAAGTACACCATCATGGGACTATCCACACAAAAGATTTGTTCGTTATTTTCGCCGAAAACTGGAATAATTCATTCCTTATTCATCGACTGTTCCTCTTTTACTGAGTTTCCTCGGGAGATACAAAAAGCTGGTTTGAATGACATAAATATTTTCTGCACCATGGCGTTTATTTTTTTTTTGCAAAAGCTTCAACAAAATTGGTTTTTACGGATATATCAGAGTTCAGTTCAAGTTTGTTTTACAGCTTGGTTTAGACACATTTAGAATGAGAAATCCAGATGATGATCCAGCGTAGCTTGAAAAAATCGAATTTCTCTAGGTTAGCCTTTTTATTCCTTTCTTTGCTCGAAACCATAGATTTATCGCAAAATAAACCATTCCGTCATTCATCAAACGACGCAAATATTTTAATTTTAATGGAGTTAAATTTCAAAATAATTTTACAATAGCGGACGTTGACAACAAAAGCACGGGAAACAAATTGCATGTTTCCCGACGACACCGTGTGAAGAGTTGATGGATCGCCATTGTTCTCATAACATTGCCGGCTGTAAAGATACGACTCTACAGGCAATCAATACCAAGCCAGCAATAGGATGTGGGCGAAAAGCGGTATCGGGGTTGCCAATTACATTTGCAGCACCTGTGGTGCCAACGCGTGTTAGATTTAATGCCCGCATTTTAGATTGATTGAATGGTATAAACAACAATGTAACAGGCATTCTGGAAAATAGGAAATATTGACACAACGCATTTCTCAGAAAACTATACAGTGTTATACATGGTATCACAAAGTACGCCTTATGGCTAATACACGCGTATTAGCCAAAGGAAGTGTACTCTACAATCCGAGGAGATCAATTTTTGTTACGTGTTTTAGAATCCTGATGCCCTTCGGCTTATTACTACACCCATTTCGTGGTACCCTGTATCAACACAAATAAGACACCGACAATTACATTAGACACACAACCGACATTAGAGTTGCAAAAAAGGCTCAAAAATCCAATTTTTTTAAGCATATTCATTCTTAAGGACTTTTACTTTGCAAAGTATGTCAGTCCTATCATATCCTAAACTTATTAATAACAATCAAAAGAAAACCAACAACAAAATTAAATTCATCAGTCAATCTACAGGTATTTTCAAAGGAAGTCACTGATGCATAAAAAAAATTAACAGTGAAATGGCCGCTCATAAATTTTGTTCCTCTAAATTTTAATAAATGTTCCTTAATTCAGTGCATCCCTTCGGTCTTTGAACTTGGTGCAGTCCATTAAGATGTGGTTCACATCATTGAGGACTTCACAAACTTCACAATATGGCAACCGAACTACTGAGTCGTCGAGCGACTCAGAAGTCCGGTCTACTTAATTGTAACCGGACTACTGAGACTACACCAAAATAAAACTACGTATACCTTCTAGTGACTCTTATAAATAGTACAAATGTCATTGCACTGAATGGTACCAGATAAATGCATAAATATAAACAGTTTTCTATCACACTAGCGTTGCACGCAGTTGTCAGCTTTTACGCATCTTACCTCATCTCGGAGAAGGTGTGTAGGTCATGCTACTTATAACTTTTTACATTAGATTCTTGTGCCTTTGGCTTCAGACAAAAATATCTATAAATTTGTATATAGCTCGCTTGTCAAAGTCTCCTTGTTTTTTTATAACAGTCGCAAAAAAAATAATGGCCTTCACACCTTGGTACCTCTTAACCTGGTCCAGTAGGCTCATTCTATAAACTCATTTTGAACCTCTTTATATCTAATCTTGTTTTAATTTTTAGAAAAATATTTAACTTTAAGCCATTGCTCGTTTTATTTTAAACCTTATTTTATCCCAACCCGGAAAAGATTATCAGCTCTACATTCTACTGCACAATTGTTAGTTTATAGTTTTTGTGACGTATGTACGATTCGTTTGAGTAGGTTTTATCTTCGGCCTCTCAAGGTCTTGGCCATGGTTTACACGTGTAGAGCATTATTATAGTAAGTATAAATAACAAACAGTAAATACTTGTACGTCAGACAGCATAATTTGCCTACCTAATGTGGTATGGTAGTATCTAACGTCTCTCATTAATACATTGTGCAAACAGATACCAATCAAAAGCATTGTTCATTTTGGTCATAAATTTAGAAAACAGCTGTTTAACCTTGCTGGAATGGACAGAAGTACCTATTTGTATTTGTAAGTTTCGAATTGAACCGATGTGTTATGTTCGAACAATAAACATGAATTATGATACTGAGTAGAATCATTTTATTACACGGTGGTAAAATACAGCAGAGTCCAGCCTCGCTCGACGGGTCAACGCGATGACCCGCAGGGGTCGCACCGCCGATGAAAGTGTTAACTGTCGGCCTGGAAAGAAGTTGTTTAGAATATTTTTACTGTTCACAAAAAATATTTCTACACACAAGTGAAATTAAACCTTATTACCATAGGCCTAAAGATAAATCTGCGACCGCCCACCCGCCGAGGTATCAACATCCGCACCGATAGGTAACTATTGCAAACAAACCCCTAACATTATCTTGTGTGAGAGAAGGTTGGCCCGACCCCGGAAGGGCAAGGGCTCATCCATGTGAAGTTATTATCAGTTTCGCAAACTTAAATATTTTCAGAAGAAAAGTGGTTTAATTAAATACCTATTAAATGGCGAGAGAAGCTTTGACAGCAGCAGTGAGATACAATTGTATCCAGGGAAGAATAAAAACATCAATGTGCTTAAATCAAGGTTTCAGCTGATATTTTGTTAATTTTTTAAGGCATATTTTACATATTTCAAGCCTTCGAAGAAACATTGCGAAAGAGAATTCATATTTTTAATATTAACATTATTATTATATCTTGGGTGGCCGGAAGCCTTGTTTGACCGGAGAGATTTCAAAATCAGTTGTAAACAAGAATACTTCTAGGTAAGAAATAAAGTTCTTCTTTACTCTCCTATATACCTCTAGCCTTGTTTGTATATTGCACGCCAAACAACTCATTATTATTCAAATATCAACAAGATTTCTGTGCCTACACAGCTTGCTGGTTAACCTATAATAGCGGCCTGCCAGTCCTTATTGAGTCTATCAACAACATTCCTACCTACAATATTTGCGATACTAAGGTAAACACCTGCTTGACGTAACAGCTCGATACAATATGGGTAATTTGGTAATTTCGTACCCAAATAAAAAGAAATCCGGAATTTGTCAGCCTTCAATTGCTCATAAAGCCCGACACAGCAAACTTAAGGTCATTTATAAAACAAATCTCTCGTAAAAACGTTAACATAAAAGTTTACTTAAGATACGGCAGAAGCTAAATTTGATAACTCAGATGATAAACGGTTGGCAGTTATGAAAACGGATGCGGAAGGATTAATAGTTACTAATCGAGTAAGGGGGAGACTTTCAAGCAATTATCACACTTAGTTATACGTCACAATTCATAAATTCAAACGTTTGTTGTATGTCTGAAACAATGAATTTATTTCGCTATAATAAGTATTAATAACACACTTTCCTATAATATCCCCCGTGAAAAGTTATATAAGGGCGCATAACGTCTGTAAAATTTCGGTAAACTTTGTGTTCAGATCGCGTAAGTTTAAAAACATTTTGATTTAGGTACCTACAATGAAGTTACTATCTGAATGTATGGCGTAAACAATCTAATGGGTAGGTTAACACGATCTTTTGTGTCACCTTGTACAATAGCCGGTATACCGTAGCAGTGCATGAAACAAGAAGCTTCCATCAAAACTGGAGAAGTGTCTCAAAGTCTTCAGCAACGAGCAGGTGGAGTTAAGAACTCAGTGTCCATAACGGATGAACGAAGATTCATAACGAAGACAGTTTAAGAGGTAGGTAACTAAACCGTCAGCGTATGTTGTATATAGACCGTTTTTTATTTTAGGTTTTGGAATAGATCGTGATATTATTTTTGAACTTCCAATTTTATTATTATAATTCGTTTCATGAAAATCTGTCGGGGGTTTTTAATTTTTTTTAATTTTGTTCTTCTTATGTAGAGCAATCGAATACTCTTTCGGACTTTTTTCTTTTGAGGTAAAAAACCCTAAAAACTGGAAATCTCTTACACAGGTTAGGTTAGGAAGAAGTACTCCTATGGCATTTGAACTCAGTTTAGTCCAATATGCGTTGTATTTGTGCTAGCATAGGCAGCCTATGGACGGAGTCCAAAAGCGCTGAATCTCCTTGGGGTCTTCACAAGCTTCGCGGAGTGACCTCGGCAAGTTGAGGATTCTTACGCAGACCATTGCACGAGAGAAACCGGCGTAGTAGTAAACCGTACGAACTAAGCTATGTACCCTGCTTAGTAAAAAGTTAGAGCCAAGAGACTAGATCTCATATTATTTCACTGCCACAAAAGGCACGTGATTTACCCTTGAATAATGTCATTTTGCTACAACTTACATTTTAACGATGCCGCTGCATGTTAAATCCTTGCTCTGAACATCAAAACAAAACGCTCACAATGCACTATTTCCACACTTTGAACCAAACACCGCACTCGATATCGTATTTTCATTCACTCGCGACGTTTGCGCGACGGACACGGATTCCGCATCTGTTAACTTCGGCTTTCGCCGGGGTACTGATGTCCTTTCTGATGCTGTAAAGTAATATCATGAAGATGTAAGAATATTCCCAACCTACGCGTTTCGCAGCAGACTGAGGAGCTATGGCAATATGTTTTTGCGATTTTTAAAAGTTCGTGCATGGAAAAGTAACTTCAATTAGGGCAGTCCGGACCTAAAAGCTCTTTGTTATGGCTTTAATTAATAGATTATCTATGACGTTGCTATCATATCAATAAGACGTATGTAAAAAGTGATGTTTTCAGGAGACACAAAAAACCGATTTTTTTCTTAACTAAACCGTTTTTTTACAATGTTTTGATGCAACTTGCTTTAGATTAAATGTTTACGTCTGCACGTAATCAGATTGTGGGTAGATTAAAGCTAGAAAGCTGATTTCCGTGCTTATACGTCCTTTTGATAATATTTTTTGAACCAAAATTCAAACATACGACGTCTTGACATTTCATACGACTTTTAAACATTTTACGATGATAATGTAGAACGTTTTACGTCTTTTTGAACAGAAATACAAACAACCAGTTTCGTTACAAAAATATATATTTCTTAAAAACTTCAACATGTCTTGCAATCTTAGCTCAACTAATTAGATAGCTTAGCTTAGCTTAACATTAATTGGAGAAACAATAATAGCTTTTTGTGAGTTTCTTACTTATAAAGTAATTATCTTAATGAGATCACCGTTAAAATCAGTCAACCAACTACTATACTCTGACTAATAAATTCTAAAAACAATCATAAGTTTACACATAATTAGGTTTATTCAGTTACACGATGGTTAAAACTATGGGATTAACTCTCGTGCAGGTTATTTTTAAATCAGCCTATCTCTATTTCTAAAATCACAACCATCTCCAAATCAGTTACTTTTAACAATACAAACAGTAGAAATAATAAACAATACAAGACAAAATTGGCTAGAAAATAAGTTTTTTGTCTAAGTTGTAATCTTAGTTTAACTATAAAGTAGAAACATCACTTAGAATGAAAATATTATGGGTTTTTTGTGATATTCTCTCTTATAAGTTACAATTAGCTCAATGAGATCACAGTTAAAAAATCTGTCTAAAATATTATTATACAAATATTTTTTTAAGTTTAGGTAACAAAAATTAAAAGTAGAGAATCATCTCTAAATCAAATATAATTAATATCTGCAGCAAAAATAATCTATAATTCAAAAAGAAAATGAAATTGGTTAAAAAAGAAAATAATTACGTTTTAATATGGACACATGGCTGATCTGGACATTCATGTGGTAAAGAATCGTAATAAGCATGATAATTTTCATGCATTAATACTTTCATATCTTGCAGATCTTGAAATTTTCTTAGCGTTATTTTTCTCGACTACTGCAATTTTTTTATATTAATTTTGTAATTGATTTTCATTTTAATATTTAAGTTCTAATGATTTAAATGCTCAACACTATTGGTCATCCTCATTGTAATTTCATACTTCTTTTTCCTTGTCTGTTGAAAGGACGGGAGCCGTCCGAATTTAGTGGAATTTAGTGCGTGAAATTTTTCCTTTTGGTTGTTGATTTTAGAAATGTTTTACAAAGGAAACATATCTTTTTTTTATCTTATCGATTAGCAAATATCATCTAATTGTAGAATAATAAGTTGTATTTAAAATAAATGCAACAGAATTTAAACTGTGATACAAACTTTGAGAGTATCTTTTTTGCGCTTATTTTCAAGTGTTTTGTTTATTGTTCGATTTAATGAACTAAACACTTGAACTAACAGCTGAAACTATGTTTGTGACAAGAATGTGAACCAATCTATTGTTTAAATCAATAACGTAAGCCACTTGACCTGCCGTATTCTCAGAATCGAATTGTAAACAGACCCTATTTTTTGCCCCACGCTCGTACCGCTGTGAATGGCTTCTGTTTTTGTAAGTCTTGGTTTGTGAAAAAATTGTATGGGAAGGTTTGTTCTTTCTATTGATTGTGTTTAAGTATTTATTAATGTAAATAAAATGAGCACTTTTTGTCCGAATAATTGGTTTTTTATTTCATTAGATCGATTTTAGTGCAACAAACTGGAATAAATTCACTTACACTGATTTCAATAATTTTTTATGAATTATCGTAAGGTAATACAGGACTTAATCATTTTTCATGTAGTAGCTTATTTCAACACGATTCCAACGATATAAGGTACTTAAGATAGCTCCCTACAAAACTTGTCTTGTATTTTCATTTTTGTCAGACGCGACCAAAAGTCTCACGACTTTTGGTCGTGATGCCAAAAGTCGCCAACAGATAAGCGCCGGACAAAAAAACGGCCGTAACGGACGAAGGGTTATGTTGAAACTTCCATAATATTCTGCATTCAACCTTTTCTTTACCACATAACTTTACTAATTAAGAAACCAATCAAAATCAATTTGACGTATAATACCAAAAAAAGTTATTGTCATTAGAAATTATGAAATCAAAAAGTCGTATGAAATAACATACGGCATTTTGACAGCCACATCCAAATAAGGACTTTTTGACAATGTTAATAAAGTCGAGTTTTGCAGAAGACAACCACCCACCATATTTTGACAGGCTATAGATTACATTCCAAACTACGCAAAAAGCTAATAAAAAAAATAGAAAAAAATTACATACGTCTTTTTGATATGATAGCAACGATGAGCAGTTATGGCGTAGGTTATATTTGTCTATCAAATACAATAATATTGTCTTGGACTACGGATATACGACAAGTTGTTTGGGTAGAGATAAACAAATATAATTATACCAAGTGCTACTGTCATACTTGCATATTAAATTCCACATTTCCACCCAGATTAAATAGAAGCTTTTCTCGTTACAAAGCCGATATTACGTTACAGGTTTTTATCCCTTCCCTCATTATCATAATTTGGTATAGAATAGGCCTTTTTCTCGTCTGAAAAATCTCCTGTCGATGTTATCTTAGGGTTCGGAAGTCTATTAATCTGGCGCCGACAAAAGCACCTCAAAATCGCAATAAATGTAGGATTTTATAAAATAAGCAGGTCTTCCTCATACGGACGTACACTGCTGAACATGAGTCTTTACGGGACGCATGACGTCGTGTGGACGTACAGGGCGGGGGTTCAAATAACATTTACTTACCTGTAGGTACTTTTTTTCTACGAATCCTAATCTTACTGCAAAAAAATTTTTTTTGTATGATTAGTTCATTTTTTTTTGTCATGGATGGCATTTTTTTTGGAGAAATATTTTCTCTTAAGTAGGTTCCATTTCCATAGGTTCTTACCCCTCCCCGCTACCGTAACACAAACTCTGCTTATTTTGAGGCTGTATGATGCTGTGTGAACTGTCCAGTACAGAAATTTTTACTTAGTATTTTAGCTAAAGCAGCACACTATCAGTTTTCTTATGTATAAACTAATTTGTTTTATCGCTCTACGACCTCTTGTCTACGGGGCTCAGTGTTTGATAATTGATGATAATTGATTTGAACATCGATCAGGGGTTCAGATTGAGATCCTGGGTTTTTTACGTTTATGAGTTTTAGGACTTCTCCAATCCTCAGGGAGCAAACAGATCTATTTCACTACCGAAAGCCTAATTAAAAGCTTCACATCATAGTCATGATCATCATGATCCTTAAAGCTAGAGTCACGATTACGTTTTATTAACTATTCACCTTCTGTTTATCTACTGAGCATCCCATTGGAACGTGTCAACTTACCTACCAGAATTGAAAGGGCTACCTCAAGTTCCCCTTACACTAATGGTTTTCAATCAGGACGTTTCCTGTTATGTAGGGCATTGTGTGCTCAGTTCATGAAGGCGTGAAACCTGAGCAAATAGAATGACTAATAACAAAAGTTACTAAATACTTATTAATACTAAAATATCAACTGTAGGTTCTCTTGGTAAGTATTGGTAAGATGTTGAAAATAATTTTACCTTCCATAGGTAAAATAATTTTTCTCTCTTCTCGCGATTAAGAATAATAAAGTTTCCATAACTTTATTATTCTTAATCGCGAGAAGAGAAGAAGACTTGGAAACTAGCTTATGTTACCTATCGGATAATCCGAAATGATTTAATACCCGTACACATATCCAATTAAATAATATTCCAATATCCGTATCTATATCCGAAATGGCTTATCCATAACATACCTGCATCACAGGAGCGATTTATGTACTTCACGACAAGTTGTGGCAGCATTACGAGAAGTGTCGATGCTTGCGCGATGATCGCGACGATTACCTTGCCGATGAGATGACAGACGATCATACAAGTAACGATTAACGCCGATAGTGAAGAGCCTCAAACAAAAAATAGGTCCGTCTCAATCGCAGGCCGAGTTCTAGCGGTCGCGCCAAACTACTCTTCTACTTACTTATTTTCGGAGGCCTGTGCTAGTGCGGTGGACACTGGACACCTTTCCAGTCTGTCCTGTCAAAAGATGATGGCCACCTGGCCATAGTAAATGCACGTTAATGTAAGCATGTATGTATCGCTACTTCGTCGCTGTCATCTCGTTATCGGTGACGTTTCGTTGACGTTGGGGGTGGACTCTTGGTAATCGATTATTTTTTATTTTACCACAACATTCTCCACATTCTCTGATATCTATTAAATCTTTATATCTGATATCTATTACATCTGATACCTATAGATACGTATCTGCAGGATTTTGGTTAAAAAAAAAAACGATTACCAAGAGTCCACCGCCGCCGTCAACGAAACGTAACCGATTAATGTAACTACCTTTAAACATATAAACGTAGATACCTAATAAAGGTATTAAATATCACACGGTTTTGGGTAGTTGCAGTAAAAAAGCGTACATTCGGGTAGGCCAGTTCAACTGTGGAAAAACCTGATGATGATGAAACTGATAATACTTCCAGAGTTTAGCTCCACCAACGAAAATTACGAGACAAAGTTCACAAGTCCCTCCGGTGTAGATAACTGTTTCTGTACCTAAACCAGAAAGTTTTCCCAATTTAAAGCGAAACTTTTCCCTCATATGAACAAAAGAATTTCCTGCTATACAATATTATTCCTGACAAATAATTTATGTTTTCAGAAACTGTAAGTTATTGCTACTACAAAATTTAGAACTCTTAGTATGAAGTTACTTTTATAAATAGGAAGAACGAAGAAGAAATACTTTTGCCGATACTATCTCGGTAAGACTTTTATTGACTTTTATTTTACTTTTATTGTTGTTTGTTCTAAAGAAAGTCCCACCAATATTTTGCAGATGTATTTTTTTAGTGAGTTTCTCTAATCTTTGGAAATCAGAGTCCTATTCCAATAAAAAGTTACCTATATAAACAGAAAATTACAATCAAATAATAGAAACAAATTAGAACTAGTATTTACAATTGAAACAATTGAGCTAACTACAGACTGTTGCAAACAATCTACTGATCCATATCAATACCAGTCAGAAGTGTCCCCGAGATGCTGGCTGCACTGCCCCGCTGCTGTATGGCAATGCTTATGCAATGCGCCAGATACTCACCAGCCCTCGGGCAACGGAGACACTGATTACCCCACGGACCTAAGGTTGCCTGGAAGAAATTGCTTTAAGCAATAAGGCCGCCTATTGTACATTTTTAATTTATTAAGATATAAGTTATTTTTGTTATGTTTGTGCAATAAAGAATTCATTCATTCATTCATTCATTCATTCATTCATTCATTCATTCTAAGGTCTCGACTCCCAGGGGAGCAAATGTGTAGGCCTTTGTCGAGAAATTTTATATTTCTGCATTGTCTGAGTGTCTGTCTATGTTTTATACATGATCTAAGAAAACAAGGTCTAACATTCCGAGAACTTCCCGAGCCCTACGTCACTGACCAGTTGCCACTTTATTACAAGCAAAAATGGAAGTTACGTTCATTTGCCGGTGACTGCCAAACTTTTATTGTCACGTCACCGCCAGCGTCACTTGCGTTGTTAATATCGGATAAATCTTTATCTTTCTATTTAGAAAAGACTATTTATTTATTATTCATAAAAAAGGCCCAGAACATCAGTAACAAATATTTTCAGATCGTAAAAGCACAAAAGCACTTGTCCTAAGGCGGGAATCGAACCCGCAACCTCCTTCGTCGCAGACGGACCTTCGCCCTTCGTTATTAACGAAGTTGAAACACATACTTTGAGGTTTAAGTAGTTAAAAATTTTGAGTTTCATATTATTCTGATGTGAATTACACCTTGTCTCCTTGATCGATCTTCAATTTTCTTTTTCCTTAAAATGATCGCAGGTCAATTCCTCGATGACGTCGCAAAAGACCGTACAGAGGCACAGGAGGCACGGAGTTGGAAAGCATACCTATACCTACCGAGAAGTGGGTGAAGTCAGGTTAGATTTCTAAGTGACAATGGTAATGATCTCCTTGAAAGCTTTCAACAATTGCTCTTACGTTCCCAAAATATTACCAAGACTAAAGAATATTACCTACGAGACAAAAGCTACCAATCAGCAAAAAGCACTAAGTACAATTTAAAGTGCATCTTAAATTTCTACCAGCGTTAGCACCATTTGCTCAGGTCTCAGATCAGGTGACTCAGTGCCCTGTCGCCACTGTAAACCTCTTTATTAGGTGCAAGGTGTAAAGCGGGCAGGTGGGTGGTAATAACCAGCGGCCCACGTCGACGGTAGCACGTGATCTGTATCCACAAGTCGATTTTAGGTGAAAGCTATAAAATTGGTGATAGTTTGCTATCTCTGTTGGGACTTTGTCAATTCTAGAAAACTTTGCTAAAGTACCTAGGTAGTTACAGGGTTTTAGGAATTGAAAGATAAAACGAAGAACAAGTTTCGTTCGCTTTTGATATCATTGCGTCAGTCATAATGAAAAAGATAAGCAGTATTAATCAACAAAAGTAGGTACCTATACTATTTTTACGACGAACTCATAAAAAGAAGATGGATCGTCTAATATTTAGTGGTATAATAACTATTGATTATAACATAGCAAAAACTTTCAGAGCACGCACGCCAGGAAAGTATTTAATTAAGTACACTCCGAACTCTGCCCTGCGCCCGTCAATTATAAACTCAAAATACTCACATATCCTTCAAAAGGCAGAAAAGGGAATGGCCGTACCCTTCAAAGGGCAAAATACTGCCCCGAATGAGTTTTTCATAAACCTTACTCATCTTCTACCGGTTTATAGATATAATAAACCGAACCATTTCGAAAAAGGAGATTCGCCTAGAGAATTTATGATTGGATCTAAAATGCCTCGATTGCAAAGTCTCCTACAAACTACGAGTTCTATACCTAATCCAGCAAAATTCTATGTAAAATGTCTGTAAACAAACCATAACAAAAAACTCAAATTCACAAACTTGGCGTCCAGTCTCAATGTATTGTTACTGATATTTACTGAAGGAAAGATCTCCAACCGACAAGAAATGTAAATTGCGTAATAAAATACACGGCAACAAAGTAAATTGTGGGATAAAAATGGGCGGATTGTTTACAAACATTACACATCGAATTTGGTTGGAGGATAACTAGTAATGGATTGAGATTTTTTCATGATCTTTATATTCAACAAAATGAACAATATTTTCAAATAGATCTATGAAGATAAGTGTTCCAAGTCCATAGAACTTCTACTGATGATATCAAGTTGTTTGCATAAGCGGTTCAGTTCTCAACCTCTCGTGTTCACTGCAACACAGTTAGCGGATATTATTCCCGTCTAATTGAACTATGCGATGTTAAACTTGGAGGAAGTTGGAGACGACCGAGGCTTAAATTACACAGAACTTTGAACATTCGTAATTAACTAGTTCATAACTGGTGAAATTGTGAAAATATTAAAGGTTTTGCGCGTTAGCTACTTCCAAATCATGGTTTATTTTATAAATTCTCGAGTAATTTATGTTTTTCTTATTTTCGGCAATGGAGCACCGTACCGGCTTAAGAAGAATACAAACAGCTGAATCAGTCGTCTGATACTTACTTTATAGACCTGTTTGTAAATTCTTTTTTTGTTATAATATCGGTTAGGAAGTACGCCACGTCAGATTTAATAACATTTTACAAATAGAATACCTACTCCGAGTGTGGTGGTAGAGGACTCGTGGTTCTCGAAGAGTTAAGTTTCCCGTTTCTCGAAGTCGCCAAAAGGTATTATAAAATGTGCTATGGTGTGGCACATGTCTATTGGGATGCAACTCTCTGTACAGTCTCTGTGCTGCGCGTGTATTTCCATCGCATCGACCGTACGCATAAATAATATAAGCGTATTCTTCAATGCTGAATTCCGCCATTGTGACAAAAACAACGATAGCAAAACAACACAACAAACAGTTTATCAAAACATAACAACCAACCAAAATAAGAACGAAATTTAACGATTACAAATATTGATTCAAATTCGATATTCTGGTTTCGAATTTCGAATTTTCGAATTAGTCGGATACCAAGGTATGATAAGAAAAGTTTTTTTTTTATTAATTTAGCTTTCCTACCTTTGTATTAGAAATAGGGAAGTGATATTGAACCAAAATTGTTTTAATACAATGTTTTACTCTTGGCGTTTTTACTCCATTTTCCTTAAAAGTGCTAATTTTTGACAAGTTTATAGACTTTTCGGCTACATGTGGTATACCGTTGTAATAAGCGATGTTTAGAGAAATTTTTAAAAGCATTTGAACTTCTCGATCGCTATTAATTTTTTTTTAAAACGATGCAAAGTTTCCTTCTTGATTATTTTTTTACTTTTTTTAACTTTGACAGCTTATAACTAATTATTTACACGTTTTTTCAAATAAATAATGCCTTCAAAAGATGAAGGATACATCTGAGACCAAAAGCAAGTAAAAAGTTTACTAGAAAACACATTCCAAAAAAAAGTTCTAGGGGTAGAGAGGTACAATTTCGGAAAATCTTAAAAAAATACAAAAAACAGGATAAAAAAAAATTTAAAACAGTTAGGGTCTTTTCCTTCAAATTTTTTTTCACAAATAGGTCCACCTACACACCCACCGAGTTTGTCTAACCCTCCACCAAACACCCTGTATAAAGGTATTCGTAGGTAATCAAATCAGTTATAATAGGAGGCCATAGGACAAAATAAGATAATATTACTTATGAAACTGAATTTTTTAAAAAGGCGGAAGCTTTTATTCACAAAGAAAATTACAAGAAAATAATAGAAAATTCAATGAGATTGACCAAAATAAGTAAATCAAGTCTTGTAACAAACAGGCTGGCTACTTTTATTCAAGAATAACGCGTGTATGCGCAGACAAAAGCTACCAAACAATAACATATCTATCAAAATCTAAGAACAACCTAGAAGTTAGGGAACGTACCCAACCTACATGACCCGTTCAGGGGGGAAGAAGGTCGGTTTTGGTCTCGTAGTCAATATCCTACAAAGAAATCTCGCGCTTTTTCGAGCTATTATTAAAACTTTTTTTTTTAAAACATTATTTTAAAACTGCTAGGTGGCAAGACTTGTGTTTGTAAATTAAAAGTTCCTGTTACAATATGTTTTTACATAAGTTGTTTCTTATTGATAATATTTTTTTCACTTGTAGTGCTAACTTCACGCTCCAATGTTATCGCTCTTTTTAGGGCTCCGTACACGAATGGTCAAAACGAGATCTTATTACTCCTCCGCTGTCTGTCCGTCAATTTGTCTCTTGCCACTGCAACAACACATAATAAAAAAATATTAAAATGAAAGGCTCCAATACAAAAAACTTCGATCTGTTGGCTCTTTTTGCTCGTATTTTGTCAAGGCTATCGCTATACGCTCTAAAGGAGTGGATAGTTAGAGATAGTACATATTGTATATAATCTCCTATCAACGAAGTTGAAGACTCGCAGAGAACAAAACATAGACGTTCCCTTCACCTTAATAATAAAAAAATAATCAAAGCCAACATCCCAACCATTGATTCCCTATTCACTACGCGCTATCAAAGGATGATAGGTAGATAGAGGTTCCACACTGTCCACAGGCAGTTTGGTCAAAGTGCTGCCAAAAAAACGAGCTTGAAAAAGGCTGGCGAGTGCCGATACAGTGGCTGAACGGATACGAACATAATTACATCATCACCGGGGTTTGCGAAGTCGACGTGAAATAGACCGATAGATGAAAATATCCCCGAGTGTTTTTTAACTGAACAAAATATATATAAGTAGGTATGTTTAAATAAACTTCATTCAACTATTCAAACATGTACCTCACACATGATTTGTTGGAGGAATTTATATTCTTCTTCGGACTTTGAAAAAAGGAGGAGGTTCTATGTTCAGCTGTAATTATGTATGTTTTGATTTTTTTAGCTATTTTACTTAAGGCGCTGCCGTGGAAAACTAAGACTGTCAGATTGCATGTCAATATTACCAAATGTGGTCGGCAGAGGCGCTTATTTTTAACATAGACTTATGCAAAATTTATCTGTTGTACAAGAGGCAAACTTTTGTTTTATTTTGGTTGATAGCACAATCACAAGGTAATAATGTAATGTTAACTAACATTTGCCCGCGGCTTTGCTATCGTTGCATGTAAAATACCTTAATAAAACCTATATCGCTCATTGTAGCTTCTCAATTATAATAAAAATTACATTCATCGATAGTTATTCATAGAAATCAGAAACACAAAAATAATATCATCTTCATGCATGTTAAAGTGCCGACAATATCACCGACCATTATGATAATACTTTATACATTAAAAAAATATACTAATTTAGTCAAAACAACTGAGGTCTAAATGGATTACAAAAGTGTCAATCGTTGAAGATATTTCGATTTGGTTTTGGAGGGCTTTCTCAAAAAAAAATTAAAATATAAATAATGCTGAACAAGCCACACAACATCATCTAACCCCAAATCTCGTTATGACATCCAGAACACCTGGAATAAATATCTGCAGATGGTACAAACATTTGTCCTGAGGCGGGAATCAAACTAACTGTAACATCCTGTGTCGCAGGTGGACCTTTCCCCGCCGCGCCACAGAGGTCGTCAATCAAATAATCAGATATAAAATGAAATATAACAGTGCTTTATTTCCTTTACCCCTTACAGGAGTCTTGGACACGTCAATAAATTCAAATAAGGTTCAAGAGTAAAACTGGGAAATAAAGTGATTACTTTAATTTATTGTTCACTTCAATCTTTTTAAGGTAAAGTAAAGAAGCGAACAAGAAACCTTTACCCTTGTTAGGGTGTTAGTTTTCGAGCTGGAGCAATACTATTAGCAATAGGTACCTAAGTTTTTTATCCTCTAGAGATAGTCTGATATTTTGTACTAAGCCTTTTTAACAAAGGATATGTTTTACAAATTGTTTGAAATTATTTTTTGATAACTTTTAACTCTTTAGGAGTTTTGTTGTAGAATCGTATACATTTCCCTTTAAAAGATAATCTATAAATCGATACTATAAAAATATATAAATATATTTCTATAAAAATATTCGTAAAATAAAATACGTGAATGTTGGAATGCTGAATAATGAATTTCACGGATATAATTTTGTACACAATCTCAGTACTACTCGCTTACATAATTAATTTTATTTTCCGGAAATAAAACGCAACAATCATGAAGATTTTAGATTTTAGTTTAGATTGTAATTCTACAAAATAATCATAAAAACCACAACAGACCATGCCTTGCTATCCAAATTGATATTCATACCGATATAAAGTATTCTTTATTATGTTGCTGCCTTCCAAGAACTCATGAGTGATTATGATTAACATGAGTGATTAACAATAATTTTGACAACTGTCATTGGAAATACAATTGTTTTGCATGTTTATTACGTTTTTAGCGTCTTTAAACATCTCCTTTACTTGACTTCTTTGTTACGCTAAAAAAAAAAATATTATATTGATGTCAATGTACACATATTGCCAATAACAAAAAAGTTATGACAAACCGCTCCGATGAGGTTTTTCTATGAGTTATTAAAAATTTAAAGTAAATTATTATTTTTGAGTATCTGTCCTTTTGAGAATCTCTCTTCTCTAAGAGAACAAACCGATAGAACTACGAGTAATTTAAATTTGCCTGTAGTTCTACTGGTAGAACTACGAGAAAAAAAATGCAAATGGTTGGTCCTAAGTAAATCAGTTATCTAGTAAGTACCCATAACAAAGCTCTGCTTAGCTTCGGCCTTGGTGATGATGTGTGAATTCATCATCATCAGCCTATATAAGTCCACTGCTGGACGTAGGCTCCTATTTTAATTTTTCAGCAATGTTTATTTATATATAAGGTCATCAAAATCGCCCTACCTATTTAACATATTTTAACTCGACCAATACTTTTCGTGCTGTAAACATGTTGAGTAATACCTACCTATCTAGCTACCAGAGATAAAACCACTATAAACCTATTCTACTTAATTGGTAGGTCTGTCAATGAATAAAATTCCTGCAAATTTCTTTTGGCTTAGCTTCAATCAAATATAGACTTTATTTCAATGACGAATGAACCATTTAACCCGCAAAACAAAAGTTGTCGAAAATCGTAATTCGTCCGTCGAAACCAGCTGTCATCGCGAAAAAAGTTACATAACCTCACGTCCGTCCGAGGAGGCATCCAGCCTCCGAATGAAGCTACTGGAAGCTATTTTGAGCATATATTGAAAGGGATGTTTGAGTAATAAGGTTGAAATTCTATTGGCAAAATATTATCATTTTTGCAATTACTTCGCTAAACGCCTTACAAAAATGTGTTTTTTGGGTTTTATTATGTTAATGGTTTTATTTATTTAAAACTTTTTACATATTTCTTTTGTTGATAAAATTTCCTTTCATATAGTATTAAAATAATTAATGGTTGTCACTCAAAATATTGAGCACTTCGAGACGAAAATTTTTTTTCTTGTTCTTTCTTGTGATTTTTTTTTTCAAGATCCTAGATCGTTTTATAAAATATTTTTGTATAAGTCTCTTTTCCATACATTTGACTATACACTGTTTTTTTTTTGGGCTTGTAATATGTCGGAGAACGGCTAACGGTGCGACGAAAAAGTGTACTTTCTACGGTGTCGCTGTTTGGGTAGCGTCTTAAGTATAGTATGATCAAGAGGTGGTTCCATAAAATTTTTATTCGGTTTTTAGTTTTTTTCAAAACAATTAGAATAAATGGTTCGATAGATGTTTTAACATGTCTACAGTTTAAAGGAGAAAGTCAGGGTTTTAAGTTTCATGTAATTCTTCATAAACAAGCGCTATATAAATTAATTGTATTAATTGAGACCTACTTTTAATAATTGTTGACTTGTTACTTTATTCGTTAGAATGTACTTAGGTACTTCTACGAAGTTGAACCATGAAAAGTGTCCTGTACGTTCAAAATAATTATACCCATAGGCATTAACATAGGTAAATAATAATCGTTGTCTATTACATCTAGGAGTATCTACCAATTTTAACCAGCCGATGCAACGAGCCCATACTACGAACGAAGTGTCCCAGTTCTCCCGAATTCTCTTTGAGTGCAGCCAAAAGGCCTAGTTCCTTAGGACACGGCACTCTCGAATCTAGGGCTCGCTGTGTCCTCGTACCTCAATAGAACCTCTTGACCCTTGACCTCTTGACTAAACTAACATTCACATCATTTCTCGTTAAGACCTCGAGCTCGCCGCAAAGGTTTCTCCTATAAAGATTTCATAAAGCGACGGAGGTTTTTTGCGGAGCAATACATGTTTTAAAATGGCCACAGAATCTATCTTTTTCGGATAAAAATAAAATAAATTCATCTTAGTACATTAATTATTTAGTCTAATAAGAGAGTGATGATGGTAGTTATTATGAGTGAAAAGCGTCTTTTCGGTAAAACCGTGCCGCAGTCGTTCCCGAACGATAATTGCGGACACAATGACGGCCGCATAATTTCATCATGTTCTTTTTATTACGATGTTCGGGGAGCGTTAATACTGGAATTTAATAAAACCGATTTTACAGAGAACTAACTCTATAAAAGTATCCTGTGCGTATTCATACCCAGTTAGTAGAGTAGCTATGTTCATTTAATTTCAATATACTATGTTTTGGGTTTTGTTTGCTCGTTTGCTGGTCTACCAATATAGTAATGTTCCATTAAAAAAATATCTATCTATGTAGTGTATTGTATTAAGTATATCAGTTATCTAGTACCCATAACACAAGCTCTGCTTAGCTTGGGGCTAGATAATGCTGTGTGAATTGTCCAGCATTATTTATTTATTTATTTGTGTTTCTGTCAGTGCTTTAAACGACTAAAAATTAAAGAAACTCCAAGTCTCAACGATTTATTTAGTTTCCACATTTTCTCACATTCTGCGAGTAAATAAAATATTAGGTAACGTGTTTCGCGGCATAAGTTTTTTATTTCACCTTCCTGAACAAAGGTTCGTTCGAAATTCAAAGAAGATCTCATTGTACGGATCTCTTTACACATAATATTGATCTTCCATCATAAAATGCAATCTCATTATTCCGTTAAGACCCGAGTTCACCAACAGATGGTGAAATTTTAAACAGTTGTTTTAACGTTTTTGACACAAGTTTTCATACATTAATCGTCAATGTTAACCGAGGAAGCAGCCAAATTGTCCGATTATCTATTGGTGAACACAGACCTAAGTATGTTTATTATTCCCAGGGGAATAGGTTGAATTTGAAACCTCAAAATATGTATGGAAATGTTGACCAAGGAGACTCGCACTGAGAGAAGAGATCCATTGTTTGAATTTGGTTAAACTTCACGTTCACGTTTTTAACAACAGGCTATATTCACTTGCTTTCGGTTAAAGTTATATAACTTATAAAGTGCGTTTTACGAGCATGGAGGGTGAAAATAATATTTACATAGTAATTGAATGCGTACAGAGCAAATACCTTAACCCACTATTTTGGAAAGCTCTCCGTCCACTCATTAATATTATACTGCTTACGTATTATTTACCTAGGTACCTACGTTGTTTGTTTCTCGTTACGCGATGGTGACTCGGGAACTCCCCTATGTGAACACTGTTATTGGTTTGAATATACTTAATGTCAAGTACAGGGAAGATTCTGAACTTGGAAAAAATAGAGCTAGAGGTCGCATATAATTCTTGGGTTATGTAGAGCACAACTCAAATCGCTTTTAATGATAAGGTTGCCTTTTGTACTGTTTGTATTTTAGACCATTTTTAGGGTTTTGAAGATCGAAGATCGGTTTCAAAACCCTTATGGTCTCGCTTTGTCTGTCCTTTTTTTCCCTCCTTAATAACTCAAAAACTACTGCAGCTATCAACTTGAAATTTAAAATAATAATACATTTCGTGCGCCTGTACAGATTTAGAGAAAAATAAATGAAAATAAATGAAAAATGAAAATGAATATTTTCCATACAAATTGTGATGCCGAAATTTTAAAAGATACCTACAGAGTCACATGGGGTATCAAATGAAAGGTATCATTTTGTACATTTCAAAATATTTTTTGAAATTTTTGTAGGTTTCATACTTTTTAAAATATTTCGAAAAAAGTCGAAAAAATACTCATTCCCCCCCCCCCTATCTCCGAAGATTGCAGAGCGATCCATGTAAAATGTATGGAGCGTTTATTGACATGGATTTATATTTTACAGGAAAAATATAGAGAAGTTTGATAAAAGAACACTTTTTGAAAAATGGTCAAAAAGGGGGGGAATAATTTTCAAAAGGGGAAGCTACCTCATCGAGTGGGGTATCAAATGAAAGGTATCGGTTTGTACGTTTCAGAACAGTTTTTGAAATTTCTGTAGGTTTCATACTTTTTGAAATATTTTGAAAAAAGTCGAAAAATTTACCATTACCTACCTTAGCCGAAGCATGCAGAGAGATCCATCTGAAATAGGTAGAAATGTAGGTTGGTACCTACTATTCTTAGGTATTCGTTAAATTGCGAAGTCTCTAACCGGTACTTTTGGTACATATTTGTTGACAAACGTTCAAAACCCTCGGCGCGCGAGTTACACTCGCACTTGACGAATCTGGTTTAGGTTCTGAAGTATAAAGTATTAATTTATTTATTCAAAAGTAAACTTTGTAAAAGCAGATTTCAGCAATGAACGTGTTATGAAGTCGCTTTACAAAAGTGCTACGAAAACTCATAGTTGTTGTTTACTAATAATTTTACTATAAGTAATTAATCATTATTAATAATTTGTTATGATACAATTTCCTTCATTTTTCTCTCTCCAATGCAATGTCTTTTACTTCTGACATGACATGTCATGACATTACAGCGACTTTCTGCTTGATTTGAATTAATTAATCTGTAACTACTGGTCCGCTTTTCCTCACTATCTTGCATGCTACATAATTATTTCATAACTAAACCACTCACTGTTGTACTGGTACAAACCTTTATTTCAATGAAATCGCGTGGAGGGTATGAAATAAAATAAACAAGGTACTCAATACTCGCAAATATCACAGTTTTATTTCCATACAACACAGTACAGAGCACAGGCACAGTTCTCAATGCTTACTTCACAAACGCCTATTGAAGATATCCTTTGAAAATTGTGACTTGTCTGCGCTCTGCGAGTGCCATCTCGCCTCATGTTCTCCCCAGTTCAACCGTAGGTAGCAATAATAAGTATACTTATTGCTAGCTACAACTGGTTGGAGCAAATGGAATAACATAACTTATAAAAATCGCTAATCAATAGGTACAAATATGCTTTCTTAGTAATTTACAATACTCGTTAATTAACACAAACATCGTACAAAATGCTGTCGGTATAGATATGTCGCCGCAGCTGGATCGTATAATCAGCCCGTTTGTTAAATGGCTAGGCCGTTTAAGCAACGGCGCTATTGCATTTGGGCTAGCTTTCAGTCAGTTAGCTAATTGAAACATGGGTTTGGCGACGACATCGCATATTATCTGATCAGCTGACAGTACTCATATAATGTACAATTTGTAATTCATATCACAATCAGTTTGATTTATAAAATCATCGTTAATGCACTACTATTGTAATTTCTTTTTTTATTTACATAGTTAATTTATATATCATTACCACACAATATTTGTAAAAATAGATAAGAGTTGCAGAATATGGTTTTAAAAGTAAAGTAATTGGCTTATGTTACTTATTTACAAACTTAGAACGACTAGCTGCAAATTCGTTATCAAATAATTATGTACAATATAAGCGCCCTGTTTTATTTTACTATCCTAATCAAATAATAATTTCACAAGGTACCTAAGTGGGCGCCTCTTCTATTTGGTCGGTTAAATTACTTGAGTCCAAAGTCCTATTTAATAGAAAATCCAGGTCGTTGGATATTTTGTTGAGCATTCGATCCGTTTCCGGCGAATCGTATGCTTTGTTCCACTCCCTGTTCACTTGTTCTATATCCGATTTTATGTCTTCTTTCACTTCAGTGGACGGGAGCGAGGAGGACGAACACTCTGATTTACTTTTTTTTAGACAGGATTTGACAGGAGGGGAGGGTATTCTAGACACATCAGGGTTCGATTGGACGCATATCGTGCAGTTTTCTTTGGATGTGTCGAAGTGTTTGTCGTAGGGTTCAAAGTCTACTGAGCAGGTAAGGAGAGGGGTGTTTGTTTCAGGCGGGGGGGTGTTGAGGACGCCTAGCTCCAGACAGACCCTGGCTAAGTACTCCGGCTGGCGCGGGGTGCGGGGGATGAGGTCGCAGGTCGCGTGCGGGACGCGGTGCTCGTATTGGTGCGGGCTGATGATAGACTCTTTGTATTCCACGCAGCGGACGATGTCCGCTACACTATCGGGGTTTGACAGTCTTCTGAAATAAATGGAAACGATTAGGTTAATAATGAAAAAAAAAAATCTTGTGATGAACACCAGTAACGAGTGGAAAGAGGTTGCACAACGTATTTGTGGGTTTCTTTATTGGGTTGTCGAAATAGGCAGAAGTATCCTAATCAGTAGGTGCCAACTTTACTTTCTTAAAATTTTAATAATTTTCGGTGATTTCGAAGTAAGTATAATTCCTTTTCTCTAGCAAAGTCAGGTTAGTGAAACTCTATCGAATTGCACCTATAAATATTATGGCAGGCCTTTTTGGCTAGGTAAAGTCCATCATCTCGTGAAAAGCGTTGCAACTTGCAAGGCTAGCGAAGAACTGGCTGGAAACTGCTGTACCTAAATGGCGACTTCTCTTACTTGAGGCTAAGACATACTTCGGCTCGCTGACCCTTAGTCGTAAAGACCCAGATTTTCCATTTAACAAGAGTTCTAGCTAAGCAAACATGCTGCACCTGTTAATCCTAGCAGGAGTCTCCAGCCCCGGCGCGCGCCAGTACGAGGCGATGGGAGACACGGGGGACGAGCAGCTCTCGAGCATGCCCGCCGCGCCTCGGCTCTCCACCTCGCGGCCTTGCTTTATGTACACTGGGAATGGCATGATGGTTATGTACTGGATTTGGAAGTTAAATACGGTCTCACCACATTTATAGACGAGGAATCGACGTTACGATTAGAAAAAGCTCTATAGAAGTAATAACATTTTTTGTACCTGACAAGCACATTCAAAATAGTTAATCAAAAAAACCAGACTAGAAACCAGCCTCGTTGACTCATGAAACGGCAGCGTCACGTGACAGGCTTATACATAAAACATAAAGCTTTTCCCTTTCTGGTCGCATCGATAATTTTTGAGGAAACCCTTAAGAGTTTCAGGTTAAAATCAAAATTTAATTATCTCATCGCAACTATCGACATGCAATTTAATTTAAGGTCAAAATTTATTTATAAAGATCATACGCACAAAGAAACTCATAAGTACTGTACTGTATAGGTAGGATATGTGAGTCGGTAAGGTATTTACAACTGAGAGAAGTATCCCCAGCCGGCGACTCCTGCCAGTGTCTGCTGGAGGGCAGGCTGAGCACGCGCCGCGCTGATTGCAGACACTCCTCGTCGCGGATCACGTAGCACACCAGCATTGCTACTCCCTGGAAGGTGACATAGCTTGAATGGAAGTAGGAAATCAGTAGATCAATTCGTTTGATCTTGGGATGCAGATTGGAATGATAATGATTTCTTAGGTTTACTTCAAGTTGAACTGACTAAACAAACAGGGTCAATTTGATACTGATTAAAGACCCTCACCATATTTCTTTGTTCCATGCTATAAAATTGAAACTTTCTGTGATGTATATATATATATAGATGTGATACGTAAGCATAAGCGTCAACAGACAGTGGTGCGGTGCAATTTGATGCACATACACATAGGCCACAATATTTGATCCTCTAGGGTTGTAACATGGAGTTTATGATCTTACATTAGCTAAAGCAGCGGCCGACAGCGCTGCGACGTGCGCGAGCTGCCTCTCGCCAGGCTGCGCGTACGCCACGCCGGCCGCCTGCGCCGCCGACGTCGTCAGTAGCAGGACTAGCGTGTGTCTCACCACTCGACCTCTAGAACAGTATAGAAAAAAGTAAATAAGGCAAAGCCGTCCAAACTCCAAACTCTCAACTCACGGCAGACCCGAGTTGCAACGCTGTCATACTAACCTGTCTTTCAGAAAGTTCCTTCTCTCTGCGGCTACTTTATGCGTGATCGTCCGCAACCGCAGCGCAGCGCATATCGTCAGCGCCAGACAGAGTAAAGCTAACAGCGCACAGCCGCCCGCGAACACGGTGGCCGCGGCGGTCCCTAGATGTAGCGGGGCGCCGCCCCATAGCCGTGATGTCAACCAAGCGAGTGAGCAAACACCTAGAACGAGAACTGTAAATACGTTATTTGGTTTTAGGTTTTGGTCTTTCGCAGCCGGATATTCAGTTGTACTAAACATCATCATCATACTTACCTGGGATCACCCACTGCCACTGAATTGGGAGGCTTTCCTCCTTTTGCCTCCCAAGTCTTGTGCTGTTCGCCTCCGAGTGCACCAATTATTATTTTACATATGTTTTACTTATTGCGTTCGTCGTACTCAGTCAGAATCGTAGGCTGCTATAAGGCCGCCAGTTTTACTATCATCTTACATACTTGTTAGAGATATATTTAGTGATTTATCCAGCTCTTTACCTGCTAGCAGCCCCACAGACGGCGCTCTCTGCGCCCTGCCCGCCAACTCCGCCTGCAGAATGAGCGGCTGGGCGCAGAGCGCGGCGCAGCCGGCGCACCAGCACGCGGCGCACACCCAGCCCAGCGGCCCGGGGCAGGCTTGTTCCTGACCATAATTTATGGTTAGGTTATGTTAATCAAGTCTGAACTTGGCTTAACATAATATGTTCAGTGAAGTGAAGGTGAGTATGGACTCGACTAAGAAACTTAACGAACCGCACTTCACTGAATGCACAACAAACAATGCATGTAATTGTGTACCCATCATCACTGTGTAAGACTAGATAAACCTTTTACCCATTAAGTGGCCTTTTATTGCGAGAAGTGGAATAAGAGATCTGGCAAAAAATTCAACGTGAGGTTACATTGAGATAGGTACCTTCGTAAACGATGTTTTCCTAGTCCCTGGATGCATATTAAATCAAATCAAATACTCTTTATTTCCATAAATACAATAAATGGTCTCATAGATTAGGTCAAATTCTAAAATTAAACACTGACATGGAAATAAAGCGATATTTTTGATTTCCAGCGACGAAGAAACCTTTAGCCTGTTAGTTGTTATTTTTCCAGCTGGAGCAAAACTCGTCCCAAGCTTTTCTATTCTCTAGATAATATGATATTTTGTATATGTTTTGACACTTTGTTAGAAAATATTTACGGATAATTTTTGCAACTCACAAGATTCAAGAAGAAGAGGGAATTCTAGCTTTGTTTTGAACAGGCAAACAAAAAACTCCGTTACTATTTGACTAGTTCAATCAGACTAATATTGCAAAGGTTCTCGGAAGTCCGAAAATCAGAGTTACCTATTTGAGAGAGTTACCAATTTTCTGAGAATTTATTGCGATAGTGGAACGAACAACATTCAACTTAATTTTATCAATCGGTTTAAATTAAAAACATAGCTAGTAGTACCCTTCTATACTATTTTGTGTCATGACCTTTTTGTATTATGCACATGAAACCCGTTGAGGCGTGATATATTTACGCCTCGCCTAATAAAAACAAGTCAGCAACAATGAAGCGATAAAACAATTGACATCACAAGTACCTGTCTAGTATCACACTGCAACAGGGTTAGCATCGCCGCAGAGTGTGTTCCAGCAGTAGCAGCCTTCAGAAGTACTGGTAGCCTGGCGCGCCTGCTAGGCACCAGCGCCAGGAGCTGAAGAGCGGTCGCAGCCAGGCACATCGCTCCACCGAGACTGGCTGTGATCTCGACTATGCCGCGTAGGTCTTTTTCTGCGTCGGTCTAATTGCGAAGTTATTAGAGCTGTTGTTACAACAATTTGTAAGGAAAAGTTTGTCAAATAAGTAGTGACTTAACCGTACCCATAAATCTTATCTCTAAGAAATAGACTACCGACCCATAAGTTTTATCATAATCATCTTGTATCCGGATTTAAGCCACTGCTGGGTATAGGCCCCTGTGAGTTAGTGCCATCCCCCACTGAACCGCACGATAGGTAGAGTCAATGAACTAGGTATTTAACTATTAACTTATAATTGTAGGAACAATTATAAGTTAATAGTTAAATACCTACACCTGTCACACCCACATGTCTACACCCACTACAATCCATAGGAATCACTCTTCATTAACTGCATGACTTAACTTCAGCTAACCTTGTGTTCTGTCTTTTTTTGTCGTTACTTGCGGCGACTCTGCAGGGAGTTCTCGAAGCATCTAGCAAGAGTATTCAAGTTACTTACCAGAGTAGACCGTGCGATGGTAAAGAGTGCTATGGTGCCCAGTCCGCGGCACCGGCAGCTGACGTGCGTGAGCTCCGACACGCGCACTTTGCACGCTTTAGTACTCCACGATCTCGGCTCGGAAGACGTTCGAAGACCACACGCCAGTTTCGATGCTGGGGAGCAAGTTGGAAAGCCTAGGTATGGAAGAAGTCTTTTGTTTGTCTGTTTGGTTAATTTGCTCTACTGGTTTGGTTTGATACTCTCTGTCATCTAAGAAATCAAATAATATCGCAAAAATGTTCGACTTCGACGGGACTTGAACCCGCCTCCTTCCGTCAGTACCGGAATGTGCTAACAGTTCTATCCTGTCATGTCCCAACAGTTAATCTATCTCTGCGCCGAGAATAAAAAAAATTGAGTGGGTGTAAAATAACTATAGTTAACCTATTCACGTGTTCTACTGATAAAGTCCCTCATATTTATAGTTATAAAGACTTTTAGAAATTGCGCTGATCACTCACCAATAGCACTATAGTTCTTGACATGCGTGAACACAAACGTTACACCATGCTGCAGCGTGTTGTCAACTCCAGGTCCACTGACAGTCAACTGGACTTGTTGTGACGCGATCCGGTATTCTATCTCCCGCCCGGTCCTAGAAGACGTATTGCTACAAGAGATTGATGTGAACGTGTCAAAACTAAGATACAATGGCAGATGTGGGTGGACGGTAAATAAATGCAGTCAAAAAAATCCGTCATCTTACAGACGTTGATACTTCTAGACTAGTCTATTTCAGCTACTTCCATAGTGTTATGTCTTATGGCATACTGCTGTGGGGGAACGCTGCAGATATTAACACCGTATTTGTGCTGCAGAAGAGAGCTGTTCGTGCAATCTATAACATGGGTCCCAGAGAATCCCTGCGTGATAAATTCAAAGAAATAAATATAATGACAGTACCATGTCAATATATTTATGAAAACTTGTTGTACACTCATAGAAATATCAATGTATTCCCTAAAAATAGCGACACACATAATATAAATACTAGAAATAAGGATAAACTCGCTGTGCCCACAACTAGGCTACACAAGATAAATGTATCTTTTAAAGGGCAATGTATACGCTTCTACAACAAAACTCCAAGTGAGTTGCAAAAATTATCAATAAATAAATTCAAACAAATAGTCAAACATATCCTTTGTAAAAAGGCTTACTACAAAATATCAGATTATCTAGAGGATAAAAAAGCTTGGGACGAGTTTTGCTCCAGCTCGAAAAATAACAACTAACAGGCTAAAGGTTTCTTCGTCGCTTCTATACTTTAGTCTACATACCGAAGCGACAGAAATCAAAAATATCACTTTATTTCCGTGTCAGTGTTTAGTTTTATGATTTGACCTTTTCTAAGTGTACATTTATTGTATTTATGGAAATAAAGAGTTTTTGATTTGATTTGATTTGATTTGAATGGTGATAAAATGTGTAATCTAGACAAAGGAACTCGTTCTTTATAAAACCATACGACTTACAATATTTAACTAACACTATCATGGCCCAAAACACAGATGCCAGTCTACTGCCCCGTAGCGCGGCGGCGGCGCGCCCATGCGGTTCGCACCGCCGAGGCTGGGCAGTGAATACGTTAATAAGCATCCAGACTCTATAATTCTAATTTAAAATATTACGCTAGCCAGTTGTCTGCAAGTTTTTGCAACTTCTAAGCGCTAAAGGCACTTTTCAGGTAAAGCAAGACAACGACAACTTACTCGAACTCAATAGATCTCCTCAACGACGGCAACCTAGCCCCTAGATTATGATACAACACTGCAACGACCGATGCCATTCCTGTCCTCGCCACCAGCTCCACTCCAGCTGAAGCCAAGTTCCATTCCTCCATTCCAGAGTGAGACTGTAGGTCAAAGTGCGCTGCTTCGTCTTTAGGGGTTTTTGTTTTGATGGTGAATTCGTGGTAGTGGTGTTCGAAGTTTTCTTTCATACCTGCTGTATCAGCTATTGCGTTTTGGAGGTCGTATATTTTCTGGAAGATTAACAAAGTTTCTGATAATTGTAAGAATTACGTTCCTGCCTAAAGAAAACAAGAAGGCATGATCCATAAGATAATGTTCTTACCTCTTCATCCAAAAACGCATCCGGATGCCTCAACAGGGTGTCGTATATCTTCAATAGATGGTCAGCGCTCTCCAGCCTATCTTTCGACTGTCCAGCAGAAGATAACAAGTAATACAGCATTTCTCTCGAATGGTAGAGAGGTTGTGTGCCTTCTCCGGGATGCGAGGGCAATGACCGGAGCACTGCACTGTATTGTCGAGTGACGTCTGAGACGTTGCCCCAGGAGTAGCCGTAGGATATCTTTGTGAACTGGACAAAACAATTTTTAACATGAAAAGTGTGGTAGTGATTGAACAACAGCAATTTTATTTGAATGAGTGGTTTGTATAGAGGCAGGGAGGGACTTGTCGGAGTCTAGAGTGACAGCAAAAGATGAGTAAAAAAGATCTTTATGAAGAATTAAAGAAATGGTTGATGTTTGTTACCTGATCGAAGATATCTTTCAAGGAGTCAGCGACGCAACCGGAGAAATCTGGTAACATCCATTTCACGCCGCGTTGAACTGTCTTGGGTTCACAAAATCTGGAAATGTTAAACAATATCGTTCAGCTAAATAGGCTATATTCAGCTAACAGAAGCAAAGCTTAAAGGTCGCAAAGAAGATCATTATTTTGTACAGATATAATGTCATACCTTGTTGTTTCACCCGTATGCCCCGGCGGGCAAGTGGCGGACGCGTAGGCTCCCGGAGCAGTTTTCTTCCACTTCAGTCCGTGAGAAGCGTCGGGAGCGCAGGCCTCGTCGGTAGCTCCGAGTGCCCACATGGTCACTCCTTTTGCGTTGGTGCCAGCAATGGAGGACACTTGACATCGGAATTCTCCTGATTTCTGTTTGAGAAAATTTAATCAACTGTCTTTGCACTGTCAATAGACTCGAAAAAACGAAGGTGTTAAGATATCTCCCTAACATAAAGTCACGTCGCTATCATTTTCCGCAGTCAGATTATCTAACAGCTGGGTATTAGGTCTCCCGATGTTTGCGCCACCACGGCTAGTCATAAAATTTACCATACAAGGTAATTAAATTTCATAATTATCGAATTTCAGGTCACAACAGTTCCGCTCTATGACCGAAAATGTCAGTACTTCTGATATCTTTACGCCAAAGAGAATTTCTGACCGTTGTTAACTTTTCTATTTTGTCTTTATCACACCATTGAGCAAGCCTAAAAACCAGTCTACCCAAGGAAAGCCTGCTTACCTGTACATTAAAAAGCTTAAGCACACTGCCAGCGGGATACAGGTCCTCCCAGACCTCCCTCCCCGGCGCCAGCGGCAGTAGCGTCCTCTCCCGCGCCCAGCTGAACCCGAGCACCCCGTGGGCTCTGCCGGCGCCGGCTAAGCAGTTTATGCTGACGTTGTCTCCCTAGAAAGATTGGCATATAGAGGAAAAGTTACCAAAGGTAATTACTAGGGAGCCGTTAATGATACTTGTGATCAGCTCACGGGTACACTTTATTCTATAAATGGTACCTTATGGTTAAACGAGTCGGTTATCTTTTTACACAAACGTGGAAGGGTACCTTTTACGCTGTTTGATGTTAACCGTCCAAAACTAAGGAAAATATCAATTTATCTCGTCATTCTCTATGTTTATATACACTTAAACCATACAAAATTATACATTCAAAAAATACAAGCTTATAAGTTTCCGTATTTCATCATTGATTTTAGCCCAACTTTGGGCAAAAATAAATAATAATCGGAAAAAGAAAACTCTAAAATAAAACCCGTACCGACATTGTTTGGTTATTCAAAAATAAAAATTGAAATAAATGTACATTGAAAAGATACACTCAATATGTCGTTTTTCTTTAAATACCCTTGTGGTAAAAGTCTGTTCCCATTTTTTACGCAGTCGTTTTACAAATTTATCATTGTGCATTACATCCTCAAATACTGAGCCATTTAAGTACAATGAAATTAGCAAATGCAATTGTAAATTTTTATGAACGAAGGTATCGTCGGTCATTTAAGTTTTGTTAAGTACCTTTTCAACAGTCAAGGTAGAAGGCACCAGCCGGATGGCCGGCGGCTTCAGCACCGCCAGCCTCAGCGCCCGGCATCGTCTCCGCCCCGCGTCAGAAGCAGCGCAGGACCACTTGCCTCCATCGAGGGCCTTGGCCTCCGACACGCCGAGCACGGACATGCGGCGCCGGAGAGCGTCCTCGGAGACGGTACGGGTCCAGATGTCTCTGAAAGATTAAAATATAACTTGAATCCATTAAAAAGACTACGTCGTGTAGGTGCACTGCAGCTTCCATAGAGCCGAATTCTATTTAGAACGGAGTTTAAGTCATGAGTGTATGGATGAATGGATCATGAAAAGTTTTGAGATTTAAGCGTCTTATTATCAACATTATAGCCCGGGATCACCCACTACTGGGTGTAGGCTTGTTTTTGTTTTGCCAGCCTCCACTATCTTGTGAAAATAACTTAAAAAATAATCTGGGCGTCTGGTTGAAGCGACGCGTGACCCGAGAGATGGTGAGTATCTAGCGCAGAGCATCAGCATTGCCATAGAGCGAGGCAATGTAGCCAGCGTCTTGGGGACGCTTCCGACTTGTATTGATATGGATCAGTTGAACAATCAAATAATAGAAACAAATAAGAACTTTTGAGCCACCCGGAGACTGTTGCAAACAATCTACAGGTAGCCCAACTGATCCATATCAGATATACAAATTACAATATACTGCCTTACTCAAAGTAGAAACTAACCTCGTGGTCCCATTAAAGTTGACCTTGATCCCGTCCTTGTACCAGGTGAAGGCAATATTGGGGGACCCGTAGGCCATACAGCTGAGGATGAACTCCGACCCCTCCCATACTTCCGGACGCTGGTTTACGATCAAAGTCTGCCAATGAGAAAAGTTTTCATTTACATATAACCATTAAATCTTTCAGTGTTCATGATGCAAATGGGCTTCCGTTCCATATCTATATCAATCATACATAACATCTTTTTATAACTATTGTTTCGTTGTACTTGTACCCCACTGCGACAGACATACAAACACAAGACAGAGAGGTAATATGACGTATAGTAATAGGGCCCCGTTGTCACCTTTTGGCCCCTTTACCTACGGAATACATACCTGTTTCATTCCGAATAGAAAAATGTGGTATTTCATCTAAGCCAATTTGCTATGTATTTCAATGTTAAATATCGTGATCCAATACTCAAACTTTCTTAGTCTCTACCTTAAGGGAATATGTAACAATATTTTATGCGCCTTGGGAACGCTTCCGACTGGTATTGATAGGGATCAGTTGAGCTACCTGCAGATTGTTTGCAACAGTCTGCAGTTAGCTCAATTGTTTCAATTGTAAATACTAGTTCTAATTTATTTCTATCATTTGATTGTAATTTTCTTTGTAAATATTTTATTTCTATTCGTATTAGCTACGCCAGGAACTTAGTCACAAAATCATTTATAGGTCGCGTCACGTAAAAAGAACGCTGGAAGAAAGTGGAAGGGGTGTGTTCGCGCATGGGTACACTCGCGCACGATAGTACTATGCTAATTTGCTAAGCCTATTTTTAACTAATATTTCGTTCGCGGCTTGGTATTGGTTATAAGAAAATTATATTAGATAAAATAAAAACAAAAAAAATATGTAATATAGCAACTCCATCCATTAAGTCATCTTGGGTGACGTAAAAACGTTTCATAAACTGTTTTAAATTATCAACAGGATTTTATCTGCGTCTCTCTTCACAAAACCATATTTATGTTATTAATAATTTTTCTCACTTTTCGACGTAAAACCATTTCGTAAACTTTTGTGTGCGATGATATTTTGACAAGAAAAGTGACGTGGACACAAGGCGGAAAGCAAATGTCAACCGACGAACCAATAGCGCACCGGCAGCCATGCGGCGCTTGACCCGCCCGCCCCGCGCCCCACTGCTTATCACCAAATAGACCTTTAAATCGCCTACTGCGCAGCTTGACCGCCAGCGTTCTTTTTATATGACGCGAACTATACTTTATTTGAGAATTAGTAAGGTAGCAATTGTGTGGACAGCGGGAGAGGATTTTTAACAGCATCTAAAGTTAATAATTAGGTATCCCACACAGTAGGTCTATTCGTATAAAGAAGGCGAAAGTTTGTGAAGTATTGAAATTGTTTGTTAACTTATAAGATCTCTATAAACTTTTGAATAGATTTGGATTAACTGTGCCTTACACATAAAACATTATCCGGCGCTATTTTTTGAAGCAACTTAATCTATTTAAATTCGTGAATAGCGAGACTGAAACCACTGCGCTGGCAGAAGAAAGTCTAATAAATAGTAAAACCCTTTCCATATCCGCTCCCGCCAATGCTTACTACCGAACACGCACCCTTGAATCGGTACGAACAAAACAAAATTGATTTGCTACGTCGTAGACCATGTTACGAACTTTGCTACGGCGTAGCAGATTACGAAATGGTATGGGTAGCAATATGACTTTGGTTTGTTGAACTGTCGAAATACAAATACAAGAGCGGTCTCTTACTTTGACAAGGTTCCGTGCCATTTTATGATGATAACATCAGACCAAACCTGCAAAAGCGACTCAACAACATGAATAAAACACAAATTATGTGAACATGAGTATACATATTAGCAGTATTGTATGTTGGAAGAAGTCTCTTTGACATTGAAATAGAACTCAACAATGGCTAAAAGGCTGAAAAAATTGCTCATAACTTTTTAGCAGACACTTTAAGAGTTTTAGCGGGTCTGTTGAACTTGAAGCTTGCTAATTTGTTGTTTAATGTATGAAAATCTTTCAGCCCAACATTTTGGCCCAACTGAAACTCCTTTTGATTTAAAGTTATTACCGTGGCAGTTGCGATGCAAGAATCGTCCAACTCAAAGTAAAAAAAATTATACATTGCTATTAAATTGCTATGATTGTCATTGTTATGTGAAATTAAACTCATCAGTGCGTTATGTCACGACAAATGTAACCGATGCCCGCTAATGTGTCGCTCGAGCCTCAATTATGTATGTATTGTCTTAATCACCGCAAGTTACAAGGTTCAGTAATAGCACAAGTAGGCTGTGGTTATAGATAGAAGGTAATATCTTCCTGAATGACTACATTTTATCTAATCATCTGGTATTAAATTAATTTTTTAAGCGACCAGGTCGCCATGTTCATCGCTTTTCTATTAGATTTTGATATATTGAGTTACTGGGAACTAACAAATATAAGATTTACGTAAATAATCCAGCTAAATCAGCCAAAGTTTATCTCAGGAAATTATCCAATTCGCAGAAGATCAAAAGCAATAAATACATTGCTATCATATAAAAATATTGCTAGCCAGCACGAAAATCTTCTTTTTGTATTGGTTCAAGTTCTTGGAAACACATTTCCTACTCACCTCTTCAAAGAAATATTGTAACCTTTTATAATATTTTTTCGAAAAACTATTCAAATAAAGCAGTTCTCTATTGGCTCTCACGTCAAGTAGTGTTAGTGTTTCTATCTCCACAATTCTCTTCAAACTACGTGCCAGCCGTGAAGTGGCTGGCACGTAGTTTGAAGAGAAAATAAAATAAAAACCGGTCAAGTGCAAGTCGTCGTCTTACACGAACAACTCGTGTAGGACGAGTTGTTCCATACCATCGTATAAGATTTAACAGTGTACTTTTTAAATATGCTGATATATTGAACGTGGATCAAGCAAAAATAAACGTTTATTATGAGATCCCCATTTATCTATGTAGTATATTGTATTAAGTATATTATAGTACCTACCCATAACACAAGCTCTGCTTAGCTTGGATCTTAATAATGCTGTGTGAATTGTTCAGCATTATGATTATTATCTAAAAGAAAAGTTTAGAAATTTCCCCAAGATGTTCAACCTTATCTTGCTGCTATCTATTGCGGTTCATGAGATACCTACAGCTCGTCGGCAGACAGAGAGGTGGACGGATGGACAGCGAAGACTCAGTATAATGTCTTATCAACACCCTTTGGTACGGAACCCCAAAAAATCTAGCAAAAACCTGAAGTTTTTGAAAGTATTATTACATTATTACAAAGTATTATAAATTAAACTGATAGATGTTCGTTTTACCTGTAAACAAGGCACGTAGTAAACTGAGCTGAACACTTGAGCATAACGATGAGTTATTGCAGGTGGAAGCTGCATGCAATTAAAATTTAGCGGGTACACTTATAGTACTTAAATGGTGCTAAAATTATGGGTAGGATCCCGATGTAGGTACGGGTACGGTTGTAAAAAAAATTATTGGCTTATTTCCTGTCTTAAGTCCTGGCAAACTTATTGCAATATGTTTTTAAAATTGTGTGCTTGTCTTGCAAGGGTAGGTACCTAGGTAGGTAAATAATTATCAACCATTTTACATGGGCTTTCAGCTTGTAGCGAAAATAAAATTTATCCAGCTATCCAGCTATCTTTACTAGAAATGTTCATTCTGATCACTGCCAAGGTTTGATAAGCCCAATCCGTTAAATCCACATGGATACGAAGTATTACGAAGATAAACTTAAGTTACAAGAAGGTCATAAGCCATATCTTGTTTGTGTTAGAAGATAGTCCGATCCGATCGCTGAACCATAAACATGCGTCAATCCTAATTATTGGGTTCGTGACTTCCCTCTAGATAAGAACTATGGCCTCCGTGCTCTATCGACTCGATTCGTTCGTGCTCAGTGCGGGGTAATGAAAACAAGGATTCGCCCTGTCTTACACATTATCACGTTACTTGCTTATGAAGGAAGTGTAAAAACCCACTCCTTTTTTTTTTCGCCTACCTATAATTTCTGATTTTCTTACCTATAAAATTTACCTTCCTATTAATTAACTATACCTTTGTTTCTAAGACTACCGAATGTAGAATTAATGATTAGTGTGGCCAATGATCGTCTAGATAGTGGTAGGACTCCTACGTTGTGTTGTGGTAGTACCTAGGTTCTTTTAGGTGCTAAAGACAAACGAAAGTACTAAAGTTAACTTAATCCCTTCCATTCCTTGTATTAATTAAATAATAAATATAGAGTTAAATGTTTCGAAGTATTTATGTACTAAAATAATATTATAAGCATGAACAACAATAAGAAGTTCAGATAGGTAGTTTTGTAGGTATTAATATAATCACTCTTCATTCTATCGTGCTGATTTTATTACGGCATAGGCACAGGCCCCTCCACCGCCTCTGTGCAGTAGCTTTCGACACCTTACTGGATAGCTCCCTCCGTAGAAGATGTATGCTGGCTAACATACCATCTACTTTATAATAATCATAATTGGACTTATCACAAAACAGTCATACTTAAGTATGTCTGGTATGTCGGGGAATAAGAGGGCATAATCTTTTATCAACCCTATTGTTTGTCAGTACGTAAGTTAATACCTCTATAGCCAGCCTCAATTGTCTGTCATCTGAATGTAAAATATTTCCAAATTTCAGGTTTACTTTTAGATATTATTCCCAATATAATATAATGATTCATCCAACTGAGATTACTTCTCATAGCTTATAAAAGGCTTTCCCACTTTCGGAGATTATTGCCTGAAGTGACATTCGCACCAAGCTATAGTTAGATTGATCAAAATATAAAAGCTCTCTCTAATGGAGACAACTGTAAATACAGTTTAAATTGCAATGTAAAACATAGTTTACCTGAAATCAGAATAAACTACTCTGCGAGTTTTAATCAATTTTAATTATTATTTAATTTGAACAATATTATCAATATTAGATTGATCAGTGTCCTGGTTCTGTGAAATTATATTTCCTGTAATTCCTAAGGGAAAACACAATGAAATTCATTAAACAATAAACACAACTTCTTCTCCAAGCATCACATAAAAAAACAATAAAGAATAAAAATACATATGATTTAAGTCAACATTATTATTTAGTTTTATGTGAATTATTTAACCTTTGATTAAGAAACAGTAATCTGACAAGTAGTTAAAATTTTGACAAATATCAGATGTATTTTTGCAATAAAAAAACATGCAACTTAGCTGTAGCTGGAACCAGCACCGGTAGGTATCTGAAACACTAACTCTACTCTACACAAAATTGATTACATGACCAAGTGCCATGAATCACAACACTGACTTTATATTCAATAAATAAAATTCGTTTTAGTTAACACTTATTCTACTTTAATCAACACTGATTTTAATGAATAACTTGAATCTATACGGTTTTACTAAGGATCGTTTAAGCTTTTGTCCAGTAGATAGGTACCCTAGACTAGCTTCCCGCGCGGATTCCGAAATTAGACTGTCCCTAATATTTCCATAGGAGCCGTCACATGATCAACTCTTACGCACATAAGGTCCAAATTATCCCTTATTATTTTGGGCATTTTGCTTATCGTTTTGAAGTGTCTAATTTTTTGCTTCTAGACAGATCTTATTTATGACCCTTCACGTTTCATGGGAATGTTGATATTATCGTTTCAAAATCAAGTGTTCTTACGATAAACACAGCTCTTGACAACTTACTTTCTCAATTCACAGATCGTAAAAGCTTTCAGCGTTGAATTTAAATGACTGTAAGAAATGCCATAAATCTCGTTATTTTATTACCATAGATTAATAAGAACTAGTAATCATTTTACATTTGCAACAACAGGCAGATTATGATCTGTTCTGTTACAGAAGGGACATACCAACTACCTATCTAGATAAACTATACCTAGTAGGGACGCCAGTACGGATTTCGGAAAAATACCACGGGGCTCTGAAAACAAAGTTCTACATTACTAGGACAACTAAGTACAACTTGACAACTAGGTAGTATTATAAAAATTCAAGAATTAAAATTAAAGGTTTTATTAACCCCGGGAAAAACTACTGGCACAACATCAACAGAAGGACGCTAGCGCTAGAAAATTCACATTTCAAATAATTTAAGTTTCACAGAGGGCGTTATTGCAGCTGCGGCGCTGGTTTTTATTCCACAATTAGGAAAGAGGAGCTTTGCCGCCGGATGGCGTACCTACTTGTGACCGTCCTAACGACTCTCAGTCGTGTTAGATTAGGAGGTGCTCTGACTATCAATGTGACGATCATACGAGTCTCAGTAGTGGACCATTGGGTTTTTTATCAGTGATATATTATTGTATTGGTAGGCTTACTTAAATTTGTATTATGTATACTTGTTACCAGGTACACTAAAGTGAGGTATACCAAAGGCTCAAGATATTTTATAAAACTAGGAACTCAAATAATAGAGATGTCTAGGCTTAACGAGTGTACATAAAATAAAAATTCAAAAAGAAAGACATATAAACAAGTAAATAATGTTCTTTTGTCAAAAAACCTACTAAATACAATAAAGCACATAAATCGTTTACACAAATGTTTTTTTTAATTGTTCGTTTATTTACCAGCGTTTCACCAACAAAAGGGTTTATTTCAGCTGTCGGAAATACTAATGTTGAGCTAAAAATTTATAAAATTGATTAAAAATTTAAAGCACCGAATCTACTTAGTCTGCGCCACCACCGTGGCGGAAACGCTTTGTTTTACATTTTTTTGGCTTTGGTATTTTAAAAAATGTTCCGTAAATTATTGTCGAAAAAGACTTTTGGCAGAGAGATATCGTTCAAATATTCAAAAATTTTCGCAATATGGTGAGAAAATGTAACTGTGTATATACCAAGGATAAGAACTTAGTTTCTAATTTATCACAATAATACCTAAAACCTACTTACTGCCAGTGTGCCCGTATGACAGACGTTTCTTATTATTCTACTTACCATTTTGGAACATAACAAAGTAAAGGCGCCGAGATGCGATAGTCCGGTAAAACTGCTATCAGTGGTCACGGCAAACATAGTCCAATTAAAAAAAGGAACCAAGGTGCGTTATAAATGTTATAATACTAGCTCTAATCCTGTCTAATCTATTCCATCATAATATTTCTTAAGTTTTGCGTACAATATATTTACTTACAATGCAAAAACTGAAAAGACTGAACTGGGACACTGACAGACCTCGTATTTTTTAAAAAGCTCCATTTAAAATTGACCCTGTAGCTGTCAAAACTTCTATATTAAATAGAGATTGTAAAAGTTTTTCATAGAATTTTATAAGTAAAATTTTTTAAATACATCTATCTACGAGCGGAGTGGATGGAAATCGCAAACATTTTTGCGTGGAAGAGCACTTAACTATCCGTTGTAGTTTTTTGAAACTTACAGATTCTGTTAACGAAGTTATACCAAGGTTCCGACTAACATTGTAATAACAAACTAATTCTGTGGGTTTATAAACATCAATAAATAAAAATATTTCGAAATTTATTCAAAAAACGTAAGAGCAAAAAACAGGACCCAAAGAGCATGGAAAACACTGCTTGGGTCTATTTACCCACGATAATGCCCACACTCAGTCAATACAGAAATTTTAATTGGGTTCGCTTTGATTCGTAATTTGACATAAGAAAATAACCTTAATTATTATTACTACCTGGCCAAATAAAATCTTCTCATTCACGTCAGCAAGCATGTATCGCGTAAATAATAAATAACTTTCCTCGTATTTTGTTTGATATATAGTTTTTATTGCGTCTTTTATTTACTAGAGCTTGGAACTATTAAATTATATTGGCGCTATAAAAAAACCTATAAATGTTGCGGTACGTTACTCACATACCCAGTCAGCGTAGTCTGTTGCTGCGTCAAAGACAGAGAGATAGGCACTTGCAAAGAGACACTATCGATTGAAACCATAACATATAATAAAACATATAATCCGTCCCCATGACCAGTAATAAAGCACCTTTCTACATCTCCATACAGTTTAAACGCCATGAATAAGTACCTACTAAATAGCTAACAGCTTAAAACAGAGCTCTCAAACTCCTATCCAATCAAATATTAAAGCCCTAAATCAAATTACGTCACAACACGATAGCATCTTTAAAAACTCGCAAAGTTCTACAAGATTACTTTCCTAATTTTGCTATTAACCAGATAAATTCCTTCAGAGGTCGCAGTTGTTGTACCTTAACGGCAGAGCTATAAACCAAGCTATGGGAGCGGTTGGTGTTCAAGTGTGAACTATACTAGAATTCAAGACGTTTTTCGTCAACGAATGTCAAAAATCTATAGACTATATCTGACGACGCTTTTATCATCGGAGCTAATCGAAAAAAATCGAAACAAGTTTTGTTTATGACTGCGTTAATTCATAATCCCTTCGTCTCTCGTCCTAATCTATAATATGATCTGTAAAAAGCCGGGTATCGAAAAGAAATTAATTACCAAATTACGGCGACTTACGAACTTATTTAGGACTTACGAAAGTAATCTGGCAAAAAGTTATTTCATATCTGGAATGTGTTCCCCTATAAGTAATGACTTCGCGCGTTTAACAGTCTCAATCAAGAGTCTGAAACTTTGCAGCGCGGGGTAAGGAACTGCCTCATTTTTCCTTTCATCCCAGAAATATGGTGAGAGAGAAGTTTAATTGCTTGAAATGTGATTCTTCTTGCGCTTTTTGAATGGAATCTCAACTTCTTAGGATACTTTGTTTTGTTTTTATTTTACGACCTTTGATTATCAGATTGAAAGTTTTGTTATGATACCATTGGATTTAAACTTTTTTATATTAATTGAGGCTTTATTCACAATTTCATAGTAACTACAGCAACTGAAATTGCAATTTGGTAAAGTTCTTATAGCGTTCGAGAGCTAGTCACCTCGGTACGCGAGTACACCACGGTATGCGAGCGTCGAAGACTTTGAACGTGCATTAATTTTGTAAGGCTGCAGAAACGGCAAGTTTTGGATTCACATCCTCTCGCTGCTCTCATACGCTCGTTCATTTACGCATGAGAGAGGTGATTTTTATAGCTATACAATTTTACCTAAATTTAAATGGACTGAAATCTTTGTGGGTAGTTAAAATACAGTCGCTTGTCACTTCTAAAACATCACCCGACCAGACCGTGACGTGTGGAAAGAAAATGTATAGGTACCTACTTACATGTAGACTAAGTGCAGAGTGCATCTCGAAGTGCGTCGTGTCCAGCAGCAGCCTGAGCCTGTCGGTCCTCGACCTGCTCGAGCCCAGTCTCGCCAGCGCCGCCTTCAGCAGCTCAGCTTCCTTGCGCGAGCCCCACACGCGCACCCACACCGTGCGAGCGTTGTTTGATTCTAATGAACTAGGAAGTTAAATTAGAATAAATTTCCTGTACCAGTTAGATGTTTTAGGCCACGGGTAAATTTATAAATCCGTGGTACAATCACATAGACCTCGTGTAAATTTATTAACTTTTACGATTGAACGAATAAGTTAAAAGAATATGTGCACTCATTAGTAGATAGATAGCTATTTTTTGTTATTTAGATATTTTTTGTTATTTTTAGATATTTTTGGTTGTTTCTAGTTATTTACAAAGATCTCAGAGTTTCCACACATTCAATTTTATAAGTATTATATTATATGTTTATCTCATTGTAAATGAACTGTATAGTTTGTATGAGAAATAAAGTTCTTTAAACCTAACTCGTTATGCATCACAGTTAATTAACAATCAGTTTATTCAGAAAAAAATTGAGTGACAGTAACTGTATCAATTCCAATAAAAAATGGATAATGTTTGCATGATTGATCCTTAAGGCAGTCGTAAAAAAAACTCATGTTCAAAACGAAAAATTAACTCAACTAAAATTCAATATTCATTTCAAGTAAATAGCAGTAAAAATGGCCTCACCTCATGTTTAAAAATTCAATTTCATCTTCCAAAGTGATGTTCGATGCCTTCAGATAGCTCGTTATCTGAAACGTTCAGGAAGGTAACTGTCAGTTTGTGGTATTCAGTTTTCGCTCAGCTGATTTCAGATCAGAGTCTACCATAGCTTGCGTTCATTGTTCTTGATCCAATATCGACTCCCGGTGAAAATTGATCTCTATTCCAAGATTATTTTCCAGTTAGCATTTATGCAGCTGTAACGAACTTTATAATAGTTGGTGCAAAAATTCGATAGTAAGTTTGTCCGCTATCTTTTCTTGAGGAAATGACTGATGATGATGATGAACTAACCTGCTTTACTACCTCTTGAGATATGTTGATACTTGGCTGGTCTAGCACTTGTAGTCTCGTTTCGAAACGGATGGTAGCTGAAAAACATTTACGGTTATTCTACTAATTCACTATAGGTATAAAAACTTTAACTCAATATTTATTGATGCCGTATGAATTGTTGTCGTGATTGTAAGTATTTGCTGTCTAGAACTTGTAGAATTATCTAATTATCGATTCCTGACAAAAAATTGCTTAACACAATAGCGACGGCAACTATGAACGTCTATTATTTATTTTGTTTTTTAATTGATAAATTCTATATAATAAAGTGTTGATCCAGGACGACAATTATTAACAAAGTAAATTACAATCAAGTAATAGAAAATAATTAGAAATAGTATTTATAATTGAGCTAACTGCGAAATGACAATTTCCATGGCAATAAACATGGCAATAACAATAAATAAATAAATAAACAAATAAATAAATAAATAAATAAATGAATAAATAAATAAATAAATAAATAAATAAATAATAAATAAATAAAATGGCAATGACCTCAGTCAGGCAATGGCAATAAAATTAAAGCTAATTTCTAATTTTTTATTGTAAAATTAAACAGGGACGTTCTTAGCGATTGTGCAGAAGTTCTTGAAAAATGTCGGCCTGGTGTCGTTCCGCCCATTGTCTTATAGCCTAACTGCCTACGTTTTATCTAGTACAAACACAGGTACAACTTACAAAAATCTGTATCTTTCGGGTTGCAGTCGCAAGTGGTCCCGACTTTGCATCCTTCTGAGCATTCTTCTATGCCACACTCTGAAAAATAAGCACAGCTCTACTTAATGTGAAACTAACCACAATTCAATCTCTATGTATATGGATCCTGGACTTTTGTCAATATACTTATTACAATCCACTGTACAAACATCGTAACGGTTCTGAAAATACATATTTTTACACGGACATCCGTGGACTCATTAATGGTTAGATTGGCAGTATACCTGGTGAAGCAATCTGTGATTCACAGAGGTCGCCGGTGTAGCCGGGAGCGCAGATACAGCTAACCGCGACCGGCCCCATCTGTCTGTGAAAACATTTGTTTTACTACGACACGGAAAAAGAAATACATTGTAAAGTGGCAAAAAACAGAGTTATATGCTAAAGTAAAACTTTTTTTTATCTCACAAGGCAAGATAAAGCAGGTATTAATGTAACAAAAGTCCTTAAATCTAAATTCGAATAGAAAAATAAAAAACTTAGTGAAAAATTTAACTTATAAAAATTTACCAAATTATAATGCGATTTTAAAATAATGGTGCTCTAGATTCCATTCTGTTTGATTTGTAGGTCTCCTATGGCATTCCATTAAAATAGGTTTATTCCTATACAGCCTTGTGAACTATAAATAATACAGGAATAAAATTAAAATCAAAGATTAAAATCCGAGATTATCCATACAAAAGTGATTTTCTGAGGAAATCTTGGCACGTGAATCTCTCACCTTCTAAGAACGGTTTTATGCAGGTTCCAAAAGTAATACCTACCTAAAAGGTTTTGTTATCGGCCTGAAATCTGGAGTCTTAAAGCTTGAAGCTGTATGGACGATGCCTCTGGGATCCCGAACTGCGAGTCTCACTATAATGTAACGAGGAAGATCGGCACAATAAACCTACCGAAGAATTGCTTTTCAACATTTTACGTTTGAAGTCGGGAACCGATCGAAAGAAAGTAGTTGTAATTTTCTCGGTGGGCTTTATTTTTTAGGTGTTTGTTGGTATGAGCTTTGATATGTTAACTAAACTAGAGACCCATCAAACTTCCAAAGATTTTTTTAATTGTATTAATTCTGCGCTAGTTAATATTCTCAACGTGAGTAAATGAGAATTTGATTAAGAGGAAAGTGATTATTTATTCAGTCCATTATTATTCAATTAAGTCGAAAATAATTTCTTGTTAACCTTCAACCTATATCGTATAGTTTACACGTTTTCACTATTAAAAATGAGAAATCTTATTAAATATCTGATTAGATAATGAAAATTCACAGATCAAACATTTGTTCACTGAAAATCGTAGCTAAATCAGGCTTTGTGGTCTAAAGCATCCAAGCAAAGGCTTAAGAACAATATCTCTCTTCTTGGTTGCTTGCTACCAAGAAAGAGAGATATTGTTCATGGTATCAGACAGTAATGGACTAGAAACGTATCTATAGATCACAAAGGGCTGGGAATGTAGGTACGAGATGCGAGATGCATCAAATTTGGATTGATACTGCTATGACGACACGTTTTTATGCACAGAAATCGCACAATCGTTCGAGCATTGGATTGGATCAATAAACAATTAAGGCGTTCCCAATAGTTTAAATATGATTAAAAGTACCTAACAATAATACCGTAGTAACAAAACAAAACTCCTCTAGGTTTTTTATTAATACAAAATACAGGCACTAAACAACTCATTTCCATTTAATTTGGGTTTTCATATTTTGCTATACAAAAACCTAAAATGAAATAACTTCAGCAACTTTACGCTGTCTGTGTCAGTAAACTGTAAACCCTTTTTGTCCATGATAGACGTGGTCGTAAGAAATATGGGGTATTTTGCGTAAAAAGTACCGGGAACCTATGTTTGTTGGGCCAACAACCTTTGCAAAGCCGTAAAACCAACACTTTCCTCAACTCACTTTTGCTGTTGGCTCAATGAACGAAATAAATCGAGTCATATATTTTAGTTACTTATTTCTGTTTGAAAAGGACTACTAATACGCATATTGAGTGAGATTACGCTATGTTGCTTAGGTACGGAAAATACGTACAAAATCCTATTAATCTTATTAGTTGATTCGTGACACCAAACAAACGAAATAAAATTGCCAAGATCGTGTCATTCGATTATGATATGTCAAACTTTTACTACTTATAAAAGCGAAAGTAACTCAAAGAAATAAAAAGATATCCAAAAAAAATCGACTTCGACGGGACATGAACTCTGGGACTTAGAAATTACACTGAGTGTGAGAGCCTACGCTCTTTAATAATAACAATTAATAATTTATTTTAATTTTGTGATATCCCGTTGTAAGCGATTTGAATGTTTTTGGAACGTTACATCTACTACCACTTTCGTTGCAAGCTACAGCAAATAAGAAGTGGGGTGTTATAAGTTTGATTTGTGTATAATATCTGTGTCTGTCTGTGGTATCGTAGCTCGCAAAGGGACCAATTCCATACATTACAAGATTACACGATAAAGAAGACTTCCGAATAGCTGGCTTTAAGTTCAGCTACATCCCTAGAAGAAACCCCAGAGACAGCCTACAATACAAAACTTAGCTCAAGTGGGTTGGAACCGCTTTGGAGTAATGTGCATTTAACTTGTAACGAGAGAAAGTTCTCGATGAATATTGAAAGGAATTCCCGTAGACCTCGGGATTCGCTGCTGAGGAAATTGCACAATGTTTAAAACAGACCATTTAGTTGTAAGGTACGGACGGACGGACATACCTACTTAAACCTACAATTAGGTAGAGAACCTAACAGAGGGAATATTACCGTACTGCACTATTGCATACCAATTGTATACTTAAAATTGTTAAGAAATAATGTAGTATGGTATCATATTCTATATGTGCATAATTATACGCACGCGATGCTTTGTTTTGTTGATTGAGCTTGGGTTATCTCTGGAAATAATAATGCAAATCGAAAAAAAAAAATCGGAGCTTCATAATTATGCTTAAAAGCTGTATCTAGGTACGGTACCTAGATAAAGCTTTTAAGCATAATTTTGAAGCTACGATTTTTTTTTCGAATTGCATTATTATTTCCAGAGATAACCCAAGCTCAATCAACAAAACAAAGCATCGCGTGCGTACCTAAGGTACCATGCGAACGAAGCCACTATATTTCACTGATGTCATAACAAAAATGTGTATCCGCGACCCTAAAAATCAATCAGTAACTACCCCAATATCGAATATGAAAGGTTGCTCAATAAAGTTTACCTGCAAGTGCCGCCGTTTTTGCACATGTTGGAGGTCCTCGGACAGAGGGGGCCGACGCCGCAGTCAGCGCCGGAGTACCCCTCGAAACACGAGCAGAAGAACTCTCTGTAAATAAAAATATCATTCGGTTTATAAAAGTTTCCGTAACATTTCTTGGAAATAGGAAATATAAGGGTCTATCTCAAATCTGTCAGTTGTTTGATAATCTAAGACGACTAGCCGTATTTTGTTCAAGGTATTGTGTTTTCTTTTAAACTCAGTTGCAATTAAAATTATTTCAATGTTAAACTCTGAACTTTAGGTAGAGTTTAAAACAAAACACTTCTTGATTTTTCTCTGAAATATTTCTTACTGCTTCCTCTGACCAGTCTCAAAATGTGCTTTTTTCTTTCTGCATTATGTAAGTTATCTATGTCACCGATTTGCAGCCAAGAAATGGCGCGTTTCTCAGTTAGCGTTACAACACTTTTATTGAGTTTATTCGGCCCGAGATTCAGAAAGATTTTGGCAGCAGAAATTATTAATCAATCAGGGTAGGAATATTTTGTTGGCTTTTCCAAATGCTTAATCTTTTCAATATATTCTAACACGTAATCTCTTGAGCGATAGAATAATTTTGCAAGCAAATGACTCACCACCCTTATCGTTAGCTTTCCCGCCCAATCTGATCTTCACACTGAACTTGCGCGCTCTATTGACTGCTCCAATGGATTCCCAAGATTTCAGTGAAAAGTTCCACGAAAATCCCGAATTTTTGACGGTTATTCTGAGATTTAATATAAAATTACTCGTGAACTGCATCACGTTGAAGTTATTTCACGTAAGCCGAGCTTTATTTAATTAATCAAATTACCCTTTAGGGGTTTTATGCGGTAAGAATTTAGAACGCAAAATTTTATTAATTGTTATAAAGCAGCAATTGCTTTTTGTAGATACTTTTGAATTTAACTTTTACTATGAATATTTAATATTATGGAATGATTTTATCAAAATGCTAAAACTTATGATATCATTGCATTTCAACAACTACTAGCCTTTTGCAAACGTTAAAATAGCCTTAATTATTTTGGTCCTAAAATTATTTCAAATCGCTGATCATCAAATAAAACCTCGGTTTCGTAATCTTCCGGTATAGCGTGCATTCGAGATTGTATTCGTCCGGTCTACAGTTTTTTCGGTGTTGGGTGCTTTCGGTATTCCGTGATGCGGCCTCATGAGCTTTCCGTATTTCGATCTGCGGTTTCGTGTACTTTCGATATACCGTGCTCCGGTATTTCGACTGCCGGTATTCCGTAGAACAGTCGGTACTTTCCATGAAATTATCAAAGCGCAATTTCGAACTCTTACCTATTTGGATGGATGGATGTTTGTACTTCGCCTAGTTGTAGTTGGACAGCTTAAATAATCATAAAGACTACAGTTATCCCAAAAACGCGCTCAAAATAGCGGGTTGAATTTCATACTTATAAGTACTCACTGAAAGTCCTGCCTAGCATTGCAATGTCCCAGCAGCCGGCACTCGATGGCGCTGCACGAGGTGGGCCCGGGCGGATCCGCGGGCGCGCGCACTGCGTACGTCACGTTGAACCCGAACACGTTCAGGAGGCCTAGGGCTCTCAGCTGTGTGCCTTCTAGATGATTCAGGGTGAGTTCTACTACGAGGATCGGACTTGTAACCTAGAATAAAGAAAAATAAATAATGAATTTCATTTATAAATAAATTTAGTAATATGTATATGCAGACTGCAAAGAAGGTAATTTTTAGGGTTACGAAGATCAAAGATCGGTTTCGAAACCCTTATGGTCTCGCTTTGACTGTCCTTTTTTCCCTCCTTAATAACTCAAAAACTAATGCAGCTATCAACTTAAAGTTTTAAATGATAATACATTTCGTGCGCCTGTACATATTTAAAGAAAAATAAATGAAAATAAATGAAATATGAAAATGAATATTTTCCATACAAATTGTGATGCCGAAATTTTAAAAGATACCTACAGAGTCATATGAGGTATCAAATAAAAGGTATCATTTTGAACATTTCAAAATAGTTTTTGAATTTTTTGTAGGTTTCATACTTTTTAAAATATTTCGAAAAAAGACGAAAAAATACCCATTCCCCCCATTCCTACATATTTGTTGACAAACGTTCGAAAAGCTCGGCACGCGAGTTACACTTGCACTTGACGGATCTTGTTTTACGTAGGCATTCTCTATTGATATAGTAACTATAACTGTTTATTATTTTTTGTATTTTTGGTGTTTTATTGTGAAATTAGGTGATTGAAATGTAGATTTATATTAAAGCTCAATAGCAAAATTTCTTAGCGCCCATTGGCAAGAGTTTGACACTTCACATTGTGTATTGTCATGAGGCTTTGGCGGATACCTTTTTGTATTTGTTTGGTGTTTTCTGTTATGTAAAATTTTAGTTTTTATAGTAAAATATATAACATAATTTAATACAACTGTATCTAATTTTATTTTGGTTGAATAATCAACGAATAAAGAAGCGCTTTGAGTGGAAAATGTGAAGTGTGACGTCACAGAACAAGGGCCAATATGGCAGCGTTTTTGTCACCTGAAACTGAGTGCAGTTTTACTTTTTGATTTTTACCTTAATAATATAAAATTTTGTGAGTGTTTATTTCGTAATATATAAAGCTAAATAATCGATAAAAATAATAAATTAAATGCATACTATATCATATTTCGTTTGTGAAATTGCTAGAGTAAAGTAGAAGAATTAATTTCCGTTTAATTTTCTGGGTTTGAATCAAGTCTCTCATTCATTAGATTCGTTCATAATTTGAATCCCTATTTTTTTTTTTCTCTATTTTGATCATAGTATCATGCATTAAAAGAACAGAAAATTTAAGATAATTTATTAACTTATAGTGGGGGCAAGGATCTATATAGGTTTGTAGCTAACCCGTTCATTCATATTGATCTTCCTACATAGTTATTCATTTGAATGACAACAATGATGTCCTTTCATTAAATTTGTAGGCCTACCAATGGGTCATCAATAACTATGGTCGTATTATCTGTAGGCACCATTTATTCGCTTATGTGTTGCAATATAGTGAACATTTGTCTTCAAACTCAATGAAAATGCCTCGTAGGATTATTTATGAAAACATTCTAAAGAGTGGCATTCACACAAGGACCAAGCAGTATTTGGCACTTAGCCAACACTGAATTGTAGTTTTTCCCCTTTTCCAAGTATAGCCTAAAAAAACTTGGCCGAAATAATGACCTTTCAAAGTTATCCCGTGGAACTGGACGGCATGTTAGAGACGAGTTATTTGCGCAGAGAATAATAGAAAAACTTGTGTAGATCGTGCTATAATGAGCGATCTTTTTCCCCAAGCATTGTTTGAAATGATGTTTTAAATGTCACGGTCAATATGTTTCAAGTTTTTGTAACTATTTGTGACATAGGAAAAGCATAGGTAGGTAAATTGTGCCTTAATCCAAACAACCTATTAAATTATACTAAACTAACCCTTTTCGTCCATCCGGCTGTCTGCCTTTTACCCTTTCATGACTGAAGAAAACTGAAAGTGTAATTTGATCTTAGAATATATACCTATATTTACAGTTTTTTGCATTAGAGTAAACTGTCTCGCAAAATTGGTCATCACTTTTGTCAAGAAGTTATTATGAAAGCTAAAATATAAAATAGTTTAGTGTCCACAATTTCGTTCATGTCACACCTACCAATTTATTTATTTATTTATTTATTTATTTAATTTATTGGAAAATCAACGGCTTAAACTAACTTAATCAAGCTACGTAATAACATCAGAGATTAATTAATTAATTAATCGCTTGCATTGCCATGCATGTTAGGTTGGTTATTGTAATGTTATGTTACAATATTGGTAAACCTACAACATTGGTTACTCACATTAAAGTAGATATTCGATTTATTGAACCGATCGAAACACCGCTCCAAAATAGTTACAATGCCTTATGTTTTTCCAGTACATTAACGTCAAGCGCAAGGCGCTCGAGGCATGTTTCATTCAGTATTCAATGCATGATATAGAACACCAGGGTACTGCCATCTCTTCCGTTCGTCTTCATAGACCCAGAGAAAAATTTGATAAAGGATTTTTGCTGAGTAATTTCTATGACGAGCACAAACTTGCTACTTTTTATTTTACGGCTTATTGAGTCGATAAATTTAATCACATTATCTTTTGATCCTTTTTTCCTTCCAATAATCAGGACAGTGCCCCTTACATGTAGGGTTGATAAAACCGTACAAAACCTACCTAGCTATGATCTCCTTTAATGAGGCAAGATGTGAGACACACATACTCGAGGTACTCAGCGACTCGAGCGTACTTCCAACGGTACAATAATCCAACTATGTCCCAGACCAAGCCAAATGTTCGGGAGAGATACACAAAACGCAATTTTAGCAGTAAGTATAAACAGTTGTATGTAATCTCTGCGGTTTTCAAGTTAGACTTCCTTTCTAATTAGGAAAATTTGAAACGTTTGCGTTTGTGAGACCTTTGATATTGCTGCAGCTGGACCCATTCAGTTGGTACACTTCTTGGATCTTTCAGCGAATAACGCTTTGGTATTTCATTTCCCTAAATGACCCATGAAGTTGAGATTAAGAGAGGAGTGAAAATTTATGCGTGTGCCTATTCAAAGATTTGTATCAATGTTGTACCTACTCGAAAGTGAAAGAAAGTGGCGAACTGTAGGTAAAAAAAACTAAGAAGCTGTTTGAAACATTCACACAAAGTAAAAAATAAATAAAATTAAACGAGCGCTGTCAACAGCGCATAAGTGCTGGATTATGCTCGATGCAAATTATTGCGAGTCACTAATGCCGTTGAATGCACGAACGAAAATGTGAAACCATTTCGAAAACTGTTCTTTTCAACGATGTTTGCAAATGTTAGTTTTGAAACAATAATTCCGAGTTTTAATTAAATGAGTCTCACTTTGGAACAGCAAATACAATCAATGTCTTTGGCTTTTAGGCTAGAAAGCCCTTTTAATATAAGATTAATTGAATTTAAATACCCACTAACAGGGCATAGTGCATTTCACATCCACATTCACTACGTCGGACCTGTTAGTACATTCAATTAGTAACTAATTATAAAATACAAATATCTTATTTTTCAGAACATGGTTAAAGCTTGATTTTTGGCCATGATAAATAAATAAATATAAATAATAAATAATGCTGGACAATTCACACAGCATTATCTAGCCCCAAGCTAAGCAGAGCTTGTGTTATGGGTACTAGATAACTGATATACTTAATACAATATATATACAAGATTATATTTTTATTATACATAGAAAACATCCAGACCAACGGAACAAATTTCTGCAGATCGTACACAAATTTGTTCCGAGGCGGGAATCGAACCCGCAACCTCCTGCGTCGCAGGCGGACCTTCGCCCGCTGCGCCACGGAGGTCGTCATGATGCTCGGCGAGTTTCATTGTGCAATATTTATAAACAGTGCAACAGAAAACATGCTGTTGTAATAGTGCAAGGTTACAGTTACATTGTAACTATCCATTATAAAAGCGATCTGTTACATCTCCATTGCTTATCACCCCCACTACAAACGACATTAGTTCATATATAAACAGCTCCAACACCTCACGGGCACACCTAATATTTTTGATTAGAACATCAGACACATTCGAACACACTTTTGCAACTACGGCTTGGATTCCCTTACCTGAAGAGGGCGGGAAGTCAGGAGGCGGCTAGTACAAGGCATCACTAATTCTTCCTCCATCATTTTCGGACACTTTACGTAAAAAATCTTATGAACTACACAATCCATACCTAAAATAATTGTTTAGTAGCACAATAAGCACATTGATTTTTAACTATAAAAAAAACAAAATTAAAATAATTTGTAATAAAACAAAAACATGACGCCAACTCAAATTCAAATTTCGAAGTGAAACAGCGATATGCGCCTTCTTTCATGCATTCTGCAAATAGGTTGATTCGAATTTGTGTGAAACCTCATAGCGCTGGTCTCTTTGCTTAAAATCTTCCCTTTTCTACTTTAAATTAACATTAGGTGGTAGGCACAATACAATGCAGCCCAAGGGCTGGATTTTGAAGTTATCTGAAATCTGTGGTTATGAGACAAACTTCAAAAAGTGCCCTAATACATTAAGGTCCTATATCACCCCTGTCTAATTTATGCAGGCACTTGGCAAACTTTGGCAATAAGCTACTTGACTCATATCAAATTTGGCGCAATAAATAAATATTTTCTGTAGTATTTGACGAAAAAACCAATATCCATAGATTTTAGATACTAAAAGTGGCAGAAGACTACATTATTTGCAATTAAAATTTGTTTTTTAATTTTTAATTCTGTACTATGAAAACATTGTCGGCCATGTTGTTGACATCATAGGACTCTAAGCAAATTTCATGTCAAATCTTAAACGAGGAAAATTCGCTATGGAGTCTGTCTATATTTTTACAATAATGAACGTTTGCTAATGTCAATTGTTAGTTTCGACCCGTATGACGTCACAGCACAGACGTCTCAACACACAAAAATATGGTATTATTTTTTAAGGCCCTTCCTCACCATGTGTGTGGCATAACTGAGTGAAACTATTCTCACTCAGTTATGCCACACACATGACATTTAAAACAACACAGGACACTATAGGCATTAGATAACAGCCTTATATGTCACCATCACCACAGGCAACAGCAGTTCTTGGAGAAGCCCTTATTCATCTCACCATGCCTTCTACTGCACACAAATTAATTCTTGCTATCTGTCACTAACCTACCTAACCTTACGTGCTTTCGAGGAAACACCCTTACAATGTAATTTATCCTTGTTTACTCAAGCTAACGTGTGTTAATTTGACTCAATTAGCGATGTCAATGTAATTTAATTTAAGAAGTTATACAGACATGCGATAAATAGATTATTGACTTTAAAAAGATGTTACAATTTGGTATGAACATCATTAACATGGTGGTATTGTTGTCTTGCCTCTTCTATAATTCTTTTTCTCGGCAATCTTGTGCCTATCTCATCCACACTTACAGTAGCCAAATTCAATGAAGAATGTTTGTTACACACAATTTTTGTTATTATAGTTACCCAGCTGTTAGTTTTCTCAAAATTGTAAAATAAATAAATAATAAACAAACCACTCATACTTACATAAAACTCACTCTGTTGTCGCGTCTCTTTATACGGAATTTACGTTACTTGTCGATTAGTGATCCTTCTTTCAAAAAATATTGCTATCATTATATACAATATTTCATTTATATACTTATCTGAAACTCGTCACCAAGCAAGTGAGTTTTAGTTTTTGTGTCGCACTTTGTTTACCAATATTCCACATCGAGTTTGGCTAGTGTATAGGTATGGCCTCTTCGTGTCGCCACGTGTCAATTTGTGCATACAATGCTTCAAAATTAGATTCAAATCCAGAATGGAATAGGGATACATTAAGAAAAGTTTCTTGCTTAATTTTAAATCGGTTATCGGTTAGGTTCGGTGGTAGGTCTGAAGCCTGATATTTGTATTAATTAATTTTCGGTTTCAAATAAAAAAGTCAAAAAGCATGACTTTAAATGAAGCGGTGAGCTCTTCGACTGGTTACGAAGCAGCCTGGAGGGTGATAGGAGGCTTAACTGAACGATGACAGATTAAAGCCAATTAACGGCGTGTGCTCGATCATCGAGCATGTTGCATCCGGTTTCAGTTTCAGTTAATATATCTGCATGACAAGCAGGTAACAATAACAAAGCTGGTACATCCCAGCTATTACTTACGATATTCCTACAAATAAAGTTTGTATAAGTACCTACCTTCTTTAAGTTAGATCTATTATGTACCCAATGATAAAGTTAATAACACTGCATTAGAGTTATGCCAGACTTGCTTAATTAGTGCAACAATGTTAGGATTTGAATTTCAGCAAAGGCTCTTTGCTTAACACATTCTGATAATAGTACACAAACATCATAAATCGTAATCTCACGGAAAAACAAGAACACAATGGAATAAATAAATAAAAAACTGGATAACCAACTAAACCGCAAAAATGGAGTGAAGACCTCGTAAAAATATTATAATACGTGTTGAGACTCAAAGTGCTCGTTTGTAGCCGCAATTATGAATATTACAAAGGAAAAAAGCGACATGGTATGGTATTATTTTAACTCTGATCGCAAACGATGAAAAAGTTGACCTGAAAATGGCTGCAGTAAAATTAAATGGAGAAAACATAATATTCTATCAGCCTATTGAAGTCACACAGCAATTTAAACTGGTGATTTGCTCTACATTCATAAAGTTTGAAAGTTTTCGTTATGTATGGGCTCTTTTAATGTATTTTACTTTTACGTTGAAGGAAGGTCTTATCAATGAAATTATGAGCACCTGTTTCCAGATTTATCTGTTTTTGTTAACTAACGTTATTAATACATGAATATGACACAGTCTTGATTCCACCATGTTTCGACATCCACGTATCTCATCCCATTTTCTGCGATCTTTCGTTTTAGGTGCAATCAATGCAAAGAGTCGCGTAATGTCGCGTCAGAACGCACCCGACTCCTGATTTCAGATGTTGCACATTATGGACTATGATGATAATGGCCATGGTCAATTTCCTTTGATTTGATGGTTTAAAGTCTTTGCCTGTTTGTTGTGAAGTTGAAAAAACTTTTCAATTTCAAAGCATTAAAAAGTATAAAGATGTTTTAATGTGCGTGCCGAGCCTGGTGAATGGTGATTATGGGGACTAGTTTTCAAAAGAGGCTCATGTTTGTGGGTGAGTTTCAGTCATGGATGAAAGAAATGACCCTTCCAATTTTGAAAGAATTCGGTGGACAGTAGCAGTGGGAGCGCATTTTGACTATTTTCTATAGACCTTTTGATACCGCGCGGACATTTAAATATGTCAAAACTCCCTCTAGCTCTCTCGTTGTCCAACGAAAAAAGAGAAAACCGTCAATTAGAAAAGTCTGCTGAGTTTTGATAAGAAGCAAAGTTGTAAGATAAGTAATTGTAGAAACTTATTCTCAGTTTCATCAAGAGATCTTGAGCGCAGTTGAAATGCTGATAGTATAAAAATGCCGTTTGGCTGAGTGCCATGCCAGTCCGTTGCAGTTATCTTATAACTGGACCTGTCATGCCAGCGTCGCCTCGATATGACACTCTACCAGTGTTCCATATCTTATGACCTACGTGTGGTCATAAGAATTCGAATGAAAATGGAACCTGAGTTATGTTTCGCATGTCATAACTTACACAATGAAGAGTTGGAACGTCTACTTGCGGTGAAAGCACACCATACGTAGGTATGCCTTCAGTACTCGAGACTGGTCCCTAATGCATTATGCTTCATCATTACGAAATTACTTTGAACACTTTGCATGCAGTGAGCTGGAAGAACGCATACGAGACTATCTAATATATATCTATATATATTTTAGGTTACTCTGAAGAAGGTAGGTACTGTATGCGTAGGTACCTATAAAAATCTTTAATTGGCGATTCAAACTCTAATTCACAAAAAATACCCACCTTCTTTACAGATGGAATTTCGTTCATGAAGAAGGTAACTGCTCTGTAATAAGAATACGAAAATAGGTAAGAGATGGATATGATATAAAATATATAAATCCCTAGAGAAGTTTATTTCTAGTTTAATTTTCATATTGAAAGCCGGGGTCATTACACATTCTCCTTATGAACATTTAAGTTACAAACTCACACTTCTAAATCATTCCAGTGTAGGCAAACTCATTAATTTCATAACTGCAAACCCAATTCAAAACTAAAAGCGTGATGTTAAGTTACAATTTATTGAGTTCGAGATTAATGTAGACACACTGGGTTCTTAAAAAAACTTGTACATCCGTCTTAGTTTGGAATTTGAAAAAAAATAGTAAGATAAGTTGAGGATCAAGATTGCAGATTTAAGTATCAAGATTACCAATTTGGTGGATAAGTGTTTCTCGATAGCGGGTGTAGGTAAATGGCCCGTGGATATGGCCATACTTGACTCTTTCGAGTATTCAGGCCAATCGTGTTATTAACCTTTAAGCTTTTTACTGCTTATTTTCTTTTCTTATTTTCTCGATTCTTGTTTCAATCGATTTTCTATTCATCGGAATGGAAGAGGAGTCTAATTTTGTGGCCTGCGTGACGCAGCCATAATTTTGTAGTATTTCTATGTATTATCTATAATGGAAACTTATTTCTGTTTGCTTTCGCTGTGAGACCGCCATCATAAGTTCAATAACGTTTACTTCCATTATCTCTTCTAACCTGATCTTGTGCGTACTGATGTTTGCTACTGCCATCGGTTGTTGCTGATCGATGGAAGTAGCTGAAACCTAAGCACAGTACATACCTACTTATGTACGTTGAATAAAATGTAGTTGTGTATAGAAATAAATTCAAGTACATACAGCTTCTTCGATATTTAAAAAATTGAAAGCGGATTTTTTTACCGCATTTTACCCTTATTTCAGAATACGAGAAGCTGAGTTGCCCTGTAAATATTTAAGGTAAACTAAACGTGTTAGAAGGTCGGTAGCTCGGCGTTGAAGGAATTACCTCTTAAACTTAGCCGGAGTTAGGAAAGGGCAAACGTTTCCTTTTATGCATCCATGATGGAGAATTGTGGGACATTAGGTAGGTAAATAGCTTGCTCCCAGTGGGGCGCCTAAAAAAATTGCTTCATGTGCAAAAAGTCGCTGGTCACAAAAGGATGAAATAAGGGAAGGGGTTTTTTAATTTTACATGAAATTAGCTCGTCTGGTTGGGCCAAACATTTGAATAGTTTGTCCCTTAATTTGTAGTCATATTACTAGCTCATTATGTGCTAATATGTAGTAAAAAATACCTACTGACCCTCGGGCTAGCAATTTGGGAATAATTCCGGGGCACTGCGCATCTAATATTCAGCGGAGCTACATTATGGTAAAGCCACTGTATCGTGAGTGCGGTGATATACACTTATTATTACCATCGAGAGCCTCTATGGTGAGCTAATCTACACTAATATTATAATGAGGAGAGATTTGTATTTTTGTGTATTTTTGTGTATTAGTTACGAACAAACTCCAAATCTAGCGGACCGATTTCAAAATTTTTTTCAACATTAGAATGCTCTATTATCCCTGAGTAACATAGGCTATATTTTTATGATTAAAAAATAAATGTTTACCCGTGCGAAGCCGGGTTTGGTCTCTAGTTAGTAATGATTATGGAAATTTTCACTGTTATTAGTCCTCGTAGGATATCTAGTCACCTCCCATTTCTAAAAGGTTTGCGCGTGGCGAAAAAGTGGAGGGATTGAAACAAAATTTTGGCTGATTTTGCTTGATGTACCATACAAACAAATAAAATACGCTTGATGTAAAAACAATTTGAGATAGCCTCTTATTTTTTAAACGCCCTTCTTTCGCCGCTCGCATAACAGACCTACACAATTTTCAAGTTTGTGAGTCTCATCAAAATAACCTGGATCAGATATTGTTTGTAAAATGAGTGTGCCATTTCACGAAGCAAATAACTTAATTTGATGCTGGTTATGATTATGATAACTTACATAGATTCGTTTCATATATTTTTTACACTCAATTATAGTATAAGATGTGTTTAAGATATGTAAGTAGACGCCCTCCTGCCTACATTAAACTAAACCAAAGCCAGCCATTTCCCACGCTCTGAAACATTTAAGCAGAATCTCAAAAGTCAATTTGTTAATCAAGAAGTAAGGTTTCAATTAGAAACGAACAGTACACTTAGCGAACATTTCAACTAATCTTGAATTTGAACATTATGCTAAGGCGATTTTAGCGGATTGCTCTGTCCAGGCAACAAGTGAACAGAAGGTTTTGGTGATCAAGATCAGGTATTTGAGGACTTCAATCTCTAATTACAAGGCCACGTGGGAAATTCCCGGAATCCGGTCGAAATATTTAAATTATTTCGTGCTTGAACAACCATTGTCGAATTCCGTAGCGTCCTTTTACTTTTTTAATGAGAAGCTACGATTGTGAACTGTTTGATCCAGGAAGGAGGTACCGACTACGCTTTGCAAACTGTGTTTACTTTTCTAACCCCGTTCTCACACGAATCGATCAAGTTTAGCGATTAAAACTTGATCGATTCGTACTACCTACTATGCAACTAACACGTTTTGGCAGTTGAATTGCATCTTGTGCGAATTGTGAGATGATCAAATACTAATCATCTCTACCACAGTGTCGCCACGTTAATGCCGTCAGTCGATGGTACTGGCTCCTCTGATTTGTTCCGATGCTACAAAGCTTTTACCATTGAAATAACCTTTAAATTTTATTGATCAGCGCATGTATAAATAAAAACTCAGAGAAATGGCAATCCACCCTTAAGATTGAGATAGATCGTCGAAGAAAGCCCTCAATAAAAAGACAAGTTTATTACAGTGATTTGCGTGAACTTGAAGAGCTCTTCTACTCTTTGAACGGAACTCGGGAAGGGGGTTCTTAAAGGGAGTTTAAGAGTTACGGGCCGAAAATCTAACGATACGAGAGATTTCGTGTCCACCCGCGTTTATAGTGCTCATAAATTCTTAACATGTTACATTTATTTCTTTGTTTATCGTCCGAAAATCAAAGGAATTTTATGGGTATCTCTTATGCGTAGCGAGGCGGTTTTTTTGTATCCTGCGGTTACCTCTGACGAACCTAGTACCTTCGGTGGTTCCATCGGCAATAATATGCTATTTTATTTTATCTTTACTGCTTCAATGAGTACCTATGACCCAAACAATTCGTACAGCTAAATTGTGGCGTTTATAGCTTTCCTTCGCTCAATGTTTCGAAATTTTATGACATGAAAGCGCTCTAGCAGATGGCTTAAGAAAAAAATGCGTACCTATGAGGTTATTCTTTTTTACAGTTAATTTTAGGTATCGTAACAGGAAGACGAACGATTTGAATCTAAGAAGCCAGGCTAGCCACAACGACTTGAATTATAACTAGATTGTATTATAAGTAAATCTGTTTTTGGCCTTAAGTCTGGATATGTTACATATTTGTATTAATTAAGGGTACTGTGGTTGTTGTTTAACCAATAAATAAATCAATAAAAGAATATGGAGGAAACTTTGCTTTGCTGAGATAATCAGAATATACCTACAGCAGAATATACAGATTATACCGTACATAGTAGAATGTTAATTTTTTTCATCATAAGTAGTTTTCAAGGTTTTTTAAGGGTACACACTATTATTGCACATATTATATGCTTGTTCTCTGATAATTTTTGGTTCCTAATTTGAATTTAATATTTTTTGTATTTGTATTTTGTATCTCGGTTGTTAAATACAGGTGCCACCTTCTTTTGATTTTCCACAGAAGTGGCTACAATTACGATGACGTCACAAATCTGTCGGGTATACAAAATGAAAGACGGTCGCGCCAACTTTGGCTGAGCTACCCTTCAGAAACTATAATACTTCATTGGCGCTACCTTCATAAAACCTGCAACGCAACCTTCTGCGCCTCAGGCTGACCTTCGCCTACAAGCTTCCTAGGTCGTCAATTTGAGGAAAAGCATCGTAAAAGAATCGTATTTAAAATTACGAGCAGCAGGCAAGGTGCTTAAAATATACAAAATTTATGAAAAGCCAATTTATATAGCGTAAAAAAATAAATCCGCTAAAGCTAATCAGGCTCTAAAATCCTTTTGAATTATTTATCCTCATTCGCCAAAAGAGTCTTCATCTTGAGCATCAATAATTTTAAGTGCCAAATCAGAAAAGCTAAAAGGTGTTATTATTTCGGTTGTTTCATTTAATTATATTATTATAAATCTCCGATAAAGCTCCTGGATTCAAAACTGCTCGGTTCAGAGTTGTGAAAGGAATTTGTTAACTACTTACCTACTCCAAGTAGGTTTCTACCAAATTATTCAAAATGTTTAACTAAGAACTACCTACACTTACTTTAAACAAAACAAAGTTCCCAAATTAATATTGCACTATAAGGACAATTTTAGAAAGAATATTATGTCCAATATCTTATGTTAATCTAACTGACGGACTAAATAGAATAATATTCTTTTTACCCCATTCTAAAGACAATCAAATTAGTTCGCCCTCAGCGTAGGTACGTTTTGTACCTACCCAACAGCCGTCTGCGGTCAATACGAGTACAATGGCAAAGTGGAGCCCATCCGAAAAGAAAAGAGTGCGTCATATATTTAAATTCAAGTAAAATCAAGGCGAAATGATAAAACAAGTTCAAAGATCGAACTTGAGTTCGAATTTGGAATCCTCGAAGATTCAGAGAGCGTGCGTAAGACGTGTTGTAAAATCAGTCGGAATCCTGAATATAAGTTGTTATGACTTACATTTCGTTCATGGCCTGTTAAAAATCTACCCGTACGTGAGATGCTACGATAAATAATATTGAAAATATGTGAACCTAAAATAAAACCAGAATCACTTTGTACTAAACCCCAAAAATATACCTAGTTTCGTCTAAATCGAATGTTTGAATCCACATAAAGAATCGAATTTTGAACTGACAAATCCTCAAGCTGACCAACAATAAACAAGAAATTGAATGAACGAATGAACACTGTATTGTAGTAGTAATTAATATACATTAATATAAATCCAATAATGAAATGTTGTAATGTTTATAAATTCGAAAATCTATTTCGAGTCTCTCTTTTGATTTTAGAACTAAAGGTATTAAAAACTACACGCTCATTCGAATTTCAAATTCAAATCGCGAGAGCACAGGCGTGGAATAAGGAATGGACATGAACTCTGCAAACGGGAGTAGGACAGAATAAGGCCCAGATGGGGTCCAGGTGAATAATGCATGTTGCCGCTCCATCCTCGGAGGACAGATAAACTTACTATACACTTAGTGTCGCGGATAAGCGACGACACGGACTTGGAATTTGTAGATCTTCTTGAGGATTTTCTCGGCTTTCAATTTTTGAATACTTGCAAAGAGGCATTGAAATATAGAGCCAGATCGAGTAGAACAGAACAAGTAAGATAGTTAAGCTAATAAGTTGAAGCCAGTATTCTCTTAAAACATTTAAAGAAGCGCTGTGTTCCATTACAAACACAAGTGCCTGTTGAAAAAAAAAACTTAAAAGTGTCTGAACATTTCTTATTGCCAATACAGATTTTTGAATTTAACGGAACCAATAGTTTTATCCTAGAGTAAAAACTCGCTGATGTCTCAGCAGAGGGATAGTGTCATTCAACAATTTGACAATTTGTGTAACCAAAAACCGATCTATGTGTGTTTTGACAGCACGTAAATACAGTGCTTTCACTCACACATTCGTATGATTGAATGTTGCAAGTGAATAGCATTTTCCCTAAAAAATTGGGTAACTAAAGGAAAGTTCCAATTAAAAAATAAGCCATTGTATTTTTATCACCTTAAATTTTATTTTCGATATTATCTTATTTCTTTTTTTAATTTTACGAAATATCAGCTGGTAGCTTTGGTTACTATCATTCTTCCTAGGTCTAACGACAAAAAGGTTTTACTCCAAGTCCGCAAAGTAAGATGGGCTCCGATCGTGTTCGGAACAATAATTTAAATAGACGGTCAAGTGCGCGTTCGACCACGTGCAGTGTAAGTAATTGCACGGTTCATGTCCTATCTAAACAAACTTATTTACGTGTTTTACATATCGAACAACCTTAATAAAGTTATTTTCAACAAAATTTGTTCAAATTTTTCTTTTTACCCACCAAGTTACATATTTTAAGTTGATTAGGACTATTAGGTACTCAACGAATATATTGTAGCTGTGCAGTTTTCCTTTAAAATTCACACCACCTACGACCAGCATTTTTTCCACGAATAATAATGCACAAGCACCTACACCGAAATAAAACCAGGATTTCCTACGACTTCTTCAGCGTTAATAGTAATAATGTACAATTTTCTTTGTAAAATAGTAAGTTGAGTTTACAATACGAATATATTCAGAATTTCGTCCAGTGACAGAAATTCTAAAACTGTGATATTCCGTAGTAGCGTAGTTTGATTCCTAAGTCCTAACTTGAGTGAAGTTCACCCTCTCCTCAAACATTTTAATAATGTCCTCCTAGCCGAATTTCGACCACGGCGGCCAATCTCATCGGAGACTAGCCAGATACGCAGGACATATTATAGTGCACAAGTGTGTGTGCAAACGTAGGTGCAGTCTCTGTTCCCTCACTCTCAAAATCCGATGGGATGACAGATCGACACGACCGGGGAGAGGTCAGGCGCAGGACCAACGCTCAACGTGCTTTCCGAGGCACGGGTACTATTACTATTTTTACGGTACTATTTTTATATACCTATACTATGTAACAAAACCGGGGTATTTTTTCCCCAGAGTATAGCAACATTTTCACGAAAATGGTGGACAAAATTTTTAAATTTATTTATGAGTTTTGATGACTGTTTTAGGCTAAATTACAAATGTAATATGTGTGTAGACCAGTGAAATGAGATATTTGCAGTATTATTTTTCTTGCTACTGGTGTTTAAATACCCTTTCACCGCACAACACATCATTTTTATATTTTTATGTGAGAGCTGCTTTCCGCGTCATTTGAAGTATTGTACTAACGGCTCAAAATGAAAATTGCGACGTTTAGTCGCAATTTTTTAGACTTACCTCGTTTGTGTCAACTATCATCTAAGCCTACTTCTTCTAAGGTTTTATCCCTCTGAAACAGAACTATTATGACACCATCTCGGGATCTTCACACTAATATTATAAACGCGAAAGTTTGGATGTTTAGAGGTTTGCATGGATGTTTGTTACTTCTTCACGCCAAAACTACTAAACGGATCGGGCTTAAATTTTGTATACATGTACATAGTTCTAGGCCTGGAATAAAACATAGGCTACGGTTTATCCCATTTATCAGTTCCCATAGGAACCTATTTGCTATTCCTGTTTCTAAATAACCTTTAAACTTTTCCATATAAATGGGTTAAACTAACACTTTCATGGCCCAAGACGCAGATGATCTCCCCCAGCCCCGTGCAGCGGCGGCGCTGGGCAGTGAATGAGTAAACCCTGTTCACCAAAAAAAGCCAATTGAACAAAAAGTCAAGACGATTCAAACAGACAACAGTCCTTCCCAGCCACTGCAAATAACTTGTGAGTGTAACCAGGCCGGCACAGTCAAAGCCAATTCGATGTTAAAATTGCTCTCGCCTGCATAATGCCTTCTCGATTGAACTAATTGCTAGTTACAAACGTGTTTGTTTTCTATTTTTAAACTGTCTTTTTTATCGGATTTTAATTCAGAGCTCTAGTTTGTCAGATTTCGAATGCGCTTTCCATTTTCAAATCTTATTGACCAATCATTGTATTTATATCCGACTTCAAAAAATGAGGATGGTAGCAGCATGTTTTTACTCATTGGTTGTATGTACTACTGTTTGTCTGTTTATTGTACGATTTTTCTGTCAATTGTGACCGATTTGATGATTCTTTTGCTTTTCAATAGAAAACTAGTTTCTACCCGCGGCTTCACACGCGTATTTTCGTTACAATTAGTAGCCTAGTATCTAAGTTAAGCTATGTTCTAAATGTACGCCAAAGTTCATCATGACCAGTTCACAAACTTTCGGCTTTATATTATTAGTAGGATAACATAAATGTTGTATCTTTGTATAGGTTTTCCTCTTTGATTTTCCACAAAGCTCCCTTAATAAAATAAATTATTACCCAATTTTTCCTTAATTCTAATAATTATTAGACTCGATTATAATGTGATTATAATCGAGACAATAATAAGAAGGGATGGAAAAGGTTTCTCTTTTCCTTGCAAAATTAAAGGTTCCTTCGTAAATATCGTACAGTAGGTATACCATAAAAGAAGTAGTTATTTGTGAAAGTAAACAAGTCAGTCTAAACGCCCGCTGCTCCGACTGCCCGAAGCGTGACACGATCAAAGGAAATGATCCCGGTCCTATTAACAAGGCTCTCCTAGGGATTAAAGGGTCTAAGCGTACAATAGACATGATAAATTAAAGAATACTTTTTTAAGTTGCTCTAATGTGTTTCTTTAACTGTTTCATATACAGGGTGTTTGGTGGAGGGTTAGACTAACTCGGTGGGTGTGTGGGTGGATCTATTTGTGAAATACAATTTGAAGGAAAAGACTCTAACTGTTTTAAATTTTTTTTAATCCTGTTTTTTGTATTTTTTTAAGATTCTCCGAAATTTTACCTCTCTACCCCTAGAACTTTTTTTGGAACGTGTTTTCTAGTAAATTTTTTACTTGCTTTTGGTCTCAGATGTATCCTTCGTCTTTTGAAGCCATTATTTATTTGAAAGAACGTGTAAATAATTAGTTATAAGCTCTCAAACTTAAAAAAAGTAAAAAAAAATAATCAAGAACGACAACTTTGCATCGTTTTAAAAAAAAAATTAATAGCGATTGAGAAGTTCAAATGCTTTTAAAAATTTTTCTAAACATCGCTTATTACAATGGTATACCACATGTAGCCGAAAAGTCTATAAACTTGTCAAAAATTAGCACTTATAGGGAAAATGGAGTAAAAACGCTAAGAATAAAACATTGTATTGAAACAATTTTGGTTCAAATATCACTTCCCTATTTCTAATACAAAACGCTAAATTCATTTAAAAAGACCTTTTTTTATGATACCTAGGTATACGACTAATTCGAAGATTCGAAATTCAAAATTAGAATTTCGAATTCGAATCAATATTTGTAATCCTTAAAATTCGTTCTTATTTTGGTTATTTGTTATGTTTTGATAAACTGTTTGTTGTTCTGTTTTGTTATCGTTGTTTTTGTCACAATGGCGGAATTCAGCATTGAAGAATACGCTGATATTATTTATGCGTACGGTCGATGCGAAAGAAATACACGTGCAGCACAGAGACTGTACGTACAGAGAGTTGCATCCAAATAGACGTGTGCCACACCATAGCACATTTTCTAATACCTTTCAGCGACTATATGGGCTATATGGACTATATGACTATATGGGTTAAATTATTTTGGTATTCAGTCTCCAAAATCGTTTCTGTGTGTCATTTAAAGTATAATCCACGCATGATCAGAATGGTCCGGAACCTTGTCAAAGTAGGCATATGTTTGGTTATATTTATTATTGAAGAAGCGAGATAAAACTAATATTATCACATTCACATATTTATTTAATGCCCCACACGAAGATTTGTAAGCGTGTATAAATGATGTGGCCCCCGAGGTGAACCTATTAAGGATCTCATTTACCCGTACCCAGCTCTCTTAATATTTCACACTATCCCTTCAATTATACACCTGAAACGGTAGAAGCTTCTAGACTACAGAAACATGGTAATTACTAGGAAATCATCGTATTCATCGTAGTAGAAAGAAAATTCCCTTAACTAATAAGCTGAGGGAATTTTCTTTCTACTTATGTGTATAAACGACCATGTTCGCCGAAGTTGCACGCAGAGGATAAACTTTTTTCTCAACAGGGGTAGAGCCATCAGGCGGCATGATAATTAAGAGAAATACATTATTTCAGAAAGACGATTTAATGTAGGGTAAAGTATGAGCTTTTAGTAGTTATATAAATTTCTCTAAAAGTATTTGAAAGACAACTTCACGAGTTTGACCGATATTAGGTATGTTAAGTAAATTAGTACGACGGATTTAAGTAACGGAGTGGCTATATAGCAAGCGACCCGTTTATCTAAAAATTTATTGAATTATTATTTCAGTTTCTTTATCAAAACCTGACATGACAACAAAGTAAAGGAAACAATGAAGGTTGGTAGTTTAAAAACTCAGAATACAGTTCCAAGGCTCGCCTGACCTGAGACCTCCTCTCTAATAAACCTCATGTTTATATTAACACTGGTATACTAAATTTTGTAGGTACAGTCTGCGAACTCAGCAAGCTATTTATGTCTTCCTTAAAACAATTTATGGGACAAAATTACAAAGTTCCAGCGTCCGGTGGTAAAAGGCTCGTGTTAATTGTATTTCTGTTTGTTGATGGGGAAAGTTCAGAAGAGTTTATGTATATACAAATGACTCGCTTGGCTTTGTTCGGGTATAAAGACATACCAATATACCAATATGTTGTTAAAGTAAATAAATCCTGAGTCAACTTCAGGATCGCTAAATTTTGGCAAAGGTGGAAGTTTGTAGGTGCCTACTAATGTAAAAAGGTGTGTTAGTCACATGACGGCACCAAAACGACTCAACGGACATGTTTGAAACGTTTGCATAGGTACATACAGCAGTTCTGGACCTGGAATAACAGAAAAGCAACTATTATCCCATAAAACACATGCAAAGCCTCGGGCAGAAGCTAGTTTTAAATGACATTGGACTCTGAAAGCATGTTTCAAAAAGGTTTTCTCGAGAGCATTGCGTACCGTTTAAGCAAACATGTGACACTGCAGGGGAATTGAGAAGTGTTTCACAAAGTTGGAACTCAATTCGCGTGAAAACGAATACACTCTCCACCTGCTGCCAATGCTACGTCTGTACGATACGAACAAGGCTTTACAAAACCCCACTACGTTTTTGTTCACTTACAGGATTCTTTCTTATTCATCAGCACTCATACGATTACTGCCGAACATGGGAGGTATGTTCGGCAGTGGTAAGGCGGAAGGTGGCCAAATGAAGGAGTTTTAGATATTATCACTACGCTTGGCAGGGGGATTGGTAATTGCAGTAGAGATGTTTATAATATCTACAAAGAAAAAGCCCTTCCACGCTGGTAGTCTGAATTGAAGGGGTCGATTAGGCGACGAAAAGGCTTACTATAAAATATCAGATTATCTAGAAGATAAAAAAGCTTGGAACGGGTTTTGCTCCAACTCGAAAAATAACAACTAACAGGCTAAAGGTTTCTTCGTCGCTTCTTTACTTTAGTCTACATACCGAAGCGACAGAAATCAAAAATATCACTTTATTTCCGTGTCAGTGTATAGTTTTATAATTTGACCTTTTCTAAGTGTACATTTATTGTATTTATGGAAATAAAGAGTTTTTGATTTTTTGATTTTTGATTCTTACGCCGCTACCGCCACGGCAACATAGGCTCTAACAGTACATACCAGTGATATTTACAACATACTTCGGTTTACCTCGTTGTTTTTTTTTAACGAGGGTGCTTGGGGTGGCAAAGCCAAAAAATAAAAAAAATGATGATGTCGCCAAAGTTGGGGCACGCTTTCCCAGAAGGTTCACTATTCACTATGGATTTTTAATTGAAAAATTTATCGAGATAGGTTTCGGTTTCGGTTACTGGTTGCGTGTTTGGTGCCTCTACCTATGATTTTTAAAATATTGAAATCTTTTACTTTTGTTGTACCACAATTGTCGGAGTAAACATGTGCGAAGAACAAAAATAAAGAAAATTAAGGAAAATTTTATAAAGAAATAGAATATTTTGCACCTTGAATCCGCGGTTCTCTCGTGTTGCAACCCATGACAGTGAAGTGTAAAATATAAGTCGGAAATTTTCGTTCGGGAGCTCTCGCAGCAATTTCACACTGAGGAATTTATTTTCGTAACATAAAATGCAGTTTAGCTTTCTACAAATCGGTAGGTATCTACTTTTATTGTTACGTAATATTTGTATTGTAGGGTATGGTAACTCAAATATTTTTTACAGTAGAAACCGTTAAAGGTTGTTAATTTGTTTTTCATAGCATGTGTTTTTTGTAGGTTTTGTCACCTAGCCAGACAAGCCTAGGGGTGAGGAAATAAAAGAAGAGATAAAGTAACAAGAATTTAATAATAAGTTGGAAAAGAAAGGGGGTTCGTAGGTCGGCCGGGTCAAATTTCGCAATAGTTAGCTAAGTAGTTCGGTAACCGCACGCTCCTTCAGGGCAATCCCGTCCGCCGCTGCGCCAGTCCAGGAATCCGCGTCAGGAATGGCGGCGCCTCCAACCGTCGTTCGTCCAAGTAGTGATTGGCGGGAAACGGGCAGCTTCGGCGCTAGGGTCCTCTCTCGTTCGCAGGTCAATCAAGGAATTTTTCCCAGTAGGGACTTTGTTCTCCCAGTAGGGACTGTTTTCTTCCAGTAGGAATGGTGTTCTTCCAGTAGGGTCTTTGTTCCCAAGATTGGGAACACTAATACACTGAATTTAGTAACACTACTGTGTAGGATAAAGGTAGTAACAACCTAGTATCTAGGTACTTGCTTTTATTATCAAGATTAGGGTCGAGTTTAAATAAGTAAGTGACCGTTATATTAATGAACAAAGGAACGCAGGTTCAGTTTAAAGCTCAGTTCGTGTCTGCCCGCTTGTCGACTCGCGAGTGAGCGCTCCCCACTCCCACGGCACGCGTGGGGCGGGACCGCAGCGCAGCGCGTTGCAAGGTCACGCGCAATAAAGTAATAAGATTTTTAAAATACCTACCTAGGTACGTAGATGTTTATTAAATTAAGTATTAAAATTGATAACGAGAAAATACAACGTTACATTACCCCCCTTCCAAGAAAAGGATTTTTACTCTCAATAAAATCCGACAAAACTCAGAGCCTGCTCAGCGAAATAACAACTAAATACACATACCTAAGCACACCTCATCTTTCATAATAATTATACATCCATCTCTTACATTCCGACCTTTCATAAAAGCAACCAATTTATCTAGCTTATAAATTGACGCAACCTTGCAGACAAAAAGAGAGTGTTCGGCATAAAATCGCCAAACACTCAAGTGTAATAATTGAAAGATGTTAAAAAAAAAACAAGTACTGTACTTAATGAAAAGTAGGTAGGTACCTATCAAAAACAGCATTATGCTTTAAGTCATATGAGCAGAAGTTTTACACGAATTCATGAAATTAAACCAAACATTAGGTAGGAATGAAACTGGAGATTAATGAGTATGGACAACAGAACAATAACAAGTTACTACAGTACGGAGTTGAGTAAGTGTTATGAAAGGGGCGCTGCTGCTAGCTCCCAGTTGGTATCCCTTAGTCGCCTCTTACGACACCCGTGGGAAGAAACGGGGTGGTGTTATTCTAAGCCGGCACCACACAGCTAAACGATAAGACAAGTAAACAAAAAAAATAACGAAATCGGGCTACCAGATACACACAATAAGTAACCTAATAAAACAAACATGTTATAATAATAAAAAAAAAAATTAATGAGAACCAGTGATCTTCAGATCCTTAATATGCCAGTCGCCTAGGTCACGACCCTTCATATCTTCTAAGATGTAAACTAAAGGAGACTTTTTAATTTTTACTCGACATTTTATGAATTTTGGCGCCAGCTTTTTACTAAAGTATGCATCTTTGTCACTCTGAAAGTAACAGCGCTTCCAGACAATATCGCCTTCGCTAAATTCTGCTTCTTTGCGACGCAAATTGTAGCGCTGAGTATTTTTTACATGAGCGTGCCACAAGGCAGTTTGAACCTTATCGAAAATTCCACTTAAGTGACCAAGATTTTCAGCATATAAATCTCGAGGCAAGTATCATATAAGATCAAGAGGACCAACCAAATCAATTGACAGTACCTGAAATGGTCGAGACACCTCTTTTGGTCTACCCATCTTTCCCAAAGTACCAGATGTAGACAATTTGTACGCAAGGCAAGTATCACAGGAAGAAATAAATTTTACAACGTCAGCATGCATACTAGGCCAGTAGAAACGAAGTGCTAAACGTTTATATGTTTTAAACACGCCGAAATGGCCAGCTGTGGGTTCTGCGTGACACTGAGATATAATTTGTTTTCGCAGTTCCTTGGGAATCACTTTCTTCCAGTCAAACTCCGCCGTAAGAACATTTTTATTTTTCATATACCTATACAAATCATTACCTTCCACTCTATAGTTAGGAAAACTGGCCGATGAGTCCTGACAGCCATTGAATATGTTAAGATACCAATCATCCTTTATTTCTGAGACTGAAATAGAAGGAACATCCGAATTTGCAATAGCTGCAATAGGGCACCTAGAAAGAGCATCAGGAACAATATTGTCTTTACCACGGCGATGTTTAATTTCAAAATTATATGATGAGATACGCACACCCCATCTTGCAAGACGACCAGTTGGGTTCGACAGTGAAAGGAACCATTTAAGAGCCGAATGGTCAGTAAAAACGGTAAAAGTTTTGTCCCTCTCCAGGTAACAACGCCAGTGTTCCAAAGCAGCCAATACAGCAAGTGCTTCTCGTTCTGTCGTACTATAATTCCTCTCTGGCTTGCTCAGGGACCTGCTCATGAACGCTATGGGATGTTCCACGCCATCGATAGTTTGAGCCAACATAGCACCGATACCATAGTTGCTAGCGTCAGTGTGTACCTCGAATGGGTACTCAAAGTTAGGACAAGCCAGGACAGGTGCCTGGATTAATCGCGACTTAAGGTCCAAGAAGGACTTGTCAGCTTCTGGAGACCAACTAAAGGCTGGAGCATTTTTCTTCGAACTAGTTAGCTTATTTAGCGGTCCAGCTAAAGTACTAAATTGAGGGATGAACCGTCTATACCAAGAAGCGGTGCCAAGGAAACGTTTTACTTCCTTCCTATTAGTAGGCCTAGGGTAGTTGATTATAGCCTCCACCTTATCCGGATCAGTTCTCAACCCTTGAGAGTCAACGACGTAGCCTAAGTATCGCAATTGACTTCTAAAAAACTGACATTTGTCAAGGTTAATAGTCAGTCCTGCCATCTTTAACTTTTTAAGAACTCTAAGAATCAAAGCTACGTGTTCATCAAAGGTGGCACTAACAATAACGATATCGTCCAAGTAGGCAAATACTCTCTGCTCGAATTCTGGACCAAACAAAATGTCCACCAATCTCTGCTGCGTAGCGGGTGCATTCGTTAACCCGAATGCCGTAGTTTTGAACATGAAGGTACCGCGGCCAGGAACATAAAAGGCTGTCTTCTCCCGATCAGTCTCTTCTATTGGAATCTGCCAAAAAGCTTTAGAAAGGTCAACGCTAGATATATATCTAGCATCTTTTAAGTTATCTAGGATCTCAGATATATACGGCAAGTTATACGCATCTTTTTTAGTAACCGAATTAAGCTTACGGCTATCTAGGCAGAAACGAGGTTTTCCGTCCTTCTTACCAACAACCAATACCGGGGAAGACCAAGGACTCTCGCAGGGTTCAACCACATCTAAGGACAACATCTCATCAAGCTGCTCAGAAATAATGCGTTGCTTATCAGGTGACATACGATAATATCTTTGTTTAATGGGCTCGGCGTCACCAGTGTTAATACGATGTTTGATTAGATTCGTACGACCTAAGCCTCTTGCTGCAAAAGAGATGTCACGAAACTGCTCGGTGATGGTATAAGCAACTAGCTTTTGAGAATCGAGAAGATTGTCAAATGAATTCAACTGAGAATTAGGTGAATTCGCGATTTCAGAAAGTCCAGGATCAGTAGTAAACAAATTTTCAGAATTCGTAAGGTATTTCGGGCAAAGACCAAAATCAGACCAGAAATCTATGCCTAAAATCAAAGTTGTTTCTATGCACGGAATAGCATGTGCTTTAATCAAAGAAAATTTATCCTCGAACACGACAGGTAAAAGAATATAACCCTCAGAGGCTATTCTCTGCCCGCCTGCGGCAGTAACGGTAATCAGTTCCTCAGTGCATAGTTTAAGACCATAGTCTACCAAACGGTTATGAGAGTTATTACCAAGTATAGATACAGCCGAACCAGAATCAAGTAAACCGTACAGTGAGAGTTCACCGATACGAACCCTGACGTAAGGACGAGGATCACCACTCGGCTTAGAATTGAGGATTGCGGAAACAGAATAATTAGAAAAGAAATTTCTAAGGTACGAGATCCAATCATTCCAATCCGAGTCTTTCAAATGATCAGATTTCTGTTTTTCGCAATCCTCCACTAGTTTTTTGGTGGTGCTTTACAGCATTTCGGGCAGTCTGGGGTCTTAACGCCTTTTTCACCACAACGGAAGCAGAAGATCGTGCGCTCCGCTGTACAATCTCTCATAGAGTGTTCGTAGCTTTTACAACGATAACAGAAAACCCTAGCAATGGCAGCCGAGTGATTAGTACTATCAGATTCCTGAGGCTGGCGAGGCTTAGAATTACCTGCGCCAGTATTAGAAGAATACCGCGGCCTGTAAAAACTACCATATTTTGGCCTATCGTTATTACTGGCAGCCTCCTTTCGTTTGCAGTAGGCAAACTCTGGGGCCAAGGTAGCGGAGCTTGCAGCCGGGGGCTCTTTAAAGTTATCAGCACGAGTTTTAATGCGCTCATAATTCCGACATACTACCTTGAGCGCATCGACCGTTGCTACCACACTAGCGGCGATGATAGCAGCGAAACAAGGGCGAATGTTATGTAAAAGAATTTCCAGTTTCTCTTCTTCGCATAAAGGCTGATTCAAACGACTAAACATTCCCTCCATAATAGCGAAGTAAACCACAACGCTCTCAGTCTCGCCCTGAGTCCGACTACGAATTTCAGCAGCCATCTTGTAATCGAAGTCAGGTACGTCAAAGTCCTCCTTCAAGCAAACTAACAGTACACTCCAGTCGTTTATTTTTGGTTTGATTGCGCGAAACCAATGCAAAGCATCTCCTGTGAACAGATCTATAGCCGAGCTCAGCATTCTATCGTCTGACAAACCTCTCGAGGTTTTAAACTCTACTAGCCTCTGTATAAAGGCACGGACACATGTCTTACCGTCAAACCTAAGTTTACTAAGTTCGGACGTAACGCCACGATCGCACGTTACGTTAACATTAAGACGATCAATATCAAGACCATCCGCTACTGCATTCGCATTAGAAGCAGAACCGGAAGCAGAAGCATGAGGCGCAGAACTAGGAATAAGCTCTAATGCAGAAAACCTATTTAAATTCCTCTGAAAGCTCTCCTGTACTTTCTCAAGTAAAGCAGCGTCTTCCACTTTGCTTGGTCTTATAATTCTAAGCAGCCTATAATATAAGTGGTGAAGTAAAGCTCTAGTCCTATTGATTAATGTGTTAGAAGAGGTAGGCGAGGATTTAAGCGTTTCCAAGTTATGTCGAACTTTATCAAGAGTATCATTTGCCCCTGTAAGATCATCAGCGAATGAAAGAACAGACTCGCTTATATCTTCAGATGGATATAACTGCGTTAACTTCGTAATCTGTCGACGGAGGCCCTCAACGTTCTCAGAAGGAGTTTCGCCTCTGATGGCAACCTCATACATAAGCTCAGACTTTTGTAAAAGCAAGAATTTTATAGGAAAAGCCATAGCTATAGCTTTTATAATAGACAGAAAAAAAATATATATAGGTAGGTAGGTAGTCGTCCCTAGGTAAGCTGTGCAAATTATTTCGGCAGTAAACTAAAATAATTACAATTAAGGATAGGTACAAGCAAAATCAAGAAGAAAAATAAGCCTTAATTATTGTGCCAAACAAATAAACAAAGAAATAAAATCATAAAGTGAAGCGTCCAAAAAAAACCGTTACAAAGTTTCCGTTGAGGTGTGAGTCACAGCAAAAATTTACACAAAGGAAACAGAAGGCACAATAACTTAAGCACTAATTTAAATTATAAGTAGGTACTTACGGACTCACGACCACAGATGAGACGACGATGTATGCTAGAAACTAACTACGACACACCAAATAAATCCAGCACCAAGGAAAAAACTAAAAGTCACCAAAAACTGCGAAATCTGACCTTTGACCACGTATATGGGCGCCACTTGTCACCTAGCCAGACAAGCCTAGGGGTGAGGAAATAAAAGAAGAGATAAAGTAACAAGAATTTAATAATAAGTTGGAAAAGAAAGGGGGTTCGTAGGTCGGCCGGGTCAAATTTCGCAATAGTTAGCTAAGTAGTTCGGTAACCGCACGCTCCTTCAGGGCAATCCCGTCCGCCGCTGCGCCAGTCCAGGAATCCGCGTCAGGAATGGCGGCGCCTCCAACCGTCGTTCGTCCAAGTAGTGATTGGCGGGAAACGGGCAGCTTCGGCGCTAGGGTCCTCTCTCGTTCGCAGGTCAATCAAGGAATTTTTCCCAGTAGGGACTTTGTTCTCCCAGTAGGGACTGTTTTCTTCCAGTAGGAATGGTGTTCTTCCAGTAGGGTCTTTGTTCCCAAGATTGGGAACACTAATACACTGAATTTAGTAACACTACTGTGTAGGATAAAGGTAGTAACAACCTAGTATCTAGGTACTTGCTTTTATTATCAAGATTAGGGTCGAGTTTAAATAAGTAAATGACCGTTATATTAATGAACAAAGGAACGCAGGTTCAGTTTAAAGCTCAGTTCGTGTCTGCCCGCTTGTCGACTCGCGAGTGAGCGCTCCCCACTCCCACGGCACGCGTGGGGCGGGACCGCAGCGCAGCGCGTTGCAAGGTCACGCGCAATAAAGTAATAAGATTTTTAAAATGCCTACCTAGGTACGTAGATGTTTATTAAATTAAGTATTAAAATTGATAACGAGAAAATACAACGTTACAGTTTTAAGTCATAAAACTTTTAGTAGGTAAACACGGCAGTAAGTGAGTATGTTCTAACAATAATGGCTTTTGTGTATCCAATTGAATTAACACTGTACTAGGAAATACGCATCTTTTTGTCTAATCAAGTACTTTTGTTTTCAAATAAGCCATTCAATCTGATTTTATTTAAAATTTGCAAAGCTTTTTTCTACCTAAAAAGTAATGTGCTGAGGTGAGGCAATGTGTTTTTCACTAAACATGGAACTTGAAGTGAGGCCGCGCTGTTTCCGAATCGTTTGATAAACATATTTACGCAGCTGGCAGTAAGTAACTTTCACAATTTTACGACTAAATAAATACAAGCCGGAGCTGGAACAGACAATAGATACCAAGCCTGTAGGTAGGTACTGTAGAGATTGCCGAACTGAAACAAAGGACTGATAGGCCGCCGTCATAAATTGTTTCAGTTTTATTAGAGCATCATCAAGATAGCCGCTGTTAAGCGGAGCGGCGGTATTCAATACCATTGAATAACATGATTTCGCGCTGCGATTGGTCGGTTGAGCTTGCACTCGCTGTGTTGTAGTTACTCGTGGCGTAAAGGGAGTTTGATCTTTCTCAAGTTACCTACACAAGGTTTATTGAATTAAAGAAGGTTACGATTTTTACAACGAACTAATTAATATTGAATAAAATACCAACTCGCTTAGAAATCGTGACAATAAAGCTCTTTCCATGGCAAACATTTGCAGAAGAAAACTCACAATCAACAATATCAAAGAAAAGTTGCCTTTACGACAACTGTATAGCGTTGTAAATGATTTGTATGTATGAGCCTATGGGTACCCACGTGTTGATTGATTGCTTATCTTTTGAGCCTCTAGGGGCGAAGATTTATGTGAGAAAATGTCTGAGCGAAGATGTGTTTCCATAAATATTTTGGCCATGTCTTGCTGAACTTTTGCGAGTTAACCAAGAGTGTACTCAATTTAGTTTTTGCATCTTTTAAACATATTTTACTCTTGCTTTTTAGGTATTTCCATTCCTATAATTGTCTCGAACCATTATGACGTGTGTGGCAGTGGCAGTTCAAAGCATTGACCTAACTTTTCTCAGTTATTACTTCAACCCATAAGGAGAAAATACCGACTGCATCTAAACAGAAAACTTATATACGGGTCTCATAAGTCTGTAAACAATAAGTACCTCATGGATTATTTAAAAAAGCTGTGTAAGCTTGCTTTCAATTCACTCTTTTAACTTCATTATGCGAGAGTGTTGAAGTTTTCCGTAGGCAATAGAGAAATAGTAACCAGTTTTATTTTATAAACGAAGGTCAAAGGTCTTGGTATTTATTCGTACTATCGCTATAAACGTACGTACCTATAAATGCCCAACGCTAATGAAATGGTTGTCCAATGATGTGTGAACCACGGTCTAGTGGGCAGAGATATTGTTTTCTGCTTGCAGAAATCAAATAAAGATTTCGATAAGTTAGTTTCTATTATGGGGGAAAGTTTTTGTGGAGATAAGCTTGGCATTTTTTCAGTGTACCTTTTAATAAACAAGCCAATTTAACCCTGAAAACCAAACACTCTTTTTTTGGTAAGTCGTATAAAAATTGTTTGTAGGTACAGTTAGCCTGATATTTCCTCAATTTTAGCAAAAAGCAAAGTACGTATCTCGTTATAATCGGTTCCATTGAAATCTCAATCACAAAGAATTCTACGATTCTGTGGGATTTAATGAACGCCATTGAAATTCATAATCCATTTTTGACGGCTAATATTTCTCCATGTTTGTAATTTGAATTTGGAAGCCCATCAATCTAAGCGTTTACAGTATGAATTAGAAGGTTGAGTGATCGGCTTTTCGAGGGAATTTTAATGTTTTTGAACACAAAATACTCAACATCGTTTTTCTAGGTGTAGCTCACACACAGTAGAAAAACGTTAAATTGTGATTTTGCAGGTTATATTAATTTGAATATATCTACTGCAAAGCGTTATATTTTTATCACATTTCCATATTTTAATTGTTCTTTTATGTTAGCAAGGCTGATATAAGGTACAAAAGGACATCAGATAATCGGATCATTGAGAAAATTTATACACTATTTCAAAAGAATAAAATCTTGTTGGTGAATCTTGTGGTGGTCCCTTTGAACAACGGATTAATAAAAACTTTCATAGGACAAGGATCACAAGAAAATGTGAACACAAATAATCCAGTTAAAGCGATACCAAAAGAGGTTTGAACAAAATATGGGGGAGCTGGGTATTATGACAGCTTCATACAGCAGTCAACCTGACTAACAAAGACTCGAAGATGTATGGTGTCCGTTCCACTTCCCGGTCTCATTTTACCAAGGCATAATGTTATAGAAATGTACAGAGGCAAATAGAAAACATTAAAGTTTGTCATCTTGTTGCTTTGGTATTTGTTTGGTTTGCTTGGTTGGGTTTCATCTCACTAAAATCTTCAGTGTCAACATTTCATCATCATCATCATCATCATCAGCCCATATTAGTCCACTGTTGGACATAGGCCTCCCCTAATGAGCGCCATAGCGCCCTGTCTTCAGCTTGCCTCATCCAGCATCTGCCTGCAGTCTTTCGCAGAACGTCATCCCACCTGGCCGGAGGGCGTCCTACACTACGTTTGCCGAGTCGTGGTCTCCACTCAAGAACACGTTTACCCCAGCGGTTGTTGGTGTCAACATTTAGTAAATGAAATATTCGGATGTACTATAGGCAGGTTCACTGGTACGAGAACCTCGGTGCTAAGTAGCACTCTTTATTCCTTCACTCTCATAATCCGATGGGACGGCAGACCGACACGACCGGGGAGAGTTCAAGAGCAGGACCAACGGCTTAACGTGCTTTCCGAGGTACGGGGGTGTAACTCCGCCAACTGACTCCGGGCTGCTTCTGTGAATTGTTCTTGTCAGAGAGACCCTGATAACAATTATTGGCCCGTCCCAGTATTTGAACCCCGAACCTCCTAATCAGCGGTTGAACAAACTGACCGCTAGACCAACGAGGCAGTCAAATTAATCCGGCGTTCTTAACAGATTGTATTGCTCAACCTCAACCTCAACAGCCTGTATTGGTCCACTTCTGGACGCAGGCCTCCCCCCTTATTGGCTTTTGTCACATGTATTGCCCATAATCCCATCGCTGGGCATGAGGGTTTGGGATCGCAGTTTATTTGGTAGAATTGTTCTGCAGGGGGCGCTGCTGCCCGCTCCCGGTGGATATCCCTTAGTTGCCTCTTACAACACCCATGGCAAGAGTTGGGTTGATGCAAATTCTAAGCAATGTATGAATGATTGGAATAGGTAAAATTTCAAACGCAATATTACCGATTCCAATACTATTTTACAAACAAAACAAAGATGCAAGATGTATTAGTGAAAATGTAAGCTATAAAATCTGGCTGTCGGACCGAATTTATCGTAAAATAGGTGTTAAAGCGCAGGTTGAGGCATGAAATTGACTGATGAACCATCCCTCACACAAATCAGGCTAAGCACTGACCCGTTCCTAATAAATAGTGACTCCATTCAAACATCAAATACAATCTCTTCAGCGACAAACGAGGATTAGCATAACAGCCAGAACCCGCCACGTGCATGATATCTGAAAATTTTCAGTCCCTCTCCCACTCATAATAACCTCGTAAATAAAAACGAGAGAAAATATCATCACCAGATAACTGGGGCACCACCATACTTATGAAAATGAGACATATAATTTTGTGCCCATTTTGCTTTGCCGCTTTTTTTGATTGTAGGGATATTTTACGCATGTTTTCTTGAGTTCAGAGTTTTGAAGCAGCGTGAACCTTAGAGTTGTCCCATCACGAAGCGACATGTTACGTAGTAAATTTCATTGGTTATAAATTTTACATTAGAACATTTTAGTCTTTGTTGTTTCTCAGTAAACAAGTTGGAAATGGTTTTGAACTCAGAGCCAACGCAGCCTGATCTTTTTTTAAAGTCATTTCCAAAGCACATATTATTATATGAGAACGAAAATGGGTACCATTATATTATACAACAATGAGTCGATTTTCGGTAAGAAGCGGGATAAATAAAGATTATTGACACTTCTCAATAGATCGTGTAAGTACTCGTACTATATTTTCATGTTCGACGACCTTTGTGGCGCAGCGGGCGAAGGTCTGCCTGCGACGCAGGAGGTTGCGGGTTGGATTCCCGCCTCGGGACAAATATTTGTATGATCTGCAGACATTTGTCTAGGGCGTTCTGTATGTTTTCTATGTATAATAAAAAATATATATCTATCTAGTACCTGCCCATAACACAAGCTCTGCTTAGCTTGGGGCTAGATACTGCTGTGTGAATTGTTCAGCATTATTGTTTTTATTTTTCGTCTTTGAAATAAATAGGTATTTAAAAAGGTACCTTAAGCTTTAACAGCAAAGATAGTCAAACAATTCAAACAAATTGATTCAACTGGTTGTAATTATAATAGCTTTAAATAGATAGATATTTTTATTATACATATTAAACATCCAGAACACCCTGAATTGAGATTCTGTAGATCTAACAAACATTTGTCCCGAGGCGGGAATCGAACCCGCAATCTCCTACGTCGCAGGCGGACCTTCGCCCGCCGCGACACGGAAGTCGTCACGGAGGTCGTCTATACTAAGATAAGTACTAATAAGCTTCACATCCTAAACTTTTACGTGCAAGATAAGACCACCGAAGTACGTCCTTGCCTGCCATCGACAAAATACTAAATTGCAGAAATGTAGCCGCATTTGAATATCAAGTGTCGGCAGAGAGACAGGATTTCATCTTCAATATGATCAGCCAATCGTCTAGCTTCACATCTGGCATGAAACAAACAGAAGCGGCTAGATATAGTTGTTCGAAAACATTTACAGTTGAATAGTTTATTGGAAACCGATAAGGGATCAGAAAATAAACTGTTTTATTCATAATGCTTGTGCCCTTGTTTTTTGAGGGTTTGAAAACGGAAAGGGATTTGTTATTATTGGTTTACGTAGATAATACTACCGCTTCAGGGCCTACGCGCTTACTCTGGACATTGTCTTAGAGTCTTACTGGCTTAGTGTCAATGTTTTTCTAATCCCTTTTTGATTTTTCACTTTTTCTACTCTTTCAAATATTTAATACATGTTTTATTTCAGTTTGGTAAAGTTGTTTTGATTAAGTATATTTATTTACGTTTTTATGTTGTGTATTGTATTATTTATATCACTTATCTAGTACCCATAACACAAGCTCTGCTTAGCTTGGGGCTAGATAATGCTGTGTGAATTGTCCAGCATTATTTATTTTTTATTTTTATGCAAAAAAATCATTCATCTTGTGTACTTTAACAAACATTAGTTCGACTTCTTACAGAAGCCTCTTTAGAAATACAAAATAACAATGTTAAGAAAAAACCCAATTTATTAATAAACTTTTATGAGCTCTTCATTTCCTGTCCTATATAATTTAATTTGTGCTCCCTCCCGGACAAATCCCTTGTATTTTGGCAGAAGACTGCCGAAGAATAACAAGAGGTTCTTAAAACGTTTCTTATCCTAAAGGATAAGAAAAGTTTTCAAGGCGCAACTGTAATCACATCTTTGCATAAATGCAAAGATGTGATTACAGTTGCGATGATGAATGGTGATTAATTTTTATGTTGTCGATAAGTAAGTACCTAAATAAAACAAATATATTGGCAACTAATAGTGTTTTTCTAGTCTTCTTCTCTATAGGTGAGCCTAAAATGGCTAAAGCTTCGTAGGTTCAGGTTCAGTTCGTAGGGTAGCTATGCAGTAGGTACTGGAACTTTTATCTGTGAAGCTTTAAGTTTGTCTCAGAAGAAAATTCAATAAATTGGAAAATTCAATAAGTTTTCATATCATCAAATTCATTCACGGTATCCTAAACTGACTCACGTCAGGATCACCGTATGTATAGGTAACCTACTAATATTATAAGGCCTTTTTTAACGGTATAAACATAAGTTCCATTTTCATGTGACATATTATTATAGTAGTATAATAAAAGACCAAGAATACCTACTCAAACTTATGTTTGAGTGTTCGGTCCATGTTTTAATCGTTCCCGACCATTCGGGTGGAACAGTTAAACGGTGTCCAAACTAGAACAGCTGTAAGTCTGAACTGTACTAGACGACGACGACCGGTGGCGACCGGCTTTTGCACAAAGTAACAGCGAAGCCGAGCTGATTGAACTGCAAAGAACAATTATTCGAGGAGCTTGATTAGTTGTCATTCAATTTGCTTTTCCTTAGTTCATCATTAGAGATTTTATAATGTCAGCAGAACAACTTTTATAAAGTAAAATCAGCGTCTTTGCTTTGGTACCTAGGTACGTAATATAAAATTACCTACTAATTTTCTTAAGGTATATACTCGTTAATTGTTTCAATTATTTTCAAGAGGGATATCAAATGAAAGGTATTGATTTGTAATTACAAAACCGTTTCTTAAATTTTTGTACGTTTCATATTTTTTTATATATTTTGAAAAAAAACTAAAAATTTACCACTACCCCAAAATCTCCAAAGTTTGCCGAGCAGTTCATCTAAAATGTACGTTGGTACCTACTATTTTTCGGTTTCATTAAATAGCGAAGTCTCATCTAATTGACTAATGTTCGAAACCCTCGGCGCGCGAGATACACTTGCACTTGATGGATCTTGTTTTTTTTATGGGTTGACGGTTGACGTACACATGAGTGCTCAGTTGGTTAGTTTCCGTTCAAAACCGTTTAGTCTATGAAGAGTAAACGGTTTTAAACGGAAAAGCATTTCAGTCCAATTTCTTTATGCAATTTATTTACAACACCGTGCGTTCGCGTCTCGATTTTCAGAAAATACAAAAGAGCTGCAGTTCTAGATGGAATGGAGTTACTAATGCAAAAAGTAGAGCTAGCCATCTGTAAATATAAAAATTACCTGACTATAAATATTAAGCATAGTTGAGATGAAGAAGAGAAGTAGAAGTACCTTATTAACAAATTTTTCACTACTTTTATTTTCACGTCAAAATTGACAAAACTAATGCAAAACAGACGGACAAGTAAACTGAAAAATACGTTTTACATTCAATCTATTTCTTTTCTTGGATTTGAACCAGCTATTACATTACCCGCTGTGTGCCACCTACAAAGCCTTCTTATAGAATGTCCGAAAAGGACGATACGCAAACGGCAAAATCCCGCGATTCAGCCTTTTGAAAACGTTAAGCCTTCCATAATGCAATAAAACAGAGCTCCGGAGATACATAGATACCTCTGGGTGGCTAGAGAAAGGATTGACCGGATTTAACTGAAGCTACCTCCATTCCTCCACAGAGTTGTTAAATCTACATGTAGAAAACTCTGTGCCGCTTTTTAACGATTTATTATTGGCAGCCGGCTGCCAATTTTCATGTTGATCTTCTCTATGTATGGAGTACTTAGAAGAAGTACGTACATACATGACATGACACCCTGTAAGCGCCTAAGCGAGTCAAGGCTCGCTATGACTCGCTATGACAAGATAACTTAAGGTCGAACCTTAAGATTTTCTTGGAAACTTCGTTAAATTTTAGCTAAAAACCTTTCTTAAGCAATGGCTTGTAATACAAAGCTCTAGTACTGCTCAACTACAAATCAATCATAGCGGTATTGATAACATAAATGTACAATAATATACATTATCGAACACAATGCCTTCACAATGGTGTATTGTACTGTGTGAGACATAATCGCTACACTTAAGTTTATTGTAACACGCCTCAACAGGCATCATTACTCGATTATTCAATATATTCCATGATTTACTTATAGAAGTTACATAAATATACACACAGACCACATACGGTCTGAGGAATGTGTACCCTTTATGCAACCGCATGAAGTTCCCGTTGTTGTTGAAGATCAAGAAGTTTGTATCACGGTCAATTTCAGAATATTCTCACTCCTATTGACCAGTCTGTAAGTTATAGCCACTATAAACTCTCTGATTAATTAACTTCTTGGTAAGTTTGTTTAGGATCAATTCGGATAAGTTTAGGTTGTAAAGTAAGAACAATGAATTTGATTAGTTTGCGAGAAGTGATATTGGAAAACAATAGCTAAAAGAAAATACGAAAAAAGTTTAATTGGAAAATAAATGAACACGGGATTCAAGTTAAAGAAAATTAATTTTGTTGAAAGTTATCTGGTGTATTTATTCAATATCGATCTATTCAGTACCGACTTTTCATACGGCGTCATAGTTCAAGCGTGAAGAGGTAAGAAAGATCCATTAATTCAAACTTTCAGATGTAAGCTATTCGTAGGTAGTAACTTAATAAACGAACCACCAAATAAAATCATCCATCGTCTACCAGCAACACTTCAAAGAATCCAAATGCGCTACTGCGTCACCTTGCGTACATTGATTCGAAAATTTGCCAAAATTAGAAACTATACCAGAGTTCGTCATATCCGCAAACCGATAAAATAAAAAACGTGACTAAAATAAGCTTGAAATTGAGATATGAAATATGGAAATACGTCGCGCATAGAGTTTTATAATTTCAAAAGAGAAAAAGGAAAATTCTAATTGAAAATAAATATAATATAATAAATTAAAATGCCTGCCTGAAATTTGTATATAACTTTATTTCACTAACTTTTGTTTACTTATTTGTATTATTGAATGTCCAAAATGACCCTTTTGTATAGGTACTGTTGAGATCAATTTATTGTTATATCAATAAATGATTATCTTTATCTGAATTCTGTTGATTTAATAATCCTTATAAAAACAGAGTATATTATTTTCAGGTTAGTACCTTCTAAGAAAATAAAATACAATAATTTCGACTCCGCTTATCTCTTGTTCCGTATGCACTTAACTTGTCAGGCTCTGCGCACATTGTCTGCGTCAAAACAAGTAGTAGACAATTTTGAGTGTCATTTTTGTAAGGCTCTAGGTATCTATGGAGACCGCGGAATATTTGATCGAAGTTTGAGATAGATAGATAGAAAATACTTTTATTGCACACATAAAAGTAAGAAAAAATTTAAAAATAAATAATTATAACCTAAATGACAGTTGGTGGTCTTATCGCTCAAGAGCGATCTCTGCCAGACAACCTGATAGGATCGTCGGATACGTACATAGGGTGAGATATGTGTGCAACTGTTATGGTACTACTTAAAAAAAAAAAATTACTATGTTGTAGGAACTTAGGTACTCAAAAATAAATAATAACATACTTCAATAAAATTACAAAAATAAATGAGAAGACCTTAATAATACTTTATTGCCTGGAAGATCGTATTTGCAAAGCAATCACAATGCTATAATGGGATAAGGAGTCAAAAATATTTAATACTGAGATATGAGCATTTTATTGCATGTGGAATGATTACTTTTTTAAAATATCTATTTTTGAAGTAGATTGCCATTTGCTCGGCGAATATCGACTTATTTTTGTTTTTTTTTTAATCTCGTTGCATTTAAACAAAATTAATGGGACAATCTGATTATTGATATAAATACCTCTATGAGAAAGTGTAGGGAATTTACACAACTAAATATGTTAATAAAACGACTGTAGTTATTTATGCGCAGCTACTACAAAAATGCAAACACCACCGTAGAGCCCAGAGCGCTGCTACGACTACCGTAGCCCTGCTACATAGCTTCTACGAAAAGCGTAGAGCCTCTACGCAGTTACACCTAAACCGAAGAATGCTTTGTTACAAAAAACTTGGAAGGCCCTTACTTTTTACTTTAAACCAATATACAGCGGTTGCAGTGATTTTAATGAAAAAGTTTAGAAAACTTCACTACAACGCCTTCTCCATTCTGTAGTCGGTTTAAAAAAAATTAAAACTTGTACGCATATGTTACCGATTATTTAGGGATAACAATCCATTTACGTTTTAATAGAAAATAACAAATCCTTATGAATATCCGTTACTTGACATTCTATTAGAGTTGTAGTAAGTTGTATACGTTCGTCGGTGGGTTTGGAATTAGTTCACAATTATTAGATTAATTCGTTCACAAACTTTGCAATTAATATTTTGTTTCTGTTCTGAATATAAGCAATGTTGCCAACGGCACTTAGGCTTTGCTACTTTAGATAAATGTGACATTAGGTTTACCTTAGTTATTGTATGTTCTGCAACTTCTCGCTTTAAATTATTTCTTAATTACCTGAAACAAGAAAAATAATTTAATTGATTGAAAAATGTACGAGATTACAAAAATAAGTTACTTTTTTTTTTTTTTTTTTTTTTATTCATGTTTATTTGTGGGACTTTGAGTCATTGCTGACTATGTCAGTCCCGTAATTTAACGAACTAACTACATGCTTAAAACTAAATTATATTTAAAATTAACCTAAATAATTTAATTGCCGCGTCACTCAGTGGAGCGGCTAAAATTATTTGGATAACACCAGTATCCGTTAGGTTAAAATTGTAGAGGTCCCTCAATTCTGATCTTATAGGCTCGCTTCGTTCACACTCCACTAGAAGATGATGCACATCTTCAAGGACGCCACATGTGTCACAATTGGGCGAGTTCGTGATTTTCATCAAATGTTTAAATTTATTAAGGGGAATGTGCCCGGAGCGTAAAAATAAGTTACTTAATGATTGAATGTTTCAACTTATTACAAGAAATTGAAGGCTAGTTTCACTAACGTTAAAACGAAATTCTGAGAAATTCTAATTACAAAATTATTTAGTAAAGTTATTTCCCAACGGCTGAGAAACCAATTAACAGTTTTAGCGACGGCTTCTAGCTTGAAGGTATTTTACAAGAAGACGATACGATAGATATCGTCTTCTTGATATAACGCCAGGAATAAACTAACCAAGAGGTTATTATTATTGACGGAGATTCTTCTTCAATATCCGAGCCAATAAAAAAATATTCTCTTTGCTTCTTATTCCTAGTCGTTGTTTAGCGCAAAATAGCAATATAGTTAAGTTAGTTAGTAGTGGTAAGTATAGTTAATAAGTTTTGTTTATATTAGACAATAAATGCTTCAAGGTAGTAAATAATATAAAGGAGAGGGGTTCAGCCGTAATCTACTTAAAGGCAGACGGGAGTTTCGAAACTTTTGTGATGTTGTTATTGCTAAATAGATCCGGCGGCGGGTACTGAACTCGTAACCATCAGCGTTTATGCGTCCTTTCAACCACTGCGCCACAGATCGTCATAGTAATACAGTCATTAGTTAGATTACCGTATAAAGTCTCGTGCCAAAACCGAGCAGTTGCAGTACAAAGGCTGTTGTGATGTTACAAGCACGTTTAGCTGAACATCAGAACATCCCCTGGTGAATAGCCGGTCATTATGCAAAACGCCGCGGTCCTGCATTTACATAAACACACAGGTTGAGCCAAACTATGTAAATAATACTGTTTGTTTTGAATAAATTTAGGCGCTTCTAAACTTTTGGCCGAAACATGCATTCACTATTGACATTGATTTGATTGATTCAGCTTCAGATTGATACAAATTCATCAACGAGACCTTCAGATGTATTTTGATAACTGTTATCGGCATGATCCATATATGCAAATTTCCTGCCTATGAGATAACAGTCTATGGATGCTTCAGAATCTTTGCGCACGACGTAACATAAATACTTTAGTCACAATTTCCATTAAAACATAGAATTTCTTTCTCAAAATAAATCCACCCAAATATCGTAAAAGTACATATCTATCGCAAGTCTCAACCAAGATTTTTAATTACACAATAGGTCTCGCTTTGCTTTTAATTTTATAAACAGCTTCTGTTAGTCTCTATCTGTGAGACTTTATCATGGTGCTAATAAATAGTTATAATGGCAAACGCGTTTTTGCGCGATATAAACACGTTTTTGTATTACAACTACGAGTAAAACAACTCCTCGTAAACACAATATGTTTTTTTTTTCAAATATTTATTGAATTGTATGTCCTGCCTGCCCTACAAAAATGAGATGATTTAAATACATTAAATATGTATCTATCTTTAGCAGCATCATTCTGAATATAGTTAGCAGTAGAATCAAGGAAATAAACAACTGTCAATAATCTGAAACCGACTTAATTGGAAGTGTACTAGTATCGATGTTTTATGTGTATTAAATTATCACTATCCCACATAGGTCGGAATTACAGAATGCCATAATGTCACTAGCCTCAAAAATAAACAACCACAAGACCAATTTTTCTCGCACCTAAAACATCCTGTGGTTGAACACTCATTGTTTTAGAGCACGCAAGATGAATAAATGAGAAATTTATTCGAGAGAGGAATGATGGGCTGTGCATAACTTTGCCCATTTATTGGTTCAGTTTTGCGGTTGGACCAATGCTGGCTAAGTTAGATTAGTTGGACTGCACGCAGGTAGCTTAAGTTGGACAAAAACAGTGGCCACCATTGAACTATGTTTTAAACTTTTAACAGATTAAGCTTTGCTTTAGTTTTATGGTAAAACGTGTCAGTCCTGTGACTTTTTATTTTCATATGTTTGAACTCGCACCCCTGCGTAAAGTCCGCAGTGCTCTTTCATCAATTCTACATTTTTTAAAGTAAATTATCATGACAATTGCCTTATCTACGTTAGATAATCACTTTACACATTATTATAAGACGTGGTAAGCAGGTACCTAGACTCTATTTAGATTTTTTATCGGTAAGAAATGACACACATGTGTGTGTCTATTCTTTGCTTCCTTCTAAAGTATATCACAACCATTTCATAATGAATGAGGTTAATCGCGACCCTATAACCGTGGAACAGGCACATAACTAAACAGCAAGAAGAGAAGCCATGACTGTCGACAGCAGGCACTCACCACACTGTAATTATTACAGCCATTTGTGTCTCACGGCTCGTTGGTTCAGCATCCCGTTATATCAATCTGATTAGTCTCCTGGCGATAGTACGTGCTTTATGTCGTATTCCTAACTCTATGGACCATTGCCATCGAGCTAGTGTAACAGGATATAGATGCTAGCACGGTGTGTAAAGTGTGGTATTTGAAATAGCGATGCTGATCGTTTTTGTTGAAAGTCGTCCATTCCTGAACCTGAGTTTCTAGACCTTACCAGAATGACTGTCTCATCTTAAGATAATCATAAGACCTTAGAAAACCTAATTAATAAGCTAAACTACAGTGTAAGAGACTCATAATGCAAAAAAGGCAGCTTTTTATTTCTCTGGGTACCTATTACTTTCCTAAACTAGTTTCTACTTTGTAACTAACACATGCATGGACCTAAGAGTAAGTAAGATACGATCCATTTGTGTCTCACGGCTGGTTGGGTCCTGCATAGCGTTACATCAATTTGATTGGTCTCCGGGCGATAGTGCCTGTTTTATGGTCTAACTCTATTCGTGTCTGTTAACATTAAGCCAGTGTAACAAGAAATGGACGCTAGCACGGTTGTGCTAGGCTGGGTTTCGAAATGCGGTCGCTATCGTATCATTCCGACCTAAAGAGGTCTACTGTACACAGCAAAAGGACCTTATCTAGGTACAATGATGCCACGCAATGCTAGGCCAGAGAATATCAAATAATACTAATACTGCAGTGGAGTCGGATATGTACTTAATAGAGATAGGAGTTCTCTTCGGTTCTGGAAAAACTTTTTGACAGCTTCAACTTACTAACTTCTGAGTGAAATAGGCACCTTGGTATTAGCAGTAGAATATAGTGTATTCTGTACTAAATTCCCATACAACTCGCTTCAATCTAACATTATAATGTTTTGCGGACATGACACACTCGTTTCTCGCTTAGTAAAGTTTTTAGTTAGGGCTTTTAGTTTAGTTGGTTTAGTTCAGAAATTCTACTTTGTTCGTGTGAGCGTAAACTAACCATAGCACTACTCACGTACAACTAACGTTTTGTCTATGTTTTGTCTATTGTTGATGTTGGGAGGTAAAGGAGCGATAGTCACTTTACCTACTCGTATAGTTAATTATCTATGGTAAGCAATGTCTCATAAAAGTAACGCGTACAGTTATGTACTACATAAAACTACCTACTTAAAACTTTCGGCTTTACATTCATATTCAAATACCGATTGGCTGTGTTCAACTAAACATCAAGAACAGGGATCCAATTACGTTATCAAATATATCTACCTAACTGATGGACCTGGTAAGATAATAATATTATCACATCAGGTCCTCCAGTTAGATGGATGTATTTGATATTATCAACGTTGGTATTTTACATTTTACGCATCGACATGACATGATTGTAAACGTTACCTTAGAAAGTTTTGCTCTAGATACCATGTTTAAAATGCCAAATCAAATCAAATCATTTATTTGCAAGAATACATATTCCTTTCAAAATGTCAGATCTTATTACTAGTATGCAATTGTATTCAGCCTGCACGCAGGCGTGCAAAATATATGTGTGAGTCATATTATATTTCGATAAGTACATTGAGCCGGCAATGTATCATCAAAACCGAAATTACAGTTGCAAAAAAGGTATCAATAGTCCGGTTACTTAATTCAACCGGACTACTGATACATCGAGTAACTCAGTAGTCCGGTTGAGTTAATTGTAACCGGACTACTGAGACTACACCAATTGTAGGTATTCAGCCTACACGCAGGCGTGCAAAATTTATGTGTGAGTCATATTAATTTAAGGTTTTATATAATTAGTAAACTAATAATTATGTAACAAATCAATCTGTGCCATGTTTAAATAGCCCGGTCAACAACGTCAAGGTAGGTTACGTCGTTGTTCACGACTTTTACCTTCGCCGCGACAGGTACCTAACAAACCATTTATGTGCAAGATATGATAACTAGATAAACAAGACTGCTGACAAGGCTGTCGAGACAAATCCAGATAAATGATTCGTCGACGCGGACTGCAATTCAATCAAAACTCCGCAGCTTCCGGTGACGCATCCTCAACTGAGAAGTACACTCAGCAGGACTTAATAATATGTTGTGGATTTTAACATACAGTAGAGCCTTTCTATTCTTCATGAGTGAAACTGAAAAACAACAACCCAGTGATATTTTGTACATTAAAAATTTTAAGATGTGCAGTACCACCAATTTTCAAGGATATGGTAAAGGAACACTATTTGTCCTGCTGTCACTGGACACGCCCTTGTTTCCATAATATATGTGATTATATATTAATTATGTTTATATTTATAGGTGTAGGTAGGTATATTTAAATCTATAGGTATGAGTAGGTATGTATTTATTTATATGTTTGTATTTATTTTTGTGATTTTATTGTAATAGATATGTTATTATTTATTTTAGAGTAGTAAATATTAATTTTTAAGTCCATATTAGATGCACAGAGACCTTAACGCATGTATATCCGACGATCTTATGCATACCAGGTCGTATGGCAGAGATAGCTCTTGAGCGATAAAACCGCCAATTGTCATCTATGCTATAATTGTTTCATTTGTAAATTGTGTCTCAGTTTTAAGTGTGCAATAAAAATATTTTCTATATATCTATCAACTTCAAGTCAGTTAAGTAGTGTGATCAAGAATCCTTTTTGTTGACTAAGCCAAGATAAATCTGCACCTTTCTAAACATATCAAAAACGAATCAATCCCTGTCCAACCGAATAAATACTTTCCTACCAAAACATTTTTCTCATTCTATGTATATCTAAATCAGTTCAATATAGCAAATAGTTCTTCAAACTGAGTGTACAAATCGAGCAAATAATATGGTTGAACGTCGCGCGTCGACTGCCATACTTGCACTTGTCGAGCGTGTCTTCGCGTCCTCAGTTAAGATACGGAAGTGGATATGACACCCTGTTTTTGTTTTACGACATTAGTTCTTAGGTACCTATATATCCTTGGTATGATGTCATTAAATCCCGGTTTATTTTATGACACAAGTTATTAGGACCGATCTATCTTACATCGTATTAGTTAGATTATGAATTATCAAACTGCATAGTCATCACCATCGTCAATCACTTCATAATAGTAAAATGAACCGTTGATTAAGTCTCAGATAATTCTTCGTAAAGTTTTAGGAGTCAGGTTTTTCTTTCGATTATGAGAACCGTTCGTCAAGTATTTTACTGCAGTTAAAAATTCCTCCAGCATGAGAGCTGTCTTATATTGTTCCCTATTGTTATTATTCTCTATGAAATCAGTTGAGTATGAGTGGGAATATAGCCCTGTTTGTTCTAAGCGTAGAATACCTTCTCAACCATTTCCTATCTCCATACGTTACGTCGGGACCATACTGATTGCTGTGCCGGTATCCGGGCATTCCTTGCGCGAGCTTATATTGTAATTCCACACATCGGAGGTATCTACTTGATCGAATACGTGGTACATTCAATGACTCAATCAAATTGAATAGATAAGGAGAACATTGTTGTCGATTAATGTTTTCCAATACGACGACACGACTGTTTGCGAAGTGGAAATATATGAATTAAAAAAAAGATTTTAATGGAAAACGCTTTATAGTGCTGAACTTAGATATTATCTAGTTTCTAGTAATCATGCTGCATCATGACGGGAAACATGCTGTCCGGCGTGAAATTGGTCTAAATCTATTTGGAGGATATTGATGAAATCTATAGCTGAATAGAACAAAAATCAGTAAATTCGTTTTAATCAGAGATCTCAATGGATAAGCTAAGATGGCAATAAACCAAATTTATGTGCGCGACGAAACTGAATAACACAGACAACGTTACTCAGCATTTTTAACCATCCCGCACCATTTTGAACTTAAAAATCCTTCAAATTAGAGTTCAAAGGACTTAAAAAAGAGAAAACGGTTAATGCTGTACTGGGAGTTTATTTGCAGACTCATCAAAGACTGGTCTATGGCCGATTTCTTTTTATTGTGCACGTTGACGCATTGCTCCAGGCCTCGGGGTACTACTTCCGAATCGGATGTCCCATTAGGAAGTTTGAACAGTTGCAGCTTTTCTCTTTTGGAAGCTTTTATTTAACTTGCCGTGTACCGTGTATATTGATGTTTAATTCCTGTGAGACGGGAAAATGTTCCGAATATTTAAAATTTTCGTGTTAGGCCTATACAAACTTCTCCCTACGGTTTAACTTACGCTTATAAGAAAAGAAAAGAAAAAAGAAAAAAATTTATTTAACAAAATCAAAAATCTTAAAAGTTAGGTACATACTACTTAACTAGACTTAACTTAGAAATATTATCAAGACTATCATGTAGCTGTACCTTAGCAGAGCTCTGTCCCTCGCACTAGGTCTCCGAAGAGCCTGTGTGGCGAGGTTACAGTGATTCGCTTCGGACTCTCTTAGCCTATGAAAGGTGACGATATAAAATTAATATATAGTAGTAGGTAAGGTACTTGCTCTACACAACAAGGAAAAAAATAAAAAATATAAGTAACAAATCAAAAAAATATGAAAATTAAAAGGAAAAAAAAAATAAGAATAACAACAAGGCTACTACTGAAGGTAGCAGGTAGCTACTACTAATAACTAATACTAATTTTTAAATGCACTTGGGGAGTAGTTGTTTGTCTGCAATCGTGAAAAAAAGTCATTCGGCTAAGTCCCACAATAACTAGCACGTGAGCGGCAGGTTGACTAAATGTAGGTTAGACGTAAGCTTCCTAACATCGCCACTACATCTCGAGTCTTCCATTATTTAGTTCGGATGAGTTTAGCACCGTTTGTTCTGAGTAAATGCACTTGTTGAGGGTAATCGTAGCCATTTTAAATCAACAAATGAATGTCGGAACATAAAGTAACTACGTTGTTGATTATGGAGTCGTTACAAGGGTTTGTTCTGTGTTTAATAGCTTTAATCGCTTTCTATGAAGGTTTTTGCTTCAAGCAAGAAATACTCTTACGAGTTTTTATACTGGGCTGAACTGCGATAACTGGAGGTTGCTGGTTCGATTTCCGTCGCTGGTCAAATTATGTTTGCAGATTTTTTGTTCTGGGTCAAATATGTTTCAACAACGCCGCACCGCCAACTTCCTGACTCCAAATTGCTACGGTGAATATCATTTGCTAGAAAATTCCTAATTACAATTTGTCCCGACCCGGGATTTGAACCCGGGACCTAATTATCTGCAATACGTATTCAACGTAGCCACTACAAGGTAGTCGAACGATACTCGATATTTGTTTTTTTATTTTTTTCAAAATCATTTTGGTACTATAACCTCCGGGATATTTGGGCAATTTCAAATCTTAATATGCCATCTGAGCGGTTAAAAAAACAAGCTATTTTGTAACAACACCCAGCCTGTTTGCGCGCTAGTTCTTAGGATTGAATTTTGATTAATTTTGATTTTATTTTTAATATTTTAAACCACAGAGATTGGGACAAGGAAGGAAATAGAAAGGAACCCACCTGTAGTCTCCAAGGTCCAGTTTGGCAGCGCTGCGAGATCACTCAAACACACACACACTTATTTTTGGTTTTGGATTGTTCCTGCACCGGTTCGAACTCCTTTTTATCTATTTATCAATTTAATTTTCACATTTCACCACGAGACAGTCTTCGCCGGTTCGGCTAATTACGCCATATTGTTTTTCATTGAGGTAGGTAGGTAAAGGGTGAGTGGGAAAGAGAGGCATGACAAAGGTGTGAAAAGGAAAGGAATAATCTCTGTGGTTTATGCTAAATAAACTAACCATTTACTTTGGCCGATACATCCCCCCGGGTTTGACAGGATAAATATCCTTCAAATACCTATTTACCTACTTCTGTAATTTTATTTATTGGTAGCAATTTACTGAATTAATACGTCTACTTGATTATGAAACAATTAATAAAAAAAATGCAATGAAAATTATTTACTTAGGTACATTTTGTTAATATTTTACTATTAATTTACTAAACTAGATCGATAATGAGTGGACTGTATGTTTTATTTTATGTTTTATTGGGTAGGCAAAGGAAAAACCTTCACCAACGGTCTTTTGTACACGCCCGATTTAGTGCGAACATCTACCACACGGACAATCCCGTCTTTCCCGCAATAAGTATGTTCTATGACGCCTAGCGGCCAATCAAGGCAAGCGCTGTTATCTGATTTTAACAAAACAACCGTGCCTACTTGGATCGGCTCTGTACGTGTTAGCCACTTACTACGAGATTGTAAAGTATTCAGGTATTCTACCTTCCAACGTTTCCAAAACGACTGTACCAATTGATCTACGACGCGTTTACGTTGGAGAAGAGTTCCCGTTACGTTCGATAAATCTTCAGAAGGAAGAGATTTTAACGGTGTCATCACCAGAAAATGCGCGGGAGTCAAGGCTAATGGCTCAGCTGGATCACTGCTCAGCACAGATAGTGGCCGTGAATTTAAAAGAGCCTCGATTTGCGTGAGAACCGTTGTCATTTCCTCTGAAGTTAGTAGTTGCTTTCCTACTACTTTTTTCAAATGATTTTTAACGCTTTTCACGTTACTTTCAGCCAATCCGTTAAAATGCGGACTGGATGGGGGAAAAAATTTAATTTCAATTCTATTTTCGCGGGCTACGTAAGCAAATTTATCTTTATATTGTTCAGAATCTAATAGCTGGTACATGTCATCTAGATAAGATTTTGCTCCAACAAAATTAGTGCCATTATCTGAGTAAAGAATAGCTACGGGTCCGCGACGTGCGATAAACCTCTTGAGACAGTTTAAAAACGACTCAGTACTTAAATCGCAGGCCAGCTCGAGATGCACCGCTTTAGTTACTAGGCAAACAAATAAACAGATATACGTTTTTATGCTGTGAACTCCTCGGCGACGTTGAGGTATGACATATATCGGTCCACCAAAATCCATCGAAGTATGGCAGAAGGGTTTAGATTCCTTTACTCTGAAACCTGGTAGTTCGCCGAAAAATGGTTCCGTGTTACGAGGATTCACTTTAAAACATATGTTACATTGTTGTACACGTTGACGCACTATACTACGAGCAGCTAATATCCAAAACCTTTGTCTTAATAAAGACATTAGCAATTGAGGACCGGCGTGTAGGTACTTACGGTGATAACAATCTATTATTAGATTAACGACATGGTCTTTGCGAGGCAGCAATATCGGGTGACGGCTATCATAATCAAGTTCCGAATGAACTAACCGGCCGCCTACTCTTATTAAACCGTCTTTTACAAAGGCATTGAGTTTGAGAAAAGCTGGAGGTAATTTATTACCAGCCTCAAAACATTTTATTTCGTCACTAAAATGAACCTTTTGCAAATCCTTTATTACGTACTCTTCAGCGATATCCAAATGAGAGATCGAAAATTTACGAGGTAATTTTTTCGCAAATCTAAGGACATAGATAATTATTCGAAGTAACTTCGGCCATGAGGAAACCTTAGAAGCAAGTTCGTAGAAGATGGGCATTATTTTAGGTTTAACAGCGGTGTTCGCTAAGACACTGACCTTTCCTTCCGGTATTTCGGTTTTCAAATTAGTTGAGTCAAACTTATGCACAGGCCATTCAGACACCGGCATTTGACAAAACTTTGGGCCATTGAACCACAACGGGTGTTCTAATAACTGCGAGGGAGTGAGGCCTCGAGATAAACAATCTGCGGGATTTTCCTTTCCACGAATATGATGAAAGTGTCGAGAATTTAATTCATTATGAATTTTAGAAATTCTATTAGCGACAAAAGTCTGCCATCGCGTGGGGCAAGAATGAATCCAGGCTAAAGCTACCGTGCTATCTGTGAACGCATAAACATTAGCTATTTGACAGCGACTGCTGTAAGAATCGATAACAACCTTCATTAATCGAGCTAGAACGACATTAGCACACAGTTCCATCCTGGCTAAGGTGATCACAGTTTTCGAAGGCGAAACTTTCGACTTGGCACAAACAATGTTTATGATTGATCGATTTTCATTCGGTAAGTACACATGCAGATACACAACGCCACCATAAGCGCGTTCTGATGCGTCCGCGAAACCTACTATCGTTACGACGCAGTTATCATTTACACCTACATGACGGGGTAATTTTACGTTTTGGAATAACGGCAATTCCGACTCAATCGTCTGCCATAAAGATACAATATTAGGGGGAGGAATTTCATCCCAACCTACGTTATCTTCCCACAAAGATTTTATTATCAATTTCGATAACAAAGTTACCGGGGCTATAAATCCCATCAAGTCCCACAATCGGGCAATGGTTGACAGGATATTCCGTTTTGTACATTCACGAGGCTCGATATCGACGCTAAAAGTGAAAACATCTTCAGAGGGCAACCAAAACAGACCAAGTATTTTTAGGTAACTGTCAGGACTAAATTCGACTGCTTCCGACACACGATGAGACGCAGGAATGTTCGACATGACTTCAGGCGAATTGCTTGAAAATTTTACGAGTTCAAAACCTCCAGCCGCAAACAACTCGATCAGCTGATTAGAAATTTTAACGCCTTGAGAAACTGATAAACAACTCGTAGCAAGATCATCCATAAACAAGTCCTTTTCCGCTAACGCAGCGGCGGCGGGAAATCGCTCGCGTTCATCCAAAGCAAGCTGTCTCACAGTACGTATAGCCAGGTATGTGCTACAGCAGAGACCGAATGCCACCCTAGACATCTCAAAAACAGTAATAGGATCAGTAATATCGAACCTATACAACAATCTTAAATATTTCGTTTGGTTTTCGTTCATTAAAACGCGCAGATACATTTGTCTAATGTCAGCGCTTATCGCTACTGGTAACAAACGAAAGCGTAATATTATTTGAAACAGATCATTTTGTAAGTTGGGCCCGGTATGTAACAAATCATTGAGCGATTTACCGGAGGATGTTTTATTACTTGCATTTAAAACTACACGCAATTTAGTTGTGCTTTTATCTTGTCGTAATACGGCATGGTGGGGAATAACGTACTGATCTTCCGAACTACCTATCTTGGACTCGGTGCCTACAGAATGCATATAATTTAGCTGTAGGTACTCTTTGAAGACCTTATCATATTCCTCTTTAATGGCGGGATTCGATAACAATTTACGCTCCAAAGATAAATACCTGATTTTAGCTGAGCTCATGGAATCACCTAAGGTGGACGGGTCCTCACTAAAGGGCAATGACACTACGTACCTACCATCTGCTTTACGTTTTGTAGTTTCGCAGTAATAATTTTCACACGCTTGCTCGTCCTTACTAAGGCAATTGGGCACATTAGGTACCTCTTCCAACTCAAAAAACTTACTCACGCAATTTTCAAACGGGTGTTCTATTGAGCAAAAGGAACGAACAGTGTTGCAAGTTGGATTGATGACTGGAGCCTTGCCGATTATTATGTAACCTAATGAGGTTTCAATCGCAACGGGTTCTCCAGGTTCGCGAGATATCGAATTCGGACCTATGATTCGTGCAAACAAGTCCGTTCCCAAAATGAGATCAATATTCGCGGGGGTGTAATATTTGTTGTCCGCAAGAGGGATATTATTCAAGTAATCCAGGCGCGCCACGTCTATTTTTGCGGTAGGTAATTCGCTAGTGATACGATTCACGACCACAGGCCGAATAGTAAACCTAACCGATTCATCAAAACGAGATCGTATTGTAAGGCAAGTAACACCTTCAATCGGATTAGTGATATCTCCTACTCCCGACACACTTTTAGATGTTGGCTCATATAACTTTATTTTTAAACGTTTGCAGCACTCGGTAGTAATTAAATCAGTTTGAGAGGCACTGTCTATTAAAGCACGTAGCACTACTATATTACCGTCTCCGTCCAAAGTATTACAAAGCGCGGTTCCGAGTAAAACGGATGACGTGAGAATCGACCCCCCGAGACTATGGGCCTGCTGCGGCGTAGCTACGCCTTCGCGAATCGCGCATAGCGATACGGCATTGTTCGTGGTCACGGGTAAATTCTGAGCTGAAATATCCGAAATGGTCGTTGCCGTTATATCACGGCCGTCATTAATTTTGGCTTTGGGGAAGTGTAACAAACTGTTATGACTTCGCATACATTCAGTACAACGGCTAGAATCGGAACAATCGGAAACCGAGTGCGATTTACTCAAGCAATTGACGCAAAGTTTGTGAGCTTTTACTAATTTAAATCGGTGATTAGCAACCATGGATAGGAATTTCGTACACAGGGGCAATTGAGTATGGTCGCTCTTCCCACAACATAAACACGTATTTTCCTGTACATTTACAAAAGTTTTGGCATTGTTATTCACTTTAGAGCCTGAACCTGCTGACTGCGATGTATTATTGTTTTTACGAGGCTGATTGCTGCTCACTGCTTTCGGAGAGTTCGATGAACTTACATTGTTATATGCGCGTTGCAAAATATGTGATTGATTACGAACGAAATTAATGAATTTCACACAGCTTGTATCGGAACTATTTCGTCGTTCGGCAGTCAATACCGCGAATGTGACATTTTTGACGAAAACCTTATTTTTTGTTTATTTGATTCTACGCGTTCAAATACGCAATCCTACATTCAAATTATAGCCTAAAGTGGCACCGATCCTTATGTTTTCGAGACATGCCATAACCGCGAACGTGATTTAGCGCCAAAAAATTCGCGAACGTGACAGCTCCTTAGTGCCGCCGTTCCACCCGCAAGTGCAACATGTGACGCTGTGATTTCTGGGTAAGTTTTTTGTTTTGACTAATGTTAATCCCATTTTTTCTTCGCAAAATATGTTGTTAAATGTGTATTAAGTTAAATTAACGTTATATGTTAGCATATTTCTGAATACACTATGAAATAAAACTATTCCAATGATAAGTTTTCGTATTCGCGGATTTGACTGACCAAGTTTTCCGCGTTGTTTGCAGGTTCGCGGTAATACCTTACTATGACGCTTGTATCGGGGTTTTAGTAAACTTAAAGCTTTATTTAGATAATATTATTAATAATGATTATTTTTTACAGCGCGATGGAAGACTTATCAGAAGATGAAAATATTCTAAAGGACATGGGGTTTAAAGTAACACAATAATAGGACAAATCGCGTTTAAAGAACATTTTCTCTTCGCTACCGTCATGCACATCAAAAAGGCTCAAATTATAAATAAATAAATAAATAAATAATGCTGGACAATTCACACAGCATTATCTAGCCCCAAGCTAAGCAGAGCTTGTGTTATGGGTACTAGATAACTGATATACTTAATACAATACACTACATAGATAGATATTTTTTTATGATACATAGAAAACACCCAGACCAACGGAACAAATTTCTGCAGGTTTAATTAGATGCTCAGTCACAGCATACAAGCCTGGAATTTTCGGATTAGCTTTCCTGTACGGATTTAAGTCTTCAGCCTCAGTTGAATTGTGCTGTCATTCAAGTCGAACAGCAGTCTGTGATTTCTCCACCTTCAGACTAACTTCTACATACCACTTCAGATGGCCCTGAAATAAATTCTCGCCGCTGGATTTTCGCCGCACTCCTCCACATGTCAACAGCCTCAGATGAATTTTGATGACACTTTAACAGAACTGCAGTCTCAGAGCACTCCGCTGTTAGTCCAACCTCTAACTTTTACTCAGGATCGCCCTAAAATAGAGCCTCAGTCAGAGCCTGCATTCTTGGATCTCTCGCCTCATCCCTCCACATGTCATCAGCCTCAGCTGAATTTTGGCGACACTCTAACAGAACTGCAGTCTCAGAGCACTCCGCTGTTAGTCCAATCTTTACTCATCACTCCAAATTGCCCAGAAATAGAGCGTCCGCCTCTTGAAGATGTAGCAAGAGTAAATAATGTACAAACTAATAATCCATCTCAGCCGGTAGTTTCTTCTTCTGCTTTTGATTTAACGGGAATATTAGAAACATGTTTATCTGAACCTCGTCGCAGTCGAAAAAGAGACATTGAGAAAGTAAAACGAATGGACGGCGAATCCTTTTTAGGATTTTGGAAAGAGGAAGATAAGTGGATACAGGATAGGTATTGAAAGAAGTAAAAGAGAGATGGGACCACGGTGTACATCAGATACATGCTTAAAAGGAGGACTTAACTGCCGGGATATTACAGAAGAAGATAGGAAGCAAAACTTTGAAAGTTTTTGGACTGAAATGGATTGGATTCCTTTTTGTTACCAACATTTCACATAGTGATATTAATTGAACTTTAACCTTATTTAAAAAAAAACCTATTATCATTATAATACTTACTCATAATTACATTACATTATTAGTTAAGTATAATAAAAAATAGTCCTGAGAAAAGATTGGTTTTAATTCTAGATCTAGAACATAACCGCAAATATGATACGATTTTACCAAAAATAGTGAGTAAAAACCGCGAACGTGATTTTTCTTGCGAATACTACCATAATACTGAGAAAAACATGTATTTGTACAATCAAAACACATTATTTTAGTTAAAAATATCTATTTTAAAAGAATTGTAAGTTCACAGAATCATGAACACGTTTTTTTCGTCTCCTGTAAATTTTGTTGAATGTCTCATTCGCGGTATTGACTGCCGAACGACGATTTGTTTCATGATATTTCTGTTCAAATGACTTTACCGTTTCGATACCTACCTTTTTGCACGCAATATGTACAAAGATAAAATCTTCAAGATTGTCTAACTCAAGCTGTTTTAACGCGGAATGCAGCGATGAGAATTTATCAATAAAATCTTCCAATTGGCTCGGATTTTTCTCATTCACAGACGGTAAGTTTAACAACTTATCAAAGTATGTAGCAGCCAGCACACGCTTATCATTGTATTTATTTACTAAAGCATTCCAAATTACTTTATAGTTATCGGCAGTAGGTAATATGCCCTTGCAAAGGTTTAAGGCATTGCCTTTGAGTCTGCCAACTAAATATTGTATTTTTTCGCCGTCAGTAAGGTCGGGGTTATTGTGAACCGCTGATTTGAACGTCTCGTAAAATATTGGCCAAGATTCGCTATCGCCTTCAAATACACATAGCTCCAAGCGCGGTAATCTTATTAGTGAAGATTTTTCGCATTTGCCTACGTAACCCTTGTCATGACTTTTATTTTCAGTCAATTGGGTCGTTAATTGATGAGCTTTATATTTTATTTTGGCGTATAGCTGTTCGAATGATATTAATGAGTTATACGAGGGTACAGGTCCATCCACCATCGTTATTTGAAAGCTATTCCTTTCCTCCATAGCGTTCGCAAAATCACTACGCAATATATCGATGGTAAAGGCATCCGCTAGGAAATTATCAATTTTAATCGGATCATCATTCAACAAAGCGATCGAATCGAATATACCTTGTATGCGACCAAACAACGCTGCTAATTTGCTTTGCAGTTTTTGCATGCATTTTTCTTTATCTGCCTTATCTGAAGACATGATTCAAAATGGCGTGGTCAATAGAAATCGTAAAAAATCTTCGTGAATCCGGCTCGAAGGACCAAATGTTTGCGCGCTAGTTCTTAGGATTGAATTTTGATTAATTTTGATTTTATTTTTAATATTTTAAACCACAGAGATTGGGACAAGGAAGGAAATAGAAAGGAACCCACCTGTAGTCTCCAAGGTCCAGTTTGGCAGCGCTGCGAGATCACTCAAACACACACACACTTATTTTTGGTTTTGGATTGTTCCTGCACCGGTTCGAACTCCTTTTTATCTATTTATCAATTTAATTTTCACATTTCACCACGAGACAGTCTTCGCCGGTTCGGCTAATTACGCCATATTGTTTTTCATTGAGGTAGGTAGGTAAAGGGTGAGTGGGAAAGAGAGGCATGACAAAGGTGTGAAAAGGAAAGGAATAATCTCTGTGGTTTATGCTAAATAAACTAACCATTTACTTTGGCCGATACACAGCCCAATACTAAATTTTTGGAAATATTTACTACCTTTATGGGGGTGAAAAGGGGGTTGAAGTATTTTTGGTGTTTTTTGTAACTCTTGAGAATAGATACTAAAAATATAAAACCTTTGAACAAATGTTTCAGGATTTTTCAAAATATTCCAGAAAATGAGGTGTATCGGGTTATTAAAGTTTGTGATTCGTAGTAGGAGTGGTCGTTGAATGAACGAACTGTTTTTGTAGACTGTTTGTTTGCCGTCGACTGCTAGACCGGTTTACAGTCCACTGATGAACCAGTTTACTCGTGAACGACATTTGCATCACCCAGTCCAAAGTCGAGCGTTGACGAAACTGTTTGTTTCTCGCTCTCTAGCCACCCGTCTATCAAGCATTCTGCTCTCTTCACACTTGCTTGGTTCGCTAATATGACTATCTCTCTTTCGCCTTGCGCCAGGCCAGACTGTATATCGGCGGCGGCGTAAGTGGTGTTTTGTAAAAGTAAACTCTATTGCAATGCAATATGCATGTCAATTATCTTCATATGGTAGGTAAGTTGCACTATGCACACAAGCGTAGGTTAGGTACCTAGGAGGGTTATTTATTTCTGATTTTCGGGCATACCTATCCAGGTAGAGACAAACCATTCTAAAAATGCAGGCCCTCTTCATAAAACGTCATAGGTACCTACTAGCTTGGCGTGCATTTTTAGAATGCTTTATCTCTACCTACCTAGGTACCTATCCCGAAGGTAGGTAGGTAGTGTAGGTTCCCTAGGTACCTACCTACTGACCTATGGGATTTTTCTTTTGACGCGTCAAAAAGCAAGAGGCACCGATACTTACATTTTAATACCTACCTACTAATGACAAGTTTAGCACCACTATTAAAGGTAGGCCTACCTATAATAAACTGGTGCTTAGGTATTCTGATAAGTGATACGATAACATAACACTATTGCTCCGTGCTATTTCACACTGGCTACTGGCATGGCGATTTGCAAGCGAGTTAACGCCCAAAGACATGGTACCTAGGTAGGTTGGTAGGTACCTAGGTAAATTCATTGTTGAAAAAAAAGTAGTGATCGCGAGTTCTACTGTTCGTAGAACTACTAGTAATATAAAAATACCCAGAACACCCGGAACAAATATTTGCATATTCGTACAAACATTTGTCCTAAGGCGGGAATTGAACCCGCAACCTGCGTCGCAGGCGGACCTTTGTCGGCTGCACCACATCGGTTGTCAAAATAGTTCATACGTCGCGTCGTCGATTGGCAAGCGTTTATGATCGTTTTGATTCTCGTCGTTGTTTACCAATCTGTGCATCAACGTTCAACGATCGAACATGTCCTGAACTGAACGGCATAAACTGGTCGAACAGTAGACTGTTTTATGAACTAGTTCATCGTGGACGGTAAACGGTCTCGTTTCGTCAACTGAAAAGAAGTCGACGACCCATTCCTAATTCGTAGTTTGACTTCGTATTGTAATATCTGTAACTTTTACTGTCACTATTGACCTGATTTTTCAAGAAAGTACTGGAAAAACAATAAATGTAGACACGTATTGCAAGAATATTCATAAAAATCTCTAGAAGGATAAGAAAGGTGTTGAAGTTTTGAATGTATAATGTATCTTCTTAACTAGTGACTCAATTTGCTTGAAACTTATAGAATACTGATAAAGAATTTCAAAACTTCTCTTAAAAGGGGCCAAAGTAGGGTGGTATTCGTACGTCGAGTTTGTACCGTATGTCACGATTTGCTTCAAACTCAATGTGAGTCATAAACAAATAAAATTACCGCGCTACCGTCGTTCGATTGATCGGGTAGTTGGGTCGTATATTCAACGCAATCCTATACTTTTTTAGGCCAAATAAATGTTTCCCTTCTAAAACATTCAAGCGATTGCTCCAACACACCCGAAGATGGGTCTCACTCAAAGCATATTGCGAGGACAATAAATATTGCCGGAACCCTTGTCAACTGGGGTCGCGGTCGATGTTCTTTTCACTGTAGTTTAATTTTCGTAGATATACAATATATCTGAACGATATTGACTAAGAAATGCGAAGAATTCGTTTGAAGATCGTTCACGGAATACTTGTTCGTCCATCAGGAATTATAGAGGAATATAGCCGTTTTCCAATTTTTTAGTTTTTCTTCGGTTTTTTTAGTTTTCCGTCCAGCGGCAAGATGGGCAGACGATATTTCTAACACCGCAAGGCGAACCTGGATGAGATTGGCGCAGGACCGTGTGGAGTGGCACAAAAGTTTGGAGGCCCCAGCAGTGGGTGAAGTCGGGTTGCGGATGATGATGATGATGATAGCGATTTGGAGATATAATATTTTTTCATAGTGGTTTCGGGTTCTATGATTCCATGATTGAATATTATTTATTATTTTATTTATTTATTTTATTTATTCAATTATTGCTTCGTAGATACTATTTAGTTAGATGTTTAGAGAAAGGTTGCTTTTTATAAAATATTACTAATACAATATTATGAATGCAATACTTTGGTACTGTACATATAAAATTACAATCAAATAATAGAAACACATTAGAAGAAGTATTTACATTTGATACAATTGAGCTAACTGCAGACTGTTGCAAACAATCAAGAGGTAGCTTAACCTAGAAATACCATATCATATCAATACCAGTCAGAAGCGTTCCCAAGACGCTGGTTGCATTACTCCGCTGTATGGTAATGCTGATGCAAAATCAGAAACTCACCAGCTCTCGGGTCACGCGTCGCTTCGACATGACAAAAACATAAAACATTTTGACACAAAAATTAATTACCGAAAAAATTGAGAAGCAAAAAATAATAAACATTTATTATTTAACCTTAAGAACTAAGTTCTTAAACTTATGAAAGTATATCTAAGTAATTTTGAGTTGGCGCCTGTAATAATTCTTATAATAATAATTCAACATAATTCTTAAACATAGTTCTTAAAGTATTTGTATTATTAGGTATATTTCCTTTGTAAAAAACTATACCACTTTTTTCGTATGTAACTTCACTCAGAAATGTTCCTATATTCAATGTATTGGTATTCCTGAGAGCCCACTTCCGATATTTCGGCAAAACAAAAATATGTTATGTAAGATCGTAAAAGTTAAGGATCTTTTAGGATAGAGCGTCGAATGAGGCTGCATTGAAGATTCGCATAACAATGTCTGAAATTTTCTTTTGGCTGAGAGTGCGTGGCTGCCTTTAGAGTATATGTGTTGCGGATTCATCGCTTGCATAAATTCGAGATATGTGAAGCAAATGCTAAAAAAACTGTACTTTAACTTACATATTTTCAGTGTAGAATTGAGCAAAAATAATGAAAACGGCTATTCGTTGGTAATAACAAAAATAACTTACTTTCGTCACCATTACAGACTTAAAATAATCTCTGCTTAAATATATATTTTAAATGAGAAGATTCAAGAATATTTTGTTGGTCAAAAAGACTGGCAGAAGCCTTTATTCACAAAGAAAATTATAATATAATTAGTATTTACAATTGAAACAATTGAGCTAACTGCAGACTGTTGCAAACAATCTACAGGTAGCTCAACTGATCCATATCAATACCAGTCGGAAGCGTCCCCAAGACGCTGGCTGCATTGCCCCGCTGTATGGCAATGCTGATGCGCTGTGCCAGATACTGACCAGCTCTCGGGTCACGCGTCGCTTCGACCAGACGCTCAGATAATTTTTTGAAAACCCGAAGAGCTTCGGTACCCCACGGACCTAGGGTCTCGACTCCAAGAGGAGCAATTGTGTAGGCTCTGTCGAGACCTGCATATTTGCGCCTCTTGAGATCTTCGGCCAAATCTGCCGCCGCGCCTGCCCTCACGGATGTCCTCGGAAGATGGGAAGGCGCAAGTGTGTCGACGCATGTAGCGTCCCACACAATGGGCCTCCCCAACTCCCATGGGACTAGTGTCATACCGTCGGGCCTTTTACCATCGTCACGTAACAGACCATTCGGTTCGAGAATAGCTGGTACGTTAGCGGTGACAAAGGCCCGCCGGATGATGTCGTTATGGCTGGCGTGGCGAGATATCCGACCGGCTGCCCTAGTACACGATAATCCGTGATGACCAAGCTGTTCGACAGCAGTACCGCACTGGCATTGATGAAGCGCGCAACACCTTGCACCCAACCGAAGACATGTTGCGATACGGAAAGTTACGGGATCCAATAAAGTACCAGTGTTATATGAAGGAAATGCTTGCAACCAATGTCCTGACTCCCATTTAGAAACGGCCAGGAGGCGGGCACGATCCGCAGAGCTGAAGCACGTTTGTAACAAACAATTCCGTGTCAACTCACACTGAGGCCCGTCCCATTGCCGTTGGGACAAAAGTGATTTTGGGGGAGCAGCATCGGGGCAAGCATTATGCCAAGCCGTTCGAGCTTCGTCTAAAAATGAAATTTTTAATGACATTCCAGCCGGGACCAAACGAGAAGGCTTTAAAATTTTGTCAACTAAAGAACTAGTGCTGTAGACAGAAGACAAGAACGCTGGCAGGGCTACACTTGAAATTTTGCGTATACCTAAGCCTCCCAATTTGACAGGCAGGGAGGCCTGCGACCATGCCTTGTCATCTAAATCAATATTCAAAACCGATGATAAAGTATTCTTTATTATGTTGTCTAAGCCTTCCAAGAGCTCGCTGTGTTTCCACAGTTGACTACATCTCAAAGAATACGTAAATTTAGGTACAAATAGACAGAACCGAATAATTGTAAAAGCCATATGACTATTAATTTTGAGCAATCTGTCCGAAGTTTTATTGAAATTTTGAATTTTCTCATCTACAAATGACTGAAAAGACTCATCAAGAATTGGTGAACCAAGGAGTCGAAGTGAACATTTATCTACAACTGCAATGTTGGGGGCTAAACTATTGAATTTTCAAATGATATTGTTTTTGTCTACACAAGAGTCCGAAATAAAAAGCTCGCATTTTGAAAAATTTAATTCCAAACCTATTTTTTGAAATTCGTCTGTGATGATTTTTAGATCATCAAAAACTGTTTTCACCTCTCCACCTAATGTTCCATCATCCAAATACCAAACATTGAGCTTGGATTGGAGACGTTGAATGATTGGTTGGATGGCAAGGCTAAATATGGCCGGACCAAGAGGGTCGCCCTGCTGACAGCCAACTGCGGACGAAATTACTTTGTTCCTGTAAATTAATTTTGACGGTGAACCATAACATTGCCAAAGGAAAGGGTAAATTTCTGGAATTTTGTCTTTAATTTCTTTTAGCAAGGCGCCCCTGTCTACGGAATTGAAGGCGTTTTTGACGTCAACCTTCAGTATTACCTCCCCATAATTTTGGTCTAAAAATGTACGAAGGGACTGCGGCCTCACAACCGCCTCGCGAACCAAACCCTAGCTGAATTGGTCGGAAATAGTCGCCTAGATAGTCGGCTTCTTGCCGACAGCAGACTTTAGCCGCAAGGCGGCGGTAGGTTGTGCCCACAGCTATGGGTCTAATTCCGCCATCCTTCTTTTGAAGGGCACAAAGATTCGCACCGTAAAGGAGTTCAGTGATCTCGCTGTTGACTCGGCCTGACAACATCAGGTTGATTAGAGATGTCAGATCTTCCAGAAGGACTTCACCTGCATGGCCAGACCCGCCAGACGGAAGATCTTTTAGATGCTGTGGAGTCACAGCATCCAGGCCACCGGCAGAGCCACTCTGGAATGATATGACAGCTTTAAGCACGTCCTGGCTGGTCGTGCCCACAGCGACATCACTCTCTTCCGGTGGATCGGGGAGTCGAATATTGGCCCCTGCGGGTGGATGCTTACTCTCAAGAGATATGAGGGTAGCATCGTCATTTGGTGCCATCGTGTCACTTGTTGGTCATAAATTCATTACCTCTAAGATGGAGTCTTTTGAATTCAGTGTATCTCAATAGTAACAAAAATAAATTGTCCGAAAGCGTAACTGAATAGTTTTTCATTTTATTTTTATGGGGCGAAAGGCGTTTGGGGTTTAAAGTAAGGTAATGGATTTTTAATATGATTTGATATAATATTGGGTCTTCCGAGATAATTGATATACGAACTACCTGTAAGTAAAGTTAGTTGCTTTGATATTTCCCCGGACTTCAACAAGGGATTTTCATTATTCACTTATGCGCTCGACCTATCCAATTAGCCAGTGATAATAAACGACCCGCCATCGATGTGGCTCTCGTTTTCTTTTTGCTTGAGCTATTTTATTGAGCTATCATAGCTATTCATTTGTTTATTATTCGTTTTGATTAACGCGTTAGATAGACCACACTTTTCTATGTAGCACTACTGGTTCATGTTTGCACCAAAACCTGCTGCTGTACTCGTATATCACATACGTCCACTGCTGCAGAACATGCCTCCCCCAAACAAGGGGGTATTGCCGTAATCACCACGTTTAGCAGGTGGTTATAAATCGGTAAGGTTTCGGTAAAACATCAGCACGCTTGGTATACGCGGTACTTAAACCGAGCGCCTATATTGCATTAATAATTTTCCATAGAAACTTTACCACCCTGTTTCACCCATCAGAGGTTAATTTTTAACCCCCGACGCAAAAAAAGAGGGGTGTTATAAGTTTCACGTGTCTGTCTGTGTATCTGTCTGTGGTATTATAGCTCCCAAACGGATGAACCGATTTTCGTTTAGTTTTTTTGTGTCATAAATCATTTTATCTCGAGTGTTCTTAGCCATGTATAATGAAAATCTGTCGAGGGTGTATTAAAATTTAAAATTTTGTTCTTGTTTAAAAATTAGATTAGCCTGTGGTTTGGTCTAGAATCTAATACAAATTTCATCTATATCGGTTAAGTAGTTACGGAGATACGTGGTTACAAAAATTCACACAAACTTTCGCATTTATAGTCCTAATTCCTATTAGTAGGATACAAGTCAATACACAACTGTAAAGACGGTAGCCGCGTCGAAATGGTATGGTATTGGATAAGGACGGGCGACAAACGGTACAGCACGGTCTCATTTGTCGTACGCATGTGAAAAAGGTCGAAGACGACATTATTTCCCTAAGTTACAATCGGTTGTGCATATATCATTATTTATCTTAAATAATTTGAAAACATTAAAAAAGAGCTAACTTCCAAGGTCCTGATTGCCAACGTAGCCAGCAAAAAAGGCTAGCATCGTGACAAAATCTGAAGTATATTAGCCACCAGGTGTCTCGATCCAAAAAAAATTACATGTATCTATGTATACCACTTAATCATATCAAACAACAATAAATAATCTTATCACTAGTCTCAAGTGACAAATTGACCATTAGTGGCTCATTTCCCCTGAGCCTTTAGATAAACTCTAAGCCACCTGTAAATTCAGCAATTATCGTCATTCACTTTCCTGCAAACTCTTTCCAATTACCCGGTGATGAATGCCCCGGACTCCGCAGTTCTCGTATTCTTTTTCATTGTGTGCTCTTCCAATATTGCCCGTTCATCTGAATTCAAACGGTTCAGTTTATGATTGTATTCATTTTTGTATGGCTTTGCGCGGTTGGCACTGATTTCTAGCTAATAGGAAATGACGACCTCATTGATCTAAGTTACAAAATTAATAAGATACCTATGCTTATTATATGTACAAAAAACCACAAAATTTGTTGGTGAATTAACCAAGTAGGTATATGCAGGTCTCGGCAGAGCCTATACATTTGTTCCCCTTGGAGTCGAGACCATCCGGGGTCCGTGGGGTACCGAGGCTCTTCGGGTTTTAAAAAAATATCTCAGCGTCTGGTCGAAGCGACGCGAGACCCGACAGCTAGTGAGTATCTGGTGCAGCGCATCAGCTTTGCCATACAGTGGGCATTCAGCTACCTGTAGATTATTAGCAACAGTGTGCAGTTAGCTCAATAGTTTCAATTATAAATAATAATTCTTATTTTTTCAATTACTTTATTGTAATTTTCATTGTCAATAAAGACTATATAAAATTAGATATTGTACCTTGCTGTATTTGGATTTGGAAATCTATAGATTTGTAATTTGCGAACTTTATTGAATTATATGAACATCACTCATTAAATACTAATTACTTAACACATCCTGATTATTTATATGCTGATTTTCACTAATTTATATTTTACCAGCTTGCATTGTAGGTAATAATAGAATTTAATAGGCCTCATGTTAAATTGAATTTGGATTATCAATGCTCCAATTCAATTTTCATTGTTCATCTACTAAACATCAACAAAACCACTGCTCTCGAGACTACGCGAGAGACCACAAAACTATTATGAAAAGGATAAATAGAGGGTCCTCTGATGTCCTTACAATGGTTTATTTAAAATAATTATATACTCAGATCTATTTTTAGGATCTTTCAAAACTATGTATAAGAATATATAAGATATATAAGAATAGGACTACCCGACGACTTCTTAACCTAATGTTGTATAGCAATTTTAGGCCACTGACCCCTCACCCTTTGAAAAAGTATCAAATTTGTTTTTTCTTACAGAAACATAACGTATGTTCTTTTAGTGACGAATGAGGTTGTTTGTAACAAACCGCCCAACGTGGAAAACATATATATTATCACTCTTTCAGCTCTTTTTAGATATAAACGTTTTTCTCTTGACCATTGTCATGTTTTTGAGGCAAAACAAATGAAAAGGAACCTACATGTACGAGGAAAAAATGGACAAAGGTTAATCAAAAACATCGAGCAACAAAACTTTTCAATTGGTGAAAATCACCGAAAGTATCCTATGATACCGTGTTTGACAGCGAGCAAAGAGCAACGAGACTTTGAACGTTTCATGCTCTCCATACAATAGCGAACGAAAAACGGTCCTTAATTGAGGGATAAATTGAAGGATCAAGTAAAAAAACATACATACAACTGAACATAGAACCTCCTCTTTATTACGAAGTTGGTTAAAAATACAATACAAAGAGAGATGAAAAAAATCCGCTTGCGTCTCTCAAACACTATTAGGCAAATCTAATTTAGCACACGTTGCTATCTAAGCAAGCAGCGTATAGTTGCGAAAAAACGCAATGTTTTTTATCCCGGTTGGTTTCCTGCGAAATAAGATTTTTCTCTTTTGATTCTGAACCGCTCATGATTTTCTCATCGAGAGCTGACTCAGTGTGTTTCTTTGGAGGATGAAATATATTGGTTTTCGTAGCGACTACGCTTTTTGATATTTTTATTTCGTGCTTGGGATTAAATTTATTTGACATTGAAAATATATAGCGCTGGACATTTTCACAAAGTTTTGATAGGTATTTAGGCTCAAGTAGCAGAGCTTGGTAGTGGATACCAGATACAAGCTCACCGATATATTTATTAAAAAACTAGCTGACCCGGTGAACTTCGTATCGCCTAACAGTCGATTCTTTAATTTTTTTTTTTAGAATTTTTCTCTCCGTAAGAACCATCCTCGTACTTCAAGGAATATTTTAAAAAAAGAATTAGCGAAATCGGTCCAACCGTTCTCGAGTTTTGCGCTTAGCAACACATTCAGCGACTCATTTTTTATTATAGATAAAATAAACATAAAACAGATGACATGATTCAATTCTCCGCCACATCCATCGTACAATCGTGCCCGTGCACATTTGACACACACTCTGTGTAGATCAGGTGCTAAAGTTAAATATTTTTTCACGTTGATCACGTGATTCGATGTGCACGCACATTAATAGTAACATAATTCAACAAGAAATATTGAGCTGGAATTTAAACGATATGCGTTTTTTATTGGTACTAGGTGTTTTTCCTAACGCCTCAGAGAGCTTAGCATGAACGACCTAGACAACATTTGTCTAAGATAGATTAGCCAAAAAGGACATGAAATGCCTACATACATTATAAGGTATCATAATGGCCTATTGCCCCTGACTAGTTTATAGCTACCGCATGGGACCGCCAATACGCGACACGAGCTCGCGAATACCCGTGTCAATGCTACTAATGCTAAATCAATAGCGAACGCAACTGCTGACTGTATGCAATTTACTGCTTTTATTTTATTATTTGTTGGGTTTCAACTATAATCTTGCACTTAGTTTTGCAGAGTAAGTCAGTCAAACCATTTCTTGCTACGAGGCGTAGCCCTCTACGGCGTAGACCTGCTACGGCGTAGACTAGTGCTATAAGCAATTTGTAGAATTTTTTATGTCATAGCGTCTTAAACTTCCAAAATCTGAAAGCAATCTCATATATTTTATAACTAGTTACTAGTTTCTGCTCGCGGCTTTATACGGGTTGTTTCTATGGAAACGTATAAAGGTAATTTTAATTCCGTGGGAACTATTACAAGGAAATCAGTCAAAAGAAACAACAGTCAAACGGGTTCACTCACTCATTTTATTCCAAGTTCATTCTTTACTCTTCTCTATTCTAACAACCACTTGTTCATTGCTGATTAATTACTTATCAATCATCAAATAGTGCTTTTTCCAGTCAAATTGCCGTTGACTAAGAAGTTAAATCATTGATAAGTAAATTAGAGAGATGTTCAGCGTACGAACAACCGGCTGATAGCTTAAGGTCATGTGTTAACTCGCGTGTTGTGGCGTTTTCGTTTTTGGTGGTAATTAAATTAAACAAAAACGTCAGCAACAAATAAAATATATTGAAATAAAGAAGGGTCGTGGGAATTTATGCCTGTCTGGTTTCACTTCGTGGTCCGGTACTATCCTGGCTATCCTGGAGGCTGCTCAGGTGGGTGGACACCGACGGTAGAAAGCTGAAGAGGCCCGTGACGTCAGCCGTCGAAGATGGTGGGTCTTAGCCGTGTTAGGCGTATGGAAATAAATGTTCCTTAGGGATTAAACCCTAGTGTTGGACCCTGTGAATAAATGTCCACAGTAAACATTTTGTTCTGATCGCTTTCCGTTGATAGTGAACACCCTGTATTGACGTGCCTATGAGGAGAAGCCGAGAAAGTAGGTACGTAGTTGGTGCAGAGGTGGTTCACTATCAGAACGGAGTTACAAGCATTATGGAAAGAACTAAACATAATGTAAGATCGGCAAAATGAAATGCATTAAGCTGACAATTATTATTTAAACGGGTCGATCATGAAGTGATAGAAAGATAGACAGATTACTAAATGCAAAGAATCCTCACAGAAAGCAGGATGTTTACAATTAATGTTTGCAGTTTAATGTGGCAAGATGATAATATTTAAACATAATAAAACACTTGATATTATTATGCGTAATAAACACATAGGTACGTTTTTATCCAATTTAAAAGCTAACGATTGCCTACCTACACAAAGCATAAACAATGTTCAACACTTACCCTATCGGGGTGCAGATCAACACTTATATTATTTATTTGAAACTTCCAAATACGTCGGAAGAGGTGACAAACTCTAGGTATGTATCACGGAAAATTTATAGGTACGAATGATTTGAACCAGCGCGTAAGAAGACACTAAGCGTACGTAGGTAGCTAGTGAACGCACTGTACACACGTCCGTCGCGGACAAAGTGAATTCGGGGCCTGCCCGCGGTCAGCGACCGCACGCGCTGCTCGAATGTTCTTCCCCGAACAAAAGAATGGCCAACGGCCAATCAGCGCGGTGATCGTGTATCGCGTCATGCAAACCGGTACAGTTGTAGTTAAAATTCGTAACGCTTTACTGTTGCTATGAAGCTAACATTGTAAAAGTAAGTTAGGTAGCTATTCAGGTAGGTAGGTATTATCGTAGGTTTAATTGTAAATTGTATATTTGTTTAATTGTATATTTATAATTATAGACCTAATAATAAATTGACACTTTTTGTATGTAATTTAAGGTAATATATTTGATATTGTTAAAATTTAATAGAACGATTATAACAGTGACAGAAAATAAATAAACATGTACGTGCAACGTTACAGTGTTTACTTCAAAACAGTTGTGATATATGACAGTCAAATTACAGCATTGCAGCAGCAAATACACTTCAGTTCGACAGCGAGTACCACTGTATCGGTTTTGCGTTGCTCTGGCTGGATTAGTGAGTGGTTTCCGATCTGGTTGTGGTGTTATTGGCAAGTTTTGACATCACACATCACATTATCTCACTTTTATTATACAGGGTGGATTTTGTTCTATCATAAATCGAGGTCTCGACTTTTCTCTAACTCTTATAATTTTGGATTTGGCCATCCACTCCCATCTCAAAAAGCGAGCCTGTATATGCGGAAGTTTGGATGTCCTCTTCTCGCAAACGAACTAAACGTTGCGAGTTGAGTTTTATATATTTAGTTCTTGACCTTAAATTGACATATTTATTTACAAAGAAAATTACAAATCAATAATAGAACAAGTATTTACTATTAAGGGTAACTGCAGACTATTGCAAACAATCTACAGGTTGCTCAACTAATCCATATCAATACTAGTCGGAAGCGTTCTCAAGACGCTGGCTGCATTGCATCGCTGTATGACAATGCTGATGCGCTGCGACAGATAATCCCCAGCTCTAAGGTCTCGCGTAGTTTTGACCAGACGCTGAGATGTTTTTTTTTTTAAATAAGCTACTTTTTATCCGAAGACTGTGCAAGTTAGGCGAATACCAAGCATTTAGAACAAGTCAAACAATTTTAAAACGAAACATTGCAATAAATGAATGGTAACAATAACACAATTGAAAAGCGTTTTTCTATCTAAATTCGAATTCTTAAAATTATATTACGCAGAAATAAAACCTCTTATCTTTGTGAAAATCTTTATAAACATCGTGCTAAGCCTTTAGCGCAGCCTATGTCGGCGCAACATTAGAAGCTTAGGAAACTAACAGCTTATTAATAAACAATGCATAAAAAGAGCAAATAGAGCTTAACAGAATCACGGGTAACTTAGTAACCTCGACGCCGACTACTCGCTACCCCAGAAAATCAAGAGGCACAAAATATTTACTACAATCCTGTGGAAATTTCACTCAAAAAAATATCTCCGCTTATCTGCAAGATGTGTAAATAAAAGTAGCAGTAGCGGTCTCGACATACGGATCTACTCTTCCAACTTAGCTCGTGGATGTCGTCAGAGCCAACTTAGGGAACCTACTAGAATAATGGCATCATTTTCCTTCTGAGTATTTTTAGGACCTCCACTGCCTTCACCATTTCATCTGCCAAGCGTGGTAATTATTTCAAAACCCTGTCGTTTGGTAAAAGTTTCCTTATTTTAAATCGCCGATGAAATTAAATATAAAAGAACTATCGTACAAAAGCAAAAGCCAGCAAAGAGTGAAAAAGAAAAATATTCCTCGGAATTCCGAATGAAAGCGGTCAAAAATTGTGCCATTATTTATAGAAAATTGGGGTAAGTTAGCAACAGAAAGTTCCCGTAACTTCTGGAGTAGAGCAGTGAGATTGCTTAGTGTTTCTCAACTAAGGTAGGTTCGTGCAAAGTGCTGTGACATTTTTGTTATTTATTTGTTTTTTTCGACACAAACAGTCCTATAAAAACTTTACTATTTGCTGTTGTGCAAAAGAGTGCCAAAAAACCCGTAGCGATATGTAAGTATCTATGCAAAGATATTCAAGTTATTTATTTACTAATTTTGCTTATATTCTTTGATATTTCAATTATTTGGAAAAATTAGTGTAAATGCCTTCTAAATAATTGGACGATAAGCAGCTGTCGTCAGTTTTGAAAATAAATTTTATCTATATGTAGTTCTCAGTCAACTAAAATTGAACAGTTAGATTATTTCAATAATTTTAATATGAAATGAGTATAAAATGAGTTCAGTGTACGTAGCAAGCGAAAGCGGCACAAAAATGTTTGCTTTGGTAAATTACATGGAAGGTAGAAGGGATGTGCAGAGCCCATCCCTTCTAACTTCCATGTAATTTACCAATCAGGTGATGGATAGGTATTTAAAGTCAAGTTTGTTGAATATGGATTACGAAGATAATGCTCCGGAACCAGGTGATCCCGCCATCCATCAAGTTAGTAGCTAATCCTTCTCAATTCCTCTCAAATGGTAGATTCGGGTTAAGTTTACTGGTTTGTGGCCCGATTGTGATTTAAGGCTGATCGAAACAAACGAGTGTTTCCACGTAACGTCTAATTTCGTAGCGAATATTATTGTCTTCTTACATTTTTTATGCGAATCATTCCCGGCGCGTACTGCTGATGTACAGTCAACGTGAAATCGAAATACTTTAGGTTGAACGAGTTATTGTTAAACCGTGAGCTCAAAGCGTGCTGTAGTGGGACGGAAACATTTAATAAATACGGTTACTTTTGATGCCGGAAAAGTATAGTGTTCGCGTTTGAAAATTTAATAATGTATAATGTTTTTCTTTGTAACGCGGGTTTTTTACAAGTCGGTAAATAAACGTAACAAATACCCGTGAATAGTGAATTATATTGAATAAAATTTTAAATATATGAATTTTAAGTAAAAAATTATGATATTGTAAATGCGAAAGTTTAGATGTATGAATGGATGTTACCTCTTCATGCCAAAACTACTAAACGGATCGTGCTGAAATTTGGATAAAGGTAGTTCTAAGCTTGGAATAAAACATAGACTACTTTTTCCCATAAATCAGTTTCCATGTGGTATAAACTACCTTTAAACTTTTCCATAGATACAACGCGAAACTATTTATTTAATAAGTCAGTTTTTACGAGACGGATATAAAACTTATATCTATCCCACGAAAATTGAATTCCACACCAAACACTTCCCACAGTCGAATTCAATATTTCCTTCAGTACAATCATCAGCAGGTAGTTTAAGTATCTATTTTGTGCAGCTTTGTGCGAGAAAAAAAAATATTTTATTTATTATTATTATCTTAGGCGTATCACTCTCAAGAGCCATATCGGGAGCAAAAGCCTTCAGTATTTTTAATGTGAAATTTTTCGTTACTCCTCGCTTTTGATCTCTTTTGTGAGTGAAACTGGAGCAATTACGATGAATATACATTTTGGCGTAAAACTTTAACGAGATAAAACTTTAACAAGTCGCTGGTGTTAGTTCGTCGGTATTGTGAATTTTACTTATATTTTGTAAGTTGTTAGCTCACTGGGAGTTAAGAAAACACCAATAGTTTTTGTTTTTGTACCTTGTAAACTTTGAATGGTTTATCTTTGTTCTCACATTCGTCATAATTTAATTATTAGGATCAGTACTGCTTTTACACTTCCCTATCTCATAATATGGCTGCTAATTTTTAATTCGATTGCTATCATTAAGTAAATTAACAAGAAACTTTATAGTATACGTTTAAAGTGACAGCAATTATGGTTGAACAGGCACCTGAGACAAACGATGAGTAGATCTTCCACTGGTCTTAAGTAACAACTTATCCAGCCGGTAATATCCACTGCCGATTGTAGGCCTCTTGTATCACAATACAAATCACAAAATAAGTTATTGTCTCAATTAAAGATGTTTTGTTATATCAAACATCAGCCCGTCGGACAAAGATTCAGATTTTGTATTTAATTGTATCGACTCTGGGGTATAAATGGACGATTATTCTAATACTCAAATTAAAACAACCTATTGCATGTGTGACTTTCAAATTAGGGCAGAAGCCATTATTCCACAAAGAAAATTACAATAAAACAATAGAAACAAATTAGAATTAGTATTTATTCAATTCAATTCAATTCAATTTATTTATTTCGGTTATTCACCATAAATGTTAGTACAACAACCTATATACTATGTTAGTTACCATAATTTATAATTGAAACAATTGAGCTAACTGCAGACTGTTGCAAACAATCTACAATCCATACACATACATCAACTGATCCATATCAATACCAGTCGGAAGCGTCCTCAAAACGCTGGCTGCATTGCCCCGCTGTATGACAATGCTGATGCGCTGTGCCAGATACTGATCAGCTCTCGGGGCACGCGTCACTTCGACCAGACGCTCAGTAGGCTCATTCTATAAACTCATTTCGAACCTCACTTAGCTGAATCCGCAGTGAGTTTCAAGTTTTGTATTCTTTAAAACTCGATCATGCTTGTAGCGCCTCAGTGACGAGCGTGGTAACGAAATGAACTAACTTGAGTGAGATTTTGACATTTTACGCTATAGAATGACGTATAGTTGGTATTCCGTAAGGGAATTCCCAACTCACCTCGATACTTGAAACTCGAACTCACTTGTCAAATAAAAAGTTACAAAGGAGCGATCGAATTTGGTTGTTATGTCTCGGTTATTCGTTTTTATTAGTTTTTCCACTGACTGACTGCGCTCAGGAACCCGACTCTTAGGCTAAGATTTCAGAGAACCGTCACGTTATTCTACTAACATTGTATTGAGATTTGCACGAGAATTGTTTTTAAAAGCTTTTGTTTAAATTGCTATGTTTGTACGGGTGGAATCTTGCAACCAATTGAGCTGAAATTTTGTATACAAGTATAGTTTGGATGACAATGCATTAAAAGCTTGTTTTTAAAAAAGGGTTTAATAAAATATTAAAACTTATTCTCGTTGCGCTAGTTGAATTTTTTTTGCATCGTAGTGAGGGCCATGAAAAGACAATGATGTCGTATTTTTATAAATACAGTTGTTCAAGCTACTCAAAACATTCAGTTCTCGTTCCTTTTAGGTTTGTTTGAATATTTAGATGTTTTCTGTTGTTAATTTTAGTGCATTATGTTATATAATAAATTAGGTCTTATTTTCTGTAACTTCTTACGAAAATGAAAAACTAGTTTAGCCTGCGAGCAAAACTACTAAAAAACACTGTTTATCGCACCGCAGGCTATAAACAAAACACACATCGTCTGCTATCGTCAGGTCAGACCAATTTGTTCGCTATTTGATTTGTGCGCGCTCTCGGAAGAATATTAATCCTAAAGAAATATGGCTACTTGGTGAACAGCCAGTCTACTCCGTACCTTTGAAATGAGGTTCTTGTCGACCTCCACTGTGTAATATCCCTCTCTGTAAGTAGAATAGAGATACCCAAACAAGTTGAAACTGCGGAGTCTTGTGTAAGTTTTTTACCAAGAACCTATAATACTCGTTAGCGATGGCGGTACTTCAAATTGTGTGGAATCAAAAGTCGAACCATGTGGTCCAACTGTCAATAAACTCAAAAAACCCGATTGATGAAAAAGATTAAGACAACACATTTTCTCAAAATTAAATTCAAACAATATGATAATCGCTGCTGTAAAAAGCAGGTCGGATTGAGGTGCTTACTTAGCTTAGTTTTCACTGTGACTCGAGTAAAGCGCAATACCTAAGTAGAAATATAAACTAAAGTTACTGATACGCTCTCACCGAAATCCGCGTGGTGAACTAATTATAACGAATCGAATTAAGTGTGATTTCTTAGCAAATAATTCAATTGGCACAGTCTGTCACACAGGAAGGTAGGTTAGGTACCTTTACACTTTTACCTTCGGACGCTTTAAAGAAAACTTACTAAACCAGCATGCGTGTTGTCTCTATAAAACTCTTTATTATGACAAGGTACTAAAGTGAATCCAACTGTACTATCACTGATAATGGCTACACCTCTGCATGCAGTTTCAGTTCACTCTAGCAACATTAATGTGCTTACCTACAGTTAAAAGTTCTATCTATTTGAATATGTACCTAATTACAGCCAATTAAACCATGAGCACAGTTAGGTACAGTCCTTTGAAACAAAATTGCAAAACAAACATTCTTCATTTAATTTCTCACACAGTTTAATCATCATCATCATCATCAGCCTATGTTAGTCCACAGCTGGACATAGGCCTCCCCTAATGAGTGCCATAGCGCCCTGTCTTCAGCTTGCCGCATCCATCATCTGCCTGCAGTCTTTCGCAGGTCATCATCCCACCTTGCAGGAGGGCGTCCTACACTACGTTTGCCGAGTCGTGGTCTCCACTCAAGAACACGTTTACTCCAGCGGTTATCGGGTCTTTGCGAGATACGGCCGGCCCTGCAAATTCATGCATTCATTGCAAATTTCAAAAAATTCTTAGAGCTATGTCGATAACTTTGGATCTCTGTCGGATGTATTCGGTACGAATCCTATCCTCCAGAGACTCCGAACATAGCTCTTTTTAAAACTCGCTGAGCGACTTTGAACTGGTGGATCAGCCCTACCGTGAGTGTCCAGGACTCAGCTCCGTAGGCCATGACGGGTAGGACGCACTGATTGAAAACTTTCGTTTTCAAGCATTGCGGTATTGATGACGAGAAGACTCGACGTAGTTTTCTGTCGTATGGGGGAGACCTATGTCCAGCTGTGGACGGGGGCTGATTTTATGATGATGTATAACGGCTACACACATATAGAACGCTAAAGTTAGACTTTCATAAATGACACGATAATTCAAATACAATAAAAGAAAGCCAGAATTTCAAACAGCTTTGCAGATGTCAGTATTATGGAAGTGAACATGGAACGAGTGCGCATATCAGTCCCCCGAGATAGCAGGGCGTTGAAAAATGGCGATCTTTGTCATTTCAATTATTGAAATACGCAGTCCTGCGCGAAATGGAGATATATTACTTTCATTTTGTCGTTTTGTTGACCTGAAGACAAAGGGTTTGGGAAAACTAGGTACATTTGGGACAAAATTACCAGTAAATAATTGGCCATGACTTTTGACACTTTTCCAGACCCGGTATAGGTTTTTTTTTAATAATAATTATCCAAAAAGCCACTTACAACGGGATATTTACCATGAATTGAGTTTTGAGCTTTCCAATATTTTGGCACAGTTGTTATGGTAAATATCTCATTGCAAATGACTTTAGTGTTAATATCCATGATAGTTTTACAAGATTTATTTTAAAATTGTTTTAGTGAAAGCTTATTTCATCAAGATATATACGGGGGTTTGATAATGTAACATATTTTGCCAAAATATGGAGTCTCAGCAATTAGTGTCACATTTCCGCGTGGTCATCATCGCTAAGTCCACTATTGTTCATGTGTTTGCTTTAAAACTCCGGTAGGTAGCATCAAGCAGTTCGCAGAAAATCACAGATGTAACGTCACTGTTTGCCTCTGTAAGGTATCGTTACTATTCGATAGCCGATCCGAAATAAAGTCTCCGCTCCACGATCGATAATCATTAACTTATGGGCTTTAACAGCCTTATTTGCAAGAATCGTAAAAGTTTAGTAAAATTACCATTTCCCGGAATAGGTCCAAACTTTTCCCTTTATAGTTTAGGGTTCAGCGTAATGAAGGTCTGAATGTGAGATCGAACGACATTTGTGAACCAAACTTGAAGGGTTCCTTAGGAATTTCTCCTTGTAATGACATGTGTTAAGTGTACTTTGGCAAGTCGAACCCCTGCGTAATGTGATTCTAGAAAGAGTATAATAATTCTCTGATGGTCGTTACGTGTGAAATTGAACTGAAGTGTTTATCCTTAGAAAAAAACAGCAATAGTAATAATAATAATGCTGGACAATTCACACAGCATTATCTAGCCCCAAGCTAAGCAGAGCTTGTGTCAGTTATCAGTTATCTAGTACCCATAGTAACAAAGTATAAATAACTGATATACTTAATACAATACACTACATAGATAGATATTTTTTATTATACATAGATAACACCCAGACCAACGGAACAAATTTCTACAGATCATACACAAATTTGTTCCGAGGGGGGAATCGAACCCACAACCTCCTACGTCGCAGAATATATTTGATGTTTTTGCTGAGCTCATATTAAACGCCGTAGAAAGGTTACAGTTACATATACCTACGTGGTTTTTTATATACTATATTATTCATCAGCGGCTACTTTTCTTCCATACAGACACTAAGTTGAGAAATTCGTCTCTAGAGTTCAGTAGAGTTCTAACTAATGGCGACTGACTTATACGGGCGAGGTGTTACTGTGTTTTTTTAGGGTTCCGTATTCTGTCTATTTTCCGCACGATTATTTGGCCCGCCTTCTAAACGTTTGATGTAAAACCATTTTGATCTAAGACTGAATAATGACAGAACCTTTGTTAAGCTCCATATTATATCAGTGCGTAGGTGTTTTTGATTGTGTATTCCGTCTTAGGATTGTAGATCAACATAATTTATGCCCGAGGCCTGTGTTCGACCTACGGATAAAAGGTTGAAAGACTGCCAAGCAATACGATACGAGTGAACGAAGAGCCTACTGAATAATACTTGTTGTTGGAATACCAGAGTCTGGATCCCGTGATTTATTTTACTTCAAATTAATAAAAAAAGAACAAGATAAACTAACAAGCCTTAATGAGGCAAGACTTTAATTTAATAGGCCAACATGTAGCTGAGCCTTAGAGAAAACAATCCTTTTACAAACAAGAATTCTAAAATTTAAATAAACAAAGAACCCCTACCTACCCACGATACTTTTGTCCTAATAGGGTTTCTCTTTCAAGGGAACTTCCTTGACAAACACATATTGACATTAAGTATTGCGGCAAACACTGAAGGCGCTGAAAGCCGTGTTAAATTTAATTAGAAGCATTCGGAGTATGAATGTACAGGGCTGAATTTGAAAAGTTTTGAAAAATATTCCATACTACTAAGGTACCTGAAATTAATGCAATTGTAACTAATTATACAGAATAACTATATAATAATTCGAACAAATGCCAGATAAACAGTACCTACCTAGTAAACCGGTGCGTCTAGATCACTAAGGCTGTGGTAGGTATCTCGTCATTATAAAAAGCTCGTAGTAGCAGGATACACTTAATTGTCGAGTAAGGATTTTTACATAAGGATAGAAATATTTTTACCTTTAAACTTCATAAAACACAAATTTCCTCAACACGTTTAATCAAACCAGTGCGCCTCTGTTTGTGAAAATTAGAAAATTTCTTACGAGTGCCAAATTAAGTTTTCGAATCTTCCATCCGAGGCGGCTTGCCGAAGTTGTTAAGTGAATAAACGCATGATTATATAATTTTACACTGGCACATATAGGCTTAAGTGTAGGTGAGATGAGTGTGAGATTATTGGATAACGGATGAAATTGGAGCCAATCGCTTTATTAGGAAATCTGATTACTTGGCATCACTGGCAGTCTCAAAATCATATCTGACTCAAAATCTTAGTCAGGACAGGGATATAATAATTTATGGGACCTGCAGTGTCGCCTACGTACCTAAGTAAAGTAAGTACATTTTGTACTTAAGAAGGTATGTGAGTGATCGCAACTAATTTCTTTAGCAATCCTTTGTTTGCTTCTGCTACAACATAACTACTAGAAGTAAGTGTTTTGATAAAAGTGATGCTGACGATTTCCAACGTATGCCAACTCGATTTTTCTTTGATGCTCTATATTTATAAAGAGACGGATCAAAATCCAAAACACTTATGATATTTCATCGTTGCAGTGAATTTCCTTCATCGAGCGTAAAAAAACTGTTTTCGAACAGGAAAAAGTAACAAGGGGGAAACTTTTGAGACATGGCTAAAAAGCGTCCTTGAATTTATTATAATGTCTCAGCTGCATCACAGCCTAACACGTAGCGACCATAAAAAGCGGGAAAGTGTAGATGTTTCGAATTTTAAACGTGTCGAAGTTTGAACAAATCTTACCTTACCCACGAGGATAGATCTTTTCAGGCTGTATGTTCAAGGTCACCTGATTTTTTTTGAGGTTACCTAGTAACTTGCGATTTCGACACCACCGATACATTTTTGACTCTCTCTTACCTCTAAGTTAGGTATAGTAGACATTAAAACTAATATTAAGCAATTACACGAGAGAATTTCCTCATAAATCAATGGAAACCATTCTTAATGTTTATTATGTGCGTTGATATCAGGATTCCAATGAGCAATGGCTCCACAGGGAAGATAATACAGGGCTTGGACCCCATACTTACTATATCAAGTTTTCATCTCTTTGAAGCGACAAAATTATACATGCAGTCATATTGAAATAGTAAGGTTTTCCACACACGTTTATTGTATTCTACTGTATTATTTTTGGTCAACCATATAATTGTGGTAGGTATAAAGGGTGTCGATTTGATGCGTGTAATATTAATTTTATTAATATTTTTTTTTATTAATTAATATTAATGTATATAAATAACTCCCTATCAAACCTTTTACGAAAATTAACCACACTGAAACTGCACATCATTCTGGAAAGGATTTAATTCCTAAAAAGCCTTTAAATGGACGAAAAGGGTCGGCCCATAAATACCCAGACAATATTACTTGTGGAGGATACAGGCTCAATTTAGAAACCAAATACTTACTTTTACTGCCTACATGTTTCAAACTTGAGGCTTAGGCAAAAGTAGTGATGTGACATTGCGACAAATCACAAAGTTTAGTCAGTACAGCATATAACGAATTGTCAACCGGGCTTGCTATGAATATTTAAGAAACAGACAGTGAATTATGAAAAAACGGCATTATTGGGCGACGGCGGCTGAAACATAGGTGCATACACAATTTTAATCTTTATTATGTATATGAGAAGAAGAAAAAAATTCCAACTGTGCACATTCGCAGACGGGAGCATAACAATTGTTATGCTCCCGTCTGCGAATGTGCACGTTAAGCCAATGACTCGGTATCTTTTACTCAATATGTGGCAATAGATGTCAAATTATGTCTCGAATACAACCACGCACGAATTTTTCTAGTTTTACTGACATGTGACAAACAGTTGACATCACAGCGGGAAAATGTGAACACTACACCGAGAAACCGTGAAATCGAGAAAAACTTAAAGTAGAACTTAAAATTAAAAGAAGACTAAACCTTTTTTCAGATTTTCTTTCTCATTCGAAAAGGTTTTTTTGACGTTAACGTACAAAAAGCAAATTTTCAGTTTCAGTGTGAAAAAACATATAATACAAAAGTCCTAAAAGTTTGCCGACTCAACAACAAAAAGATCCGCAGCATTTATTCCAGCATGTTCTTATTGCGTAGTTCCTGTACCGTAATAGCGGTCAGCTGACGGAGGTCGACTCCTGTCAGGGCCATTCCTGACAGGAAAAAATGTAACGGCCAATATCATCTCTGTGAAGCCATGGCCGAAATGAGAATTGATTCAAGAGATGCTTTTTATTGATTTTGTAAGTATATGGATGTTGAATCTAATAGCTTGGACAGTTGGAATTGACGGGTTCGGTTACTTATCCACACTTTAGCTAGTTTTAATCCTATGTAGTAAGTAACATTAACATAACACAACAACATAACAAGTACCTACCTTCCTCAACAGCCATTGGTCCAATGCTGGACGCAGGCCTCCCCCTGATAACCGTCTTACTGACTATTATCTCATGGGGGAAAGTGCTCATAATTCCCACGCTGGGCATGCGGGTTGGGGATCGCAGTTCGGTGGTAGAATTGTTCTGCAGGGGGCGCTGCTGCCCGCTCCCGGTTGATATCCATTAGTCGCCTCTTACGACACAAACGGGAAGAATTGGGGCGGTGTAAATTCTAAGCCAGCACCACACAGCTTACTTACCTACCTTAAATCTTAATAATTTGGTTGCAACTATCAAATTAACAGGATAATCAGCAATGCATATTCCAGCAAACTGTTTATTATAACGCCTTTCCGAAGTTCCACTTTTTTTTGTAGCTCTGCAATAAAAATTTAAGGTTTGTGTAATATAAGGAACTCAGAATGTTACAATTACGATATACATTTTGCATCGCTAAAAATAATAGTTTTGGTAAGTTCCTGGAAAAACCTAAAAAAAGTATCTTATATAAAACTAACATCGCTGAACTGGCCAACCTTCCAATAGGTGAATGAGAACAGAAATAACTAAGTTTAAAAAGTATTCCGAAAATATTTATAATTTGTTTCGTTGACTCTACAAGTCTATATTATCTATTGTATATTAAAGGCACCAAATGTAGCAGAATAAATGCCTATTCTACCTACATTAAAATATTCCATAACTTACTTAACCTTGAGGTTAGGAGGAACTCACCTAACTGTACACCTAACCTATCGAAATTACCATGCAAATTCCATTACGTATTTTGGAAAATTATTTCCAGTTCTCAATCAGCTCTGACGAAAACATAGAATGATAAGATAACAATTTTTAATAATGCTTGCTTTTATTAATAATTTCTTATATGTAACGATGCTTTGGATCCTTGTTTCTGCTAGGAAGTTTTGTTACCTGCAAACCTCTGCCTATTTAAAATGTTAAAAACTAGCTCCTGTGTGCCGGAACTAAATTCGCTACCTCTCTATTGAAACAAATACAAACAAGATTCGAAACTTGATTTTTGATAGCTTTTTATTGGCTGTTTGTGCTGAAGCTTATATTCAAAATAATATTGCATTTTGAAATCCTGATTGCTCGAAATCAGGCTTGCCGGCATATTTGTTCGTAATTTAAAAATGTTAGAGAAATTTCTGGTAATGTGAACATGTGAACCGTACGATCAAATGTTAGGTATACCTATTGGATTAATTGCTTTCATGATTAGGTCTTCTTTCTGTCTGTCTTGTATTTTCTGAAACCGTCGGACAATATTGTCCATACCTATTGTATCGTGGTTGGACTACACAACATTCCTTCGGTTTTCCAACGAAATGTACAAAGCCCCAAAAAATAACGGCGTAACTCGAGTCCCTAACAACAGAGCTGTAAATGTGCATGCACATAATAATGATTTATTACGAAGTGCTGATTATGATTCCCGTCACGTCGGTCACGGTCTCAGGGACCCGCATTTTCTGCGGGTTTTCTATTTTCTGCTAATGGAATTCACGACTATAATAGTTAAATTTATAAAAACTTTTTATGTTTATTTGTACCTACCAATGTCATTGATTTTTTTAACATGGTCGTCGAAACGTTACTGAACTATTAATAAACACGTTATTTTAGGGTAATTAAAAACTATTATCAAAATCAGTTCGAAACATTGAGAGATTTCTGCACCAATTATAAAAACCAAATATAAAATACCATGACTCCATTACAAATAAAATTATTTTAAAATATTAGAAGTAAAAATTAAAAAATCTGAAAGAATCTCGCTTCCATTAGTGCAGGATTACAAAAAACATTAATTTTATCAATTCGTCGAATGTGTTCCGTTCAAAGCCTTTCGGGCCACATGTCCATCCAATAAGTTAAGCCTTTTCAGGTTGCATCCAATTGTCGCGTGGGCGGGTGACACTATCCCAAATGACATACTGTCATCGCGTATAGCCCATGACGCACAGCTGAGAGACGACAGCTGGTTTAAAACTAACATTAGAAATAGTTGTGCAAAGAGCTGTATTAAATGGATTATCATCAACCAACACCTTATTCTGTTCTAGGGGACAAAATAAGATGACGGATGATCTAAGGGGATGGTTGTGTCTAAATCCTATTAAACTTAATGCTGTCGTTTAGACCTAAACTGGCGGCAGAGAGACCCCTGTAACCACCGGAGAGCAGCGTAGCATAAAATGTAGAGCGGACGGAGTATAGCCAGGTAGTGGCTAAGCAACAATGAACAAACACATAAGAAAGCACAAGTAGGAGTAGAGCTTACGATATAGATACAAACTATAACACAAGCTCTCAAAATTTAACTTTTAAAATCAAGAACAAGTTTTTTTTTACCAAAAAGAGAGCTGTCTTGTTTAAAGAGAAATAAACTAATAATCATGGTATTAATGCACTTGGCTTGGACGTTGGCCCGGAGCAGGGAAGGTCTTCCAGTACATATCGCCAAAGCATCATTATCGAATAGAGCAGTTTTTGTCTTAGTTTCAATACTAACCCAGCTTTTCATCCCCACCCTGTAACTAGGCATTGCCACTAGTAAATATTTGATTTAAGCTCCAACCGAACGTTTTACGCGTCGGTATTTTTCAATGGCCTCACATGGAATACGTAACTGGGGGCTGCACGGGGGCAGTCTTTCCGAATGCATTTGTATCCCAACCGAATCTTCGCGGTGTTCCGGCTTAGTGGGCAAGTACCTTAATACATACGTCGACGGTTTAGTGAGCAGCTTTAAGCAGTTTTTTACCAACGTGGTTCGTCTGGTGATTGCATTTGCAGAGCCGATACTAATAATAATAACTCGGGTGAAGTTGTCTCATTATTTATTACTTGGATAGAGATTTTTTGGTGATTTTACCGAGAAAAAAGCTTATACAACACAATACCAACTACGAAAAAATACCAAAAATAGAGTTTTGGAGCTACGAGGAAACACAGTAAATAAATAGCATACCTAGTACACTATACTACCAGTAGCGTTTGAAAGTAAATCAATATAATAATCGGTTCTAGAATCCTTGATATTTTTTCTATAAAAAGTGAAACAAAACCAAAGAAATATTGGTAGAAAATATTTTACGACATTGGTTTCATCGATGACTTTAGTTTTTAGTAATTACCTCGCTGTTATCTCGTTGTTTTTTGTTATTGTTACGTATCTTTTTTATGTTTCATTCATACATGTTTTTGTTGACATCATCTTGAATTCTGGAACGTAGTACAAAAAGGTAGATCATTTATCATCTCTTCGTAATTAGTTAAAAATAGTTATCCTACCACGCCAATAAACTTCTTTGAGATGGTCGTAGCCGCGTCGCGCCACCCCATGTGTAAGAGACGAAATAATATCAAGCTTATATATTTTATAATTAATTAGAACCATTTGTAACTATAATTTCTAGCTGCGCACACGAGTATAGCCGCTTGCGACTTACAATTATTTCGCTAACTGCCTTATTTTCCGCTTCCGTTTCCAGTGATGAAAATTAGCGAGTTGCTTTTGTTTCTTTGTCTTCAATTTCAGTCTGTAGTGTTCTCTATGTTATTCCGTGTACTCGTATGTATAAGTCCTTACATTTAACTATTATTTGTTTCTAATAAAGTTTCTAATTCGTTTGTAGGAAGACTTTTGTGGAAAAATTTATTAAAGCTACGAATATACTGTGAAACCTTTTTTTACCGTTGTGTAAATACAGATCCAATACAAACTCGTTAGTTTAGGTTTAGTAGATGAAGCATTTTCTTATTATATTGGCAGAAGCCTTTATTCACAAAAAAATACAATAAAACAATAATAATAAATTGAAACATTTTAAACAGAAAGAACCCATGACCCTGTGAACAGACCTGTGACAGAAAGAACCCATGACCCTAATCCCTCATGACTCTGTGCGTGCGTTTTGGCCTTATTCAATCCGCAATTTGGAGATACGAAAAATAAATAAACTACTTATTTGATATTCAAATTGCCGGTTTAGGTTGATACGTGATACAAATAAAACTACCTAATCTGTAATGTAATTTTTATTGTTCTTTTACCTACTTTGTACCTACTTATCTTTTCATTAATGCTAAACAGCTGTAATTACAACTTACACTTAGACCGAACAATAACTTCTCCATTCACATTTTATAAACTGTTTTACACTGAACTAATTAAGTATTCTCATGTAAGTGACTGTGTCTTTGTTAAGAATAAATATCTTTAAACCTAAACCTATAAAACAAAACAATACCATTAAACCACAGCTGGTCTATTAAAAACGCCCGTTTACGCCTACTATTAGAACCCTACATATCGTATGAAATACGATTTACTTTAATTTTATACAGCGTCAACCGCTTTATTGTTTATTTCACCCTGTTTTACCCACATTTTCTTACATTACGACTCCGTTGAAACTTCCAGCGTGAGTAAATAAAATGTGGAAATGTAAATATGTGTGACTTAAACTTACCTGAAGCCATTTTATCCTCGTTATGTTCTCCTCTGTGACAGTTAGAGCCCGTCTCTCCCCCAACTTGTACGATTCATCATAGTACATGTACTCGGTGAAGGTTAGTCCACTGGTGGTGTACTGTTGGGTGAAATATATCGATATGGTCCCATTCACTATATTGTCGTGTTCAATTATCCACTTGCACTTTATGGGGACAGGGAAGGCGTTGGGAAAATTGGGGGTCTGGATGACCCCGACGGGGCCGCGGAGGCGACCCCCGCAGGGCTGGGGACCCTGGTGCTCCCGGTTTTCGGAGCACACGTAATCGATGGCTATGGTGATGAGTGTGATGCTGAGTAGCCGATGCATCGTTAACCTGAAACAAAAAATAAGTATTGTTTATCTACAAGTTATGCCATGTTGCTATATAATGAGTTAATTCGATAACCATATTACAAAAACGGTAAGTCGTTTAATTTTTGTTGTCCATTAGATACAGGGAAATCAGGTTGTTATAAAAAAAATATGTTTAATTGTCCCAATATTCTGGCTTAGAATTTACACCACCCCAATTCTTCCCGGGGGTGTCGTAAGAGGCGACTAAGGGATATCAACCGGGATCGGACAGCAGCGCCCTCTGCAGAACAATTCGACCACCGAACTGCGATCAATTCGACCCGCATGCCCAGCATGGGGATTATGGGCATTACTCCCATGAGATAAAAGTCAATAAGGCGCTTATCAGGGGCCCTGCGTCCAGCAGTGGACCAATATAGGCTGTTGAAGTGAGGTCACATAATTTGCCCTTTTTTTCCAGAAAAGTCTAGTCACGCTACTCTACCAGTAATTTGTCAAAAAAACACGCATTATGTTTATTATTTTGTAAACTGCATGATCCGTCACAGCTCCCACTTCCTATAGGTACTAGCTGACCAAGAAATTCCAACCTTCCAATCCAATATTCTGCATTTTGATATCCTCTCCGCAAATATCGAAGTATTTTCGCAAGTAATGTCCCTATTTATTACGTAATCAGATATAGATGGGGTGGGTGGTGTTCAATAAAGTATGGCTAATGTGATGCTGCGACGCTAGTGGTGGGATAGTTGCGTATCGTCTCTGTATTATGTTTTTGTTGTGACTGTCCTGTGGGCATTGTTTTGTGGCATGTGACTTATTTTATCACATCAGGTCCCTTTGAAAAGGCCTGCAGATAGGTTTTGTGCTTTGGGCAAAAAAAGCTTTTTATACTTAACTGCCAGGTTCCATACGCCTGTAAAAGTAGATTAAATTTTTTTAAGTGTCAACATCCAAACCGGATAGGTATCTGAATTCAAAACTAGCTACTTAACTCTAGTTAAAATTGTGTAAACAGTGTGTCCAAAGTTGCCATTATGATGAGAGCAATAAAAAGCAAGAGCTCAAAAAACTTCCAAAATTTGTATTTTAGAAACATTGGTATATTGCAGAGCATTGTCCCATCTCTCTGTGACTAATTTGTCAGACCACCTCTGTAATTGATGGGCCACATTTGTCCGTAAAAAGTATCACTAACAGGGACTGTTTTTTGTGCCAGCTCTCTTTATACTTATGGCTTTCAATTTACTCCGTATATATTTTTTATCAAGCTTAAAATTAACCATAGTTTGAATTACATCAAACATATTTGAAAATAAAAATAATTAACGAATTTGAAAAATATCACCTATCACTTCAGTACCTTGAATTATTCGTTGACCGTGATCAACCTGTCAATAAACGGTTTTTTGTTTGAAAAGGAGGTGGATGTAGTTATATTGATAACTCGTGAGCATTGTTCCTTATTTATTACTATTATTCGTATAAGCTTGTCCTCAGATATATTGCTGAACCTAAGCCTTATTTATGATAAGATCGTTTGATATTATTGCGGGTCTCCAATAAGTGCCTATGGTAACTAGATCTTATAACATTAACACTATACTATACTATCGCACCGGCTACGTAGCGGCAAACAAACTCTAAGCTCATGAAACACAGTGAATTTTAGATTTGATTTGAATAACATACGGTCAGTTAGGCAACGACGGTTAGTGGATACAATTCAACATCAGCTGGTCGCCTATTTGCTTGTTCCGTCTCCTAATATTCTAGATTTGCTTAGTTTGGAATTATAATCAAGCCTGTGAGGAATATCCAGCTTTATTCACTAGATTACCACTAAAACAAGATCTGTCAAGTGCGAGTGAAGCTAGTGCGCACGAAAAGAGCATACGATGATGATGAGACAAAAACCGTACCAGGCATTTATACATGAGACGTCACTCAAATTTTCCTGTGAAATAGCCTCTATTATATCAGTAGGTACAAATTTAATTTTCAAAATCAACATAGTTAAAGTAAAGTAAAAGTAAAGTAAAAAATTTCTTTATTGACATAATAATAGTTTTACAGACAGTTAAGAGTTCATAGGCTCCTGAACTAGTTAAAAACTGTGTCTCAGGAGCCAGTGGCTTCTCCAGCTTATAATTATCAGTTAATTATGTCTCACAAAAATAAGTGGTAACTAACATTAATTTTACGGAGCAAACAATTAAAGAAGGGAAAAAAACATGCAAAAATAGCGATTTTGAGCTAGTAAATACTTCCAAAACTTAAATTATAATGTAGGTAGGGTATGTTTTACAATGTGTGAAACAAAACAAAATGTAATAACATGCAAAATTACACTATTTACTAATTAACTCTATGTTTATATGTAACTAGCTGCTGCCCGCGGCTTCGCCTGCGTAGTTCCCGTTCCCGTGGTAATTCCGGGATAAAACATAGCCTATGTCCGTCTCCTGGTTCTAAGCTGCCTCCCCACCAATTTTCAGCCAAATCGGATCAGCCGTTCTTGAGTTATAAATAGAGTAACGAACACGACTTTCTTTTATATATATAGATAATAATATATATTATATAAATAATGTACCTATGTTATGTAATGTTAAGCTAATTATGAGGAAATAGTGTGTAATATTAGAGAATTGTTTTTTACATAGTTATGATAGTGATGAACAACCTTAACTACTGTCTATCATCTGTTCAACTTCATCATACTCAAGTTCATTTAGCCATTTTTTAATTGTTTGTTTTATGTCTCTATTCTTAATTTCTTCACTTTATGGATCTTATCAAGTTTGGTATAGAGATATGGAGCTACAACGTTATAGTGTCTTTGCGCAAATTTACTTTTAACAGCTGGAATTGGACAGCGATCAATTCTTTTGTTGGATGCAGGTAGTTGCGGAACCGTTTTTTTATGGTATCGACGGACGAACTCATAAACAAACATTTTTCTGATACTTATGACACCGGAAATCTGGTAAACCTCTGTGGTAGGATGTCGAAAGGGTAGGTAGAGAAGAACTTTGAGAATTGAACGTTTAAAAAAGTAAAAGTTCAGGCTGCGTGGTCAATGTTCAGGGGCCATGCCAGGTGGATCTAATAGCAGTAGTGGCAATAGATGCAGGCTCTCATCAACATCACAGTAACACATCCCGTTACAAACCTCTTAACTTTTCGCACATGAACCTTTTGTAGGTAGGTCCTCAACAATTTTAAGACATGTTTATTCGGAGTCCCTCTTCAGCGAAAACTTTCGTTTGTTTCATTCGACAAAGAGATTCAATTTACTCCGGTACGTTAAATTATAACGCCATTTTGTATTGTGATTCGCAATACAAAGCTTAGCTAGAATGAGTTGGAAAGAGTGACCGACTTTCAAAAAATGCGGGTATCAATTTGTATTTCGTTTGTGCTTTTGTACTTTCCGCTTTATACAAAGCTTTGAATGAAGGCGATCGTGCCAGTAAGCAAATGTGATTTTATAAAATAGGGTGTTTTATTGTTTATTCAATAAACGATAAAAGGTAATAATAATAATGATGGAACAACAATTCGGCTGTCGTAAGAACAGATCTACCACATTGGCTTGCTTTGATCTTGTCAAAGAAGTCACGGAAAGTGTTGATATTAGAATTTCTGTTTCTGCGTTAATACTAGACCTAAGTATAGTTTATTGACCATTCAATGCTTCTAAAAAAATTAGAAAATTATGGAATAAGAGGTGCAGCTCGCGGCGGGCTCTGCAGTTATCTGCAAGACGGGAGTCAATGCACCGATATCAGAAGACTGGTATCTGATACAAACAACCGTAAAATTTTTGATAATAAACAGTTTCAATCTAATTTTAGATTAAATAATCGTGGTTTTCCTCAGAGTAGCATCCTGGGAGCTTTGTAATTTCTACTTTAATATTAATTTTAGCAGACAAGACATTTTTAATAAATCTTAATCATTCTTATTACGTAAGTAGGTAAGTTTATTAATATCCACACACCAGTCCAAAACTGCTGGTAGTAGATATTGCATTGATACGACTGATACAATAACAACTTTGTAATATTTGACATGTTTTCTGTAAATAAATGATTATATTCTATTTTAAATGAAAAAATCACTTTGTGACTCTATCAAAACAATCATCAAGCATTTGACACGTTTTAAAATCTGTCGAAACACCGCTAAAGTACCACATGAATACCAAAACTGGAGCATGTTTCTTGAATATGCGATGAAGTTTCTGATTTCAGCTGAATTTTCTGTCATCAGCAGCCACGGTCGGCGGTTTCAAAATTAATTGGACATTCAGAGCCTAAATCAACATCGTACCTTCTCTAATTATTAATAGATAGATAGATAGATAGAAAATTCTTTATTGCACACTTATCGATAGAAACATAATAACAAAACAGCCTAAAATCTAAGTGACAAGTGATTAATTATCGCTCTATTCATGTCAACTATATTTTATCTAAGGGATTGTCTCAATGGGGTGGAAAAAGGTGTGACGCTTTTTGTAGATGTTACTGTGATTTCATATGGATACTCTTTATGTCTGGGTCTAAATTTTTAGTAGGGATAGAAGGAGGCATTTGGTGCCAGCTGTACTTTTGGGTTTATAAAATTAAGAACAATAAAATTTTATAATAATAACATTTTTGTAGGGCTGTTGGAATCCCTAATTCTATAAATTATATTATCCTACATTTAGGTACTTTCATAATTTAACAATCAGCAGTGAATAATATGACAAGACCGTCAGGGGTGGCCAGATAAGGCAGAGGCCTATGCTCAGCAGTGGATACCGGCTGGTTAGATAGATAGATAGTCTGGCTTCGGGTTATGAAACAGATAGTAAAAATTCTAAAGACTAAGATTTTTCTTTAATTCGAGGTCAATTTCTATGTCATAAGAGCGTTTCGCCTTCATTTTTCCATCTACAAACTTCGGGAGGCCTATACCCAGCAGTGGGTAAAATCTGGCTGTGGATGATGATGATGATGAAGTAATTGTATAATAATTAATTTTTCTGTAGACTTATTATAAAACGTAATTAAACACATTTTGTTGTCTTGTACGTACATTGAAGAATGAACTACGAATATTGGAAATTCCTTCAGATGCAGTGACTCGTGTTATTATGGTCAAACTTCACTTAAGGTAAGTTTGTTTAACCTTCAATCAAATTGCATCTACATACACTACTAATATCACACTAATATTTTACATGCAAAAGTTTGCATGGCTGTTTGTAACAGCTTCACGCTAAAACTGGAGAGATGAAGCTGAAAATTTGCCTGCATTTTTTTTAGGCCTGGAATAATGTATAGGCTAATATTTATCCAGGACAAACTCGTGAAGAGCCGGGGACAGAAGCTAGTGGTTGATTATTAAAGTCTCGTATTCACTCAAATTATGTGCATAAAAGATTCTCTTCTAGAGAATTACCATAACTCAAAGAACACGGCCACATGTACTTTGCGACAGCAGGGTCTCCACTCACAGGTAAATATTTTCATTAAAACGGGAACTAGAATAAAAACACACAAGTAATAAAATGAGAACAATCACATTATAACGCCCGAAAGCTTATCTATAACTAGCAGGAAAACCTCACATGGAACATTATCTCACGCGTGTCATGAATGCTGACGTCGCATAAACAATTTTCATCATCATGAATTTCATTATATGCCACATCACACCGTGTAGGTATATGTTATGTGACATAATAATGAGAGTCACATCTAATACCCGAATTTCAGAACTCGGATCAGTATAATTTTTACCAATTAGCTACCTTTACAAACGGCCTTCTAACGACGAGTAAACCTTGTGAAATAATCACATGAATAAAATTTATGTTATTTGTTTTTATACCTTGTTTTACTTATATGTAAATTTTCATTTGTTTCAATGATCTTACATATCAAAGCTTTTCGAGACAACGTGCTTTGCAAAATTATCAAACAAAATGAGTAGCTTTCTTAGGAATAATCCGCCAGAATAGATTCACACACACAGAAATGTCGCAGCAGATCGAAGAAATCTCAAAGGGCCTGGCCGTTCCGCACTGTCGGCTGTAACAGCACTTTGTACAAATAATTTTTACATTTATTTTCTTTGAGCCGTGTTTTGATAGAGCGGCGACTTTTACAGTGATGTTTAAAATAACGAAATAATGTTGGAAATTTTCACACTGCCCTAAAGTAAGCAGAGTTTGTGTAATGGGTCCTATATTGCTGACTTGTGGTCAAACTACCCCTCATGAGATATGGCGCTTTTCAGGGGAAAGCCTGCGTCCAGCAGTGGACCAATATAGGAGGCTGTTTAGCTGAGTAGGTTGAGGTGGTCAAACTAAGGACGTGTATAGACTTTTAAACTGGATAAATTATTATTGCCCCGGAAACCTACTTGTTACTTTTCCTACTATTCCTGTAGCTTTAACTGAAAGCCAATGGCAAAAAGTTATAACGGATGGTGTTTTGACTTTTAGCCATTGGTTTTATAGGCTATGCAAAATTTTAAACCAACACACGGTGGGAGACAAACCAAAAATATTGGCTTTCAATTATTTTAATACTAGATTCTGCTCGCAGCTTCGCACGCGTTGTTACGATATAAAATGTAGCCTTTACCTACTGTTAAGTCAGGTCTAGAAATACATTTATGCAAAATTTCAATCTGATCCGTTCTGTAGTTTTGGCGTGGAGAGGTAACAGACATCTAAACATCTAAACTTTCACATTTTTATAATTATTGTGATACTTTGATAACTGATATCTGTCAATGTGCTGGGCTTAATTTCTTAATTTTCATCATCATCATCATCATCATCATCATCATGATGATGATGATTTCTGGACTTTTAAGCACTTCGCTCAAAAATGTTGATAAGTAGAGTAATAACTTTTTTAATTAGAAACGTAATTTAGAAGCTTTTAAATGATGTCGGGGGTTAAAAACAAAATCAAGATCAACATTAATTATTATGTTTCAAGTTATTTTGTAAGACCATTTATTAAGTTAGTTACAAATATTTTAGGCAACGTGAACGAAATGAATATATTGAATGCGTTGAAAAATACGTTTTAATACCAGATGTGAAGAGTGCCTACTATACCATCACTCATAAAAATACAATTCATTTGTGAATTGTAATGTAGAGAGGACTAAAAAGCCTATCTCAATGCCTGTGCTGTCTGTCGGTCCATTTTTCTATTTGCCTACCTAAATATTTACTTCGCTGCGTTCAAGTGAACTTTGCAAACGGGTTCACTTGGTGGATGTGCGACTTTTTACACTAAAACAGAAAACAATAAAGGAAAACACCTAGACAAAGTGGGTACATAACATACACAGAGCATCGCTACGCTTATATTTTTGTATAATCTCTGGTTAAGGGTAGCATAAAGGTATATGTATAATACGTAAAGTACCTACATAATGTCGGCTCTAAATACTTCATGCAGTCTGCATGCACCAAAGTGAATGAGCGCGATGTTATGTGAATTTAGCGCACTGCTAAATTCACTTATTAGTGTACATCCATTGTTTCTAATGAAGAAATAATTTACTAAATCTACCTCTCTCATGTATGCACCATAGAAATGAAAAAGTGCGTCTATCTAACAATACATTATTTACATAACTTTTTACATTTGGCCTTTCGACCAACACGAGCCCCTCTCAAATAAAAACGCTTCAAAGTCTTAGTTAGGTAAGAATGAATAAAAGAAACCCATTCAAAATACTTGTTATTGTGATTGACCAAGAATATTTTAAATGCCTTTTACGAGATATTTTCTTCGATCCGAATAAACTGTTTCATTTGTCGTTTCACGCGACGTCTCTTTTCATGAAAACAAAATGCTATAGGTTTTATTTGTGTCAATTAATGAAAGTGCTGGTTCGGCTCCTAGAGGAAGGCAAACATTTGGAAACCGAACGTTAATTAATCAGGAAGAGTCGGGTTGAGTGGAATCGGGTAGGGCAGTCAGTATGGGTCTTATACGAAGGTACACATTTAGTATGTACGTTCATATAACTGGACACAATGGATCATCATTTTATGCACTAATTTTAGTAAGGAAAAGTTGCCTCTATATTGAGACCGCCCTGAGGTTATGTATGACACTGAAAGATGCGACACAATTTTTGAGTTAGGTGTGCGCTATCCAGTTCACCACCACTTCTATATTATAATATTGGTTCAACAAATCGTTAGTCAAATACAAGCCTATTCCTACCATTCATCAAATCTTCAATTAGCTCATTCCTTAATTTACCTACACGCATAATTTGTTTCATAACGTTATACCCGCGTAACACGTGCGTGCAAATCGTTAAGGCCTTAATTTGGATGTGGATGCGAAATTAGGCAGTCCCAATATATTAAATACTGGAATTAAGCCCTTGTCTACTAGAAATCTCATTTATATACCTCATTTATAGACGACATCTGTGGAGCGGCGGGCAAAGGCCCGCCTGTGACGTAGGAGGTTGCGGGCTCGGTTCCCGCCTCGGGGCAAATGTTTGCACGGTTGGTAGACATTTATTCCGTGTGTTCTGAATGTTTCATATGTACAATAAAAAATGTCTGTGTATGTAGTGTATTTTAAGTAGGCATATCATAAAGTATCTAGTACCCATAACACAAGCTCTTCTTAATTTGCGGCTAGATAGTGTGAATTGTCCAGCATTATTTATTTTTAATTTTTCTATAGGAAAAACTCTTTATTCACAAAGAAAACTACAATCAAATCATAGAAATAAATTTAAACTAGTATTTACAATTGAAACAATTGAGCTAACTGCAGACTGTTGCAAACAATCTACAGGTAGCTGAACTGATCCATAAGTATAGGTAATTTTGATTGCAAAACAAACCTTGGCTAATTTGCACTCTTGACTTTGTATTTTATCAACGGTAACATAAATAATGTTATGATGCTGCATAATTTGTTTCTGATTGTTTAGTCTATTTATGAATTCAATGTTTAAATACCCAACAATACGCTTCAATTTGCTTCCCCAAACTTTCGGGACTCGAACCCCAAGATTGTACAATTAATCATACACAGCCAGAAAATTTTGCGTCTACATTGTCCCATTCATTATGCTATCATTGGCATAAAATATGACAAAAATTGCTTTTGGAATACAAACGAGATGTCTGAAGACAAATTGTTCGGAAACTTTGCAGACGGAAAGTTTGTTGTTACTAGATTTGATATTTACAAGACAAACCTATTAGGTACTCATATAAATGTTGAAGATCTAATTCTGGGAGACTAGGATGCATATTGACAGGTTTAAGAGCGCTACCAGTACCTATACCTATGTATAGTTTAAAAATCTTATTAGGGAAGATTAGTTGGTATAGTAAGATTTTTAAGAACACGGTACTTAGCAGTAACGAAAAATAAATAGTTAAGTTTTCCCGATAGATTAACATCTATCAAACTGTCCATCAAAAGCAAATTGCTTGCATAATTTACACGTGTCTTGCCCGTAGCTACAAATTCACCTTAGCTTTAATGTATGCAAAGTAGAGAGTGAAAATTCGATCCAGCTGTATGGGATCCCTCAGGAGCATCCCTTGCTCAAGTAATGGATCACTTGGATCCCCCGTGGACGAGATGGGAACGGACGCGATAGGGTTAGCTGTTGATCTTTGCGACAACATACCTACTGGTACTTACCTATTACATGAATTGTTATTTTGTAAAAGTGTGGAAAAGGTGCTAAGGTTAGAGGCGAAAAACACCGCAAGATTCCTTTGTGAATAAATAATCTCTGGGAATGCTTATCTGGCCGAAAATTTGTCGTCTCGCAAGTCGAGAATTTTTTCTCGTAAAATTGCGACTTGAATAATTTGCCTCTTTAATTAGGTGCTTTCTTAGCCTTATGGTAGTTTGTTTGGCAGCCATGGAATAACGGCAGTTTATCCCATTATGTCTTGAAAAAAATATAACAAAGTGTGACCAAGCCTGTGCTGACCGGGCAAGACTGGCTAATTGCTAGTGCCGACTGATACTTGCACTTCTACATTTTAATTGTAAAACCGGACATGTTTTTGAGGTTCAGTATATTATTGTGTGTGATGTAATGTGTCATTCATGCACATATTTTGATTTCGAACAAGGAATCCAATACCTACGTTCCCTAATGTTCCTTATTCTTAACTTGTAATAACTTAAATTTACAATATAGATAAATACTTCAAAAGGAATTGTTTTTGTTATCCTGCGATTTTAGCAAAAGCCTTTGAATAAACAATGATCATAACCACCGCAGCCTACAAAGGTGCTCAAAGAAAAATCCAGAACAAAAACAAGCAAGGGATTACAAATCGAGGCAGTAGCATAATCCTGGATCATCCTGGACGAGGGCTACTTAGATCATAATAAAAATGGATAGGCCCCGGGCAAAGCTGTGGTTACGCAACGTCGGTTGGTGCCAGAACTTAGCGAGTTGGCAATACTGGTGTTTTGCAAACAAGTGAACAGAGATGCGTTAGTTTTGTAAATCTTCGATAATTCGCCCTGTTCCACTCTGATCCACTTTGCTAATCCACTTTTTTCCACTCTAATCTAGACATAACATCCTATAATCAAGCTGCTAGATCAAACCATCAGCAAAATAACGATGTATTCACCAACTCCAAGAACTCCAAGAAATAGGTTTCTGAATAATAATAATAAATAATAAAATGTGTGGACAATCCACACAGCACCATCTAGCCCCAAAGTAAGCTACTCAAAGCTTGTGTTATGGGTACTAGATAACTGATATATTTATTACATTATATACATAGATAGATATTTTTTTATTATATACCTATAGAAAAACACCCAGACTAACGGAACAAATTTCTGCAGATCGTACACAAATGTATTCTTCTCTCGCCCGCTGCGCCACTGAGGTTGTCTGTCTGAAGATTGGAGTCTATCGAAATAAGTATGATTTTGTCGTGGCAATAACTTTTTGAAGAAGATTTTTTTTTACTGCCACTAACACCAAACAATATTAACTAGGTAGGTATTTTAATACTTGTGTACTTATGTATTTTAATTAGACTATAGCAGGTAGGTACACCATTTAGGGAGGACATAACAATATTAGTGTTAGTTTAAAATAAGTTAAAAATTTATGACCATTGTGAATTGATAAAAAAATCAATGTGTTCCAATCTCTGTCTTTATTCTCTCTTTCAAAAGCTTGACCACAAAACAACAAATTGTTCAGGTACATTATTCCCTTCCCACCGGAAATCCTGCTCACGGCTACTCTCCTCAGGGGAAAGTTTCAATAAAAGTTCCAACATACCGTCCGCTTGATTTAACTCATTCAAAGATAGCCTTTGTCCACCGCACCGCGGGCACACGGGACCCACAGGAATGCTCTTCTGGACACAAAGCGAACATTCCTGGATCACTAATAGTAGTGCAGGACTCTGGCTCAGCTTAGGATCGTATTTGCGTGCGCTATTATATCGGGCCCGTTATCTTTGACTAGTGCTCGGATATGGGTATGTATTGCATAAGAGTTTCGAAGTATTTGTTGGACCATTATCCGATAGAACCTTACTGTAACTGATCGATGAGGTACTCCTAGGCGTCTCAGTATTGCGTTTAGTCAGTCTAAGATTTCTAGAGTAGGTTGAACGCTTTTAGCACAACTATAACAGGTATTTGGATCATCATTGTGGAATGATAATGATGACATGCATGACAATGACTGTGAATACAGTGCATGGTATCGTACAGATGTGTAAGCATGCTAGGAACAATTCGTTACTCAAGGTCCTGAGCTTTACACATCCAAAAAGATTCTGCGTCTTTAACTAAGTCGTCGATCCTACCTATAGAAGATCTGTACGAAGATCGATGTTATATGCTCTATTAGGGTAGGTTTGTTAGAGGCAAAAAATGCCATAAGGTAACTACAAGTTCTGTAGTTTTGGTATCCTTTGTAAGTAGAATGCACGGAATTGCAAGACAATAGTAAATGCCAAGTAACGTTAAAACTTCAATTATTTTAAGAATTGTTGCTGGCGTTATTTTCAATTCAGAATTTTGGTTCTGCAAAGTTCTGCGCGCGGATATTGATACTTTGGCATAGAAGTAGGTTAGAATTGTGAACCGCTTTTGTTGGAAAATAGGGTATAAATTCAATCGAAAAAGTAAAAAATAAGAATGTCTATGAAATGTTCGGATATTTCCTTATTTCTCAACTCATTTCCGTCTCGCCAAATTAAAATTATTATTTAGATGCTCATTTATTTGTTTCTTGGAAAATCGAGTTACCTACCATTTCGATTGAAATGAAAACATAGAATTACCAATACTTACTGTTAATTAAGCCATTAAATATCAGCTTTGTTCGTCAAAAAAACCTCCTCTAATTTTTGTAATCTACTGGCAGATGCTACATAAGACAAGCCGAAAACAGGGCACTATGACGCTCATTAGGGGAGGCCTATGTACAGCTGTGGACTATTATAGGTTGATTATGATTATTATTTTTTAACTTTCTTTGGAACCTTTGATGGGCAGAGCATAGAACCTTCCTGTGTGAATTGGATTTAAATGTATTAAGTAAGTGCCAATTTCTGTTTTGAATTTAAAACTGATGAATTACATCACTTTATATCTTCTCTTATATTCTTAGTAAAAAGTTAGAAACCAAACACAACCGTATACGGTTGTGTTTGGTTTTTAACTTCAACTTCAACTGAAGTTGAAACCAGACTCAGGTAAGTAAATCTAAAATTAATTAGACTGACCCCCGACCGCTGGTCAGCCTCGCTGTGGTCGATGCAGCCCGTCCCTGCAAGATAGTGTACACTCACGAGCGATGCAGAGATTACAGCTATTCATTGTGAAACCACTACCGTAAAGCTAAACACTGTGATAGCCGAGCGCGAACGACGTGCTTGAGCGAGTATTGCTCGCTGCATTTGGTGTTTAACGATTTGAATGTAACATTTACATGCTAAAAGTTCTTTTTGCATTGCACCGCACCTAAAGTAAGTTATATAAAATGTTCTAGCTCGTTTATCGGCCAAGTGTAATTGATAGGGAGATTCGTCAAATATTTTAAAACTTCAATATTTTGAGATGGAGTAAAAAGTATAACTATCTGAAACATTAAAATCTTAGTTCATGTAGGTAATAACAGCCTGAGAGCAGTTTGAATGCAGCTTTACGAAATAAATTTGATTATTTCACACACCATTTTTTCCATCGCATCTACGAAATGAATAAATATTAACACTTCCAGAAAAAAGTTATCGACCCAACAGCCAACATTAATCATTTTCAGAAATCATCATTCCCATAATTCTAACATCAAAATCTAGTTATAATGAATTCCGAATCCAATTTCCTGCTTTTCATTGGTTTTCCACTAATTACAAACACATTGTGCTGAAGTATTACTTACTTGAAACAATGGTTAGTTCCACAAAGCGTTCAATTTATCCTGTCATCCATAATTTCTTAACTAAAGTGGTTGAATTACTAATGGGATTAAATTAAGTACCTATCGGAGTTACAATCAGTTCGTTTAAATTGATCTATTACAGTTATTGACTGTGGATACGAAAGAATAAGACTTATGCTCAAATTACAAATCATTTTGGTACTACGTTTGTATAGGAAATTCATCCGTCGCCGGACCCTTAAGTTAAGCTGAAAGAAGTATTAGATTTTTTCAGGGTTTTACGTTAAGTAAAAGTTATATCGGATTTACAATAATTTGATGTTTTCATGGAGGAAATTCAAAATCCTGCGAGATAAATAGAAATCGCTCCTAATAATGATTAAATCAAACCACCTCGAAATCAATTTTAAGGAAAAATTAAAATCGGCTGACCATTGGCGAAGACAAACATACAACATAATAATAATGCAGTCGAATTAAAAACAACCTTTTGATGTAGTCGATCAAAAAGTAAGCGATAAATACCCGATATAACTATTTGAATATGAGGAATAGATTCATAAAAACTATTTATTACGCCACCGGTCGCATAACTTAGAACCTTTTATCAGAAAAAATGCGCTGAAGTGGGCAACCCACCCGGAAGCTCGTTGTGGCACTTCCAGCGGACTGGCTCGTCATCCCGCACTTAACCGCATACGTAAATTTACGTATAGGTACGGTGTGATCTAACGGCGACGACTGTGGTGTACAAAATTATCAAATAGGTACCTTAAAGTCGGTCGTTATCGTAAACACAATTTTATGTTGCCCAGGCCTATAATAATATCAGTTTCTGAAGTTTATTTGAGAATTATAAACGATGCTGAAGTTCCACGTAACTTATCTACAATACCATTGTTGAACGTAGTTACTTCAAGTTAAGAAGACCTAGACCATCACATTTCACAAAAAGATAAAGGTTAATTAAAGGGATGGCATCCTTTTAACTAGTAGAAAGGTAGAAACATTTTTTGTGCCGTTTGCGACTATTTTCTTTTATTTCCAATGCTTTATATAAAGCATGCTTTGCTTTGTGTAAAGTTGAACCCAGGTATAAAAATATCTGGGGATACTTTGCGGAAATAAATTGCTAAAAAATCATAGCATGATGCGATTCAGCAAAATGCAGTAGATTCGAGTGAATCAAATTTATACGAGGCGGTGGTGCACGGCCAATGCATTTTGTTGGATCTCATCGGAGTACGAATTGGAAAATCTCTTCTAGGCATTCTTTTTTTTAAGCAATATAACCTACGTGTCATTAAAAATAATGTTAATAACGTTCCACCTTCACGTTATATCTGTGTAAGGTAACAATGGTACACGTTTTGTAAAAGTGTTACCTTGCCACTGTTAACAACACTTTTTGTGCGCGCTTCGAATATCATACAAACGTATTACGTTAAAACCAGATTAGATGTGAACAAACCGACTTTGAAGTGACGATGTGGAGAAGACTTTTATGTTCGTTTCATGGAGAAGTTTGAACAGTTTTATTGAATTATCGATCGGTACCAAACTGGGAGTAAGGGGACAGTGTTCAGTGTTCACAGATCCTTTTAAGAAATTAATGACGTTGTAATTCAAAATTTAGAGCATGCTTAGTTGCCAGATATTTCGATCTAAGTGAATGTCAATAACAGTTCGATTATGCTCAATTTTGAACTGAAAGTAGATAAGCTTAAATGGCCGGTAACATCTACCTAAGATAAGATTAGGTACGCAGAGCAATTCAGAAAAAGTGGCACAAAACAGCCATAATTACGCGTTCCCGTCGCTGGAACGGTTATATCACGCGTAATGCTGTACCATATTACCACAGGCTAACCGTATCAGCTAGATCATGATGAACAAGCAAATTTTTCGTTAATAAAATATTACCTGTAAAAATATTGCCAGTCACTTGGGATGATATTTTAAGGATTCTCACGATACCACATATATCCAAATCTGTTTAGGAATATAAAATTACGTTTTTATGAAACACTAAAAACATTTCATTCCTCTTTTGGACAGTCGTCAGACTTAAGGATATCTGCAATATTCCGCATTCTAACAGTGTGGCGCGAAATATATTAGACGCGTGTGGCTGACCGCAGCGCAGTGTGACTGTCCATCAACTTCTTGCTATAAATCAATCTTAGCTTTTGCATACCACACGTTTTGTTTTATGAAATAATGCCTCGTGTCTTAGATAAACCAAACTCGTTCGAGCCGGAGGAATTGAAATAACTATGATTTCGGACAAGTTAGCGGCCTCGGCGCATTCGGCTCGGAGAGGTCAAGCTTTGTCTAATTCACTGAAATGCTGCGATTCACCGATCAAACCGATCCGATGCACTGCGACCTTACATTCTGTTAAATATTTAATGTCGGGAAAAGATACGCAAACATTTCGTTGTATAAACAGCGAATACCCGAGTGCGTGTGGAAAAATCGGCAACTCCCATTTGAAAGCTTTGTGCATAGCAAAGCAGAAAGTGATTGGGGCCGTAGGTTTTGGCTGACTCGATTGATTGGCATTTGAATATTTATTAAGGGCCTGATCAAATATTTGCAATTTTTTTTCGGGACTTTGCTGGGTCTACAGGGACTAGGGTTTAACTTTAACACGGAGATTAGTCTGAGTAAATGACGAAAAATAGATAGATACACACATTTACATAAGGCTAGAGCTTATTTGGTTTTCTAAGTTCAAGCTTAATTTCTATGTTCTACATACACCTGTGCCCAAGCCGTGGGCAAGAACACAAGGTAAATAAGAAAATATATTACCTAACAATATTTCTTGATAATTTTATTATGCACAAATTATCTACTAGAGGTTAAGCCTCTCAATAAAACTAAAACTCACTACTACTACTAACTAAATACAGCTAAATAGTAAAGTTAGCGGAAAATAATTCATTAATTCCTAAACTATTTAAGCCTTGCTAACCCACTTAAATCCTGACAGGATTCAACAAATAAATCAGAGGTACCAAGTCACTGGATACAGTCTTATCCCGTCAAAATGGTTGTTGTAATTAAGCACGGTGGTTGCGAAGCGACGCAAGTTCTACGTTTTGTGTGTAATACACACAGGTGGTCAGATATTGCATTTTTAATGCATTATGTTACTAAAAAGTTCATTATTCACCTGGTCCCCATCATAGCTCTGGCTAGTTTGGAGTTAGACACACGCAGTGTGAATAGATTATCAGCGTTTTTCTCTAGCTTTTGAAATAGTCAAGTTATCTTGCAGTAAATGTATTAATGAAATTGTTTTCATTTGTATGTATTAAATAATGTTATAAACCAAAGTTATCGACATAGCTCAAAAAATTAGCAAGCTGAAGTGGCAGTGGACCGGCCATATCTGTTCTTGAGTGGAGACCACGACTCGGCAAACGCAGTGTAGGGCGCCCTCCGGCCTGGTGGGATGACGATCTGCGAAAGACTGCAGGCAGATGCTGGATGCGGCAAGCTGAAGACAGGGCGCTATGGCGCTCATTAGGGGAGGCCTATGTCCAGCAGTAGACTAATATATAGGCTGATGATGATGACGAAATAATGTGCTACAAGCAAGACTGACATATACTTAGCAGGTTTTTTATCAGCTTATAATACCATCTGTTGCGGACCGCATCATCTTTCCGGTTATGCTCCGGTTGACAGTGACTTATAGTACCTAGCTCCGCGTGTCCATTTAAAAAGAAATTTATTGTCTTTGCTTTTATACGAATAGATTTTTCCTTCTTCTCTCCACCATCTTTGGAGCGTACACGATTTGTAAAATAATTTTATTTTTCACCATTAAACGTATTAAAGTTTACAGAATCTTTCAATTGAGGACCAATCCTGACCAGGCCTAAATATTTGGACCTACGAGCCGGATTGCTGCAAGCTGAACCAGAAGCGAATCCTGAAGACCACGCTTGCGGGATTGCCGCGTCGTCATTACTCGAGAACGAGCGACACCACAAGCGGACAGTCAGGAAGTCCATTCCCATCCATTTCTCCCAATCCCCTAGGATTTGTGCTGATAGTGTGCTAAAACTGTGTTGTCTTTCCAGTTGCCGAAGCTGGTGTATTTGTGTCGGGTGTTGCTGCCACGTGTGAGTACCTAGCTATACGTTTCAATCAATCCACAACCATGTCTGAGGATAATCCCAAAATTACAGTGACTAAACCTTCGCCATCACATTCACCAACAAGAACAGATAATTGCCTACATGATTTAAAAGTTAAACGAAGTCACCTAAAAGGAAGGTTAACACAGTTCAAAAAGTATGTAGAATCATTTCAAGGGGCTACTTTAACTAAAATTCAGACTGAAGAATTCAAATTGCGATTGAAAACGGCTAGCGAACTCTTTGAAAAGTTCAATAATGTTAGCAGCGACATAGAAATTAATTCAAAACAGGATGACATTGCCACTCACATCCAGTATATTGAAGAAGTAGAATCATCATATTTTAATTCAATGGCTTTGGCCACATGTTTAATTGATAGTTGTGAGACTGGTAGTAAAACAGAACATTGCACAGCCATGGAAAGTTCAGCACAAGCGCTAGTAAAATTGCCAGTGATTAGTTTACCTTCTTTCAAGGGAGGTTTTGATGAGTGGTTGGAGTTTAGGAATTCATACCTAACCATGATACACAACCGAAAGGATCTTGATGCCATTCATAAGTTTCATTACCTCAGGGCCTCACTCAGTGGTAGTGCATTGCAAGTTATAGGTGCTTTAGAGTTTACTGCATCCAATTACCAACACGCATGGGAGCTTTTAGAGAACAGGTTCCACAATCATAGGTTACTGGTGCACAATCATATAAAGTCACTGTTTAATATCGGTAGCATAAAACAAGAATCATCGGCACAAATTAGAAAACTGATTGACACTGTCCTTAGAAACTTGAGAGCCTTAAAAACTTTAAATGAGCCAACGGATTCCTGGGATACCTTGATAATCTTTCTCGTGGTGTCAAAACTTGACTCTTCCACAGAACGCGAATGGGAGAGTTTCAAGGGTTCCCTGGATTTAAAAGCTAACGGTTTGAAGCTAGAACAACTGCTTGCATTTCTCAGAAATCGGGCAGATATGTTAGAAATGATAAATGCGAATCACTCAAAATCACAAACAAAATCTAGCGGTCAAAATGATAACAAAAGTGCACAGCAAATTCAAAGTTTTGCTTCAACCGATAATAACTCATCAAAGATTTCTCAGAAAGGCAAGCAGATTGTTAAAGATGCTAATTTTAATTGTCCACAATGCAATGGTAAACACAAACTATATACTTGCTTTAAATTTTTAAATTTATCAGTAGGGGAAAGGATTGATTTTGTAAACAAAAACAAATTGTGTCAGAATTGTTTACGCTCTGGTCATGTTATTGATAAATGTTTGTTCGGCCCATGTCTGCAATGTAAGGAAAAACATAATAGTTTGCTTCATTTAGACGAGCATAGCAGGAGAAGTAGCAATGCGAATGTGTGTTTGGCTGTGCCTACATGCGCTACAACTTCAGCAGCAGCTGCATCAGCTGACTGTGTCGCGACTGCAACAGACAATATGGAAGGTTCAAGTTTATCACATATTTTGCTTAGCACCGCAGTGGTCGAGGTAGCAGATCAGAATAATACATTTCACTCTGCCCGGGCGCTCTTAGATAGCGGTTCTCAGCACAGCTTCATTACGGAGAAGTTAGCTAAACGAATAAATGCGACATATATACAGTCCACAGTACGAATCTCAGGTGTAGGACGTAGTCTCACCCAAACGAATAAAAAATGCGATATATTAATGCGCTCTAAAACAAGTGATTACAATACGCGGTTAGCTTGTTTAGTGTTACCACTGATAACCCCTCGCTTGCCGTCGTCAAGCATATGCGAATATACACGATATATACAAATACCTGAAAACGTAACTCTCGCTGATCCTGATTTTGCAGTGCCCGCCGAAATCGATATACTTATAGGGGCTGATCTATTTTGGGATTTGTTAGGAGAAGACAGGATACGATTACCCCACAGGGGACCATTTTTACAAAGTTCTAAATTGGGTTGGTTGATCTCTGGACCAATCAACACAAAGAACTTGAACCACCAACGTGACATTCACTGCAACTTTACTGAAGCTATAGACGGACAGCTTCGGAAATTCTGGGTAATCGAAAATATACCTCCTATTGATATGGTGGACAAGGTCCTTGCTCCAAGTGAACGAAAGTGCGAGGAACTGTTCATCAATACGACAATACGCGAAAAGGACGGTAGGTTTTCGGTTCGCATTCCGCTAAACGAGTCGGCTGATGCACTTGGTGATTCATTAGAAATAGCTAAAAAACGAATGCTTTATTTAGAAAAGAAATTTGAGCGTCTTCCTCTTTATAGACATATGTATTGCGATTTTATGCATGAATATGCAACCTTAGGTCACATGACACGTGTATATACATACGAAAATCCTCACTTCTTTTTACCACACCACGGTGTATATCGCGAAAGTAGTACAACTACAAAACTACGTGTAGTATTCGATGGTAGTTCAAAGACGACCTCACAGAAATCACTGAATGATATTCAGTTACCCGGCCCAGCACTACAAAATGACATATTCGCCATATTACTGCGTTTTCGGCAGTATAGGTTTGTTGCATGCGCGGACGTGGAAAAACTGTTTAGGCAGGTTCTCATTCAACCCGATCAAAGGTCATTGCAAATGTTAGTGTGGAGATCACAGCCGACTGATGAGCTTGGTATATTCAAATTGAATACAGTAACCTATGGGACTTCATCGGCGCCCTATCTCAGCATGCGATGCATACGACAGTTAGCTTTTGAGTGTGATGATGATGTCATAGCTCGTGTGATCAAAGAGGACATATTTGTAGACGATTTACTGACAGGGCATGATAATTACGACACGCTTCTCGATATATGCGAAAAAACATCAAATGTCTTGAAGTCGGGGTGTTTTCCTTTGCGAAAGTGGACATTTAATTTCGATTCTAAACAAGTGTCAAAAGAACTTTGCATTGATAACCTCGCGCAAAACAAAACACTCGGACTTGGTTGGTTTAATGATAAAGATGAGCTACATTTCACGTCAAAGATCAACATAGATGACCCATCAAAGCTAACTAAACGGAAAATGCTGTCTATAATATCACAAATATACGATCCGTTAGGTATTCTTGCGCCTGCAGTAAAAAAATAAACAAAGAAATTGTGGCTTTGCAAAATCGATTGGGATACCCAGGTGTCAAATGATATCGCATTGACCTGGAGTACCTTTACAAAAACATTATCTTGTTTACACGAATTTCGTGTACCCCGTCAGATTAGAGGTCAATTTGATGATTATGTAGAATTGCATATATTTTCAGACGCAAGTGAGCTTGCATATGGGGCGTGTGCGTACGCACGTACCTATAATGCAGAGTCAGAAATAACTGTTCGATTGATTTGTGCAAAGAGTAAAGTATCTCCTATAAAAACCCTAAGTATTCATCGTCTTGAATTATCTGCCGCTTTAGTAGGCGCTAAGCTTTATAGGAAAATAGTAGACTCATTGAGACTAAATTTCACCAAAATTTATTTTTGGACTGACTCCACTATTGTTATGGGGTGGATTAAAATGTCACCACATGTATTAAAGACATTTGTGCAGAACCGTGTTACAGAAATAAACGAGTTGACCGGGGATTCAGTGTGGTTACATGTAAAAGGCAAGTACAACCCTGCGGACATGTTATCGCGAGGGTTAAATCTTGATTCATTAATTTCTTCTACTCTTTGGTGGTCAGGTCCCGATTTTCTCAAAAAGCATAATTTTATTGATACTTGCGAAAATTTTATAAATAATCCGGAACAGAGTTGCTTACCCGACTTACGAAAGGAAAAAATTGTTAGTCATGTTAGTCATATTGTGGAAAATGATGATGATGATATATTCAACTTTGCATATTACTCGTCACTCAACAGGTTAAAAAGGATAGGTGCATACGTTCTTCGATTCATTCACAACCTGCGTGAACGGATTCACTTACAAAACGTCAATGTCAGAACGGGAATGTTATCTGTGGAGGAACTGAGTGCTTCACAGCAAATTTTAGTAAGATGTGCACAAATTCAATCATTTCGTGAATTGTATAAACATTTGCGTTTCAACAAAAACATTGCTGTAAAAGATAAAAAACGCGTGCTTGGATTGAATGTGTTCATGGACGAAAATCACATAATACGTGTTGGTGGCAGGTTATCAAATGCAACTTGTTTTGTTTATGACAAAAAGCACCCAGTTTTGTTGTGTGGAAAACATCATTTCACGCTCTTACTATTTAGACAGGAACACAAAAACTTATTTCATGCTGGACCGTTGTTGTTGTTGTCAAATATAAGAGAACAGTGGTGGCCATTGAATGGCAGGAATTTAGCGAGAAGAATCGTGCATCAATGTGTAACTTGCAATCGCTACCAAGGTAAACAAGTGACGCCAATCATGGCAAGCCTGCCAAGAATACGTCTCGATCCTGGATTCCCATTCCAGCGTACGGGAACCGATTATATTGGTCCTGTATTTATTTTAAACAAGAAAGGCCGCGGTGCTCAGCTTTCAAAAGGTTATATTTGTTTATTTGTATGTTGCTTGACGCGTGCAATTCATTTAGAGTTAGTTACTAGTCTCACAACTAACGATTATCTCCTCGCATTGAAACGATTTATCAGTCGAAGGGGTAAACCTGAAATTATCATTTCAGATAATGGGACTAACTTTGTAGGTTCTGAAAAGGAACTTACTCCTTTTATCTCCAAAACATCGCAAGAAATAACTGATTTAGTTGCAAATGATGGCATTAGGTTAGTTTTTAATCCTCCTCAGTCTCCTCACATGGGTGGTTTGATGGAGCGTGGGGTACGCTCGTGTAAGCATCATCTAAGACGAATAGTAGGTAATGCTAGGCTAACATACGAGGAATTCAGCACGGCTTTGGCTCAAGTCGAATCCATCCTGAACTCCCGTCCCTTATCACCTCTGTCCACAGATCCAAATGATTTCACTCCGCTTACACCCTCACACTTCCTAATTGGACGACCGATGGCAGCTCCTGCTTGTGAAGACCTGACTGCAGCTAATACGAGTATGCTGGCACGCTTTGACCGACTGGAGCAGATGCGGCAACACTTCTGGCAGCGTTGGTCAAAAGAATATGTAGCTGAGCTGCAGATGAGGACTAAGTGGATGACGCAAAAGGGAGAGCTCACCAAGAATACCTTAGTCCTAATTAAGGAAAGCAATTTACCACCCCTAAAATGGAAGATGGGGCGTATACTGGAAATTTTTCCTGGACCAGACGGAGTAGCCAGAGTGGCTGATATTCGTACAGCCATGGGTATAGTACGGAGATCATTTTCGAAGATTTGTCCACTCCCACTGGAACCGGAGAGTACTGAGTGAGACTACTGCTTCAAAGTTTGGAACTGGAAGATTCCAAGGCCGGCGGTATGTTGCGGACCGCATCATCTTTCCGGTTATGCTCCGGTTGACAGTGACATAAAGTACCTAGCTCCGCGTGTCCATTTAAAAAGAAATTTATTGTCTTTGCTTTTATACGAATAGATTTTTCCTTCTTCTCTCCACCATCTTTGGAGCGTACACGATTTGTAAAATAATTTTATTTTTCACCAATAAACGTATTAAAGTTTACAGAATCTTTCAATTGAGGACCAATCCTGACCAGGCCTAAATACCATCATAACAATAACTTCTTGACGTGTCGCGCGTGGGGCCAACAAATTGGTGCCATTAATATAGGTATATTTATGTAGTTTGGTCAGCGCTGCTGACCATCAGACTAGTGGTTCGCTATTTCTAGTTAAGAGTAGGTATTTTAAATTTTTGTCGTCAGCACACATACGTTAACAGCTGAACATGCTCCCCACTTCATAATATGTATGTCTTCACCAGTTTTTTTTACGCTTAATAGCGTACACATTGCGATACTTTCCATTATATAACCTACCTATTAAGCATACCAATAACGTGAAGACAAGAAAAACACATTTTTAAGTATTTTGTGCCTCAAAAAGTGAATGTTTGGATAGTCTTAGAAGCTTGCTATGTCGTAGTAAGGGGCTACGCCGTAGATGTTGCTACGCAGATAGCAGCTACGACGCTTGCTACGAAAGACTGCGATATTTATTAGTACAGTAGATTTCAATGCTTTCAGTAAATTTAAGGTTTCACACCGACAACTTTCAAAGGTTTTTGGTTGACCAGTCCTTTTTACATTTGTTGCATGTACACTCTCTCTCATTTTTTTGTAATATGTTAAAACTAGTTTATACCCGCGGCTTCGCACGTGTTGTTTCAATGGAAACATTTAAAGGCTATTTCTATTCCTTGGTAACAGATTTATGGGATAAAAGTAGCCTTTATTTGATATCAAGATTAGAATTACCTGTGTGCAAAATTTCAGCCCAATCCGTTCAGTATTTTTGGTGTGAAGAGGTAACAAACATCCATCCATCCACCTATCCATCCATCTACCCAAACTTTCGCATTTATAATATTAGTCTGATAGTTAAAAATTGTCCAAACAAATTGCTAGTGTGTCATTTAACTGAGCACACCTAATCAAATGGGTCGGTGCCAGAGACAGCGTAATCTGGGACGCCATAAAGATGAGTGCAGCACACATCACGTAGTATTAAGGTCGTTCATTACATTGCCCTGAGCAATGGATAATTTGACAACGACAGTGCCCGAAAAGTGCTGGGAACTGAAAAAATTATAAGTTTAGTAATTGAATTCGTGTGGAAGAGTAGAGTAGCGGAACCAAAATGAGAAGTCACCTCCGTAAGTAGCTTGTTAACACCATTCTAAGTGACCACAGACTTGAGCGCATTGTATGAAAAACAATATTTTCTTGGTAAGTACTACTAACCAAGTATACCTACCGAATCCAAATCCTAGCGCAAAGCAGAAGCAACCTTCGCATCTTGACAAACTGGGGCTAAGCGACACACAATCCTTCAGGTTCTGGAGCACTGATGCAAAAACGTAGCATCCATCTGGTCAAGCACCTGCTTAGCCCAGACGAGCTTAGAGACTCCACCCCTAAGAAAATCCTACAGTTCCTAGCAGCTGCAAGGGTTAGTGGTGAATTATGAACGCCGCTGCTTCAAGGCGGAACACACAAAGTGGCGATCACAATAGGCCTATCATGACCGCAGTGATACGAAAGCCACCAAATGCTAATAAAAGAAACTAAGTCACACGCAAACATTATCTTCCATTCTGCAAGTCAGCTTGCACACGACCCTAATACATTATGCACCTCGGCCGAGGTAGGTACTTTGCGAGTGTGCTGTCGTAAGGCCTTTAAAGAATAACCCACTGTCCTGGAATGCAATTCTCTGAGTGGAATGGTGATGGGCTTGGACGGTGGCAGTATATTACCATTTCCAAATAATCTGTCAACATTATAATCTATTAAATTTAACGCATCAAGCAATGGAAAGGAATGGAAACGTGGTTTATAGAAAACATAAAACAATCGAACTAACGCCACCTATTTCGTTTTTATGAAAGCAATAAGTTTCAGGTTTCAGGTATCATCTGCAATACAGAGAGATTTAACAATTAAGGTTGGTAAAGTAAGAGCATTGATTGTGTCTTTAAGTTTGTGGTAACCATGGCTACAGTTTCAACAAAATCGTGAAATGTGATCCATGAACCTGAGCCCGTACTCTTAAAAACGAATTTGAAGTTTCTGATTCGTTTTCGTGCAAACGCTAACGCCATAAGAGTAGGTTTTTCATTTTCCTTTTCCGAGTAGGCATATCAGATATCAGACCTTTTTTGACAACAAAATTCACGATATCCATTGCACATTTTAGAACGCAATATGTTCCCGGATTCCAGCTATAAGCCGGCTTTTGACTATGGGATATAATATAAATTACATCTTGTGCTATATATTACATCCCGCGATTGCTATTCACACTGTGAGATATATATTTTGGAGCACACAATGATCAGTTTACACGTCTGCACACGAACGCCAACATTCAAACGGAGGGCGAAGCGGGGGAGGCGCGGTGTCCGGGGACGTGAGGTAAAATATACACCTTCAAATGACCTTCAAATATCGCTCACTCGGTCGAAAAAATATTTATAGTTTGGGATGTAATATATATTATAGCACAGTGTAAACGGTGCCATACAAAATGTATGGTGAGCGATAAAATATTATATCTCGGGATGTAATATATATCCCATAGTGAAAAGCCGGCTATAAACCGTGATGTATCACTCGGTTCGCTGTGCAACGACGAGTCAACTTTTATGTGGTTGGCCAATCACGTACGAATTTCCACAAGAAAGCAACCGGATTGACCAATCACGTTAGACTTCCATAATGGATTGTTAACGACATCGATTATTTGGGAATCTTTAGTTCTATATTTCTATTTGGTAGTGGAATGGAAAGCAGTGCATTTTGTAAATCCCATTTTAAAAAACCTTTATTTTATATGTGCTTGGAGGAAAATATAAAATAAAATGTGTGTAAAATGCCCGATCGTAAACGATCCGTTAAGAAATATTAAAATCCGCTCTTGCTCTCGCTACCCTCCTTTACAACATGGATATAAGTTGATACAGGCAAATATTCATCAAAAACGTAAAGGATACAGGCAGTTACTTTATTGTACACATACTTCGAACGAAACATGATACATATCCCCCAGAACACTCTTACCGGCGATGTTATCAGATAGTAATACATTTAAACTGAGTGTTCTCCTAAATTGAATCATACAATCGATCGTGCTCTACACTTTATCATGCTCTATTGCTATTCCTGACGCCTCCACGCAATGTGTGTTGTAAGAAAAACTTGCTGGTATTGCTAGGGTTTCGTTAAGAGGAATTCCCGTTGCGAATTTTATTTTGTTTTGAAAGGAACTTTTCTTCGATAAATCGACAATAAAGTTATAACTTTTGCGTTGGAACTCTGTCAACTTACACCTAACTAGGTTAGGTACCTATTTACAAGAGTCAGTATATTATAGTGTTTTAAAAGATACAAAATAGTAAAGTTTATTTACACTCTGTTTGTAGTTGTTAATATATAGTAGAGGATGTTCTTACCTCAACTTATAATTCTGAGCTCGCCTACGTGTACTGTTTATAATTAGTGGATCACAAAGAGTACCTTTAGTCTTTCGATTTGTTATTTTTTGTATAAGTTTACATGATGCAAAATAGATTGGTAGTTCATTAATCAAAATGAAAAAAGAAACCTACTGATATTTTCATATGAAATATGTTTGTTTACAAAGTATCACCGGCTTCTCTTCACTCACATCCATAAACAATGGCAGTGCACATGCTCCTGAGACTCGACATTAGGTCACACGCGACCGCAGCAGTAATAGGTCTTGCTAGATTGCCGACGTGACTTTGTGACCAGTGTGCTTACATCCTTACTGTATTTATATTTATTTCGGTTTTGTAGAACTGGGTGAATAGCTAACGTGTTATTATGAAATATTCAGTACAGTATAATTTTCTTCATGCGTAATTGACTTGTTGTTCAGCTGATCTTAGTTGAACCTACACCCGTACGACTGGAATCGAACAATTCGTACGATGCAGACACGTATCGTATGTAAGCTTCGTATGATGACGATGATTCCCATCTACCACGATGAGCACGTTTGCAAGCTGAATTGCAGAAGATGATGATAAGTTGGCAGTGTCATCTACAGTGTTTTTATTTGGCTTACTATTTGGGCCAAAAATAAATGTCCTATATCAACAAATTAAGTGCAGTACTGTGGACGAATCAATGGAAACAAGATCCGTCAAGTGCGAGTGTAACTCGCGCGCTAAGGGTAATTATGTACGGCTGCTAGGGAGGGTACAGAAAGACCGAGTTCTCGTGCAAAATTTAATTAAAAAAATAAATGAATTACAAATTATCTTAAGTACTATTTGACTCCATCGATGTTAGATTGAAAGTGAGTCGGTGAATCAGAAAGAACAAAAGGAACAAAAGATACCGCGACACTCATTATAACTAAAACTCGCGTCAGCACACATTGTCTCTTTCGAGTTAACGCGCCCGGGTGGTCAAATCGTTACGAAACTGCATGGATTCTTGGTAAACGGTTACGGCGGTAACCAAGTGCCCGTCTTGATGTCGCAATGGTGTAACATCTCCCTCCGCAAGATCTGCATCTATTTGGAGACTTTCGTCGAAAATAGTGCAGATAAAGGATGAGCAGGTTTCTCGGAAGTGGTTTCAACTTTAGATGAACTCGGATGTTCCTCTTCCTTTATAGAAAAAGTTTCCAGTGGTATGTCAGCATTGACTTCTCGTTGATTTCTATTGCGTCGAAGTATCACGATGATAATGAGTGCAGCTGCACCGAATAAAATATAGATGGGGATCGTAGTGTGATATATAACATCGATGTTCGATGATTTCAATGATACTGGTTCTTGAACAGCGATTTCGGAGTTACTTGAATGTAGCTGGCTCAAGTCAATGGTGTTCAGTTTTATGGTCTTCTTCACTGGTGCTTTATAACTCTCCTCTTCATTGACTGCTATATCCATGATCTTCAATATCTTCCCTTCAACTCGATCATGTTCGTTCCTTGCCGTAAATGCTGAAGTTTGAAGTTTGCATCCTTTGGGTATAACAGCTAGGTAGCTACCTATAACCGTTCTAGATTGGTCTTCAGAACAGGTGAGGCGTATTTTCGTCAGATTCGGAAAGCTGAGAACGTAGTGAAGATCATCTAACTGTTCCATGGCTTCAGAAGTTAGGATAACTGAAGTAAAATGGCAAGTTTCGTCGATATGCTGCCGCAGCAAAAGTTCCCGGATACAGGTCGACTGGTCCCCCTGATGATGGCTTGGGTTGTCTTCGCAAAGGTGACCGTAACTATACTTCTGACATTCTGTCTCCATATACAATAGGTCTTTCCGGTGGATTGCCACATAAGGATAAGTAGGGGACAATATTTTACGATCGTGGTTAGGTACAAAGGATAGTTTGTAAAGGATATAGTTATTAGGACGTAAAATAGGTATTTTTATAACTAAGATTATATCGTTACCCTTATAATAGTACCCCAATTTAATTATTTCAAAACACTCTCTAAAACTAATTTCTAAAATTTCTTTCTTATCATATAAAATAGCTAACCTACTCATCATGCTCTTATATGTTTCATAATTGATTGCTGAATGATGGACACTCTTAGCTTTAATGAATTCTAGTAGATTTTCTAGTTTAGAAAACTCTACTGCCAAGTTATCTACATTGTCTCCTAAGATAACAAGCAACTGTGCCAAATGAGCATATTTGATCCTATTTGTCTCGTGCTCGACATTACTGTTTAGAATAGAATTGACAATTTTTTCAATTCTTTTCTGATTCTCTACAAGTCTATCCGTAACATTTAAACTACTGGAAACCCAGTGCTTGCTTAAAGACATTTGATGATTTATTTCAATTGCTAAATTATTCTGATTTTGCTTTAGGTCTGCAATGACACGGTCGTACTTTAATGCGTCGGTATAATCTAAATTGCCAGAAATACTTTTAATAACCGAACCTAAGCCGTCTATGAGACCTCTTTTAAAACGTTTGGCTTCAAAAGTCTTTAGTAGTTCTGAAATTTCGTCTAGTTTGGCTTCTAGGTAGTTAACATGGGGTAAATAAAGTGAAGACGTTTTATTATGTAACTGCGGGCTTAAATTTGCTAGTTGTCCTTTTATAGCCTCTAATCTATTCCGTACGTTATGTATGTTTAAGTTTTGAACAAAAGAGTGGTAATGGGAAATAACTCTGGTGGGCCCGAGTTTGAATGGCAAAATCCCTGGTCCATTTTGCAGACTTTCAAGTAGGATCTCGTCCGCTTGTACTAGCTTCAGGCTCAGGGCCAACGTCAGAACGACCAGCAGTTTCCTGCAACAAACGAGCACTATTAGGTACCCGTTTTAGACGCGACTTAGCTACACGTCCCTTATTTCTAGTGTATATGTGTATCGGCAAATTTTCCACAACCGTGTCTCGTGTATATCTAGGGGCTAGTTTTTGCCTATTAGCTAAAGGATTTCTTATTAATACATCCTGTTCAGGTGTGTAATTACGTTCGGGTTCTCTATCCTTATTAACGTTCTCGGTTATCTCAGTACGACGAGGTAGAGCATTTTCGTTTATAATTTCGTAAACCTTTAACATACGACTCCTATGATCCTGAATATACTCCTGCAGTAGATGTTGAGTTACATTCATATCTAGGGGATCGCGAGGGTCTAAGTGACCAGTGATGATATCGATTGGTCTACATTTAGTAAAACTATGAATAGAGCTGTTATAGGCTAATACGGCGTATGTCATAAGGTTTGAAATTTGATCGTCTCGACGTTCCAGCTTTAATATACGTAAATGTTCGAGGAGAGTGGAATGTAGTCGTTCTACCATTCCATTTTCGTTCGGGGTATAGGGACATGTTTTGTGGTGATTAATTTTGTGCAATCTGTTGAATTCTAAAAATAGCTGATTGGTAAATTCAGGGCCATTATCGGTGATAATAGAAAGAGGAATTCCGTGATGTGATGAGAACTTTAATAAGGCTTGAACTACGCTTATCGCGGTAGCATCTCTCAGAAAATATGCTTGAGCATATTTTGAGAATGCATCAATTATGGTGAGAAACTTATGGGACTCTACACTAAGTAAGTCCAAGTGAAGGACTATAAAAGGTTTTGTTGGTGGAGGTACAATTTGAAACCGAGGCCTCACAGGTTTACGGTCATATTTAGCTTGTCCACATATTTGACATTCATTTATGAATTTAGTGACATGTTCCTTCATCTTAGGCCAATAGTACCTTTGTGAAAGAGCGAGAAAGCATTCGTTAATCCCTCTGTGATTCGTTTTTCCCTCATGGTAGATTTTAATTTTTTCTTGTTGTCTCAAATAGTCAGTAATATTCTCCAATTCAGATTTTGTAAGAACAAGGCGCATTGCTGAATTTTTAAAACTTCTCTGAATAATTGGTATAATTGAATACATTTCTAAAGTAGGTTTTATTAAAATTCCGGTTTTCACTTTGGGGTTAACGAATTCTTTGATTGAATCTATAACGTCTCGTTCTAGATTAGACTTTGAGACCTGTATAGAAACTTTACTATTGGTTCCAAATATATTAGTAACACTGGGCTTACTTTTAATATCACTGACGACGTTGAATACGATCTGTTTGCAAAATCTATTCAGAGGATCATCTGAAATAGGTACTTCCAGGATAGGGTTTTCCGCATCACTATGTATACTGTCGGTTCTAGAATCTGATCTCTGCGAAACATTAACTACAACAGAACTAGATTCCTCATTATGTAGTTCAATTCGAGAAAGGGCATCTGCGTTTGTGTTAACCTTACCTGGCTTATACTCAGAGTCAAAGTCGTATTCACTTAGCCGTAGTCTCCAGCGGGTTAGGCGGGAATTGGGTTCTTTAATGTTCATTACCCATTGTAAAGGACGATGGTCAGTCAGTATTTTAAATTTCCTACCGAAGAGGTAGGGCCTAAAATATTTCGTAGCCCATACAATTGCTAACATTTCTTTTTCTATTGTGCTATAATTTATTTCACTCGAATTTAGCGTCCTCGAAGCATAGGCTATAGGCTTATCAGATCCAATAGGACCCTGTGAAAGGATAGCTCCAATGGCAAATTGTGAAGCATCAGTTGTTAGTAAAAAGGGTTTCGCAAAATCTGGATATTGTAGGATTGGGTCATTTATGAGCAATTTTTTACATTTTTCAAAGCATTCAATGTAATTACGATCTTGGATGATTTTTGAACCTTTCTTTAAGCATTGCGTCATAGGCTTGGTTATTTTCGCGAAGTCTGGTATAAATTTTCTATAATATCCAATTAATCCTAAAAATCTTTTAATTTCTGTGTTGGTTTTTGGCATAGGATATTTTTTTATTGCCGATACTTTATCCGGATTGGGTTTGATTCCATTTTTAGTTATTACATGACCTAAGTATGACGTTTCTAGTTTGAGAAATTCTGATTTGTCCATCTGAATTTTAAAATTTGATTCACGTAGCTTTTGAAAGACTTTTTGTAAGTTAACCATGTGCTCCTGAAGGGAGGTGCTGAATACTATTATATCGTCAAGATAAACTAGACATATAGTATTCTGAAGCTCTCTTAGCACATTGTCCATGACCCTTTGGAAGGTAGATGGACTATTTTTTAGGCCCATTGGCATCCTAACAAACTCGTAGTGGCCATGTTTTACATTGAATGCAGTTTTGGAAATATCCTTTGGATTCATTTCGACTTGGTAAAAGCCGCTTGCCAAGTCTAAGGTAGTGAAGTACTGGCAATTACCCAATTTATCTAGGACGTCTGAGATGTTCGGAATTGGGTATTTGTCATCCACGGTTTTCTCATTCAGTTTTCTAAAGTCGACTACGATCCTCCACTTCACTTTACCTGAGGCGTCAGCTTTTTTAGCTACGACCCAGATCGGGGAGCTCCACGCGGAACTGGAATGCTTAATTATTCCTTGACCTAACATCTTACTAATTTGATCTTGTACTTCCTGTCTGTGAATATACGGATACCTGTAACTTTTCGTGTAAACTGGAGCCTCGTCTGTTGTTTTAATAGAGTGTTTAATTTTATTCGTAAAAGTCAAAGGTTCGCCTTCCAAGTAAAAGACATCCGCATATTCTGCACATAAAAGTTCTAAGTTCATACGTTCCTCAACGTTCAAATGTTTTGTACGAAGGCGCGAGAGTACTTCGTTCACGCGAGGCGAGCATTGCTCGGTGCATTCGATAGAATGTACTTCGGCAGTTAAGGCACGGTCCATTGAAAATATTACGTCATTACGGCTCGGGTTAACTATCTCAACTAATTCCCGGTTTTGTCTAACCATAGTTAAACATTCTCCTATGACACAGTTCGAAATTGTCTGTTCTTGTACATACGCATCACAATCGTGAATATTGATGGGAATTTTCACTAATTTGGATGTACCTGCCGGTATAATATCTTCGTATAGGTTAGAGTTACGAGAGTCATAAACTTGTATAGGATTCGAAGCAGTTTTAGTGGAAAGAATTTTATTCTTATAATCAATTACCGCTTCCCATTTGTCCAATAAATCAGTCCCAATAAGCCCATCGAAAAAATCGTGGAACTTGTAGATATAAAATGTAACGTAGCTGGAATCATTAAATTCAGAAAAGGTAGGCAGTGTGATAGAATAGTCACTCCTACTTTTAGCATGAACATTGCACACTTGAAACGGGTCATAATTTAGTGGAACATCAGCAAAAAATTTTGTATAACCGCGGGACTTAAAAACGACTGATTTGCTCCCGTATCTATCAAAAGTTTCATAGGTGGAGATGAAATTTGGATATACGGAAGTTGTCGTTGGGATTGTAGATTTATTTCTATTTTAATTTGTCTGATTTTGGTGTTTTCTGAAAATCCTGACCTTTTTCAGTGACGTCATCGATCTTTTCTTGAGGCATCGGTGGCGCTTGAATGGATTCAATGCAATCCTGAGCAGGTGACTCATACATTGCATAAGAGTAAGGATATTCTACATACTCACCGCAGTAATAAGGTTCATACTGTTCATACCCGCAATACTCGTCGAAGTAGGGTTCGTTCATACAATCGTTGAAGTTCATCTCCCTTGTTCTAAAATAATTAGTAGGAGCTGAATTACCTGGTTTTCGCCAATCATTTCCTGGAACTGCGGGTGCTGTCGGAGGCAGCGTCTTGGTGACGTAGTGGCTCACACCACTCATTTTGCGAGGTTGTTGAGGTTTAGGTGCTATACAGAACGAGTTATCTTGCGGATTATAATTTGCGGGAGGAGCCCGGAACATTTGCTGCGTGCGAGTGGGACCAAACTGGCGGGGTTGGTAAATCGGTCTAGGCTGTAGTGGTACTGGTACGGCAGCAGCACTGTTCATCGTCCCAAGTGTATCTTGAAAAGTGCTAACCCTATTCACTGGTATAGAAAAAGGCATTCTAAAGTTGTTAGATACTGGCACGGAAGTCATCATTCTAACGGGAAGACGCTGGTTTCGTTTTTGCAAATAGATCGTATTCATTTCGTCTTGCACAAGTTCTAGCGCCTTTTCGATAGTTTCGGGGCGCATACAACGGATGCGCGATCCCAAGGGATCATTTAAGCCACGAAGGTATGCCTGAAGGGTTAACTTTTTTTACAAATCACGCTTAGAATTAATCACGACTTGCTCGGTGTCATGTAAAGTAATGTACGTCATGATAGTACTGAACAGTGTCTGGCAGCGCTCATAGTACTCTTGTGGAGTACTAGGACCTTGAACTAGAATAGCCAGGTCATTGTAGAGTGAGCTCTCATCTCGTTGGTCAGCAAAATTATTAATTAAAGCACTACGTATGCCATTCCAGTCATCGGGAACACCATTAGAATTAATTAAGCGAGCAGCTGGGCCTATCACTTTATTTAATATCCCATTGATAAAGGAATATTTCGCAAGACTACTACTCTCTGCTTTCATAAATTCCTTCGCTAATTCGTCACAAATCTGTATGAATCTAGTCAGTACGTTCGGATTTCCATCAAATTCAGGAACCAATCTAAGAGCTTTGTATATCGTGTCTACATCGGACAGAGACATGATGCTAGGTTCTTCTTCTAAAATACTATCGAAATTAATATTTCTAAAACTGTCTACAAAAATTTCTCTGCTACTACTACTTATCCTAGGATCCCTTATTCTTCGTAAATGAAAAATTTTGATTTTTTTTTATATTTCTGAAATAAATTAAACTAATTTATTTTAATTTATTCAATAATAAAAAAAACAAAAATTTCTCTGCTACTACTACTTATCCTAGGAATTAGGATCCCTTATTCTTCGTAAGTGATTTTTTTTTATATTTCAAATAAATTAAATTAATTTATTTTAATTTATTCAATTATAAAAAAAATATTAAACTGTCTTCTATCTTAATATCTTTTTTATTTAATTCAATTTAAAAAAATAGATTAATATTTTATTACCCTAGAACAAAACTATTATTTCTATTCATAGATAAAAGATAATAACCTACATATATTCTAAGCCCCAAAATTCAGTAAGCTATCACAAAAAAAAAATCTAGGAATTAATAGGTAAGGATTTATGATCTAGGAAGTGAGCAATCACCAGAAAGAATCTAATGTACTCACATGCACATAATGCGGTCACTCTGCGTTATCAATGTCTGGATACCTCGAAGCAGCACGAACGTGTAGATCCTGGTACTCGGGATAGATCGATCCGCACGGGCGGAGTTCTATGCGTTACGGAAATCTTGTACGCGAAACCGACCGCGAGTACCCCTTTTCGCCTGCGCCAATTATGTACGGCTGCTAGGGAGGGTACAGAAAGACCGAGTTCTCGTGCAAAATTTAATTAAAAAAATAAATGAATTACAAATTATCTTAAGTACTATTTGACTCCATCGATGTTAGATTGAAAGTGAGTCGGTGAATCAGAAAGAACAAAAGGAACAAAAGATACCGCGACACTCATTATAACTAAAACTCGCGTCAGCACACATTGTCTCTTTCGAGTTAACGCGCCCGGGTGGTCAAATCGTTACGAAACTGCATGGATTCTTGGTAAACGGTTACGGCGGTAACCAAGTGCCCGTCTTGATGTCGCAATGGTGTAACAGGGTTTCGAACGTTTGTCAACGAATATGTACCAAAAGACTTCGCAATTTAACGAATACCTAAGAATAATAGGTACCTACATTTCAGATGGATCTCTCTGTATGCTTCGGTTATAGTGGGTAGTGGTAAATTTTTCGACTTTTTTCAAAATATTTCAAAAAGTATGAAACGTACAGAAATTTTAAAAACTGTTTTGAAACGTACTTTCATTTGATACCCTACTTAGTGAGCTAGCCTCCCCTTTTGAAAATTATTCCCCCCCTTTTTGACCATTTTTCAAAAAGTGTTCTCTTTTCAAACTTCTCTATACTTTTCCTGTAAAATATAGATCCGTGTCTATAAACGCTCCATACATTTTACATGGATCGCTCAGCAAACTTCGGAGATAGGGGGGGAATGGGTATTTTATCGATTTTTTTCGAAATATTTTAAAAAGTATGAAACCTACAAAATTTCGGCATCACAATTTGTATGGAAAATATTTTTTTTCATTTTTCATTTATTTTTCTTTTAATCTGTACAGGCGCACGAAATGTATTATAATTTTAAATTTCAAGTTGATTGCTGCCGTAGTTGCTGAGTTATTAAGGAGGGAAAAAAGGACAGACAAAGCGAGACCTTAAGGGTTTCGAAACCGATCTTCGAAACCCTAAAAACAAGAGCGTGGGTTGGCTAAGATCATATGTAGTAGTTAAAGTATATATTACAACAGAAAAAGTATAATAAGTTTCTGCGCAACAATGTTTTTATAGGATGAGGCAACACCTGATCGGCATGCCGCAAAAGAACTTTTTTAATTTTCTTCGCATCGCAAGGTTTGTAAAGGTAGGTACTGAAACGTGGGTAAATTGGTTAAAACCGCGCACTCTGTTCATTTTAATATCTATGAAAAGTTTCTAACTTGAAACGCAGGTGCAAAAAATTATGCTATTATGTAATGCGATCACGGCCGACTTGCTGGTTCCACAAGCAAATAATACTTGTCGGGAGAATCCCTTAGTCAGCCACTACGTTAAATAATTTGTTAATCTACTAATCAAGATAAGGAAACTTACAATTATAAACTTAGGTGTAACATTATGCCGGGTACAACAAAACTTCTACTGTGAAACTCAGTAGGAAAATTTTACAAACACAGACTAATTTCAATTGATTTAAAATTGTTTCGACCCGTGTCTGTTATTTTGTTTGTTTTCATTTGGAATAAACTAATTTTTTTATTTTAAATGCCTACAATGTGATCCTGATCATGATTTACCCACGGGACTACCCACGGGTTTAAAGAGTGTTATTAATCTAAGTACTATGTAAATCTTTTTGAAAAAAATAAAAAATAAATAAAACCTACAATCAGAAATGTTAATAGATATCTTGTTTGACGTCACAATTTTTGCATTAAATTGATAGAGCCCACTCGTTTTGTATAAATTCAAGAAAAATAATACCACACAGCATTATCTATGCCTCGAAAAAGTAGAGCTTGTTTATTGTACTGCATAGTTATATCTTTGGTACCTACATAATTTGGTAGAGAAAAATACTAAAGTCAAAATTACAGCCAATCAACCAAATAGTGGAATCGTGCGTCCTCCAGCCGACATGAGGTAGTCCCATGAATACGCTCCATTAATCGAGGGCAGGTGTGAGTTTTTTCGAAACCCTTTAATCTGGGGCTGGTTGATGACACTCATGTTTGGTATCTGTATTCGTTAGTCAATTACCTTCGGAGTTGTGGTGGCTTTTGTTTCAACATATCATTATTTCAACATATCATTATTTCAGTCAAACTATGTACACTGCTGGATGTAGACCTCCCCAAAATATCACCACAATGACCGGTCATTTTGCTGCGCTTCAGCCTTTTGTTTTAAAAAATCATAATATTTTAAGCCCATAGAAATTCTGTAACAGTAGTTAGATAGTTAACAATAGAAAATTTATTTTGTCTGGGAATCCAGATTCAGAGTAATTAATAAGAGCTTTAATAGATACAAAAATGGCTGCAGCTAAATGTGGTTACCAATTAAAAGAAAAAAATGTAACAACAAGGATTTTATCAGCAGCGGATGATTCCTCAGTGATACAAGTTCAAGTAAACACGGATGCACTAATGCACTACACTAATATTTATTTGGTTTGATCGTTTTCTGTATTTTATTAGCTTATGCCTGCGGCTATGCACGCGTCGCTAAACACACTAGATATACATATTATAGACAAACATGACAAAACAACAACAAACATGATTTGAGACTTTTCAGAATAACTCAGAATAACATACTTACTAGAAGATACAAGCATAATTTTATTATTCTTTCTAACGGTTATGTAGATAGGTACTCTAGTCAGGTAAGCTTATTTGATTGCTTTCTGCGATTAGGGTCTAGATTCAACTTGTTATTTACCTAGCCTGTAATAGGTGTTTATCCTCTTATTCCAGACACAGGTCTTATTAAACCTCTGAATAATTAATGCCATTCCTGAATAGGGCACCGAATAAATGATTCATAATACCTTTGAGAGGTACGTAACTTAGAGCGTGGGAGTTGGATTAGTACGAAATTATAAATTGTTTGTTTTGTGTCAAGCTATGTACCCAAATGTCTTCTTTAATTAAGTACTTAAAAGATTAAAAATCATTTATAACCTAGATAATAGTTTTGATGAATAAACTCCTTTTTATATTTTTTTTTTACTGGTCTGACCCGGGATTTGATCCCAGGACGTCATAATCAGCGGTTGAACAAGCTGACCGCTAGACCAACGAGGCAGTCAGCCATATGGATGATGCCATATGGCCAGATGGAGTAGATATGGAGGAGAATACATTTATGTATATCATACTCCCAAATAATCTCTTTTCAGCTCCAAATGAACGTGTCATTCAAATATTCGCAAATCCTCAAATCCAATTATTAATTCAGTGACTGACACGCGAGGTGACTCCGCCAGTATTATTTAACCTTGTTGAGACAGATTGTGTTTTGATTGATTTAGCAGATCAATACCCGTCAAGAGTCAGTGTGACTCGCGTGCCGAAGGTTTTGTACAGGTACAAACTTGTAAATACTGTATATTTTTATAATGTTACTACACATTTAAGGATTTTGGATTATTTACTTGCTTTTTCATGATTCTAGCTCAACAAAAAGCACCATAATCGATTTGGACTCCCTAGCGAGTGTCAAAATATGTGTTATCTATTGATCGCGTTACGACTAAGTAAAGAATGGTAATTGCAGATCCAAGTATTTCTTGATACTATCTCTTGAATAAAAGGAGCTTAATAGACAGACAGAAAACGAAATGAAAAGGGTTCCATTTTTTCTTTTAAGGTAGGTATGGAACCTTAAAAAAACCCCGATGCCGATTAGGTAGAATACCAAAGTCATGTCGATGTCATGCGCAAGTAAGCGAGACAAAGTGAATAGATACTCCTACATTACCAACCCTTTATTTGAAATGAATTTCAATATCAATGAATTATTGCGCCTATAAAAATTAAAACAACTCTTATTGTAGCACTGTACTCCAACAGATTCGATCGAATTAAACGAGGATGAATCTGTGTCGAAATATGAAACGCTTTTGAAGTTTTTTACAAAAAAAATCGTGCGAAAATCTGGCTAATGGTTTGAAAAACACTGTTTTTTTTCATTTTTGAAATATTGGGTTATGTTAGTTCCAGTTAATAAAAGCAAACGAATAAAACAATTCCGCACTACAGTAGACGTTGAAACTGACACTAATATTGCTTTACTGCTATTAGGACTAATAAAGAGCTGGTGTAGCCAAAGCCGCGAAACGAGCACCAGCATTCGGCACCAGCGGCTATGTGTCACAATAACAAAGAGGTGAAACTTCATACATTATACACAACAATTGTATCTAATGTTCATTTATAACGACGAATGGAGCAATAGTGCTTATCCTGGGATTTGATTGTTTTGAATAACTGCTGTGAATTTTTACTAGTACTTAGATACTAGTATAACCTAGACATTATGGGCCTATAGATAGATACTTTTTAACGTTATGTAGACATTGAGGATTACTTAGCTGACTGAATATATAGAAATAGATGTAATTAAAAATAAAAATCTCAATGGATCAATCATGAATCTCGTCAATTATTATAACGAGAACCATCCGAATTTTTCATGGGTAATGGATTTCGAGTTCGTATTAATACAAGCCATAGGATAGGATTCCGCTATTAATAAAAACACGGCTCGTTCAAATACAAATAATGATGACCAAGTTCTTGTCGTACTAAAAGCTGGTGTTTAGAATAATAAGAATGGCTGCAATACGTAATTCTAAGGCAATTTCCAACCGTGAATCCGTAACCAGTGAAAAGGTAGTGCCAAGAGATAAACCTTGCTGTTGGTCGCCAGAGCATTTCTCAATGAAACAAAGCCTCCGTCACAGTTATCTGAAAGCCCGATCTGAACCACTACACTACAGAACAGATTATGTTCCGGTTTTCAACAGAAGATTTGTGAAGTAAATAGAGGTATTTTTTACTACCTTACCTAATTAAAAATTGTAGAAACAAAAGAATGGTGCACTTATTCATTATGAATGTAAACAGGTTAACTACAAACCTAGTTTGTGTTGGAAGAACACCAACGTTCCATCCCTTAACAAGGGTTCATCAGGGTGAGAGCGGTTCGCGTCGCGCCCGTAACGCGTCCTTGCGCTCAGTGAATTCGTCAAATTACGTAGGTACGGTTTTATATTAAAATAGTGTACTTAGTTAAAAAAAAAACGTTTTGTGTATTCCTAGAAAAATTTACCTTTTTTCATGGCTTTGGAAATCACGGCTGATTCAGATTGGAAGTACTTATAATACATGTGGCACCGATCCCACCGTATAGTACTTGAGTAAAAGCATACCTATTCTACGGTGGGATCGGTACCTACTTTGAAGAAAGCCGCAGTGTAGGTAATATTCTTTTAGAAAAAGTCGGTGTAAAATGGGAGCTGAGCGAGGTGGCTAGAGAGGCACCTCATAACCAATTATAATAAATAACCCACCAATTGATATGACAACAACCAATACCTACTGTCAGACGAACTGTTCCATTTTCGGCCATTTCACTATCTTGTGAAAGGAACTATAGGTGTTGACCTACACTATTATATAATAGGAATGCAGCGGTGCTTAAATCGTGAACCTATAGCCACCAGTGCAGCCGCTGTGCTCCGAATGTTGTTTATTTTTTACAAACCATTGCGCCACGTTCAAATGAATTCCTCCAAAGAATAGCCATGATTTACGACGTAATTATTTACATCGTAAATAATGGCTGTTCTTCCTACAGGTATTGGATTATTCCAATAGAAGTGTTTTTAAGTTGTTTAACGTTTTGTCGGACGATCGACTTTACTTGACTTCTGTGTTGTGTAACACTTTCGTAAAACTTACTTCTAAAAATAATCTTTAGAAAATACGATAAACCTATATTTTAAATTTGCCGCGCATTCTAATTTTAAAACTCCTGCGCTCTCACGCCTAACGGCACTGACAGCTTCACTGACAGCTTCACTGACAGCTTTGAGTGAAGCGAGCGACCATTGACAATCGAGAACAATGAATCAGCTTTTTTGATTGTCACTGGCTGGACGAACTTGCTAAATCGCTACGACGACTGTTCGTAAAAGTTTTATTTAAATTTTACTTTAAACAACTAGACACAGCTGACTTCTCGCTAAGTATTGTGTTCTAATCTCCCGAAACTTGTGAAACCCCAATTGGGTAAGTGTTGTGCTTTTTATACGAGTTAGAAAATAAGTCGGTGCAACGGCTCATGGTTTTTCATTTCATATTATTTTCTTGTATTCATTCTTGTAGTCCTAAGTAATCACTTCATTATTCACTCATTGTCATACGTAGCCGCTTTGCAAACTCGCAATCAATTCTGCGTTCGAAAAGTGTATTTTCATTCTGTCTGCTTTGTTCAAAATTGCACCATCATTCCTTGTACGTAATTCTTACTGCACTTCTCACTGCTTATTTTAGTCTTATAATCCACTTGTTTGACTGCCTCATCACTGATTACTATTATTTGCTAGTTGCCATTGCGTTCACCACGAGCTTGGGATGTCGCAGTCAAACTTTGAAAGTGGACATTTCTTAATGATCTGGAAATGAATTCCAGGGTTCACCTTACGGGCAGACATAATTGAAAAGATCCCACTGAAGACTCGACGCACATCATCATCATCATCTGCCGAGCTCCAAACGCGAGTCTGCGCCCATCTTGTGCGAGTCGGCGCCCATCTTGCGTCAGTCGGCGCCCACTTAGTTCACTGCACCGGACCGACTCCCGCTCTTGCTAAGGCCAGTGGTACACTTTAGTTTCACAACGCGATTCGGATACGGCTACTCTAAACTAGACTCACGACCTGAAGATTTGTATTCTTGTAGACTAATTAAATATTGTAAATTGTTCTTCTTGTTTTCTTCATTCCTATCGTTAGACTAGGAAACACAGGTAGAACTGTTTCATTGGCGCCCAATAGGTAGAAGTCGTATCCGTATTACGTTGAGTAGCTTATCGCATTTAGTAGTTTTTCTTTGGTGTTGGCTTAATTCTTTTTCACCTAGTTTTAAGTTTGATTTTATGCTAAAGCTTATATGTGAGTACATTTAAATTAATTGTGGTGTTTTTTAACTATTTATAGACTCCGTTGTATTCTGTTTTTCTTACTGTATAATTTAGTTATCGATACCACATATAAGCTAATTGTTTCTGAACTTGTATATAACATTAGTCTAAGCTTTCAATTACTGTCACAACACTTACTCAATATGGCGTACATCATTAAGTTCCTCTCACTTCAAAAGTCAGAACTAGAATACGAGGTTGAGCTTCGCGGTGGTACTAAGGGTTCTGTACAAGAGCTGCGCAAACTGATTATTAAACTTGCTCCGAACTTACCGTCTGAGGATATTTTAGAATCACACCTCGATCCAGAACAGGATCTGATAGGGCTAAACGAAAGCTTAACCAAGGCTCAGAGCAATTTGGCTTCCCTTAAACTAAAATTCGACAAAAATCTTTTTTCTAGGACAGAAACCTTGTTACACCACATATATCATAGGGCGAACAGGTTAAGTAGTACCGAATCAATAGGAAGTGACTATCAAAAATGTTTCTCAACGTTTGAATATTTATACTTGTATAATCGATCAAAATTAACTTAAAAAAAATCAAACAATTTAACAACGTAAAAGGAATATTCTAACCTCAAAATTTAATCAAAACAAAAATTAACAGAAACCGATTCTAAACTCAATTTACACAAATCTAACTCTAAGACACCGAAAAATGTCAGACGTAACAGGCAGGGAGATGTTTCCTCGATGACGGTCGGCAACAGAATGAGAGCCGGTCTTGGTCGAGCGCGCCTTATATATATTTGCGCGCCACGTGGTTTTTATTTTTCCTATACGGCCTCTCCTGACCGAGTCCGCCTCGGGCTCCTTAGCTCTCTTGATCTGTATCTAGCAGGGGCATGGACAGCGCCTCTCTAGGCTCAGACGAGACGGGGTCCGGGCTTGAAGCTGCTTCTCCTGGGAGGTCCTCTTCCTGGGGCGCGCTGGCACGCGGCTCCCAAATGACGCTTGCATCAGCATCCATCGGCAGAGCGGCATCTCGCGACGTGCAGGGTTGCCGACTACCACACGTGGACGGCTGTGCAGTTGCTAACGGTTGCTCTCCAACTATAGGGGAGCACGCAGCATTCTCAGTGGACTCTGTGTTGTCAGAATCTGCATCTAAACACAACATGAGAAAAAAAATAGACCAATGTGTTTGTAACATACACAAAGGCCGTATTAAGCAGAGAAAGTAATAGCAATTAAACATAATGGTGAGACGGAAGCTCATAGCAGAGCTCCACAGAGAAATAACTGCATTATGTGCATAGCATAGGGCCCATAGCTAAACACACAATGAGTCATAGAAAAACAAAAAGGGTCTTATTAAGTCAAAACAATCTCAATGTATTAGCTTTCAAAGTCTGAGTGGCGTATTCAAAACATTGACTGGTACATATTCAAAAAGAGTATGAAAGGAGGTGAAATTCTGCTATTGGATAAGTACGTCATGCGTGAGGCACTACCCATTCGCAGCAAAGCCCTGACACTGGATAACTAAGAGGCACGACGTGAGGCAGTAGTTCATCCAGGGTACCTTTGGTCGAAAAGCACGACGTGAGGCGGGACCAAGGCTACCAAGCTAAGAAGAAGGGGCCGCCTTCTCCTTAACCCTGTCCTCTAGGTACAGGAACACAAAATGCCCCATGTACCTACAATGGCTGCATTCTTTGTGATCACACGTATTTGAATGCCTGCGTTCATGTATGTATGTGTGTGGTGTGGTGTGTAACCTCAAACATATAAACAACAAATAAACCAGGACAAAAAAACATAGTTTAGAAAATAAAAAAATAAAAGAAAGCCATTGGGGCGAGACATAGGCACGCCGTTAGCATATCTCATTACACGAGGGTAGGAAGCCCGACGTTAGCTATACCCAAGTGCTATCCCAATGGAATGTGTGTGAGACATAGGCCCGACGTTAGCAATATCTCCGAGGAGAGTAACTCGCACACCAGGACAGGAAGCCCGTCGTTCGCTATGTCCTGAACGATCGCTCAAATACAGGCACGCGTGCACCGCATTTCAGACAACCGCAATCACCAAAGAAAGCAGCACAGACATCAGGAGTCCACTCCCTGCGCCACGGAACCATGAACTCCGCCGCCGCTTGCGTCGACTTGCGAAAGCAGCACAGACATCAGGAGTCCACTCCCCGCGCCACGGAACCATGAACTCCGCCGCCGCTTCGTCGACTTGCCATGAGAGCCAGCCAAAAGTTGGAGCTCGTACCGACCGTGGGACAGCACCTTCGTGACACGATATGGCCCACGCATGCCAGAGTCGAGCTTACCGGTTGATTGCGCCTGCTTCCTTAAAAACACAAGAGAATTTAAGTTAAAATGACGCGGTGACTTCCTGCGCCGATTAACGTTAGTGTCTTGACCCAATTGATTCGGTCTGAGTCGTTCAGCCGTCCTCTGCCTGCTTATTTCACATAAGGCCTCTCGGTTAGGGTTCGAAGCCTCCAGGGCCACATCCCGCACTAGGTTCCTAATATTAGGCGTAGTGGCCTCCACACCCACCAGAAGGTTTAGTGGCGACCGTTTGGTGGTTTTGTGCTTGGTAATGTTTAGAATTAATTGCAACTTCCACATTACCCTCGGCCATTCTTCCTGATGATAATTGCACTCTATCCTGATCATATTGAGCACAGTTCGGCAGTAGCGCTCCGCTTGCCCGTTATGTAACGATTCCGTTCGCGCTTCACAAATTTGAACGTTCGCGCTGCGCGCCGCGTCTAACTTCAGAGCGCGGTGCATATGTTGGCAACAGTGAGCCTACGCGCTTGGAACTTGTCTTTGGCTAGGCGAGAGGTGACTTTGGACTTACTCGCGGACTACGAACCGAACCAATTTCTTTTCGTCTACAGTTTTATTCAACTGGTCCTTTTGCTTAATTTAAATAATCTTTTAATAATTCTAAACTGAGTGAACCCCCATATCGGGGTTCCATCCTACTGGGGTTGGAACAGAAGGATCCCCGTCGGCTACTCGACGACTCGGCCGCACTTACACCGTCTGCCCCCGACGACCGTACTGCCGCCGGTGGTACTCGGAAGGATCGGCCGCATTTACACCGACTACCCCGGACGATCGTACTGCCGGTGCCCGAAAGGAATTCTACGCATTACCAGATGCACCGCTCTTGCTGCCAGCCTACGTACCTGGATCCACTATTCGCCTACCGCGTCGGACCTCTCTCCAGCTAAGGGCAGTGGCAATAATTTTCGTAGTAACGTACCTTCGGAGACAACGAACCTTACTTACCGTAGTTTAAATAAATTTGTAAACATTTACTCTGTTGTTTTTGTTGTGCCCAGCCACTCTCCATCTTAAGCAGGTCACAAGAAAAACACAAGTGTTTCAGTTAGACTGGTGCATTTCGCAGGGGTAATAAGGTGTACCTCGCAACCCAACTCTCTGACCCAGTTAAGGAATTCAGCACCTTGGAACATACGACCCCTGTCTCCCACAATTAACTTAGGCGTAGGTACTAAACAGGGAGATCGCATTTGTAACGTGGCGTTTAAGTTCGCTAGCATCTTGCCGGTACATTGGGTAAAGTAAGCAAAACTTGCTGAAGGCATCAACAATTATCAAAACATGGCGAAAGCCATCCGTTTCTACCAAAGGGCCCAGGGCTATCACTAGTAGTAGACTTCTTACACCACACGACAAGATCTACCCTATTTGTGACTTAAAGCAAAACATTGACCCTCTTGTTACCATGTTCGCGCTTATGCCAATTCAGCTATGAATTTGTTGCCAAATCCTTCGTGACCACGTTGTTGGACCACCGTCTTAACACGAACTGGTTTTGTATAACTTTTGTAGAAACTTACCAAAAAATTCAACCGGTATCAGATTCGCATTAGGAACTGCTCTTCGGACCTGAGGTCTTATATAACAGTTGCGATCAACTCTTCGCTCGACCACTTACGACACGTTGTCACTAGTCGTATTGATCGCCTGGCATAAAAACTGTTCGATTGAAAATTGTCTGAATGTCTTACGTCAAAAAGTTTGCTTGCAAAGTTTAAACGACAAGGACACATCGCTTGAATCGCGTTTTAAAATTAGACCAGCTACGGTTACTACTAACCCAATCGTTTAGCCATGATTTCGCGTCACCAGTCAGACAATTATCAATACGCACTAAACAAACACGGTCTTTTCATCTATTGAGGCACGCACGCGGTCCCATCGATTGAAGGCACGTACGTACGTGGTAGGTACTAGGGAACACTTCGTGCTAAAACCGTGCAAATATGGATCAAAGCTCGCAATAACAATATGATTCAACCTTACCGGAATGTTTCCAATAGCACTCGCAAGCCTTTTGGCCACTTCAGTCACGAAACCATTACCAGTATGGGTCACCATCACCCAGCAGAGGCTCCAGCATCGGCCAGCGTCGACCAGCATCGGCCAGCACCAGCACCTGTATCGGCCAGCGTCGACCAGTATCGGCCAGCACCAGCACCTGCATCGGCCAGCACCAGTATCGGCCCGCATCGGCCAGCACCAGCACCAGTATCGGCCAGCACCAGCACCTGTTTCGGCCAGCATTGGCCAGCACCAGCACCAGTATCGGCCAGCACCAGCACCAGTATCGGCCAGCATCGGCCAGCACCAGCAGCAGCGTCACCAACAGCATGCTGCCCGAAGAACTTGTACCATCTGCAATATTAGGAATTTAGGACACAATGGTTTGAACTCCTTCTTTAAATTAGCCCACGTTCGTTACCCACTCACTTAACCATGTACACGCCTCGCCCTTCAAACAATTGCCTACCCGCGAAAGGCATTCGTGGGAATTCCAATTGTTTACAGCACACGCACGGTCCACTTCGGCACACCAATCGTCGATATTGTGTAGGACAGGATCAAAATTCGAAATATAATAAGCTTGGCTTGACCTTACCGTGTTTCCAATGGAACGAAACGCATCAATAATGCAATCCGTGAGTGTCGGCGGTGCGCGACCAACGATGACGCATCCACTCCACTAGCGTCCTGACCTAGATCGGAATGCACCTTATCACTACGAACTTCACTACGTGGCGGTGATGCGACGATGTTCAACCCGATGACGCCTGTCGGACGAACGACGCTCATGCGACCTTGATGATCGCACAGCAGACCGTTTCTCCAATGCGGTGAGCCTGACCGCTAACGTCTTCATCATGCGCCGCACCCCTCCTTGCGGTGTACGGTCACGATACCTACTGTGCCGCCCGACTGAATCATCTCGTTTACGACGGCTTGCCCGGTCCGACATTTTCCGGTAAAAACAACAATGAGATCAGAATCTTGTCAAGGATATGTGGACAAGTAGGCGGGATAAAGCACGTTAGAAATCGTGCCGTATCCCACTTCTGAACTTGTATAATCGATCAAAATTAACTTAAAAAAAATCAAACAATTTAACAACGTAAAAGGAATATTCTAACCTCAAAATTTAATCAAAACAAAAATTAACAGAAACCGATTCTAAACTCAATTTACACAAATCTAACTCTAAGACACCGAAAAATGTCAGACGTAACAGGCAGGGAGATGTTTCCTCGATGACGGTCGGCAACAGAATGAGAGCCGGTCTTGGTCGAGCGCGCCTTATATATATTTGCGCGCCACGTGGTTTTTATTTTTCCTATATTATATAAAGAGTTATCAGCACTAAGACCCCGAACTCCACAAACTGCTCTCGAAACTACTTCGTCTTCCACGTCGACATCCGGTGCCGCTTCGGAGTCGAATGTACCTACTGTTGCTGTCAGTTGTGAGCGTAACGTGTCAGCTGAGATTGGGAAATTAAAGTATTCTGGAAAAACTTGCGTGCGATCCTTCATACAAAGAGTTGAGGAATTCGTTCAATCTAGAAGCATTTCTTACGAGAAAATTTTGTCCTTGGCATTCGAGATTTTCACTGATGACGCCTTACACTGGTATCGTTGTAACAGGGGTAGGATACAAAATTGGTATGAACTTTGCGAGCTACTGAAGGAGGATTTTAGCAGTAGTGATTACGACTACCGTCTTGCTGCAGAAATCAGATCACGCACTCAGGGAGAAACGGAAAGTATATCCATATACCTATCTATCATGCACGGTATGTTCTCTCGCCTTAGTAGGGACCTATCGGAAAACGAGAAACTGGATATCTTACTTCATAATATCCGACCCTGTTATGTCAGCACCTTGTTAGCTTCCCCAGAAATTAAAACTATCGACTCACTTAAATCAATTTGTCGTAGTTACGAGAATATTCAGGCGCGTTTTGCTCAATTTCGCGAGCCGCCGAAAGCCTCGGCGAGTACCATAGCTCCTGAGTTTGCCTACAAGGGTTGCGATAGTAGCTCTAACTCCTGCGGCGATAAAAAAGTAGGTGTCTCCACTCTACAGAAGGACGATGGTGAAATGGTCGCAGCCTTGACATCGAAAACGGCTAGATTCTGTCCGCGATGCAGAACCAATGACCACTCCTTAAGATACTGTAAGGCAGAGCGGTTCCTTATCTGTTTTAAATGTGGAAAGAAAGGTGTCCGTCGATCAGAATGTCCCGACTGTAAGAAAACGGTCTCTAAAGACACTCCAAAAAACTAGTTAATCAGGATTGTAAGGATAGTGTGTATCATCATAAACATTTTGATATTGATGAGTGGAAGAAATGGTTAGGCTTCATTTCTTCATTCTTCACTTATAACGCTGTCTCATCAATCCGCGATGACAATCCTAAAATTGACAAGTCTCGACCTTATGTCGCCGTGAACATAGGTACTAAACCTTTTATCGGTCTTCTTGATTCCGGCTCCTCTTCTACTATTTTAGGGAACAGAAGTCATCAATGCTTACCTAGGGAGAGCGCTAAATTGTTAGATTGCGAGAAGGTTCACTTTGTTAGTGCTGGTGGTAACAAGCTTGAGGCCATTGGGGTTCTAGAACTTCCCATTAACTTTCAAAACCAAACCAATACACTTAAGGTATTTGTAGTTCCCGGCATAAAACACTCTCTCATTTTGGGAATGGATTTTTGGAGAACGTTTGGTTTGTTTCCTAAATATCTGGACCACATAGCTTATTACAAAGACTCAGACGAAATCTTCACTGCTGATTTTGTCATACAACAAAATCGTAATATTCACTCATATGATAACTTGCCGGACGAGCAAAGATCAACGGCGGATCAAATGATACTACGATTTCGGGATATCTCGTACGAAGAACGTGGACTTGGTCGTACTAGCTTGACCACACACGTTATTGACACTGGTGACGCTACTCCTATTCGTCAACGGTACTATAGAATGTCCCCAGAAAAACAACGTATTCTGGTGGAACAGTTAGATGAGATGCTTAAAGAGGATGTTGTGGAACCATGTGAAAGTCCTTGGTCGTCACCGGTCCTTTTGACACCTAAAAAGAATGGTGAATTGAGGTTTTGCTTGGACAGCCGGAAACTCAACTCCGTAACCAAAAAAGACGCGTACAGCCTACCATATATTTCCGAAATCCTTGATAACCTTCGTGATGCTAGATACCTTTCAAGCGTTGACCTTTCCAAAAGCTTCTGGCAGATCCTCATTCGGGAGGAAGATAGGCAAAAGACGGCGTTTTATATACCATCTCGAGGTACCTTCCAGTTTAAATCAATGCCTTTCGGCTTAACTAATGCTCCAGCCACTCAGCAAAGGTTGGTGGATGCTTTATTTTATGGTCCTGAATTCGAGCACAAGGTTTTCGTCTTTGTTGATGATATTATCATCGTTTCCAATAGCTTTGAACAACACATCTCTCTGCTTAATCGTGTCTTTGATAAGCTAAAGTTGGCTAATTTGACGATTAACTTCAAAAAGAGTCAATTTTTCAGGAGCCAGTTAAAATATTTGGGATATGTCGTAGACTCGAACGGTTTGCAAGCAGACCCAGATAAGGTAAAATCAATTGTGGACTATCCCGCACCCACTAACCGAAAAGAGGTCCGACGTTTCCTTGGAACTGCGTCTTGGTACCGTAGGTTTATACCTAACTTCAGTGCTTTGGCTTCTCCCTTGAATAAGCTAACGTCTCAGAAAAAGAATTCTCCTCCATTTGCATGGTCTACGGACGCTGACGACTCCTTTCATAAACTTAAGTCCCATCTTGTATCCGCACCTATTCTATCGTGTCCTGACTACCTTAAGCCCTTCGAAGTACATACTGATGCGAGTGACTACGGCATTGGAGCTGTACACACTCAAAATCTAGATGGTCAGGAAAAGGTTATAGCTTACATGAGCAAGTCACTCACACAGCAGGAACGGAACTACAGTGCCACAGAACGCGAAGCCTTAGCCGTTTTACTAGCATTAGAGCACTGGCGATGCTATCTCGAGAATGGTATGACGTTCACTGTCTTTACGGATCATTCTTCACTTAAATGGTTCCTTAATCTTAATAACCCGACAGGTAGACTAGCAAGGTGGGGAGTTCGCCTTTCTGCTTTCAAGTTTGAGATTAAGCATAGGAAGGGCGCCGAGAACGTGGTTCCTGACAGTTTATCTCGCGCTGTACCGGTTATAGCTATTGACTCTGCTCCCCTGATACCTCAAACTACTGATGCTTGGTATACGAAACTATTTAAAGGTTGCCAAGAGTCCCCTACATCGTTCTTAAATTATCGTGTGGAAAATAATAGCTTGTTCAGGTACTGTAAATCTTTAAATCCTCTGACTAGGGAATTTGAATGGAAGGAGATAATTCCGTCAGAAAAACGTCAAGAAATAATTTCACAAAATCACTCGGAACCGACTTCTGGGCATTTTGGAATTTTTAAAACATATAAACGCCTCAGTCTAAAATATTTTTGGCCAAAAATGCACCAGGACGTAGCTAATTTTGTCACTAGCTGTGATGTATGCCTGTCTCACAAGCATCCTACCCATGCTACGCTCGGTAAAATGGGTCGCCCTAAAGACTGTAGCCGCCCATTTCAAATGCTCAGTATGGATTTAGTTGGTCCTTTACCTATCACTAGAAAGCAGAACACCTTCTTACTTGTCGTTACTTGCTGCTTCTCGAAGTACTGTTTGCTGTTCCCAATAAGACGAGCAACTGCTGAGATAATCATACGTATCCTGGAAGAACAGGTCTTCTTAGTCCACGGCATTCCTAGCACTATTCTGATGGATAACGGTAAACAGTTTACTAGCAATGGCATGAAAGCTCTGCTAACTAACTATAAAATCCCGAATGTTTGCTTTACCCCGTTGTACACTCCGCAGGTGAATACTGTAGAACGGTACAACAAAACCATAATGACCGCTGTCTCAACCTTTGTTGAAAGTGATCACCGTACTTGGGATATTAACATACCCAAGATACAATTTGCCCTAAATAGCGCCGTAAATGAAGTAACCGGTTTCACACCTTCGTTTCTTGTTTTCGGGCGGGAATTAGTGAGCTGCGGATCACACTATGTCGACCCTGACTTAGAGGGTAGTATTATATTCACACCGCGTGACAGTTATGCTGAAAACTTAGGTCATCTTCATAAAATATTTGATAAAGTGCAATTGTCACTATTAAAAGCTCATTCAAGAAATACTTCGCACTATAATTTAAGGCGTAAAAACGTTGAGTTTAGCATAGGCGACATCGTATGGAAACGCACCTTCTACCTCAGTGACAAGGACAAGAGATTCTGTAAGAAATTAGCTCCAAAATTCATAAAATGTCGCATTGTAGCAAAAAAATCTAAGCTCGTTTATGAACTGGAAGATGTGGCAGGTCAAAACTTAGGAACCTGGCATGTCAAAGATATCAAGCTGACGTGATTATTTCTATCGGATTTTCCTTAGGAAAAATCCAAACCTAAAAAGGGGGGTATGTAACACTTTCGTAAAACTTACTTCTAAAAATAATCTTTAGAAAATACGATAAACCTATATTTTAAATTTGCCGCGCATTCTAATTTTAAAACTCCTGCGCTCTCACGCCTAACGGCACTGACAGCTTCACTGACAGCTTCACTGACAGCTTTGAGTGAAGCGAGCGACCATTGACAATCGAGAACAATGAATCAGCTTTTTTGATTGTCACTGGCTGGACGAACTTGCTAAATCGCTACGACGACTGTTCGTAAAAGTTTTATTTAAATTTTACTTTAAACAACTAGACACAGCTGACTTCTCGCTAAGTATTGTGTTCTAATCTCCCGAAACTTGTGAAACCCCAATTGGGTAAGTGTTGTGCTTTTTATACGAGTTAGAAAATAAGTCGGTGCAACGGCTCATGGTTTTTCATTTCATATTATTTTCTTGTATTCATTCTTGTAGTCCTAAGTAATCACTTCATTATTCACTCATTGTCATACGTAGCCGCTTTGCAAACTCGCAATCAATTCTGCGTTCGAAAAGTGTATTTTCATTCTGTCTGCTTTGTTCAAAATTGCACCATCATTCCTTGTACGTAATTCTTACTGCACTTCTCACTGCTTATTTTAGTCTTATAATCCACTTGTTTGACTGCCTCATCACTGATTACTATTATTTGCTAGTTGCCATTGCGTTCACCACGAGCTTGGGATGTCGCAGTCAAACTTTGAAAGTGGACATTTCTTAATGATCTGGAAATGAATTCCAGGGTTCACCTTACGAGCAGACATAATTGAAAAGATCCCACTGAAGACTCGACGCACATCATCATCATCATCTGCCGAGCTCCAAACGCGAGTCTGCGCCCATCTTGTGCGAGTCGGCGCCCATCTTGCGTCAGTCGGCGCCCACTTAGTTCACTGCACCGGACCGACTCCCGCTCTTGCTAAGGCCAGTGGTACACTTTAGTTTCACAACGCGATTCGGATACGGCTACTCTAAACTAGACTCACGACCTGAAGATTTGTATTCTTGTAGACTAATTAAATATTGTAAATTGTTCTTCTTGTTTTCTTCATTCCTATCGTTAGACTAGGAAACACAGGTAGAACTGTTTCAGTTGGAAACTTGTGTCTTGTGTGAGTTTTAAACTTTTCTGCCAGAATATTTATGGAAATTTAATGGCCATAAAAGGCTGCTAATATTTTTTTTATAAATTAATACAAATAGAAACCTCCTAATTAAACTTTGGATATGAACTCGTAAGGTGGGTACTTATACTGACTACTGACCAGCGATACCGGCGTAATGTAACGTGTTACACAACGAGCGTTCGTGCATCTGTACGGGCAAAAAAGGCGCTCGCAACGAGCAACGAGACAGATTTAAGCACATGGCGTAACGTATCATGCTCCCTGCGAATGGTACACTTAATGCCTCGCAACACCGGTAAGTAGCCGGTTTAGGAAATTTTGAAAAACTTTCCATTCTTTTGTAATACATTTCTAAATCCATCATAACTTACTAGGTACCTAAATTAGGCACTGATAATACCTACTGGTATTATCAGTGCCTAAGTTATTCATAGGAAGCAGTCCTATGAATAACTTGGGCAGACAAACAGTTCCATTTTTGATTTAGAAATGTAGGTAAGTTCTATCAAAACCACCGCAAACCTGTTAAGTGGCAATACCCTGTGGGCGATTTCGAGTAGAAACCTAAAGGTGTACCTACCCATGTAAATTATGCATGGAACGGTTACAATTGCGATCCATTTATTACCGACCTATCGAAAGTGTCTGGCGTTCTTTCCCAAGTTCAAGTACTGTGACGGAAGTTCACTTACATTTAATCAAGTCTAAAAGCTTCTGGCAAAGGCAAGAAACTATGCAAAGTGTCTGGTAATGGAAGTGTTTGATTTCTCATACTATCCCGAAGAAATTACCAAAAAATAAGCTTTATACCATAATGAATTTGAGATTTATTACCTCGTTCAAGTACTAATTTAAAATGGTCTGGCAGGGTAAAGCCACTGGCGTTTTTGCGTAATGCCACTATGACCCAAACTTCATAATCAGTGATCGTTCCTACCTGTGTTCCCCACACACCGCATACGCAGACCAACTCCCAGATTTTATTAAATGACGAAGGTCTGGCGGTTGCAGGCTCTTAGTCCACTATGGTTTTTGTTATTGTGGTATACAATAAAGAGTTATGCATTGTAGTGTATTGAATTTAAACTCGCTTCGGTAGGTAATAAAATAAAATTCGTACATTCTACCCTTTAAATTTTATAATAATTTTGTTTCAACTTAACAGTGTAATGTAATGACGGCCTATATGTACAGAATATGTACATAAACAGGTCTCTTGAAAACCCAACAAAATTGTATACTTATTTTTCAATAAATTAAAAATTCAGAAACTTTTTTAAAACAAACACAAAAGCAGAATGGCCAAGCTGAGTTTACTTCATAATGAAAAACTTTTCCATTATTTCATTTCCAATGCCATTCTACTTGCAAACTATCGCTGTCCAATCAATAATTAAAAGTTCAAAACTTAGGTTTTGAGCTGCTCAGTTTTGTTCGGTACTTTTATTTTTCCAATAGAACTTGGATTTGTATTGGGCTGGGGCAAGGGGTGAGCAGTCCTTTCATTCGGCACTAAAATGAGTGTTGAAGTTCCTCCAGACTAATTGGGTGCTAAACAAACAAGTTGGAGTATAAGTTGTTGTTTTGTGGATCATCATGGCGTAAACTTTGCACTGTGTAAGAATTTAGTTCGGCGCTCCTATAAAATATTTTTTTTAGAAGCGCTAAGAAAATTTAATCCTGAATTCCTTCATACAACACATATTGATTGTGTATGTAGACCAATACCTTGGAAAATAATTAAATTTTCCTAGTTGAATAAATAAGTGGTGGCCTGAACTCGAAACCCGATATTTTTACTTTACTTTTATGAGACTCATGGGAATTTAGATGAAAAACTACCCACATTATTCTGAATAGCTGCTTACAAAATCACTGACCATTATTTAGTTACTTTCCGTCAAAGCCGAAAGAGGCAGATCACTGAGACCGAAGCTTGGGGCTAGATAATGCTGTGTGAAATGTCCATAATTATTTATTTCTTTATTATATATATATTACCTTTATATCATATCATTATTATATATTACCTTTAAATCAACCAAAACGACTAGGAAAGTCGTTTTGTCGATATAAAGGTGTTGTTGATTTAGGTATGAGATTCACACCACAAAGCTATGTATGGTCTAAAGGTAGGTTGACGTAGCTAACTAATCTTTTGTTGATGATGATGATTTTATATCTACAATGATTTTTTTGGTTCTGATTCTTGCGGTAAGTCATCATACAAGAATGACGAGAATTATAGTTGCTTAAAAATGTATTGAATTCAAAATAATTAACAATAAATCGCAACAAATTTCAATTAATGTAATGTAATAATGTGGTGGTTTTAAGCACATACATCGTAGAGCGAGGGCGATGTGCATCACACCTCGCATTCTGATGCGACCGATCCGTTGCAACCAAATTAATATTTAATCAGAGCCATGACACATGACACCCACCAGGGCTGTCTCACATTATATTTTGATATCCCTAAGACAAACCATACCTATATATAATTTTTTTAGCCTTAATCGTCGTAAATTTGGACATAAATGCCTCCCAATCTCTGGCGTTCTCCTTTTATTTCGGATTAAAAGTATGAACGTACTATTCTAGGTTTCTGTTTGATTATTTAATAAATATTTACTGGTATTTATTTTAATGGATTTTGATCACGTTAGTTAAAAAGCTTTTTTGTTTTATTCCTTAGGTTTTAACTGTACTGAATCAAATAGCAAGTAGTTAAGTATTTTCCCTAGTAAGTTTTATGGTTCATATTAGTTCTTAAATATTTAAACGCAAGTTAAGTCATAGACTTAACTCGCGTTTGGCCCGCGTGGGTTTGCTATTGAGAGAGAGATATTGGAGGCAATGAGTTTTATTAAAAGACCTCCACGACGGTTTTGTAAGGAATATTAAGTCAGTATTTCAAAGTGCAAGAACCTCTCCTATCGACACGAAGATCCTAGTAGCCTACGTTCCGTATCTATAAAATCTAGCATTGAAGGTTTGATAACTGTCTTATTATGACGTAGGAGCGTTGCAACATCTGTTTCAAAGTATTTTTTTTAAATGCCTTTTACGGGCAATCATCCGGTAGAAGGTAAATGTCCATTACCACGTTACTGAACTAGGAAGTTTCTGAAAGCGATCGGCAGTTTAAAGTTATTTCGGGCAACTAGGGCAAGGTAAGTTTGGTTTTTGCCACGTGATGTAGCGATTCTCGAAACAGTTCTGACGTTTTCTGAGTCAACTGAGAAGCGAGGTGGTGGCGGCTCGATAAGTGCGATTTTTTATGGAGTTTTATGAGTGATGGTCTCGTAAATGCCAACCCTACGTTACAAACAAACAAAACACTCATCAATAAATTATTAGGACCCTTTTGTGGGTAACCAACCCAGCTTTTAATTACGTTACAGTTGTTGTTTATCGTCAAATACTGTATCACTAGGTTTTTGAGGTCGCTTTTCGATTAATTTATGGGTATTTTACTATTAACTAATAACTTACTCGAAACTCATCTTGACAAATTAGAATACAGTAATTACAATCCGTTTAATTTCATTTAAAAATTTGTAAGATACATTCTGTACCTAAATGTATTGCACTGATCCGGGTACTTATAATATATAAGAGTTAGCAATTAGATAGGTACGTATTGTAAATAATAAACTCCCGAACATTTTCTGAAAACAGAATTTTACTCTATTATTCAACAGCTTTGACTTTAGGTACAAGTAAATTTTATTTACTATCGTGTTGTAACTAAATTGTTGTAAGGTACCATTAATTTAGCACAATCTACTGTCTCTCAAAGATAAAATACCTATCTGACCGGCTATCCAAGATGCCGACCTATTAAAGTTTCCTAATAAAGTTTTCTTTTCACCACACAAAAGCATGTTCAGCCTTCTGGTACAGTCACCGAAGAAGATTTACCCTCCTTGTCACAATGTACTGCGGCTGTTGCCATAGCGGTTCAAAAACCGTTGAATATGTCACGCGTTGGATGGCCGCCAAACCCAGCTTCGTACAACCACAGACTAGCTTTTTACCACGGGTTGTGTCGCTGTTTGTTATGGATTTTGAATATAATTTCACATGAAATTCGTAAGTATAGGTCAACGTTTTTCACCGAGATTTAGTAAATTGTAACTTCTTCAAGAATTGATTTGCATAAACCAAAGACATAGCATAGTAGCCTACGTTTTAAAGAGATGGATATAACCTAGCTCCTTGTTTTCAACTGAATGGCTTAAAATAACTAATAACGGATATGGACATTCTTGCATTTAGTACTGTTATAGACCTGTAGGTAGGTATAGTGCGTAGGTAGTAGGTACAAACTAGCAGTTCCTCATGTTTCTATTTTTAAATGTGACCGTGCGGCTGACCTTCTTATTCAAGTTTCATTTATAAATCTAAATCATATAGGTACGTATCCGTAATCGGAATGTAGCGTTCCAATTTTCAGCATCGATCTATCGATTCATTTCCGCATAGATGCTAGCGTAGATGCTAGCTTTGCGCGTGTATTTTTCTCACGCACGCCCTTGACAGCGTAGCCAATCTCGTTCATTGTTTTCTGTATTTCTCTAACACGATAAAGTTACAAGCAGAAAGACAACTGATAAAATTTGTATGAAAACTTGTTGTAACTAAGAATAAGACTTAAAGTGGTCGAAAATCAGAGGCGTACTGCTACCGTGCAGCATAAAAATGTGCATTTATAATATGATACTCGTTATATTAAGATGCATTTCATATTGTCGGCATCAGATGACAGACAACTCGCGGGCGTTTGAAGCAAACGCTTCCATAAGGTAAGCTATTTTGCCACTGTAAAATGAATCTTAAGATAACATTGCATTAAATGTACATTTTAGTGCTGCGTTTTAACAGCGTTGGATTAATGAGCGCAGAGCTTTCAACATGATCTTCGAAGCTTTTCATGACACTTGACAGATTTCTTCCTCCTTTTGATATCACGAGACTTCTCACACGTATATACATATTTATCGGTGTGAGACATCGGTGTGTGCCACTGGAGCTTCCACCGTGGTTAATTAGTACCAGTTTCTACTTCACTTACACCTTTTACATACCATACCTTTTTCCTACATAATTAAAATTAATGGTTTAGCATTGTAAAAAATAAGCAGGAATGATTGGTCACTTCAATAAGATACGACCGCACAACATTACAATCACAACTACTGATACGATGGCGGAAGATATGAGTATGAATTGTGTATGTACCTACCTGTCTTTAAAAGGCTGATGCACATAGTATAATGTCCAATATAAAATTACCAATGAAATTTGACCAAAATTGCTGAACATTATAAATTTTCACGTACGTTAATAATGCGTTTTTTGACGTTGACTCTACATCTACACTATAAAATTTATTATGACTTAACTATCCTGTTTATGTCATTATCCACATGTTGGTCAAATCATGGCGAGCATGGACAACCGTATGCTTGGGCTGCCAAGGCAAACCAAAACAAACGACCTTTGTGTGTCAGCCTTCACAATAAAAACATCAACACCTTGAATTCGGCACATACTTTTTCTATTCCTGTCTCGTTAACCAGTGTTAACTGTCACTTGTTCACAAATAAAAATAAACCGTAGGACAGCTTCCTCTCTGTTATTCCAGCTGTTGTGGCTGTGGCGTCACAGCAGGGCGCAAATTGCCTGACGTCATTGGTGAAGGAAGATTACCAGAATTATTGTTCTGAATCTGAAGTCCGCCTGCGACGCAGGAGGTTGCGGGTTCGATTCCCGCCTCGGAACAAATTTGTGTACGATCTGCAGAAATTTGTTCCGTTGGTCTGGGTGTTTTCTATGTATATTAAAAATATCTATCAATGTAATGTATTGTATTAGATATTGTAAGCCTCCCAAAAAAAATAGGTTTAGAGTTGGAAATAATTGTGTTTTATAGATTGTAAAATATTTGAAGAGTGCAACATTCTATCTGTCATGGACGCCGTTGTAGAAAAGTTATGTTGATTTTATGGATAAATTGTTTTAAGTTGTAAAAGGAATATACCTAGCCCATGTTAATATCATGCCATGTTTTATTTCAGTAACACAGTTGAAACTCCATTAGCTTTCAGTCCGAAGAGGGAAAGACACGCCTACAGTAATGTGAATGTGACCTTCCGAAAAGTTCAGTGAAACCTATTCCTATGAAAAAACTCAAGTTTCGATGACATATGCAATGATTTCCTATACAAATCGGCTGACGACAAAAACAAACGCATATTTGAACCGGAGTGGGTATATTCTCTTTGATTTGAACCATTGATTTTACATATTTAGGTATAAGTTGCAATTATTACCTATCCGCCAAACTTTGGCAAGCGAAATATTAGATTGTGTTGATTGAAAACCATTCGAATTCAATGGTAAATAGTAAAGACTTTCAATAAGAGTTCAAAGTCATCCATAATCATATTAATCATATATAAATGATAGCGTACTTGTAACCTCCAATATGATAAAGTTACTTTTTCTATTCTTTTCTTGATGGTTTGTTAAAAATGATGTTGTGAATTGATCTGAACTAGTAAAATACAAGCTACCAATGAAACCCTTTACAGTAATTAAAGTGACCAACAAAATGCATTACAAGTTTACTCCCATGTTCATCGAGCAATCTTGCTACAAGAGAAAATATATGATTGGGTTTGTACCAATACCTTTACAATGCCACATTAAATTAATAGAGATGATTGAGATAATTACACACATGAATTTTAAACACAAAAACACAGAAATTGTGTAATCAAAGTTAATTTGGTTAATATCATGGAATTATTTGATTTGTTCACAATTTGTGATAGAAATTTTGCACTAACATTCTGAATAGTGATGGTAGGTACTTATTTATCTGGTAAATTCCTTGAAATCTACAACACATAAAAACAAAATAAAGATGAAAATTCAAAAATCTTCCCGTTGTGAGAATTTGTTTCTTACTTGTTATGCATTACATTTTGCATAAACATTTGCTTGAAGTGAATTGAACTAACTAACAACTAACTTTGGATTCTTATACAAGTCTTTAGACATATTAATTATTTCAATGTTAATCACACAGTATTTTCAGAAAGTATCTATAGGTACCAATTGCTATGATGAGCGACCAAACTTTATTGAATACTAGCTGACCCGGCGAACTTCGTATCGCCTAGCAGTCGATTCTTTAATTTTTTATTTTTGAAATTTTTGATTTATTTTTTAGAATTTTTCTCTCCGTAAGAACCATCCTCGTACTTCAAGGAATATTTAAAAAAAAGAATTAACGAAATCGGTCCAACCGTTCTCGAGTTTTGCGCTTAGCAACACATTCAGCGACTCATTTTTATATTATAGATTTGATCTAATGATTATGAATAGAATTTATAACCCTTATTCAGGCACAAATAATAAGAAAACAATATTAAGCACCATCCAAGTGTAGTACACATAATAATAATAATTTTGCATAGACTGAGAAATGTCGGGTGAGCAAAATATATATTTTCTTGTTCTCAGTATTTGAAAATAGTGATATCAGTTTTGGAAGTAACTTAGTTACTACTAGCTTCACTTTGGCTTGAAAATATACTTATTAGTAGTGAATGAAATAACTCCCTATATAATAACTGGGTTGAACGATGATGATAATCTAAATACTTATTTCATTAACTCGAAATGATGCATTGTTGTCGTACCTATCAGGAATACAATTATGTCAACTATCAGTTTAAGAATTTGTCTTAGATGTTCAATACTAACCCGACAGGGTTGGGAGACAAGAATAAGTAATTACCTTAATAAAATTTTATATAAAATGGAAAATAGTGACATTGCTAATTGGTAGGCATGTGATATAGATGACATTTCACATGATGACATTTCATCGGCTTCGTGGAAAATAATGACCGGATTATGCCTTTTCTCGGGGTTAACCCTGAAATGCGTACCCATCGTCTTACAGACACCACTGATATTTAACCCTTAACTACCTACCCATAGTCTCACAGACACTTGTGATATTAATTTTGTGAATAAGAAAAGTATCTCCTGAGGGTTAATGGGTACCTACTTAAATTCAGTTGCAATGTTGTAGATTATAGTTGAATAAATAAATAAAAAAAGTATGTTTGCTACCGGTTCGCTGGTATATTGATATTTAGTTAGTGGATGAACTAATGTGTCATAAGTAGGTCATTGTTGTTTGAATAATTATTCAACTGCGAAAATCGAGTATTTTACTCACTGACGTTATTTATTTATTTAGAATTACCAACAAAATATACACAAGTCATGTGAATTAAAAAGCACAAAAAAAAAAAAAATGATGAGTCGCTTAAGCAAAAGCTATAGAGAGAAGAGAATCATACCTACAAAGAGAGTAATAATAATGATAAAAAACGTTTCTAGACAAAACGGACGAGTTATTTGCACAGTTAAATAAACAGGATTCCTTTTTGTTATTGTGTGTAAGTGCTTTTTGTTATTGTTAACATAACAAAATAAATAACAATCATTTAAGGAGAAAGAAATAAACCACTTATTTAAGATATACATGGCTCATATGAAATACTAATTTGTAAACGAAATAACAAAGTCTTACTTTAAATTACGTATACAGCTTGTTGTGTTAGGTGCACGAAATTATTTTAAAAAAATGGATTCAATAAACTAAAGTTTATCTTTAAAGAACAAGACAAGATTCCATAAGATGCCATAAAAAAAGGGCCTTAGTAAAATAAATCAGACTATTAGTGTGAAGCAAACAAACCTTACTTGGACCTAAATAAGCATAACGTAACAAATCGAATTATTTAAAGAGATAAAATTAAATCGATAAATTTTAAGTTATCTACCCACAATAAACGAAGGCACGATTGAAACTATAAATAATAATAATAAACTAAGTATTATTTCCACAAAATTAAGATAATTTAAAAACGCAATGAATAGAGCAAGAAGTATACTCGTACTTACATTTTTATACAACGATATGTTGCTTACGAAAATATTGATTGTGTCTATTTTGATATGAATAATATTTAGGATTAGATGAATAAAAATGGCGACTAGTAAAAACGAGATACTGCTTTAAAATACAACGTAAATAAACGCTATAAAGTTATTACAAAGATTACCGACCGTTTAAAGAATAAAACTGTGTTGTGGTCAGGAACGCCACGCGAGAAATGAATAAATTTGGATTTCTAAAACAAAGAAACATTAAATAGAGAATGTGACATATTATATTAAGAATATTGTCAAAAATTTGTCATACTAGAGAACATCTGTTGTGTAAAAGTCAGAGAAATGAATAGGTACCGTACACAGGTACATATTAAGGGAATCTGAATCTGATTAACGAGTATGAACAATTATTAATATTTTAATACATAACCCCATAAAAAAATGTAACTAATCTTCAGTTAGTCAGTATTTTTATACGAAAAGCTTAGAACGCAGATTGTTTGAATTTACAATTGTCAAATAATACGCAGAATATTATTTTTAGATAAACTTCATAATATGAGACGTACTTGAAAATGAAAATGTATTGGCGATATAAACATTAAAAGATAACAAATGAAAGGAGAGATAATAATGTTGACATGATTGTGAAATTTATTTCAGTTATAATACAGATAAACAGTAAAATAAATGACAATAGAGATGGTTTTAGTAGTAAGTTTTTGAAGTATTATCACTTAACCTATTAAATGCGAAAATAAAACTCTACGTTTTAAAGTGGTTCAAGGGTATTACTGAGAAGGAAGTCGATGTATTTGTTTATAGCAGACTATAGACTTGAAATTAAAATTAACTAATTTATTATTAAGGTACAAAAAAAAAAGTGGTGATGAATAATTTATATGATTACAGTATTTTTTCTTGTAGAAACGTACTTTCTGTCACTACCCACAAATAACATACTTACATCAAATTAAAAGTGTTGTCAAGTAAGAGATTGATCCCGAACCCCACCTAATAATATTGAATAAACGAATAACTATTTACAAAAAAAAGTTATGAAAAAGAAAAGTAGTAGAATGATATATATATATATTTTTTTTAAATGAAGTACCTATATTCAATATTTTTTATTTAAAGTAAGTTATTAAAGCGAAAAATTATATTTCAGTAATGAGATCCATACATTGATGTCAAGTAAATTTAGTACACATGTACATCGGTATTATCAGTATGTAAATCGGTTCCCTAAAAATAGTGATAAACATAACTTTAATACCAGAAATAAACATAAACTCGCTGTGCCCACAACTAGGCTACACAAAATTAATGTATCTTTTAAAGGGCAATGTATACACTTCTTCTACAAAACTCCTAGTGAATTGCAAAAATTATCAGTAAATAAATTTAAACAAATTGTCAAAACCTTTAAAATAAAATGTCTGATTATCTAGAAGATAAAAAAAAGCTTGGGACGGGTTTTGCTCCAACTCGAAAGATAACAACTAACAGGCTAAAGGTTTCCTCGTCGCTTCATTACTTTAGTCTACATACCGAAGCGACAGAAATCAAAAATATCACTTTATTTCCGTGGCAGTGCTTAGTTTTATAATTTGACCTTTTCTAAGTGTAAATTTATTGTATTTATGGAAATAAAGAGTTTTTGATTTTGATTTTGTACAATGGCATAAGAGAAAAATAACATAATTATAATAAACGAATTTTTCGAAATTGTGTGATACCGTTTGTTAAATGAAATTATTAGAAAATGTATTAAAACAAAAAATAAATAGTCATGGTGAATTAATAGTATCAGAGAATATTACTCTCATCGATTATTACATACATAAATAACTTGATAATTTGTTGATTTAAGCTTTCTAATGTTTCGGTAAAGTTGTTGTGTGAATATTGAACGTGAATGATATTAAAGCATCATGATTATTATTATGATTCTTATTTTCATAAATGTAAATATTGAAAGCGGAGCATATGATACGAATAAATTAAGTGTGTTTAGAGAATAAGCAAAATAATTTTAAGAGATAATATTATATTCAAGTAATATAAGGGTGATCAAGAAAAGCCAATAATTAAGTAATGTGAAAAAAATAACTTTAAAAAAAAATCCAAAGACAGTGATCAACGAAAGCGATAATTGTGAAATTATTTCCTTAAAAGTCAGAAATCAAAGTGAAGAGGACATTGAATCGCAGATACATTCCAAAAAAAAAAAAAAGTGAAAAAGTGTAAAAGTGTAAAGTGAAAAAAAAAGCAAATATAGTGAAATAAATAAAACAAATACATAGTGAAAAATATAAGCGATTAAAAAGAAAAAAAAGCGAGTACCGATGAGTACACAGATAAATGAGAGATTGTGTTATAATTATTTGTATAACAACATAATAGTGACCGAAATGATCTGTAGGACGCAACAGTCATCTATAGTTTCTGTTGGAAGCAACAGAGAGAGAGAGAGAAAGAGAGCGAGAGATATATATCTCCTAAAGTGAGTACCAATGAGTACATAGAGAGACTATATTATAATTATTTTTAACAGTATAATAGTGACCGAAATGATCTGTTGGACGCGACAGTGGTATATAGGTTCTGTTGGACGCAACAGAGAGAGTGATCCGTTGGATTGCAACGGTGTAATTTGTTAATTTTAATTTAAATATAAGGTGCTATAATTTAAATGATCTGTTGGACGCGACAGTGGTATATAGGTTCTGTTGGACGCAACAGAAAGAGTGATCCGTTGAATTGCAACGGTGTAAGATGTTATTTGTAATTTAAATGTAAGGTGTTAATTATAATTTAAATGAACTGTTGGACGCGACAGTGATAAATAGTTTCTGTTGGACGCAACAGATAAAGTGATCCGTTGGATTGCAACGGTGTAAGTTGTATCACTACATAGTATAATAGTTAATAAGACTATTATGTAATAAATTGCAAATTAAATATTAGTCATTTTTATATTATTGTGATTTATCAAGGCTTATGAAATTATGTTTGAATCTTATAATTTTAACTTTTAAAATTTGTTATGTAATATTAAGCATTTTGCTTGCGATATTTACCTACTCACATGCAAATATTTAGATATCGAACGCGAGGTCGCGTATATTATTGGCAGTATGGCCGAGCGAAAACAGTCTTTGTTATAACTTGTACGCTTATTACAAATTAATGTAAAGTTGAAAAATTATGTAGTTATCATTTATGGATATTAAGTAATGTTTATGTTATGATGTACCCTAAATCTTCATTTGCCTCTAGAATCATTGTTTGAAATATCTTTGTGAATCATGATAATTTATACTAAAATGATAACATAATGATAGTGATACTAAAATGAAATGAAAGCGATACGACAATGTTAAAAAAAGAGATATTGTAATGATAATGGAAACGCTTATCTATAGCAAGATTATAAATAAATCTGTTTTTTTTGTGGTAGACAAGTATTAATGATATTCACACATAAAATTAAGTATACTGTAATCTACCAATAATTGTATAATTCTGACAAGCCAGGCAGTTTAAGTTATCTGGATTGCTCCCGCCACTAAATGTAGTCAACTGATACTACGCACTTAAGCTTTATATGTATGGAACTAACGTTTTCAGAATAGCTAGTGGTGGTTATAATGTTTTTTTCTAATCATAAAATAGATTTTATAACAATTGCGGGGTAAAAACAAAAATGTGTTTATTGACTTAGTGTATAACTTAAACGGAGTTATTATAAAAGTAGCGTCAATAGTTACCTATTATTGTATATATTGTTATTTAAAAAAAAACCATCTATTTTATTTAAAAGTAATCAATTGAAAGTTATTCATAATCTATGCTTATTAATATTAATTGTTCAAAAATCAAGAAAAAAAATTGTTTATTTTAATAATTCTAACAATAATTATTGTATGTCTGAACGGACAAACTGATTAGTAATTTATATGTTACAGTTGAAACAGTAAAGAAATTTTATTCTTATGATAAAGCAGAAAGTATAACTTACTTAAATTGTAATTGCCAATTTAATTCCGCTGTAATTTTGACATACTTATAATGTTTAAATTTAACCTAATCTTGGAGCCACGCGAGACGCGTGTTATGTCGAATGGCCGAATGTAAGCCTCCCAAAAAAAATAGGTTTAGAGTTGGAAATAATTGTGTTTTATAGATTGTAAAATATTTGAAGAGTGCAACATTCTATCTGTCATGGACGCCGTTGTAGAAAAGTTATGTTGATTTTATGGATAAATTGTTTTAAGTTGTAAAAGGAATATACCTAGCCCATGTTAATATCATGCCATGTTTTATTTCAGTAACACAGTTGAAACTCCATTAGCTTTCAATATATATCAGTTGTCTAGTACCCATAACACATGCTCTGCTTAGCTTGGGGCTAGATAATGATGTGTGAATTGTCCAGCATTATTTAGGTATAAAAAAAAATTGTTCTGAATATAATGTAAGTAGTATATTACTAATCGTCTATGACAAAAAATTGCGTAAATTTAGTAAGGGGGTTTGATAAGAAATTTATAGTAGACAGTTTTATTTCAATTCAATTTATTTATTTCGGTTATTCACCATAAATGTTAGTACAACAACCTATATACTATGTTAGTTACCATAAAACAGATTTCAATTATTCATGTCACATAAACTCCAGAAACATTCAATAAATTATCATTGCAAAATTAAATTAAAATAACAAACTCTAATAAGATTAAATTTAAGCATGTAAATGTCAATTAATATTCAGTCTAATAATAGTCAAATAATTAAAGCATGTAAAAGTCAACAAATTAATAAATAGTACCCTACTGAAATAATTTTAAATTAATTTTATTTTGCACAACGCATGGAGTTACAGGGCAGCACATGCGTCTCGGTCCAGTGTCTGAGTATAGGGCCATCCACCCGCTCAGCTACCGTGACTAGGAGGCTGTTGGGGCTGGCGCGCACCCGCCGCATCAAGGAGGCGACACGCTTGCGCATTATGGCGTGGAAATCATCCACTCGCGCCTCTGCGAACATACCTGATGCGCTGCAGTAGCGCGGCAGCCCCACCAGCATCCGGAACGCGTTATTGTACTGCACCCGGAGTGCGTTGTACGCCGCTCGAGTAACATTGATCCACAGGCTGCAGGTGTAAAACGATTGGCAGAAGGCCCTAAACAATGTAATTTTCACCTTTTCGGAGCATTTTGCAAACCTTCGGATCAACATGTTACTCCTCACAGCCAACGCCCTCCTCTCTCTCTCTAAATCCATGTCGTCCTTGAGGGTATCGGTGACCCAGTGCCCCAGGTACTTAAAGTGCGACACTTGTTTGAGCACGGTGCCATCCAGTGAGACGGATGGCACATGTGGGTAGTACTTGGTTCCCGCTTTAAATACCAATAGCTCGCTCTTTGTAGAGTTGTACCTGAGGCCATGTGTCACCGCATACCGCTCACATATGCCTACCAGCTTCCGGAGGGCGCTGATTGATGGGCTCAGTAACACCATGTCATCGGCATAGCTAATGTTATTTACCATTTTACCACCAACGGAGCAGCCCACCATGGCGCCACTGAGCTCATCAATCAGCCGATCTACGTACAGGCTGAAAAGCCGAGCAGAGCTCAACCCCCCCTGCCTCACCCCGCATTCCAACCTGTACGGCTCGGACAGCGAGCCTGCCCACCTGACAACATTGCTCTGATGACCGTACCAATATTTGAACAGCTCAATGAGTTCAGCGGGCATCGTTGTGTCTTCTGAGAGCTTCTTCCACAGGACACTATAGGAAACCAAATCGAAGGCTTTTGATAGGTCAAGGAAGCACGCATACACAGGCGTCTTCCTATCCGTGTAGTACCGGACTGTATGCTTGAGACACAGCACTGCCATTTCTGTAGAGAGCCCTGATCGAAATCCAAACTGAGCGTCATGCAGCACAAGATGTTTCTGTAGCTGTGTGTCAAGCATGCAATCCAGCACTTTAGCTATAGTAGTAGCCAACGAGATAGGCCTATAGTTACCTATATCCGACACATCTCCGGTCCGATTCTTAACTAATGGCACAACCACGGTCTTCATCATATCATCAGGCAGGTAGGCATGTACAACACACAGCGAGAACAGCATGGCCAGCACTCCAGGCAGATGTACCCCAGCAAACCGCAGGTGCTCAATACTAATGGAATCGTGGCCCGGAGACTTGCCCCTCTTCATACCTTTCAGTACCGCCAACACTTCCTTAGCAGTGAACATATGCAACCCACCCGGTGATCCATCGACCCGAGGCACAGCATTCTGAAATGTTACAAGGGGTGATTGCACCCTGAAATGATCTTTAAACAGGCCCGCTATTTTCGCTGTTTCGCTAACACCCGCCACACTTACAGGAAAACCTGACTTGGGACTCAGTTTACTGGTTTGCTTCCAAAATTTACTAAACTGTTTATTGCTGTGATGACTAGCTAATATATCCATTTTTATTTGTTCGGAATGTTCCTGGCACCATTTTAGTTTTTGTTTAAAAGTTTTCCTAGTTCTTGTCATCACATCATACAAGTCCCCAGTCTTTGGTTTACCGAACAGAACCCAGTTCTGAAACCCAAGTCGAGCATCCGCATGTGCTTGTTTTACATATTTGTTCCACCCTATCACCTGCTTTTTCCTGATGGGAGTCACCCTACCAAAACTATGACTAGCCCCAGTTCTCAGAATGTTGACAATATTAGCATACATTTCATTAATTATAGTCCTATGTTCTAAGTTGGTACAAAGTCTATCACTACATTCCTGAAATTCTACTGGGAAGTGTATGTCCCTAAGTTTATTATTACAGTACTCTTTATATAACTCAATCTGTTCAGAATTCCTATCTCCCCATATCACGGTGTTACGTTCTATGCTACTGCTACTACATTTTGTTCTAAGTATGTCCAGGTTGCAAGTTATTTCTAGAGGAAAGTGATCAGACCAGTTGACATCATAGTGAATCTTAGCATCTATAACCGATCTCCACGCTGCTTCGGAAACTATACAATGATCTAACCAGCTTGTAGTACCATGAACATCACTCACAAATGTACAGGAGTCCGACTCCAAGCCCAGTAGCTCAATGTCCGCACACCGCCAGTCTTGCTCAACACAAAAATCACGTAGTTCATTGCCAAACAGCGCACCAGGCTTTGCATTAAAGTCCCCCAATATGAACACTGAGTCGACGTTACAGTCCTCCACGATCGCAGCTACCTCACTCAAACACTCCGTAAACTCCGAGAGATTGTTATCCGCGTCAGTAGGCATGTGTAACGAAAACACTAACAACGTACGTTGTGATAAAACTATTTTAATAGCAGCAATGCGCACACTCTTGCATTGAATCACAGACACATTTTTGAAGACACTTTTCCGCCACAACAACGCAACGCCGCCATAAGGTCTTCCTCGGAGCAGCCCTGCGCTCGTATCCATCGATGTTTTGCCAAAAAACTCGAACTCGGGATCAATAGTGGCAAGAAACGATAAATTGTGTGCATACAACCATGTCTCTTGTAGCGCAATGATATCAGCTGATCGGCATAGAGTTCGCACACAATCAGCTGATCGAGTCACATTCTTACAATTGTAGCTCACAAGTTTAGTGTTATTATTCTTGTTTGGGTGTACATACATTACGAAATGTCATGGTTCCTGTCATTCACACTAACTTGGTTCTCGCTGTTTTTGTCATACTCATTTCGATTGAAGTAAATAAACTTCCGAAATTGTATACCCTCCGGCCATAGACTATCGTCTAGAAAAAGTGACAACTTGTCGTGTGGTACAAAAATTTTGTAGGCATCATAGCGTTTTTGGGTCTTCATATTAATCTTCCTAATGGTGACTGTTACAGATGTTTTCTGTTTTATGTAGTGAATAATGTCTTTCTCCGTCGTCGCTTTATTAACGTTGTTAATGAAAACTGGCACAGTAATATCGGCGGCCTTGAAATTGACATCTGGTTGCGCGCTCCCTTTCGATCCCATCAGACGATTACGCAGACGCTTTCGTTGCACAGTAACCCACTCTTCAGAGGAAATTTCCTTTTTCCATTCTCCATTACTTTTTACAATTCCCGCTACCGTGTTTGTCTTGGGCCGCACACCAACACTAGTCGGGCTGTTTTGCTGTTGATTTGCCCTCTCACTCACACTCACATTGATCATGCGGTCTGTCCCGCTCGTGGCGCTTGCACCGTGTTTACGACGGTTATGATTAGGCGTAGGTACATTCGATACAGGTACATTCGATACAGGTTTATTCGGACATATCGCAGGATTCGTAGGGGAAAGGTATCCTCCTCTAGGGGATTTCGCACTATCATCCGATGAAATGATTATACTGTGGTGCGATGTACAACTATCTTTTATCGATTCCTTTTCGGCGACGTGCGGTAGGCCCATCGGGCCGCTGTCAAGACAGAAGCTATCGATTCCACCACCACCCCTTTTTCGGTTTATATTCAGATCAAAATGGTTCACAATAGAGGCTTGTTTGATGTTTTCCAGCTCATTCCGGATCTCACTTAGCTCTTTTGCAGTCACAAACGTGTCTTGAATGATTTTAACTTCGTTACGTAGAAGCTGTATCTCCTTTAATGTTCTCGACACGTCAATGTGATCCAAAGTCACAGCTGGAAGTTTCCATAACTCCTTTGCCACGAATATGGGAACCAGCTCAGGATCCGTTTGTTTAAATAGGGATATCACGTCGTACATGCTCCTTTCAGATTTTCCAACTTTCTTTCTTGTTATTCTTCTAAGCTGGGTTGGGACAGATTCAAAGAGAAGATTTTTAGCGGCTTCTATGTCCTCGGGTGAGAACGCAGATGTACAGAGTTGTACAAGACTCACTTCATCCATTATGTCAACTTTACATTGCACAAAAGCTAGCAGCTCACAAATAACTATATTACACGTCGAACACTTTATGACGTTAGAGGCCATTGCACTCGACATGTGAGTCATCGTAACACGTCCGTACACTAGCGCATGCGGCGCTGCACTTTATGAAATGAGGGATGATGAATTAACAGTTTAAAAAACGACGTTGTTCAGGAACGAATAATCGTAAAATTAAAACCTAAATAAATTCATTATGTCAAATAAAATGGCAGAGCCCTAATATAATACCAGTGCTTTTCCTACTTTTTCGATTTCTGGTGAGTTAATATTTTCAAAAAAATATTGTGATTTATAAAATGTATCTCAACTACACCTATCAATACTCCTATGCACCTGGATAATTATATTATCTGTGCTGTAATGTACATACATCCAGTGATGGAAAGGACACTTTAACATTTTCATCAAAGCTTTGTCATTTAGACCTATAATAGGCAATGTTTAGATTCTGACCAGTTCAAATGCTATGCCTATAATAATAATGAATTCATAACCAAATGAGCACCTACCTATTAAAACACTTATTTTCAACATTCAATAATTTTTTGGTAATAATTATTTTCGCATAAGTGATAAAGATAATTATGATTATCATCAAAGTTCATTGTTAAGTTGGTCAATCAATCAGATCACCCATTCTGGGTGTTTTCTATATATAATAAGAAATATCTATCTATGTATTGTATTGTATTATGTACATCAATTATCTAGTACCCATAACACAAGCTCTGCTTAGCTTGGGGCTAGATAATGCTGTGTGAATGGTCCAGCATTATTTATTTATTTATTTATTTATTAAAGTGCGTAATTACCCTTCCCTGTGTAAATGAAATAAATTCCGCGAATGTGTAGAATTTTTAACGATATGAAAATTTTGCGTAGCCATTTAGGGAATGTCCATGCAAATGCCAGGCTAGCAGAATAAATGCAGCATCCGTGTTTACCGGTTTATTGCCACACAATGCCCATAAATGTGACGTCATTTGTTCTTTTTTATTGTCCACTCTTTATGTGGTGTGGGCAATAAGGGTAATTTAGTCGGGGCACCAGGGAAGCCCACTTTTTATTAACTACCAAATGTTGGGAGGAGGGCCTCAATTATATTTTACCCGTTCTCCGTGCGATCGTTGTAATATGTATCATTTCCACAAGTAGCTAGGATTGCATTGCTAGTATTGCATCTTTCATCACAATGATTTATGTCTGATCATTGTTATTAATTAATCTATCTGGGTGTGTTATTTTCATCGCAATGAAAAATCTAGGTAATTGTAAGGAATATTAACTGGAAGTCAAGTTAATATTCCTCATAAGACTTATATTTCTCAAGTAAGTCCACGTTCACCTGCGTAGATATATAATGTTTTAAGTTTATAAATCAGCTTCCGATAAAAGGTATTCCATCAAGGTTATACCACTAGTACTAATTCCCATTCAGTGAGCGATTGGCGCGCTACTGACTCGGGAAATTCCTTTATTCAGCGCATTCTGTTTCACTGGAAGTAGTCTGCTAGCTAATTCAGTTACCTTCAATGTATCTATAGGTGATCCATTCAAGAGATTCTCAATGAAGATGAATGGGAACCTGACTTTTTGTAAAAAAGCTTCAAATCTACTTTGTCTTCTTCCAGGATTTTTTTTCAACTGATGTTGGTTTTATTCAAAGATTTTACTATTATTTTTATCTAAATTCACCTGTTTGCGATGTAGGTTGGTACCTACTATTCTTAGGTATTCGTTAAATTGCGAAGTCTCTAACCGGTACTTTTGGTACATATATGTATATTGACAAACGTTCAAAACCCTCGGCGCGCGAGTTACACTCGCACTTGACGCATCTTGTTTTTTTCAGACAGAGTATTCCTTAAATGTGTCTCGGCTCAGTGAATCCCAATTTCAATTACATTAGCCTAAAAATCTGAAAACCAAATGGAATCTTCGCTAAGTTAATTTTTTAAAGAAATTGTTAAATGAAATGACTAAGTCGACCTCATCTTTTGATGGAGAGGTACAGGGTCCAACTAAAGGTATAGTTGATAAGTGAAATATTGAATAAAATGGTAGAGGTCCTATGCTATTTGATATTTTAGAACAGTGAACTCAAATCGTAAAAATAAATCCCGTTTGGAGGGACGAAGAATAACGACGTTTCTAAATAACGTTTTAATTTATAAGTTAGGTCTGGTAACATCATTGTTCAATGGCCTAAATGCGAATACACATGCTTTTTTGTACTGAATAACAATAAAGTGGAAATTACTTGTTATTGTAGGAGTGTTCATCAACGAAAGGTTATGAGTAAATATAGCAAATGTCACAAGCATTCATACAAGTACGATAGTTTATTTAATACTTTCCTACCTAATCAATTGGTTTCAAGCGTTGTCATGACCAGAAAAATAATAACAACATTTCCCTAATTCGATAAATTTAATGAAATATGTACTTATTTTATCTGAATATTTAATGGAAAAAATATGCAATTTATTTTGTAAATAATGTTATGTACAATGCTATGACTAGGCACATGCTAATCTTCGGAATCCATTTCGTATAAATGCGTACTTACCGGTTATGCTGTTATTCGAGTCTTTGCGACATATTTTATGTCGCTCCGTTCCATTTTGCTTTCTCTAGAATAAGGAGCGCTATCGAATAGTGGGGAATCGAACAAAGACTGATTGACTGTGCATGTTTGACTAGTGTTTATCTGTTTTTTTTTTCTTAAGCTTTATTTCCTTTAGACCTTACAGGACTCTTGGACACGTCACACAATTTAAATCGCATATGTAAAACTAGGAAATAAGTCATCACATTAATTTTTTGTTCACTTCAATCTTTTTAAGGTAAAGTAAAGAATCATCAACATATTTCAGTCAACTTACACAAAATAACCTTCCTCAGGAATCACTCCGTCTTTTGTGAAAACTGTATGAAATATGAAAAACCGTTCGGTAGTTCTTAAGTTTATCGCTTTCTTCAGATAAACAGACGCAGCGAGTGACTTTATTTTATAACAATGTTGTGATTTGAATTCAATCAATAAAAGCACCCTGTTCGTTATGAAAAAAAGTACTAACTTTTATCAATAATAAGAGACGCATTTCATAGAAAATACGCGTCGTTAACTTTATAACATCACTGAAAGCGGATAATTTTCTGAGAATTTTGTTTTCTCTGATAACTTTAAGGCAAGTTACGTTCTTAAAATCAGTCACTGAAAAAATTCCATAATGAGTGCGCTTGTACAGAAAGTAATGTGTTACATTATTTTGCGGTTTCAGACTTGCGACTCTTCATCCATGTGTCATCAAACTAAATTAGGCTCGAATTTTAACTAGATGTCGCCACTTGGGGGATTTGAAGTCGGCTAGTTTTTTGATACAAGCCAAATTATTGTAGTCTAGTTTTTTTTCATTAGTACCCAACTCAAAGCCAGTGTAACGAAGTTTTTGTATTTTTTTCTGGATTCAATTCACAAAGCCAAAAGAGGTATTGTTGACTGCAACAATTTATGGAATAAATCAAATTGAATTTACTGCACTGCACTCCTTTTGTTTTATTTTCCAACAAATATGTATCTTTTCACAGCTCACGTGCTCTGAAATCGCTCTTATTTTACAGCCCTGTGTTGCAGGATAAAAAAAGGCATACAGTTACATCAAAGCACGTGGTTTTTTCATGGTGTTATATTTTCATGGTGTAATACCTTCACCATGAAAAAACTTTAGGCTTTTCGCGTTTGCTGTGGTGGCTTGGATTTTTTTATTATCATGACATTAAGTCAGTGTTGTCAGTTGTGATACAAGCCTGGTTTGTACCTTCCTTCATGGCATGTCAATTTGTAGGAGGGAGGGCGGAGCACACGATATGTATTTTGTTGGATCATGTCAGAAAAGTTTTTGCGCGGAATATCAATTCCGCGACATAACAATTCACAAAAACCCTACCCCTTAGTAACAACTAAGAGTTTTTATAACATATAGATAATCTCCAACATACAGGGAATCTCTCGAGACGAGTCAATGGTCGATATTTTCACTCAGTAAAGAAGATTAGAATTTAGTTAATATTGAAGTCAAATACAGAATGTTCGAAAGAGAATGAACGAACTTTTTTATTTACACTTGATTTATTGTTTTTTGTTTCTGCAAAAGCTGCTGTGTAAAAGCATTTTGCATTCCTGTTCCACTCACTTACAAGACTAAAAAAAAATCGAACAGAAGCTTTTTATTTTGATCAATGGAATGAACAAGCTGTTGCCTCAAACTATGGTCACAGCCTCATTTGCCAGAATTTGCATTCATACTGAAACAAAACTTCAACATGCAGGCCGGACTCATTTAACATTCATTCATAAAAATAACGGGTTCATATTTGAATAAATAAAAATATGACTGTGACTTATGTGGAACAAAGCAAGACTTATTGAATATCAATGAGAGTCACGCTTTTTATAAAAACGTTCAAGTATTAAGAAAATGGTAATCTACCTACATTACGTAAGTTTAGTGGACCTATTACTTATTGCCACGCTTTTGAAAGTGTACATACGATATGGCCATTTTACCACTTACCAAAAGAGTAACAAAGCACGCGCAGTCCTCAGTGCACATATAAATATTGATTTGTCTTTAATTCCGCGCTTCAGACCGCGCGATGCTAAATCACGCGGGCCGAAATGCAACTAACCCTTTCTCATCTCAGCACGCTTACTTCCACTTCTGAACGTGCCTCATACTAGGGGGGTTGCCATAATCACCAGGGTTGGCAAGCGGATTGGTGATACCAGTAGAGGTGTTAAAAATACAAATGAGAAAGCTCCGAACTCTTTTATTCGATCAAAACTAAATATGTTTTTGAGAGTTGTCTCTGAAAATCTGTCACGAAATCAAACTGAAAACGTTCGTGCCGCCGTTCGAGTAAATAGGATCCATGGAGTAAAAATTTTTTTTTGTTGTTTTTACATTATTTAAAGAAAAGAAAGTCTAAAACGGGGAGTAGGGTAAGAAAATGAGGTTGCTTCATTGAATTAGGAAGGACTGCGACATTTCCTCCCAAATACGATTAGATTATATTCCCTGGAAATTATTCTGGATAATATTAAATTATAGCCCCTTTTCCGAATTAATCAGCGAAAGTTCCTTAATATAGGCATTCTTTATCGTCCTCGATGAACGATGTCATCTTAATGAAATATTTAGTAATGAATTGAAATTGTTATTTTATTTTTTACAAAATATTCGATTTTAATTAATACTCTGACTGATTTTACCGCCAACGAACTACCGACTTAGGCAGTTATCAGAAAGGGAAGATCACAGGGAAGTGAAAATTAACTATGAATTGATTAACTAGTTAAAATAGGTTAAAAATTGGGGAAAATATCTAAACGCCACAGTAAATTCTTGTAGTCTTCTCAATTCCCGACTATTGCTTTCAATTTCCGCTCAAAGCTCTTGAGGCTATACTAATATATTCTGAACGCGGAAACGAGTAAAAAAAAAGCAACCTAAATCTTTCATTTGCAATAATTTTCTTCTATTGGAACTTATTTAAAAGAACACTCGGCTTTATAACTAGTATAAAAATAACTAGATATACTTTATACCTAGTAAAAAATAGGCTTAATATCTGTCATGTGGTAACAATGTGCCCACGGATGTGGTGAAAATTTGCTTCCTCGGAGTTATACCTAAGTGAATAAAGCTGATTGATTAAAAGCTTTTAGAATGCGGTTGAGTGTCGCCTTATTAACAAGATAACATACGTTTATACAGTATATGCTTTAGCTTCAGTGTCTAAATGTTTCTTTTAATAACTTAATGCGTTTTTGTATGCAATTTTGTTTGCGTACACCATGAAACATTAATCAGGAAATTACATCACTATGGAATAAGAAACACCTCTTTGGATCTTCTTACTTCTTATTTGAGTGATAGGATACAAAGAGTTGACATTAATGGGAAACGGTCTTCGGGGTCTGTAGTTTCAATGGGTGTACCGCAGGGTTCTATCCTCGGTCCTTTCCTATTTTTAGTTTATATTAACGACCTGCCTCATCTAGTAAAGAATAATCACGAGATTGTATTGTTTGCTGATGATACTTCATTAATTTTTAAAATGAAACGACAAAACACAAATTTCGACGATGTGAATAATGCAATCTCAAAAGTAGTCCATTGGTTTAGTGTCAATAATCTTTTGCTAAACGAAAGCAAAACAAAATGTATTAGATTTATTCTACCTAATGTTAAACAAGTGAAGGCTGATGTAAACGTTAAAGGAGAAACGTTAGAAATAGTAGAAAGTACCGTATTCTTAGGAATCACCTTAGATCATAAACTTCAATGGGGCCCACACATAGATAAGCTATCGAAGAGACTTAGTTCTGCAGCGTATGCAGTCAAAAAAATCCGTCATCTTACAGACGTGGATACATCTAGACTTGTTTATTTCAGCTACTTCCATAGTATTATGTCTTATGGCATACTGCTGTGGGGGAACGCTGCAGATATTAACACCGTATTTGTGCTGCAAAAGAGGGCTGTTCGTGCAATCTATAATATGGGTCCCAGAGAATCCCTACGTGATAAATTCAAAGAAATAAATATAATGACAGTACCATGTCAATATATTTATGAAAACTTGTTGTACACTCATAGAAATAAAAATCTGTTCCCTAAAAATTGTGATAAACATAACTTTAATACCAGAAATAAACATAAACTCGCTGTGCCCACAACTAGGCTACACAAAATTAATGTATCTTTTAAAGGGCAATGTATACGCTTCTACAACAAAACTCCTAGTGAGTTGCAACAATTATCAGTAAATAAATTCAAACAAATTGTCAAAACCTTGCTGTGCAAAAAGGCTTACTATAAAATATCAGATTATCTAGAAGATAAAAAAGCTTGGAACGGGTTTTGCTCCAACTCGAAGAATAACAACTAACAGGCTAAAGGTTTCTTCGTCGCTTCTTTACTTTGGTCTACATACCGAAGCGACAGAAATCAAAAATATCACTTTATTTCCGTGTCAGTGTATAGTTTTATAATTTGACCTTTTCTAAGTGTACATTTATTGTATTTATGGAAATAAAGAGTTTTTGATTTTGATTTTGATTTTGAATTGATGAGTCATCCTGTTAAGGTTCGATTGACTACATACTTGTAATATTTATTTCTTGAATATATTCACAGTTTAAGTCCAAGTTTTTCTCGTGGACCATAGAAAAAAATATTTCCTGTAGTTCACCCAAAAGAGCATTGTATATGTACCGCGAACAGTTGACTATTCCAACAAGTTTTACGAGTTCAACTGTGTTCGTACAAAAAAAAATCATACTCATTAATTTGATTACTATCTATATTTGCACAAATATTATCATATAGCAACCTCTGACCAAAAGCAAGCATTTGGTAAGTTAAAAATTGGCTTAAGGATTTTCAAATTTTAATTATATTTCGCGTATCTCATTACGAAACCAGCCCGTCCTAGTTTTGGTTCGCATTCTTTCTAGCAATTATTTTAATTAGTGAGGCTTTTTCTTTCATTAAGAACGCTCCTCGCTTCGCGTAATTTTATGAAAATCTTTAGGGAATATGAAGGACCGTGCTATTATAGGTAAATTAGTTTTCAGCTAGATCATGCATGAAAGTTTTGGAAGGCGAACTAATCTTGCTGGGACGTTGGCAGATAATATACAGGGCGTCCCAAGGCTATGCCGCATGGAGATAAAAAAACTGAAAGAAGACTTTATTTGATTTGAAAAACAATAGAAGCCGCATTCAATTATTTTTGAGTAATCGCCTGTCTGAAACGGGAATCGAACGCGCCTAGTACACACACCACAACATCCGTAATTTTACGATACCTACCGGCTCAATTGTAAGGATAATTATTTTCCAAACAACATAGCATCTTAAATAAAAGACCATGAACCACATCCAATTCAGCTCTGTCCCCTAGAACAGCGATTTTTGTCCTTTATAGAAAAGAGTAGGCTTAGAAAATGTTATACATTGCGTTAATTATTGATGATGAAGGGCTGATTGTCAAATGTTTTACACTTTCTATGATGATGAATTCGAGGTCATCTTTCTCTAGTTATTTTGTCATTAGTATAACTGTTCCATTCCTAAGCTAGAACCCAGGGTTAAAAGAACCTCCGTATGTCATTGTTGCATTGAAAACGTTAGAGCCACGCACGCGGTAAATATAATGCACTTGTGATGGAGTGCGCTGATAATTATGTGGCTAACTGTACCGCCGTTAGTTACCTACATTGGTTGAGTGTACCAGTGCCCTATGGGATGTGAACGTGCTCAAGCATTCATAATGTTAGGCGGATAGATACAAAACAAGGTAAGGTTAATTTTCATCACAGAGCTCCACAATTTAACTATTTTAGTCGAAGTGCACTCTGCAAACGGTGTCTTGAGGATATCATAATCCAATTACTTGTGTTTTTGGTTACTTTGGTATTAAACTTAGATAATGTCACATCGTAACTTAGGTATGGGTTGCAGTCATAGCATAACAAACATGGGCGGAGCCATCAAATCGATTGTTTTGTATTATATTGCACCTTGTACAGGGCCTGCGAGCCTTGAGCCTGAGAGTCAAAGCACGAGATGACTACCAACATTTGGATGTGTGTGAAAAGCTTTTCTTCGTACGTCTCGCTCGGAATGATAATAGTTATTAATTTGCTGAAGACTTTAACTAGTGTTCAGTAGGTAGCAAGGTATTCACAATTCTCAAAGTTTCAGCTACAATGTTTTGAGGCCCTCAAAGTTCATAATTAAATTACAAAACAATAATTTGTCTCAAACGCTGGATTCAAAGACTGGAGCTCAAGAAAAGTCCTTCGGGACTTGAACACGGAAACAAGATTTAAATTTAAGAGCACGTTAAGTTTGATTTGTTCGAAATACTCGAAAGTTCGAGGTTGTATAAAAGGGATTAACAAGTCTTTTATTTGGAGAAGTACCTATTTGTTAGGGGAGAACGCTCTAAAGAAGAATAAACTTTGAGAACTGAAAGTCTGACCTTGCATGAAAACTAGTCGTTTATGTTAAAATGACGGGAACTAGAAGAAAGATTGTAGTATGAAGATTTTCACACAGCAATTCACAGCATCCCACAACATAAGATAATTACTAATGTTTTTTTCCTGGGAGATAGAAAAGAAAGACCCAAATAAAATCTGTACCCTCTGTAATTAGCTACCAAATTTATTCGTTATTACTGTAAACGATGACCGTTTACAGGAGTTTGGAATGCGGGTACGGAATAAAGCAAAAATTCGGTCACGGATTTTCGGGTACAGATTATTAATATTATTATGTATTACAGTCACCCAAACCCGGGTGACTGATATTTGTGATTTATGTGTTTTTCAACTCTCTCCAAACAGCACGAAAGTTTCTTGATTTGTATGAAAACCGGCATCAAAATCTCCCCGGGGACATAAATTAAAGAAATAATTCGCTTAGTCATCTAATTCCATTTAGTTCAATCGTTTTGAAGCACGAGAAATTACACGAAAACAAGATAATTTTGCTTCCATAAAATTGAATACAGCTTCCGGGTTCAATTTACGTTATGGGATTAGTTTAGTATATTTCGTTAAGTTCTTTACTGGTTCCGATTCCGTTCGATTTTACTGCAGCAGTTAAACTCTTTTGACGGTCTATCTGTGGCAGTAGATTTAACGATCGTCAGGATATTTATTGAGTTTTATCTTTATATTTTTCTAGATATTTGTGTTCTCAACTTCTTGGAAAAGTAGGTACGTATATTAAGGAATTTCCCTTACATATAAATATTTTTCAGTAAGATCGCTAGGCAGTAATTTTTCCATACTGTGTTTAATATCTTTCTGGTTGTAGTAACAGAAATAGTGTACTGCTGCTAAAGCGTTTATGGTATGCTGGCACCGCTCTTCTGATAAAACTAACCCAGCGCAGCTAGAGTTTCGTTCAAACAGATTCTGTTTAGAAAAGTTCAGTAGCTCATTGAAAACTTCTAAGTAGAAGTTTTTAGTAGTCTACATTTCACTGGGCACCTGAGCTACCTGCAAATTATATCTAACAGTCTGCAGATACCTCAACTGTCTACTGTGTAATCTATCAGTTGTTATTTTGCTTTACAAAGCAGCATAAAGATATCTTTTCACCGAGAATCTGTGCCTGGTACGTATGTTTGCTTTAACTCGTTGTTTTTTTTTATTCAAGCGGCGAACTTAACGACTTTGGTTGTCAAAATTGGCCAAGATCTCAGTACTGATACTTTGGTTCCTTGAATGTAAAAACACGATTGAGAAAAAAATACGATTGCTTGGTTTCGCACATAATTTGGTCGAGATCTCAGGAACCTTGCGGTCTATTGATATTACTTATGTTAGTTTTGATTTGTAGATTATTAATAATTATTTGGTACCTTGAACCAGTTTCTTTAATTGTGTAGTTTTCTTTAAAATAAGCTAAGACTTCATTATTGTGCTTACGGCATTCCAAAAACGTATGCTGTGTCCCGCTCCTATGAACGTGAAATCCTATACCTATCCTTTCCACAAAATAACGTGCAATCCACCTTATTCTCAGGATCTGCACATTCATGATGAACCATCGCAGATGTTCTGCTATTATGCTATTTTACTTCTAAATCATTAGGTGAGTCGTCCGTTATTTCATCATCCTAAATTGTAGTTGTTCAAACCGTAGGTGAATAAACCATAGGTGAATTCTCGTTTATGGATTTCGTTCATTAGTTATAACGATATTCTGTGAAACGATCTGTAGGTATTTTAAACAGTAGGAATTTTGACTTTAGTTGTTTCAAAAATAGTTGGGCTGGGTTTAGTTATTATAATAAGTAATCTTTTGTTTAGATAGACTAGATAGCTACAAGTTCTTTTTTGACTGTACATTTCCAACTTTAAAATAAACATATTTCAGACAAGACTTAACTAGGAAACTGTGGAAGTCTTAGCCGATCGATTTTTGCGCCAGAAAGGAGCCAAATATTGGGGAGAATGCCAACTCCGTATCCTGCATCCATATTACTTTTTGCTAAAACCATAAGTTTTTTTGTGCTTTAGTCTGCGAATAACGCTGCTTGTCGTCGGTCGATTCAACAATACTGCATTTTATCTGCATAGATTTAAATAAGACGTAAGATTTGTTTGTTTGTAGCAGTAGGTAGTAGTAATAGGTATAATCTCTGATACTACAAGACCGATTTGAAAATTCTATAAATCATAGAAAGCTACATTATCCCTCAATGACATACATTATGGTACAATTTATAAACGCTCTTTCCTATCAATTTTTTCTAAATCGTTTAAAATGTATAGTTGTAGATATTCAATTTCATTCATTGTTGTAAGATTCAATTCCAGAGTATTTTTCATCTTTATAAAGTGCTTCAAAATATTAACTTGCAAGTCCCCATAAACCTTTTATCAATGACGTAACAAAATAATTCAACTGTCGACGATAAAACGGCAACCGCCCACAGAATGAAGGACTCTGTTTTTTTTTTCATTTCAACGTGACATTTATTTTAATTTTCTAGGCATAGCTTTTACAAAATGTTATGCACAGAGAATAGGGATAGGAGTTCACAGTTGGCAAATCTATAGGTTTTTTAGTGTATGTTTTTTATAGGGTATTCCACCCAGACCTACAAAAATCTACGTTCTTTTGCCAATAGGCGTCATTTGTAATACCTGAGTGAAACCTTCCTACCTGGTCCTTATAATATATATACCTAAATAATTAAATAAACTTACTTCGTTGTGGGTAGTTAAGTAATTTCCCTGTGGAACAGATTCAGTTTGGGGCTTTCTTACGGCGAAAAACCTCGACCAGATGGTTAAGAACTTGCCTGGATTACTTCGACCAGATAGATGGTTAAGAAGGTGCCTATTCGTTTACATAAGTAAGAACCCGAGTCACGAGTTTTATAAATATTAGGCTACTAGACGATATACTTATCATCATCATCATTTCATCATAATATTTACATTGTTGTTCAGTTCTATTAGAACCGTAGCTGTTATTGTTTACTTACCCTTAAAGTTATTGACGCCACTCGTTTTTGCCCGTTAATCCAAAATAATTGGTTTTACATTAAAGAGCCGAGCCACATTTGAATGAAAAAAGCCACATGTTAATTAGGGTTCCACCGCTCGACTGACAATTTGTTTTCCTCCTCTCAATGGAGGCACGGAATCCATTGTAATTTAACGTGGTGCAATAAAAAGCTTGATTATACAGGACGTTGAATAATATCTTTGTGGACGATCTATGAATAAGATTTTGGTTTTGTGAGTGATGAAGTGGCATTTCACATTCGTTTTCGCTCAATAAATTTTTACTTGATTTCAATGATATTCCGATGCAAATTATAAAATTATAACACTTTTATCAAATTGACGGATTGTTTTGACGTGTGACGTTGAGTTTTGTTAAGTTGACAGTTTAATTTAAATGACCTTTTATTTTTTAATAAGGATTGGATATTAAATTTGACCAGGAAGCGCAGAGAGGCTAAAATAACGTCAATGATATTGAAGGTGATTAATTGTTGCATTCAGTGCTTCAAAACTAAGACAAATTAAAACTATGGATATTAATAAACCCACTAGCAACTTTGCAACTTGAACCGATAGGCTACGAATAGATAAATACATCATGTATAAATCCGTTATACTTTTTGCGGCCGTAAAAATGACAAAAACCATCCAAAAACCTTCCGTCACGTTTTGTCAAGCTTTTTGGGAAGCACGCGCTTTCTCCCAGATTGGGCTCACTTCTCCGGCAGACAGAAACAAATCACTCATTTTTTCAACACAGAAATCCTAAAAGGAGTCATTTACAATGTTCTTTTAGTATCTGAAGCTATCCAGGGTGTCTCGAGTTCATTAATAACAGACAAAGGAACAGAAGGCTTTCTGTCTCTCGACAAATTTTCCTCGAACGCCTCATTTTTTTCAACTAGCTTGCCTTCTGGACTTTGACGGTTAGTTAACGTAATCTGCGATAATTCTTATCTTTATGGAGCTGATTATCGCATGATTAGCATATTCTTTCAAAGCTCTGTGGATTGGGATAGTACTACAGCAAATGATTGGTATTTGGGCACAGTTGTGTTCTTTTATTTATATCGTATCGACAGTTTTCTCACAGGTTGGTCGAGCTTAACCCATACTCAGTCACTTTTCTTTGTAGTAATATAAGTAAAGAGATTGCACCTGTAATTGCGCACACACTTGCGCACTTTATTTATGTTCTGCACTAGTCTCCACAGAGACTAGACTCCGTGGCTTTTATTCATTTGGTGACTAAATTAGTTAGTAACCTATAAATACAATAGTAACCTATAAATACAATAGCAAACTATTTCACTCAGAAAGACATCCATACTAGGATTATAAATCAAAAAAGTAACTCTATCATAACATTTTCACGCCTAAACGGCCGAATCTTATGAGCTGATATTTACGGAAGATTTTAATGAAATTCGGCAGGGAGGTAGACGGTATCCCAGAGACGGACTTAGATTATTTTTTATTCCGGTAAAGAACGTGCAAAGCCGCGAGCAGAAGCTAGTAATGTAGCCTACGTAGGCCTTTTCGTAGGTAAATAAAAATGTGAGTGAAAGTGAAAGGTTTCGTAAAATGGGCCAACAATTTCCCAAGAACGATAACGCCTTCTGTCCGGCTAAACAATAAATAACGATTTTGACCGAAGGACGAGGATAAGGCTTCCTCTGGCAAACAATAAGATCATATTGACCGTGAAACTAAGAAAGAACCTCTGTGAGTAATGGTCATAGGATGTCGGGCCAAAGTTACTTAGCACTGTCACACACAAGAAGCAAACTGAGAAGAAAAACCAAGCAACGACTCTATTGATGCTTTTAGATTTTAAGATTGTTGGCATCAGTGCAATTGGCTGAACATTTGGTTCAAACGTTCATTTATACAGAAACGATCAACACTCATTTAAGAGCTGTGGTAGATACCGAAGACAGAAATGACAGTTATTGTGATTTTCTGCAAACATTTTTGCAGAAAAATTATTTAATAAACTCCTGTCTCCACCAGAATATTTTATCAAATTAGATAAGACTTATTGGACACAAATAAAAAGATAAAGACTTCATTAGGAATTAAACTAATGGATTTTCTAGTCACACTATCACACTTCACACTAATCACACTAATATTTTAAATGCGAAAGTTTGGATGGATGGATGGATGTTTGTTACCTCTTCACGCCATATCTCCTGAACGGATCTGGCTGAAATTTTGCATACAGATATGGCTAATCCTGGAATCAAATATAGGCTATTTATCCCATAAATCAGTTCCCATGGGATAGAAATAACCTTAAAACGTGTACATAGAAAAAACGCGTGCGAAGCCGCGGGCTGAAACTAGTTAACAATAAAACAAAGAACAGTCTGACAAAGTTATTTAAACTTTTTGAAATCAGAGTGGACTTAGCATTGGCTGGAATGGTAAACTTTTCTGTAAAAATGTCAATCCCCGTTGTAAGGTGTCGTTGATATTTAGGCTTAATTGGTTTAGAGCTTTTTGTTAAAAGTAATTAATAGAAATTCCGCTCGATATCGTTTGGTTTAAGAAAATGAAAGTTAGGTTATGCCATGGTTAGAAAAATCACCACGTTTTGTTTGTGGTGAGCCTGAAGGAATAATTTAGTGGTAATAGCAAAGACTAACCTTTCCTCAAAAAACTCTGTACTGGCAATAAATGATATCTCTGCAGGTAGACCAATAATTATGCTGATGATTTTGGTTAATTTGATCTTTTATGATGCCAGACATATACTGTAACTTCAAATGATTCAGACTTATCAAAATTTGAATGAAGCTAGGCCAAGCCTAACAGTTTATTTTCGACCGAACCTATCACATGTCTAGAGGTGACAAAGCCGCGTTTTCGAGGGAAAATCCAGTGAAAAATACGTTTTCCGATGGACAGACGCGGCTTAACCTGTCTGTCGGGCGAGAGTAACCCCGGGATAATTGATATGACGCTGGTGATATCGCTCTTTGAATAAAAATGCCATTTACATCTGATTGGGACAAAGTAATGTCATTTTTATAGCTTTTCACGGCTCAGGTGACTTATTCAATGTCGTTGACGTAGAGGTAGCTAAACTGGAAGCGAGTTCTAAAAGTATCAAATAGAAAAATGATCGTGTACTTTGCTTTCAATTTTCTTGGCTAATTCATAATTTATCTAAGTAGTCACCTATCAATGGACCCTCTTTATTGATTCACCCGTTCTGTGTGCTTACCTGAAACAAGATATAATTTGATAAACAAACAACATAAAAATAATACAGCATTATATTAACCATTAAATATTTACCTATTCGTTCCATACAAGATTTGTGGTCGTCGGAGGGTATTTCTAAAAGTGAATCGATTGCATGAACAGTTTTCAACTTTTTTTATCTTTACGGAAAAACATTGTAAAGTAAGTTTATTAGATCCTATGAATAATCCTGAGATTTCTGAAATAATTTCGCTCCATCCCTTGCAAACCTCTCTATTTTTCAAATTTAAGCAGTGCTTTTATCTCATTCTGACTTTGGTAAGTTAACGGAATAAATCGAACGACTGTTTACCTACACGCTAAAGTCAGCGAAATGACCGGCGGGTTGATGCGACATTTCAGTGTTCTTTATTCTGTAACCCGTTAACAGCGATAAACAAGGCTCATTTAGCAGCTTCTGTCGCGTGATAATATCATCACACGACTTTCAAGTGGTTATGGGCTCGAGAAAATATTTTATTTTTAATTTTTTCGTGCAACATTCAGCATTGTTATTCCCAGACCGTTGTTTTCAATTGTTGGTTTAGTTAGACCCACAGTGGGATACCAGGCCTACGCCTCCCTCTGTTGCCCATTCCAGTGGTTGCTTGCGATGTTAGCTTGGAATGGTAGGAATTACTAATAACCACCCGTCATCCGTAATTCCAACCTTTAAATACAATCCACACTTAAATGCCAAATTAAATGACTACACGTTTTACCCAAATACAAAGTAAAATACATTATACATGCACATACACGTGCACAACCTACACGTAGAGAATCGAATGGTTAGTCACTGATGAGCCTGGCAGCCGCCGAGGCCGAAAATTCGGCTTGGATAGGAAGACTGATTGACTTATACTGAGAAATGAATCGAAACCCCATTTTTAGCTATTCACAGAACATTAATCATACACTACTATCGTATTTTCGACACATTTCTTTCGACGGTCTCATCCAATCACTCCACATTGGATCTCCAGTCTTTCAGGCCACCATACCTACCAGCTTATGACAAACGGATAAACAACAAAAAGCTCTCGAATTTATGAGATGCTGCGAACGTAATAATGTTTTCGGACTATACAAAGTAAGCGGTTCTGGGGCATTTTTATTTTATTTAGAAGGGACTTTGCAGCCACTGGACAATTTCATTACGGATGTAAGCGGGTTAACTACGAACCTTATTTGTATTGGAAGAACACCAACATATATGGTCACAAGACTGGACACTGGACAAGTTATTACAAGTATGACAAGTGCGAGTGTGACTCGCGTGCTTCGCAAATAGGCAACGACTGATACAAATAGGTACCAACTGCTATTTAATGAATACATTTCTAAAAATAGTAGGTACATACTACATGTCAGATGGATTGATCTGCAAACTTCGAAGAAAATCGTTCCCCTAAACGGTATTTTTTTGAGTTATTTAAAAATATTGCAAAGAGTATAAATACGAAACCTATTTTTCTTTCTTTTTTTAGGGTTTCGAAGACCGAAGATCGGTTTCGTATCGGTCTCTCTTTGTCTGTCCTTTTTTCCCTCCTTAATAACTCAGTAACTACTGCAGCTATCAACTTGAAATTTAAAATTATAAAACATTTTGTGCGCCTGTACAGATAGAAAATAGAAAATAAATGAAAATAAATGAAAAATGAAAATGAATATTTTCCATATTTTAAAAGATACCTGCAGGGTCATGTGGGGTATCAAATGAAAGGTATCAGTATGTACATTTCAAAACAGTTTTGAAATTGTTGTAGGTTTCATACTTTTTAAAATATTTTGAAAAAAGTCGAAAAAATACCTATTCCCCCCCCTATCTCCGAAGTTTGCAGAGCGATCCATGTAAAATGTATGGAGCGTTTGTAGATATGGATCTATATTTTACAGGAAAAATATAGAGAAGTCTGTAAAATTAATACTTTTTGAAAAATGGTCAAAAAGGAATAATTTTCAAAGGGGGATCTACCCCACCGAGGGTGGGGTATCAAATAAAAGGTATCAATTCGGACATTTCAAAACAGTTTTTAAAATTTCTGTAAATTTCATACTTTTTGAAATATTTTGAAAAAAGTCGAAAAATTTACCGTTACCCACTTTAACCGAAGCATGCAGAGAGATCCATCTGAAATGTAGGTTGGTACCTACTATTCTTAGGTATTCGTTAAATAGCGAAGTCTCTCACCCGTACATTTGTTGACAAACGTTCGAAACCCTCGGCGCGCGAGTTACACTCGCACTTGACGGATCTTGTTTCTTTTAGTCATTACAGGCGCACGATGCTACGAATTATTTATTCATAGGCACGATGTTTATTATCATTTGAAATTTCAAGTGAATAGCTTATACTAAATGTATTGTCAATTTTTTTTAAGTGTTCTTAATTTAAGAATCTTTTTAATTAGGACTGCATAGAAAATTCTATTCTCATGGAAGCTAAGCGTAACTTCAAATATCGCACTCAGTGGCTGTCTGGCTACAGGCCAAATCTGGGGATCTAGGTAAATAGTATTCTATTGCTACAGGACGACTTGTGGGATCTACAGCCAAATAGTTTTGAAAGGGGAATGAACCCTTTTAGATAGAATTTTTATCTGAATTGGTTTGTTGGGAGGAGTTTCGCAGTCCTTTCATAAAAAAGTGAATAACTGATAGTTTTTCTATAAGACACCCAATCAAGGTCATGTAGAGTGAACTCTCTAGGCTGCTTAGAGGTTCGCTATGGTGACACCGCTATCGTTTTCAATCAGCGTTATCCGATTTCACTGTCGAGTAATTTTACAAATTCACTCTACGCTGGAGGTAAAGTTTTGTGTTTTGTGCACAGACATTTTGTTAATTCTCGTGGCTGAGGCACCGGCATTCCAGTGGCCTAAGGCAACGCTAAAAACAAAATTATTTGTAACCATAAAGCCAGCTGGCAGACCCAGTATCGGAATTCCCGAGGTTATCACGGATCACCGCCGTCGAAAAGCTTGCACACCCTGTAACTAAAGATCCTCGGCCGGCGGCGGAGCGTGAGCACACTAACCCATATTACTGACGCGTTCCACTTGATTCTTTATTTATGACTTCGTTTCGTACAGGATTTATAGAGGCCCGAGTTGTCGCTTGGAGTGCTTGGATTTTTTGAGAGCACGTAGGGTTTACAGTTTTATATTTATTATACCTAACCTAACCCTTACTGTCGTATCGGGTGAAATATGCTGCGCAAAATGTATGAGTACCACCTGGGCGGTATGAATTTTCTATTATCCGAAGGGTTTTTATGTTAAGAACGAGTATGAAGGAAGGTAGGTATTGAGATGAGTACGAATGTCAAATAGCAAATGTGCAACTGGATTCGCACCACTTCGAAGAAAACTAATAACCGGCTATAGGTATATAGTAATTATTTGGGATGTTACTAAAATCCTACCTATCTATATACATAATTTATGTATATAGATAGGTAGGCATTCTTAATTATTCATAATTACTAACGTAAGCTGTAAATTGCTGGTCTTTAAGATTAATAATAATATTATTAATCTTAGAGTCAATAACATTACGAGTTATACATGGAAACTGATGCAGCTCGAGCATAACCGCAAATAATTTTTTGTTCTAATCTGAATCTGAAATCTAAGATAACCTGTCTCAAAAGACCCACTGTTACGACGTGATTTTGTTCTGGGATCCACCCATTGATGTGTTATTACAAAATATACTCTGCGAAAACCACCGAAGAATTAAAAATACTTCGTCCTTCACGATAAATCTCTTTAACATTGAAAGTGACATGAACCCAAAAAAATACGGTCACTTCCTTTTTACGGCCATAGAAGTATTATTTAGCACCCTGACGATAAGGGAGCTTCCCACACGCCATTCCCGAGTCCTTGAAAGTGATTGTTTTCCTGTAATATTCAATAAAACCCCTATAAATCGAGTTCGGTCTAAATTGCAACTTGTGATATATAATTTCTCAAGTGTTGTGGATCGTACTGGTGCGTACCCGAAGGATATTTAACGTCTTAATAAAAAGGAAATATGGTCGGAGGTGTTTGAACATGGAAAGTTGGTGCGATGAAATAAATTTATAAAGTCCTGCGAACAGATATGGAATCAAGTGTCACAAGATTAATATCTGACTGTAAAGCAATAGGAGCAGTTTTTGAAGTGCAAAGAACCATTAGGTATAGTAAACTTTGTCATTGAAAATATAATCCGAACCGAGATAGAGTCAAAACATTCGTTTTTCATTTTACGCCTTGGACATTATTTCAGGTTTGTAAAAAAGTGTGAAGTAATTACAATTTAGTAAAAACATCAGAAAAAAACAACATATCAAAAAATAACAGGATTGAATTCCTTCGCTCTCAAAATAATTGAAGACTGAACTTAAATGAACCGAACAGAGCCCTACTTTCACCACTGTTTGCGATATGAGCGAACTGTGAAGTTTCAGTTCTACGCTGTTATTATTTGTTTTAGTTCTTATGTCGGTTATGAGGTGTAAAGCTGGGTGCGAGGTTGTAGTACCTACCCACATGATTGTAGATGCGAGAGCTGAAATATTTTGACAGCTCCCTTCGCTTACGCCTTTAGGAGTTTATGAACTTTGCCTTGCTTACCTACAGATCATTTAGGGCCAAATTTACTTTGTTCTTTAATGTTATGTAGTCTTTGTATGTTACGAGACAGTTAAGCTGACAGAAGACCGTTATCTACAAAACAACAAATTCAAGAATGTAACCTAGATAGTTACCTATTATCGAAAAATCTATTAAAAAGAAAAAATCATTTTACGATCAAGACGTAAAAAACTGTGCATAGATAGCGTTCGACTTTACACCTTCCCACAGCAAATTTTTTAAGTCTCATTTTATCAAATTAAATCGTACGTCAAACCATAAATTTTCGTCTAACGAGGAAGATAAAATATCTCGGTGACATTAAATTTGTACTAGAGCTAGCGTAGACATAAAATTAAAACACCTGTTCCACCAAGCAGCAATACAGTTTGAAGGATTTCCTGAGAAGTTATAAGCACATGAGGCCTGACACAGGTGCCTTTAATTTCAATAAACAAGCATTCCCTTGATGTCTATGCTCCTAGCATAATACACGTTCTTAGTACCTTTCAAGTTTAGCCCAATGGTAACTTCATTTTTAAAATAAAACACCTAGGTAATTGAATTTTCTTAGAAGATTTTTCTTAACTCTCCCAAAACCACTGCCCTATTGATAGCCGTATCGCAATCATCCGCGAATGTGTCGTAGCGCGCAAATGCTTTACGACTTTATGTAGATTACGAGGATTTCCGCACGCTCACGCACTTCTTATACTACCCATGTCATTATCATTAGGAACGAACGTACGGAGGTAAAAGAGAGCAATGTCATTAGTAGCTCTTACTACCGTTGGCTGAGAGGCAAGTCATTGGTGCAGTAGCTACCTGTGGTTAGTTGTTCCTATTTTTAAAGTTTAAAATAATCCACTTTCCCCAGATAACTCCACAAATTTTCATTAAAAACTGTCGAAAAATCGCTACTTGGCGAAATGGCTTTATTGACAAAGAAAATTACAATCACTTGAAACAATTGAGCTAAAAACTTACCTATATTTTGTTCGTTTTGGTTTATTTAAATATATATTCACTTTGTATCAGAAACGACACTATGTATTTTTAAAATAAACTCGAAAAAGGTTCAAAATGAAGTAAAAATTCGAGTATAGGTAGATATAGATTGTTTTTAATCTTCTTCCACAATCGCAGCTAACAGTTTAAGCTTTCCCTATTACCTTTCCCGTAATCCATAAAGTTAATTATTCCTTAAAACGGCATTTTGTGGCTTCAAAGTAGGTTCACTTGAATTTTAAAACGGAGGAAGAGCCTACTCAAGGTATTTTCCTGAAAATATTCTTTACCTTGAAGACACGCTTAATTACTTTATGATTATGGTAATTTGATGCCTATTGGACTTAAATGGCACTTCGTTAAGGCAATTTTTGGCTGGATTTAAGTTTATTAGATTTCGTATACTAAACATAATATATTTTTCCTGGTGATCCTTAGAGTATAGTTTTGCCTGAAGAAGTTACAAACGTCGATGGAAATTTTTAAACGCACTTTATAGATATTTCTAAGACAAGTTTTAATAATCTATTGTGAGTCGTAATAAGTTTCTTTACATGGGTACAAGAAACTAATATCTTGATCCAAATCCAAACCCATTCACTGCGGTTAGACCATTTATTTATATTTGAACTGTTAGTGAAGTTTATTGAATTACTAAGGAATAGTTAGCTTTGGAGGGTCAAAGATATAGATCAGTTGGATGAATAGGCTGAGGAACTTTAGCATTACTCCGGAAGTTCTGTCCAATTTAATTAGAAATGTATAGATGCAGCACAGCTATATTACTGGCCTACTTAGTTATTAATTTATATCCAGCCCTTCTTACTAATAGATATCGCAATCAATAAAAAAGTATTCATCATAATTATCAGCATATTTTAGTTCACTGCAGGACATAGGCCTCCCCTTATGAGTGCCATAGCGCCCTGTCTTCAGCTTGCCGCAGCCAGAATCTGCCTGCAATTTTTCGCAGTGTGTCGTCCCACCTGGCCGGAGGAAAATAAGTAAGACAAATAATTGATGCTGGAAATTATAGTAAAATAAATCTTAACTGAGTAATATTGTTAGAACGAAAGTAACTCGTATCGTCCATTACCTAGTCTAAGCTGGAGATTTAAGTAAAGAGATGCTGTGATGCTACACCTTCGCGGGCACAAACTAGTAACAATTAAAATTAAATGTAAGAAAAGTCAACTCACAAAGAAAAGTCCTACCTACCGTGCTTTCCCATTTAGCGCAGCGAGCTGGAGTACAGTCGAATTCACTCCGATTGAACAAGTACAATCTCGTCGCTAAGTTATTATAACACAACAAATCTGTTTTCATCCCACCTCGAAAAGAGAAGAATAGAGCACCAAATATTATGTTTGCGATGTTGCTGTGTATGAAAGCGACTCTTGCTTCACTGCCTTACTCTATTGCTTATAACAATTCTATAATTAGTTAGGCGTTAGACGTCCAGACGTTAATTTTTTTACATTATGTACCACTGATAAATAAAATTCTACTTTGTCCAGTTTGCCCGCATTGCCCATAGTTTGACAAAAAGGCGTGCCTATTTGTAAAGATTACCCGCATTCCGAGGGATCGTATTGCTTTCAGCTGGACCCTCGAGGATTGTCCAAATACAGCGTTATCAATAAAAATATCAATCTGATTTAAATGCTATCGTCATCTTAACCTACATGGCGAACCTACACAAAGCCACGGCGACTGGCGGCGCTCGCCACTCACACCATAGCTGCCACGGGAATCTTAATTGGTGTTCCCGTGGACGAACTAAAGAGTATAAACTAGATAACTCTAGACTTCACTTATTAAGTTTGCCAAGCTAAAGCTCTGTTGGATGATTGTAGGATTATTTTAGTTTTTGTGTGTGTCGGTATTAATGATAAGAAATGTTTAAGCTCTTAATAAGCAATAATTTTGCTTGTTTATTGCTTTTGTCAGTATGTAGATATCGTCAAACCAGGATTTTGGAGGGATATCTTTGCAGAGGTCATCAAGACTTCCCGCACGCTGTACAAAAAAGGAAACCCTAGTTTAGTCTCATTTATTAACAACAGCTCTTGGGAGTAGGACTAGGGATTCCGGGTTTTGTTGAGGTTCTGATTGAAACAGATTATTGTATTCGTTTCCGGGCGGCACGTTTTATTTTACTTCGGAAGGTTGAGTATGTTTATGATATTGCGCATTACAAGTGATTATGAACTTTCACACATATATTCATAGGTTCACTTTGCTGATTCAACTCTATCCTTACCAAACGAAGATGGATCAGGTTACTCACATTCAGAGTTACAGTGGTATAACCCGCACGCGATCAAATGGGATGGAACCATTTCAAACTGCAACAAGCGCGGTTGAGCCTTTTTTGAGAGTGCTTTTACTTTTACCGGGATGGTTAAAGTAAAGGCGCTCTCAAAGTACTTACTTACTAAAATAATATTTTTTTTTGTAAAAATAGGTACATGTATGGATTTTTTTTTCAAAAATGGCAACTGCTTATCGAAACTGCTTTCAGTCAAAGATCCTATGACTACGTTCCGCTTTCAGTAAAGTAGCGTATATGACAACTCGACTCTGGAGATACTGATACCTACCATACCATACCTACAGAGTCGAGTTGTCATATACATGACATGCGAACTATCAAAATTATGTCAGACAGCTAAACACTTACTAATCCCAATGTTTGTCATGTTTCTTCACGGCTTTCTGATAAAATAAATTCAAAACGAAACAAATTGTTTCGCTTTAAGATAACAGCCTAAAACTTAATTATGTGCCGAGTTGTAAAATACCTCATCAATCATCATACAATATACGTCCACTGCTGAACAAGCCTCCCCCAGACGAGGGGTTTTGCTACAATTTCCATGCTTCGCATGCAGACTATTGATCGGAGTGAAAGTGTTGAAGAATGAAGCTGTTGCCCTTCCACTGGTAGGTTCTGAAAATAGGCTTATGCCCAATAAAAGTTAAAGATTCAAGCTGACTATGATGATGATAAACAACAAAGTATACCACTCCGTGTCACACTCTTTATAAATGTAAAAAAAATATATAAAATCAAGCGCTGACGATATTCCTTTTGGCACAGTTCCTTTTGATCACACTTCTGATACAAGGGTAAACAAGGTAAATTATTTACTTTACCTGTAAATGTAAGAGAGCTCTTCGAAGATCAAAGGAAATTGCTAGTTATGCCAATACCAGCATGAGCACAGACTTATCGGTTGACTGAGATGATATTATTAATGATTTCAATTATTTATTATGTTATTTTAATTATGAACATATTTTGGGCATGAAAGAAAATAGTCGAAAATTGCGGCTTAACCATTCTTTTCAGATGTATAATAGATCTTAAAGTCATGGCATGGTAGAGAAGAATATTCCATCAAAAATTAAAATTTTATCAATTTTTATAAATTTCGTCCACGTCCTGATAGCAAGTCTTCAGAAATAGCAAGTCCGCAGTTGCCGCAACCTAATTCGAGTACATTAAGCAACCACTCCAGTTGACCTTAATAATCATCTTCCGTGAAAGCACTGCATGTTTGATCACATCTCTTACATACATTTACGCCCGTATTCAAGAACAATACTATATTGTCTCACAGTGCACACGAACCCATAGGGCCGGAAAATCCGATTCATAAACAATACTTGAGTGATGTGCAACGCGATGCGTACATTTGGGACGATCCTTACGTAAAGTAGCTAAACAGTTATTTTAACCTACGCATAGGTGTAGTTAAGTCACTTTTGACTCGTAAGTATATCTAAAATGTTAGGATATATTTTGTCAGTTTTTCATTCATATTCAATTTATATGGGAACAAAGTAGTTTTACTATGTTTATGCAGGGCAAATCTGTCAAACATTAGAGAGAACTTAGCAACAGTAACGGACCAATCACAGATCTGTAATCGATGTAGTGCGCTCGCTTAGAGTGTCACTTGAGTGTATTTTTGAATGAAATGGTCTACCTTGACGAACGCAGTGAGAAATGCGTTACTTAGCACAGTGTAGCCTGCTACCTTACATACATACGTAGTGTTCTTGAATACGGGTGTTAGACAGGTACCTACGTTGGGTTATTCGATTTGATGCTGTGGTGGATAGAAGGTTAGACTCAAGGATGGATACAACGCTACGAATGAAATATAAGGGCAAAATACCAGTCGAAAAGGTCAATACCTACATAATTTAAACATCTTCGTTTTTGCTAACTCAGACCTAAACCAGTTTAATATTTATTTACCGAGATTGGAGCCCGTTTCCGATTCAGCGCAACCTATTTAAACACTGAAACTTTGATGTCTCTATCAGCTGAGCGAGCATCACAAAGGCGAGTTCAAGAGGAACTGTTCTTTGAACCTAAATACGATTTTCTGAGTCAATAAAAACTTAACTCTTTTGAATAATATCGTCAAGCTACTTTTCCGGTCATAAAAATTATGATGAAAGAGATATTTAAATGGAGTAAAATAGGGTAAGACAATCAATTTAATTCAATAAAATCGCATGAACGAACGATATAAAGACAAATTCGCTGACTATGACTCGTAAAACATTTATGCGAATCTCGTTGCATTTATTTCAACTTTGACCCGCGAAGTTTCAATGATCATCATCATCAGCAGCTAGACATAGGCCTCCCCTAATGAGCGCCATAGCGCCGCTCTGTCTTCAGCTTGCCAGCAATCTTTCGCAGGTCACCCCCCCTAGCTGGTGGGTACACTACGTTTGCCGAGTCTCCCCGACCGGTCATTATGCTCCACCCAGAAAATTCAATGAATAAGTTTTATTGGATTGAAGGTCAGTCAAATATTGCTGTCCAATTATACAGGTTCTGGATTGAACCAAATCAAATTGAATGGTTCAGTAAAAAGAGTCGCCTCAAAAGCGAGTCTGAAACACCGTAATACATTGACATAAAAGATTTGTAGCACTGACTAGCGTGCAGCTGTCGTAATCAATGGTGAAAATTAAACTTTGGTTCTAGGTTTATAAATTCCTAAAATGTTAATAAAACTAACGATACAGTTATTGGGGATGAGTCAATTCACAAGCAATTTAAGGCGCATATCCGACCCAAATCAGCGCCACCACCTATTTTATCTTATAAATAAGTTAAACAAAGGAATTTTCAAAAAACGATTTTGCAGTTTGTGATACCTATCATAAGAATATTTTTAATGCCTCTGTAAAAGTTTTGTTTTGTATAGTGTAGGCTACTGCCTACACGCATCTCTATGCGAAGTTGCTCTTTTTGCTCACCATAGTAGCCAAAAAGAGCAACTTCGCATCTCTGCCTACATTCTAGAAAAGAAAACTTTTACAGAGGCATTAAAAATAAGCTTTTGTAGGCAGAGATGCGAAGTTTCTCTTTCTGCTCACCATAGTAGCCGGGTATGCGCCTTAATCGTTTAAGCATAAATGTATATGAAACCTAGACAAATCGTTTATTGCGTTTATAAAGCAAACATTGTTCAATGTTGCCAACCTAGTGGGTTTTTAGTCGGTTTGGCCCGCTACGCATCACAGGCTCAGAGAGTTCGCACGCCGGAAATTAAACGAAGGCTTGACAGTGGCGGTTTATTAATAATGAATGCGGACTGCTAAAAGCTAAAAGCATTGTGCACTACTAGAACATTATTGTTGTTTTAGTGTTCTGTACGTAGGAACAGAATAGCAATAAAGGTTGCCTGAAAGAGATCGCTTTCAGCGATAAGGCCGCTGATTGTGCCATATTCGATTTAATAAGTAGTTACGGTCTGTTAGTTATTTTATAAGTATTGATGGTACAATAAAGATATTATCTATCTATAACCTGCCTGTAGGGACAGGTGCTGAATTTCCGTATTCTTATTTCCTGAATAGAAAGAACAAACACTTTTTCGTTGGTTTTGTATGTTTGTGTTATTGAATCAGTAGTAACCTAACATATATTTCTTATTATTGTTTTCCTTTAAGTGCCCCGATAAAACTATACTATCCTTTATTTAGGTGAGTTAAAATAAAGAAGATGGGTACAGCTATCTATCCATAAACTTTGAGGCTTCCCCGCACAGCGAAATAGTGCCACGCTGTTGTTCCCGCAGGATTCTGCAATATATTGTGGTAATCGCATGAAGCTGCACGCAATTGCGGAAAAAAATCCGCGTAAGTTACGATTCAGTACGCAGATTATAATCTACGAGAAAACTTTTGATATTCTGCAGTGCGGGGTAAACCAAAGTCGACGTCGTGAGCCGAGGATAACGTAACCGATTCAAGTATGACAGTTCAGTTTCGTTCACTGTTCAGTAAAGTAATTTTTTTAGTCCCACGCCCACGCCTACGCATTCTGTCACAACAACCTCTTGTAGCTTCCACCTCTTAACGTTGTTTGCTAAAACTTTTTAACAGGGCTCAAGTTCGACGTTACATGCAGAAATTTACTCTTATGACTAGAATATTCAGAGCATAGAATAGAACACGTACTGAGTGGTTATCACATTTCTGCATACTAACAAGCGGGAACACAGTTTCCTACATCGTCACATGAGCTTACCAGGATATACAATCTATGCGTGTAATATCGTAGAGCTTAGAACTCATAGAGGCGACTTAGATGCCTGTAACGATTTATTAGAAGCATCGTTGGGAACACACATAAACTAAAATAACCTTTATAAATAAAACATGGACAACCCCTTAGAGTGATAAGTAACGATAAATATACATATATATTTAAGATCTTATTTTCGAATGTTTCGAATAATATACACAATAATGTCTCTCAGAAAGAGATTTCTTTCTGAGAGACATTATTGTATCCGATAAAAATAGTCATTTTGCAATATTTCGTTTTTATCGCGCTGCTATAAACTAAACACCGTTTTCAGTTAACTGTTAAAGCAGAGGTCATCGTAGGTATAAAGTACTCCGTATTTGCAAGCGACAGTTAACTCGTGGTTGCGCCCTCGGTGCAAGAAATTGACTTAATTTCTGTTTTGAACTTGTTTGCCGAGTCCGGGCTGAGGGGTACTTTAAGTTTTAGATTCAAATAATTAAACATTATGTAGTTATTCAGCTAATAGAGATTAACTTTGCATGTTGTTTTACTCTGTATTGTCAGTTGCGTGAGAGTGATGAAATTTGTTTTATAAAAATGTGTAATTCCAAATATGACTTGCTTTTCATGTTGGTAATCTACTTTGACGCTCCTGAATATGGCCTCATTACAGTTAAAATGAACGACGTAATAATATTTACAAAAAGATCGTTAGTTTTTTTGTAGGTACCTACCTGATCCAATGATTCAAAACAAGAAACTTGCGTATTCTATCTAGGTATAATTATTTCTTTGAATATTCTAAAATCGTGTTGTTTTTGTCTTGTTATTTATAAAAGATCTCCCCTTAAGATCTTTGTTTCAGCTGTCCTGTTGAAAAATTCCCCGGAAAGTGTCTTCTAGGACATTAAAAAGAAAAATGGAATAAAGTCGTTATATACAATAATTAAACTTTAGTCTACAGGGGTGTTCCCGAGACGTCCCGGTTATTTAAAAGGAGGCTGCGTAAAGTTGGTTCCGAGTAAATAAATATGTCACTCACTAAGCTCAGAGAACCTCGTGAAAAATGCAGGAATTACTGTCGCCGACAAATTGCGTACGCGTTCTCGTAATGTATTCATTTAATGTATGTATGGACGCAAGGATGGCTAAACAGCAACTGTGGTTTCCACAGGCGGTTTATTATTTTACGAAGAAAATGAGCACCTTTTTTCAGGGAAATAATTCATTTTCATGTGGCTGTGTGTTTGCATATGTGGTTGTTTTCTACCATTCAAGGTTTGGTAAAACATTAATGAATATTACAGAATTGAATATGAATATGCCATATTATTCTACTATGTTATTTTACCGGCATCTCAAAATTCAAATATGACCTACTTTCAGGTCACTCATGTTTGAGGTTTGTAGAGATACAACCAAAATTGGAACCAAATCAGTCCAAATCACACCCAAACCCACTCTTTTTTCCCTCTCTTCCGCACTATTCCAATGAAGTCTCCATCTACTGACTCACTCTCTTATTTTTTTATTCAGCCTATCTCGTCCCAATACTGGGAAAGACCCTCCAAAACAGACTTCCGACCATCACGCTATTTTGCGGCGTCCGACCACTCCGTGTTAAAAGATATGAGATCTTCCCACCTCCTTGTACGTGGCTGATTCCAACGAGACTCTCTCATATCTACACTGCAGCCTTTACCAAGTGCTGGTGTTAGGCCGCCCCTGATAAACAATGGTGGATTAACATAAGAAGGCAATGCCATAATAACCACGCTGGGCATACGGATTGGTGATTGCAGTAGAGGTGTTGAAAATGTACAAAAGAAACTGCTGCCTTTCGTCTGATAGAATACCTTAGTCACCTTATACAACATCCACGGGCTGAGTTACACACTCCACGGGAGGGGTCGATTCTTACGCCGTGACTTCGCACTCTCTCATATGAAATAAATTAGGTACTTCTTCACGCCTGCGTAATAAGCAAAAGCACAATAGATCTGTGAACGTGAGAAGATTCCAATTAACTGAACGAAGGAGTACTATCGAGTACTATAGGATACGAGTGTGGCTGATTGGAAGCGCAGTTTTCATTAACATTTCATTTATTTATTGGCAAGAATAAAATATGGTGCAATCACAACATATTTATACAGGGTTATTGGTAATTCACTGACACTATGTTAACTGCAGGTTCTGCCCACCATCATGAACACGTCCGTGAAGACACTAGGTCTCAATTCTTAAAATTGGTGGACAGGGAATAATGTGAGTACGTACCCCCGATTGATATTTTTGCAGTTATGACAATCGCGAATAAGTTTGACGAATTTGAGTCTCACATAGATATTCACTTACTGTAGTCACAAAGAAATTCATGTACTGGTATAAAATAAATTTAGTCTACACACTGAACCCAACAACACAGCAGAGCGGGTTGGTGCGACATTTCAGTGTTAGAATAATATTGGTAGCCAACAGTATTTTTGCTTTGATGTGGAGATTTTTTAAGCAAACTCTTATTCTTACCGGCTTAATATATACAAAGTAAGATATAGTACCTAACTTTAGTAAGGTAAGTTCATAAATCCACTACGTCGTAGAGTTTGCTACGTCGTAGAGCCCGCTACGTCGTAGAGCCCTCTACGTTGTAGAACCTGCTTGGTAGCAGGATGTACTCGTGTACATCACCGTACTAAGTAGGGCCATTGCCTTACACTTATCGGTATGAGTAGGTTTAATCACTTTTGGCAAACAATCAACTACAACGAAGGATACAACTCTGGTATTGGCGTCATCTTTGCTGCGACCGGGCACCATTCTGGCATGCCACGGAGAGACAAATAGTTTTATTATGCTGATTTTACGGACAGAGTTTTGAAATGTATAGTTTAAGGATAACAATGCTTTTGTGTATTTCATACACAGTGCGGCATTTTTTGATTTTCTTACTTTTTTGTACTTTTGCAGTGATAGTTTGTTTTAATACACAGTTACACCACGCTACAGTTTAGATTTTTTTAATAAATGAAATCTCGAAATCTGTCACGTATTAAAAGACCAGTCTATTATAAAGTTTGTTACCTACCTTCACTCTCGTTCGTGGACCCCTTAAGCTATTCACGGTTTCTCAGACTTATCAACAAATCGGAAGAAAATAACATCATCAGTCATGAGAACTTAAGTATTCTGGCTCTTGTGTAATAATTTATAATTAATTTAATTAATAATAATTTAATTAATATTTTTTTTTTTAATATTAATTTTTAATTTAATTAATAATTTTGTAACCGAGACATTGACAGAGTAGGATAACAAAAGAAAAATAATACACACCTGCCTTTAAATATGTTTAATCGCTGCAACCGTGAACAAAGTCACTCGCAAATTCCAAAAATTTAGTAGGTTATCAGAAAATAGATAAATCCGCACTATCAGAATGCGAGGGATTAGACGCTTCATCCCCACATACATTTTATTCGTAATCCTAGTAATAATAAAGCTGCATTCTCGTGATATCGCAGTTAACAGCAATAGTTTCCGGCGGCGGCTCCCGCGGGTGTACGGAGCACTTTGTATGAATATGCAGACCACATTTTAATTAAAACAAAACGGTCGGGAGACCCTGTATGTTTGTTAGAATTATCTGAGCAACTAGTGTTTTTGACAGTACCACAGTAAGAAACTGGCAGGAGCTGAAGTTTTGACATTGAAAAAATGGAAAGTTGCTGATTTGGTTGACTTACTTTATATAGGATAGGTCATCGATGCCTTTTCAGAGTTTTTCATAACGAACATCGATTCGATTTGTTAAAAACCTTTTTCTTTTTATAGGTACTTAATATTTGTTTATTTATAATTAAAATTTTCAGTAATTATAACGTAGTTGAGCTTCTTGTGAAAGGGAGGAGGGAGCGTTCGGAAAAGTAATAACCGTCTTTCTGTCTTCTAGTTTGAATGATGTAGTTACAAGCTTAAGAGGCTAAAAGACAAAGCAAACATGTGCCTACCTAAATCACCGCTACCTTACAGCTCCCGCAAGCCTCCGTCTATTCAGCGACAACAGCTTGCAGTAAGCTCGGTGTCCACGCACGGTCGGCAAAGAGCGGTATGATCGTACAACTAGCAAGTTGTTCGATCGATGTCATCAGCAAACTACGTCCACTGATGAATGTGCCTCCCCCAAATCTCTTTGCTATGATCACTACGCCTGGCAGGTCTGGTTATTGCAGTGGAGGTGATAAAGATACACAGAAGCCTATCCTTCTTCTGGTAGGTTCCTAAGTCGGCTCTTACAACATCCATGGGCTGAGTTGAAAGGGTCGATTCTAACGCCGGGACTGCCACGGCTAGCTAAACGAACTCGGCCAGCTTGGCCAAATAAACAAACTTCGGGTAAAAGAGCTCGTGCAATCCAATCATAACAAAATAATTTATATTCCTTTTATTATTCCGCGAAGCTCAGCAAGACTATTGCAATAAAAAATAAATTGGCAATAAATACATTAAAGAGAGTATTGTATGCCGGCCCGACGGGACACATATGCATGGAAATGTTCTATTTAATGCGGGCACGTAACGTTTAATGTGAAAAATGCGCTACCGCATTGAATTTTGTACCTACCTGTAGCTATAGGAACGTGTTCTGCGCTCATATTGCCTTCCAATATATATCACCGTACGTAGCGTACTAGGTGATATAAATTAGAAGGCTTCACTAGCAGATTGACTTCTTACGAAGGAAAATCGTTGTTCGAAATTAAACTACGTCCTGCACATATGTTTACGCTGACACTGGCCGCTGTGGCCTAAATTTGCCTAGGACGACATCATTGTCACATCATCATTTAAACAAAAACCACCAAACAGTTACAAAATACCAAATAAACAACTTAAATAAGAAATAACATAATAAAATTGCGTAAGGCAAATATGGCAGCCTTATTGCTACGAGCTTTCTCTACTAGGCAAAGATGAGGTTGTATTAGCAAGTCATGGTTTAAGCTATGGTCAAAGTATTGTTAAGTTCCCCATAACCCGCATTGTTTATATTAGTGGGCTACCCTGATCTGTCCTCCGATAATAATTCCATTAACACAATCTTTTCAGCAAACGTTTTAATTATTCAGCTTTAGTTTTACAGCGAGTTTTCATTATACCCCCGTCCTTTCTGATTGTGTTACTGGTACATCTAATATTTTGTGTACTTACACACAAAAGCAAGCAAGCACTAGGTACTACTTTGAATTAAAGCTATATTAATAAAATTCTTACTCTATTTATAGATCGTAAGTATAATCTTACATCCATAAATAGAGTAGGAATTCTATTTAATATGTATTATATTAAACCTACGTTATTAATGTCTGAGATACAGAAGGGACCAAAAGCGTGCCCAATGGTTCACGTTAAGATATACACTGGCTATTGCGTCCCCTATTTCTCTCCGAACTTTGTTGACGCTCTATTGCGCGTCTCGATAACTCGATCATTCCGTGCTTGTCTTTTGTGTTTTTATTGAAAATATTAATATAAAGGATTCTAAAAAAAGTTAAAAGATTGTCACGTCAGCTTTTAATAACTGACCTCCACAACAAACTTCAATTTAGAGATATTACAATGACTATTGCATGATTTTTGTATAACTCAGCATAGGTTTGACAGTCAATTGAGGCTCTTTTACTCCTTACCTGTTAACCATATTGGTCCCCACGATACAGGCCCAGCCTAGTGTGGGAATCGTTGTCATTTTGTCTCTGTAAATGATCTCTACTTACACAGAAATTATTTGCTTAATTAGTTATAATTTTGTAATTTTAATCCTGTATTAATAAAGTAAGTAGCAAGTAAGTAGCAATAAACATATTTTTCATTTTCATTTTCATTTTCATTTCATTTCGCAAAGAAAGAAGAGGTCTTTTCTGATCTATATTCATTTATGAACGAATTCATTAGAGTTACTGTAACAAAGATAAACTCAATAACTTTTAAAGTTAAGTTTGGTTACTTAAAATTTAAACTGATGTTAATTTAAATAATACTAGACGATCAACTTATTTTGTTATCAATCTTAAACTATTAATATAACTTTATTATGTATGAAGGTTGGCAACTAAGTATTTTCTAAAACTCAGTCTAACAGCTTTTGTAGATATTTTATTTCACACTAGTGCGATGAGATTTATGGAAGCATAAGTCCATCCCCGGTATACTATCTATCTCCTTGTCGAATTTCATTATGATCCAGTCAGCAGTTGAGACGTGTAAAGGTAACAAATAGACAGAGTTGGCTTATAATATTAGTAGGGATGGATTTACAATATTACACAACATTACCACGATACTAAGAATATACGTAAAAACTCGCAATAAGTAGCAAAAAATCTTCATGAAATAATAAAAACCAATTGGATCAGGATTCGCGTAGACGTGAAGAATCACTTAGACAAATTGACACGCAGACATACGCATGGCATAAATCAAATAAATTCCAAACCGAATTCCAGTCACAAATAAAGCACAGTTTGTCAATGGTGCGATAACTAAACCCATACAGTTTTTTGACATACTTTTTAAGTACATATTAATATCTCTGACATAATAATTATGATAAACTTACTTGTAGGTGACGAATTCTGTATTTTTTTTTTGTATCTTATTTAGTAAATTTATTTGAGGACGAAATGAATAATGAAAAATTGTAAACCACTTATTTTTATACTTAAGAACTCTAACTCAAAATGTTGGAACGCCCTTAAAGGGTTCATGTAACCAAGATTCTACCTAAAAAAATTAACACCTTGTAATGAACATGAATGCAATAAATAAATAAACAAATAAGTTTATAAAGCGTGAAAGCCTGGGGTGAATTCATAGAGAATTCCCCATTTATAATTGTCATTGCTTTTGTCTTCAGCAGCGTGACAAATTAAGTTGAGCAGAAGTGTCGAATCCATGGTGACGTAAACTTAATTCACCTGAGCTTATTCACCTAGGTGCATTAAATACACCTTTAGTTAACTTTAAACACCTGGGTGTATTAAAGTTACTTTTAACAATCTTTATTGACCTTATTCACCTGGGTTCATTAAATTTACTTTTACGTTAACTTTATTCGCTCATATAGTCATGTAGTATATAAGTTTGGTTAGGAAAGCAAACATTTCAAATATCCTTAAAACTTATATTCTTTGACGAAAATTAAATTAGGAGCCGGTTATTATAACTTCAACTTTGATGTTATTATTTTAAACCTAATCTTTCATTCGAACTTCCAAGTTTTTGTTGAGAATACACAAGAGGCAAGACTTTTAACTTCAAAATAGCTTTAAATACATCTTTTTTATGAATAAGTTACCGACAATTTTTACGCTTCGGTACGTCGGTGTTGGCATTGTGCAAAAGACGTTACCCGCGTTACAACTACTCGTACAATAGGTACTACTCACCCAATCGACCCACTGAATGCGGAAAATAATACTTTTCAGTATTTCTTTACATTTGTATAAGGTGGTTCACTCGTTATTAAGAAGAAAGTCATTGTCTGCTTTCATTAAAACAAAAGCCACTTATCTCTCAAAAAGGTTACGTATTATAATAACTAAAATCATTACATTTATTTTCGATATAACTACGGTCCATTCACCTAAAGTTTAAAATACCTACAGATTTCGTTATAATGATTTCGTTATGCGTTATGAACATATGTGAACCAACCGTAGTTAAATCGAAAATAGTTGAAATGATTTTAGTTATTTTAATACGTAACCCTGAAAAAACCTTTCGAATCTGTTTCATAAAAACCTTTTTACGTCGAAATGGCCCATTGTAATTCCGAACGTTGAATGCATAAATTCTTTATTTTACAATCTGATTTATGTCAGTATTATCGGAATGATAACTTTTCTCTGAAAAACTCCCGTAATAAGTAATTTTTCAGGCTAAGATTAAAGAGCTGAAGTGACCCGAAAGTTCGGAAGGTTCAGTCATTCATTACGTGCAAATGAAGCCATGTTTGAAAAGGGTTTATTTAGGAACTAGGAATGGGCAATCAATTTTTTATTGAGTGTGAGAAAGGCTTGAGGGCATTTCAAAGAGGTTGAGAAATTATTCACGTTCCGTTTTCAGGATCATGAATGACCCCTGGACGGCTCGACTGTGCTTAGGCAACGAATATTTTACACTCGTTTTTATATGGGCACTTTAAATCGAAACGTAGCTTTAGGGGTACTACTATCTGTATAAGTCTTGGTATCGGTTTATAAAGGAACACACAGACAAAGAATTTCCACAGCTCAAAGCGGTTTCCAGTAGGAAACAGACATAAAACACCTTTCACCGAACCTAACCCACAAAAAAAGTGTTACCTAACGCTGGAATTTTGGATGATGAAAAAATTCAAAAATGTTAATTGCGACTCAATCTTATTCAACTAAACCAGGTGTTTAAAAACTTTTAAAGTTTCTTAAACGTTATCATAGTGTAATCTAAAAGTTTGAGCTGATATGGAGTAATATACAAAGAATGAAATAACTAACAAAATTAAATATACAAATGGCGTTCCTACCAGGATTTACCTAAAGTGTGGCCCATTGAATCCAGAGATTTATACGGCTACATAAATTCAACGGAATTTTTAAATTACATTAGACACTTTTTCCCTCCTACTTTTTGCCATTAAAGACCGTGAGTGAGCATGGGAATCAAAAGGTTATGTTTTGCGTAGAAATACGGACTGGAACTTTTTTTCAACAAATAATCTGTACCTTTTAGGAGTTTTTACTACTGACATTGGAAACAATCCTGAAGTCAGAGAAGGTATAGAAATATCGATAAATCCACACTTAGCTATGTTTCCAACATTTTTCGGAACCTATAATATATGTCTATTATAATTTGAATGAGGCGACGTGCTGATGAATTTTTATTTTCATCACAGTATACCTGGGTACCTATTGTATTCCGTCATCTCAACCAAAACAGAAACAAGGGAAATGTAAAACCAATGATGTCCCGGATTCAATTACAACAAATGCTTTGCAGTCATCTATGTTTAGGGACGCAGGTAGTCCTGACTTAACGATGCTTGTTTTTTTTCCGTTTTTATCGGTCTGTAGGTACCTGGGATTTGAGTACGAGTGCTACAGGATAAGTGGTAATAATAATCGTCTTTTTATAAGAGAATTACCTTTCTACATGTAATTTGTCAACTTTAACAACTATTTAGCAGCATTTTACTTTTAGATTTTTTCTTTCTACAGACTTGTGCCAACAGATGAAAACAAATGATACAGTTGCAGTTTAAAGTTGGCCGAGAAATTTTACAGGAGGTCTAAATAGATATCTAGCATACAATGGTACTGTTACTACCAAAAAGTATTAAATAATTAAACAAACAATAAATACCTAGATGGTACGTCCCTATAACTAGTTAGGCACAATCGATTAAGAATATACTGATACTTTATATCGGGTCCAAAAATTGTATATTAGTCTTTTTCCCTAATAATCGTTTCAAGTTTTCTCACTGGAAAATTTCTAAATCTAAAGGAATATTGTTAATATTTTGTATCAAATATGTAACAGCTTTCACTGGGACATTTTTATATTATTTACGTTGAAAATTAATGTTAATTTTGACACAAGCTTTCTTGGCGCAATAATTACCCTTCTAACTCAAACAGAAAGTTAATTTATTAGGGAGCGTTAGTTCAGATTACGCTTGGGATTTAGTACTAGGCACTTACAGGAGTAAATACTGTCTCATCCTCCTTTATCTTATTTTCAATTTGAATATTTTTAGTTTCATCATCATCAACTTGTATAGTATACGTCCGCTGCTGAACATAGGCATTCCCCAAACTACGCCACGCACAGCGGTCTTTCGTCACCTCTATCCATCGACGACCGCTACATGTAGGCTTTAGGTCATAAAATTTAATCTTCAGTTCGAAATTAATTATTTTCAATTTATCTTATGTTTTATTTATATTAATTCTCATAGATTGGTAGGAGATAAAAAAAATAAAAATTTCAGTCATTCGAACGATTTCACAACGGACTGTCAAATTAATGAAAGACAAAGTTACATAAATTTTGAAATGAATACCTACAGCTTATTCTGAATCATAAATATTTATAACATTATCATGATTACAATCATAAGGGGTAGGGTAAAGTAGAGATACGTGCTCTATTCCCAAAAAGCCTGAAAATTAAGCTTCATATTCATTCATGGATGTGCATTTATGAATATGAAGCTTAATTTTCAGGCTACAAATTTAGGGTGTTTTTAACAAGTTAATATGATTTTAGCGACATTTCAAAAAATATATTTCACAAAACACTATTTGTAAAATGATTAAGAAAATCATTTTATCAACTCTGCGAATTTGTTTAGAAATATTTGGTGTCTTTAATTAAGTACTAAAAATAAATGTAAAATATCAGTAGTTCAGTCATAATATTGAAAAAACATTACTTAAGGGGGTAATTTTGGATTTATTTTCTACATAGTGAATTTCATTAGATCTTGTAACTGAATGCGACTTTGACTAGACTAGATCCTTATGTAATATTATAACTTTTTTTCGAATATTAAACACTATTTTCTATGTCTAAGAAGATTTTAAAAATCACAAAAGCGCGGCCTCTGCTGGAATACCAACCCTTGAAGGAAAATAGGTTTTTGAAGCTGAACCACGAAGGTTTCCTTTATGGGGCGTATATCCGGACTTTACCCTACTGGGCAAAGTCGAAGAGGGAAGGGGTGGGTACATTACGAGTAAAGGGGGAAGGCAAATAACCATTACGCTTTATTTAGGTATCTATTTTGAATTGTAATGGCAATAAAGACATTATTCGCCCTTTTCGGATTTACCGTTTAGAAAACATTATGGGAGTAATGGTTGGTTTTTATTATATCTATCTGTAGGTCTGACGACCTCCGTGGCGCAGTGGGCGAAGGTCCGCCTGCGACGCAGGAGGTTGCGCGTTCGATTCCCGCCTCGGAACAAATTTGTGTACGATCTGCAGAAATTTGTCGTTGGTCTGGGTGTTTTCTATGTATGTATAATAAAAAAAATATCTATCTATGTAGTGTATTGTATTAAGTATATCAGTTATCTAGTACCCATAACACAAGCTCTGCTTAGCTTGGGGCTAGATAATGCTGTGTGAATTGTCCAGCATTATTTATTTATTTATTTTATTTATATGCGTTTGCGCATATTAACTTTGTTTTCTATTAAAATGTGTAATATTTTATAAGTATTTATCGTTTTAAGCATGGTGGACGATGATTAACTTAGGTTTAAATCCTAGCACTTGTTTTTCAGTCATTAGTCAGTAACGGTAGAGTTAGTTATTTTACTTAGGATTATGTTTTGTTGTGGTTTCTACTATGTATTTTTGTTTTTCTCGTCTTTTAGATACGAAATTCACTTTCGAGACACTCTTAAAAATGAACGCACACACTTTGTCGTCAAGTTTAGGCGGTGCTCTCACTGAAAATTGGTACCTACATTAGATTGTTGGCTGAAAATGAGGCCGCTTACCATAAAAATGTGTTTGTATTAATAACATCGTCTTGCTTAGTTAGGAAACCTTCAGAAATCTTAACACAAGCATACCAATTTTACAAGAACCTCAAGAAAGCCTACGTTCCCTGACTGTTTTTTATTTAAATTTGTCCTTTTTCGCTCAAGAACGAATATTCGAATAATTTTTGTAGGAATGGATAAACAATGGATTCTAAATTTTCCCCGTAAATCAAGCAGCATTTTTTTCTGATAAAAAATGTTGTCTTCTTTTGTAAGCTAGTAAAATAATTATTTTATTACTTAAATTTGGAAGTAATTCGTCTGACTGTATGCTTTTAACAGTTAATTGGATAACTTTGACAGAACCTAGCAGATTTTTGTAAAAAATCGTTTGCCTCATAAGTAACGTAGATAACTGAGGCTTACTGAGCACACAACAAAGGAAAGTATTTCTGAGCGGAGTCTGTTTAGAAACAGAAATGAAAAACATAAATAGATGGTAAAAAAACAATGTACATCTTGGAAATCCCTTTTAACCAAATTGAATTAAACACACCATGTATTTTTCCGCTCAGATGTCCGTTCTTTACGTGATCTTCGCCGTAAACAAAAATACCCGAGTTGGTTCACGCCGTTTGAAACTTGGTTCTAATTTGTAAGCAAACTTTACTTGTTCATTCTTCCTTTTGTTTCGCTGTTCCACTGACAATCGGAAATCCAGCATTTACTGTAAGATACGCCTCTGAATAATTTTAATTTATACAAGAACAATACGAAATCTTTGGAATCGGAATAAGAACCGTGGATGCGACATGGATACTAACTTTGGTCTTCATTCTCGTAGAAAGTTGTTGGTGTTATGATTTCGAGAAGGCTCAATACGTAACTCGATGCATATAGAGTGGTAGGTATGGCTTGATAGGTGTGTGCTACCTACCAACCGACATATTGGATACTGATAATGGTCTAGTAACAGCGAAGTTTTGTGCACATGGTTATTTTCTTTTACTCAATATTTATTTTTATATTTTTCCATACCAATTTATGTATCAAAACGGAATAAACAATTTGAATTGAATCTATTCAGAAACCATTGACGAATTTTATTAAAACAGTATTTACTATTCATATATTATATGAAAAATTTAAATGCTTTTCCACGATGACAGTTCATTTCTTGAATATGCAGGATCACGTTTGAAATGCGTATTACGACTAATACCTAAATATTTAATATCAGCAAGTCATGCTTCAGGACTTTGAACTTAAAAATTAATTTTACCTTTTAATAACAGTTGCATTTACATGGACTTTCATTAATCACTAAGTTGATGCCGGTCCACCGCTGGACATTCCCTAATGAGAGCCATAGTGTCCTCTCTTCGCACGTAGGTCTTCTTTGAGACTACTGCTGTGGCCGAAATTCAATTAAGTAGGACATTATCATACCTATCAATGTACCTTTAACAAAAATTATAGGTATATCAACACAATGTTATGTTTTAAGTATATCAGTTAAGTATACCAGGTCTGTGGTGCCGGCTTAGAATTTGCACCACCCCAACTCTTCCCGCGGGTGTCGTAAGAGGCGAATAAGGGATATCCAATCCACTGGGGGCGGGCAGCAGCGCCCCCTGCAGAGAGAACAATTCTACCACCGAACTGCGATCCCCAACCCGCATGCCCAGCGTGGCACTACCCCCCATGTGATAAAAGCCAATAGGGCGCTTAGCAGGGGGAGGCCTGCGTTCAGCAGTGGACCAATACAGGCTGTTGAGGTTGAGGGAGGTTGAGGTTGAGGAGTCTCGAGCCTCGGCTCTTACAAAATGTGGTTGAAAAACTTTTTCCTGCTAGAGAGGAGCACATCCCTCCACGTATGGTGTCACCTGATAGCCAGGCGGAAGTGGTAGAAGTAGAAGTGCCCGAAGTATCGGAGGTCGAGATGAGGGTTGCGATCATGCGGCTCCGAGCCAAAAACACAGCTCCGGGTCCGGATGGTATCCACGGTCGTGTATGGGTTCTGGCTCTGAAAAGCTTGGGAGCCCGACTCCGCACCCTATTCACCGCGTGCTTAGAACAAGGGCGCTTCCCAGTGCTATGGAAAACCGGCCGACTGGTTCTACTGCAGAAAGACGGACGCCCTGCGGACTCTCCTTCTGCCTACCGTCCGATTGTGCTACTTGACGAAATAGGCAAGCTCTTTGAACGGGTTATCGCCGGACGCCTGATCGGGCACCTGAACTGTATCGGTCCTGACCTGAATGACAACCAGTTTGGTTTCAGAGTAGGACGTTCGACGGTGGGTGCAATCTTGAGGGTCAAGACACTTGCAGAAGAAGCTGTCTCTCAGGGTGAGGTTATACTGGCAGTGTCGCTTGACATCGCCAATGCCTTCAATTCCTTGCCTTGGGGCTGCATAAAAGAGGCACTTAAATATCACCAGTTGCCGCATTACCTCCGCCATATTGTCGCGGACTACCTGGCAAAGAGGTATATTGCTTATGAGGGGCAAGAAGGTGTGAGTCGTCGAAAAATGTCGTGCGGTGTCCCACAGGGCTCGGTCCTAGGTCCGCTCCTGTGGAACATTGGCTATGACTGGGTGCTGCGAGGCGCGACACTACCAGGAGTTACTGTCACCTGCTACGCCGACGATACACTTGTGACGGCAAAGGGCAAATCGTTTAGGGAGGCCTCCATGCTTGCAACGGCTGGAGTAGCTGAGGTGGTCAGCAGGATTAATATGCTGGGTCTTGAGGTAGCTCTTAGCAAATCTGAAGCCTTGTGCTTCCACGGACCACGAAAAGCTCCTCCAGCTGGATCTAACATAGTGGTGTGTGGAGTCAACATCGCTGTCGAGTCAACGATGAAATACCTGGGACTCGTACTTGACAGTCGGTGGAACTTCCGCCCTCACTTTCAGCGACTGATGCCAAAGCTGATGGGCTCAGCGGCAGTACTCGGAAGGCTGCTTCCTAATTTAAGGGGTGCGAACACTAGCTGCCGTCGCCTCTATATGGGAGTCGTGCGCTCCATGGCTCTATATGGAGCCCCAGTATGGTACGACACCCTGAATAGTCGGAATATCGCCCTTTTACGGAAACCACAAAGAGCGATGGCAATCAGGGTGATCAGAGGATATCGGACGATCTCCTTCGAGGCGGCATGTGTCCTGGCAGGTTCCCTACCCTGGGACTTAGACGCTGAGTCACTCGCGGCAATTTATTATTGGCGGGAGGAGGAACTAGAACAGGGTCAGCGCCCAGCACAGAGGGAAATCGAAGTACGACGGGCACAGTTTCATGAGGAGCTTGTAGAGGTGTGGCAGAACAGGCTTTCACATCCAAGTGCCGGTCATAAAACTGTGGAGGCGATCCAACCTGTGCTAATGCAGTGGTTGGAAAGACAATACGGAACACTGACCTTCCGGTTAACTCAGGTCCTCTCAGGTCATGGTTGTTTTGGGAAGTACCTGAGCCGTATCGCCGGAAGGGAAGAAACAGAGAGATGTCACCACTGTGACAGTCCCGAAGACACGGCTCAACATACGCTTGAGTCCTGTCCCGCGTGGGCACAGCAGCGTCAGATCCTGAGTGCAGCGGTAGGTGATGAACTTTCGTTGTCAACCATAGTTAAATCTATGGTTGAGAATCAGGAAAGCTGGCAGGCAATGACTGAATTCTGCGAAGAAGTTCTCCTGCAGAAGGAAGCGGCGGAAAGGGAAAGGGAGGATGCCTCTACTGACCCAATTCGCCGAAGGCGAACCGGGCGAAAAAGAAGGGCCTTTGGTGCCCTTGTTCAGTTATAATGACCTAACATCCGGTCATAGGCGATGCGCGTCCCTACACGCCACATAACTTTTGTAAGGTGGTCCCCACTTTTTGGAAGGGTTCCGAAAATGGAACATCACAGTTGGGGCTCGCGGAAGCACTCTCGAAAGTCCCCGCGTTCCCTAGCATATGTGTCCGGAGGACACCGTGAGGTTTTAGTCAGTAGGAGTCTGACATAATCTTCCACCTGGGGACGGAAGACTATCCATGAAGGATTTCCTCACGCAAAAAAAAAAAAAAAAAAAAAAGGTTGAGGTTGAGGAAGTATATCAGTTATCTAGTAGGTACCCCTAACTGCTGATGCCGTGTGAGTTCGCCTCTCTCGCTCACACAGAGCGCGCGCGCCTCAGTCGTCCGCGCCGTATAGGCCCCCCCCACCCCACGCTTGGCCCTGCCCCGTGGCACTCCGACTATCCCGCCGGTTAGTTGTCGAGTCCCGGGCAGGCGACTCGCGTGCTCGCGTGCCGGGAACCTCATCGTGCAGCGGACACAGGCGCGCGCAGGGCACAGAAGACCGCGCCGTAGAGGCCCCCCCACCCCACGTTTGGCCCTGCCCCGTGGCACTCCGACTATCCCACCGGTTAGTTGTCGAGTCCCGGGCAGGCGACTCGCGTGCTCGCGTGCCGGGAACCTCCAACGTGCAGCGGACACTGCGACCCCTCTGCAGAGTGTCAGCGAGCCCCGCTCGCTCTCCACCCGCAGGACCGCTATTCCAGCGTGCACCCACTTACCCTGCCTGGTGGAAGTTACTGTCTGGCGTTTGTTTCAAAACGTTCAGTGCAGTAACTAACACTTCCCCCTTCCCCTCCGCTCGCCCGCCGCAGTAACCTTTAAGCGTCGCTGGATCACCTCAGCCGGGCCTTCCCTAGGGATCTCACCTGGCTGGGTGTTTCCGCCCTGCTGGTTACTGTACCACGGAGTGCACATCCCATTGATTCCCCCTCCCCCCCTCAGCCCAACGTCACTGACGCCCCCCCAGCCCCCCGCAGGCTCGTTCGCCATGGACGTGTGCGGAACTGCGTCTCCGCCCCGTCCTTGGCCAGGAGTAACGGGATCCAGGGCCCCGCCGCGACCCTACGACACCCAGGAGGAGAAGAGGCAGTGATTGCTGCCCTCTCCCTTGCACGAGTCCCCTCCGCTGCAAGGCACGCCGCTGACTTCGCGGAAGCCGACAGCCAGGGGAACATCACCATCGCATCCACGCGCACCAGCGCGCATTCCCACTGCCGCCCAAGCCATCCAGCTCCACCGCAACATCTTCGGAGGAGTCTTCGCTCATGGAGCCACCGCCGTCACCGCAGATGAGCAGAAGAAATGGCTAACCCCTATCCCAAGCCCCTCCCTTCCCAACCCCCCCCCCGCCAGCCTGCTGCCTTGGCCAGCCCGACTCCCCGGATGACGACACGATGGGCCTGGAGCGGCACCGCCGCCCGCTCACCGGATGGGCCTGGAGCGGCACCGCCGCCCGCCCACCGGATGGGCCTGGAGCGGCACCGCCGCCTGCCCACCGCGCGCCGTCTCCTTCAAAGTCAGGGCGGCCAGCAACCCCACGGGCTACCTTCCCAACCCCAAAAAAAAAATATACAAAAATACAAAAAAAATGAAAATGCAGCCTTAAAAAAAAAACAAAAAAAAAACTAGCACTAAAAGAGCATAGTGCCAACTCAATGACCAAGGGGTAGTAGCCCCTTGAGATGAAGCCGGGGTAATGAGGCCACGCCTCGAGGCCCCTCTCTGTGCCCCCACAAGGGGCCAGAATGCAGTTCAGTAGTGCCGTGTGAATTTTTTATTTTATTTATCTTGCTTGACTTTGCTTGGGTCATACAATTTCAATAATCGGGTACAAATCATTGTATTATTAATTACCATACAAATACCCTTTTCAATTAAATTCTAATTGATGCCGTATCCAGCGCGCAAACATTATTCCATTGCGCGATTCAATCGTAACCAATGTTTGAATGAAATTATTGACGAGGCAAGGCTTTGAGCTTTTGAGCTCTATTATTTAACTGGTTTGGTGTTGCCACAAATATAATTGAATGGGATACGTTCTGTTGTCTGCCTACTTTCAAACGTCATTTGGTCTTCGTTTTCCTAGTTACTTTTAAATTTACGTACTTAGTGTTAATTTATAATTATTGATAAGGTTAGGTACTCACCTAAGCATACAATAAAAAATCTTAAAATCCGCTATGTTACCCTTATGTAAGTTAATCATACCAAAGCAACATGAGAGAAAATAAAATAATTTTTATTTTGTGCAATTTCCTATTTCTTACAAAGTTTACAAACCCAAGCTTCTCTGCGCTTTCAGATTGTTTGTGAATTCTCCAAAATCGAAGACATTCTGATGTTACAACTGTTCGTCTTTTGACCAATGTTCTTGAAGGATTACAACGTAATCTGGCTTTACTAAATAAATAGTTGGGCTAGTCATGCTCTCTCACCATTTTTTTTTCAGTGAATTAAGAAAAAAAAAGGAATAAAATTTAATCATTTTGAAAGACCATTTTAAACCAACATTACTAAAAGCAACATCCGAACAAGACAACTAGATTCCGAAATTACTTCGAAATATACCTAATTTTTTTGTTCTCAAAGGTGAGGAAAAAATAAAAAAGCACCTACACGTTTTTTAAATGCAAATGTATTCTGAAATTAATTATTATTTACTTGTGAAAATATCCATCAGCGACGACGACGAACGACGCGACGTTACCAAAAATCCTCTTAGTATGAGTTTTCATTGTCACAAGACCGCCTATCTGCATTAGTTTCATTACTTAATCCAGCTTTAGGGAAATAGGTAGGAAATAGACTAGAAGTGATTCGAATTAGTGCTCCGGCGTCGGCGCCGCAAGCAACGTCGGTACGGTAATTACAGAGGCGGGAGTCTTCAAAGCGTTGTTGGTGACGTCGGCAGCTCCATTTTTACCATTTTCCGCGCTTTCAGGGCTTCTTGATGAAGGAATGGAACATTTTGTTCATTTTTACTTTATAAAGTCACATGACTCTCAAAACGCAAGCTCTGAATATTTTAGGGCTGTGAAAATGTCGTGTGTTACCACCAAATAGTACCTACCTACAAACGTGTATGGCTGAAAGAGGTTGCGATCATTTGGTCCCGAAAGTAAAAGCTCTGCTAGATTAAGAGCTTAGAACATGCTGTGTGAAATAATATAGGCATTATTTATTTAGATTAGACCACGTTTTACGTTTTACGTTTACGTTTTAAATCATTTATTCTCAAAAAGACAAATATTACATGTCACTTACGTGAGAACAGGGTTTTTACTCGAAATACGAAATACAACAATAGAGACGATGCCATCTCAACCAAAACATTTTGATTAAACCTTGCTGAACCAGCATGCTGAAGTTACAATGGTAGGTATAACGGTACCATTTCGAACAGGAACAAAAGCGTTCGGACATTTTCTTTGACAAGGTTTCGTCCCATTCTGAGTGCGCGCGAAATTTCATAATACTAAAGCATAGATAGAATATAAGATAAGTAAAATTCTGTTCATATGGTATATTTTCCCAGCGCCAACTCAACAAATGGCCTGTGTTGTGTTACAACTAAACGCAACTAAAGACACGCTGTTTTCAATCTTTTTCAATATACCTACGTAAGGAACAAAAAAGATGGAAAGACGTACCTAGACCGCAGTGCGACCGAGACAACAATACGCAAAACACGAACGCCGGCCGCCGGTCCTACTATGACTGAGGTGAGCGGACCTAATTAAACCTAATTTTTTTAAGAAGTGTCATACTCGTTTCACTTCTTACTCATGGTTCCGTTCAGCTGGGGCCCTATTCTGCTATACTAATCGCTTCACTATGACAGGGGTATCGAGACAGAATGACACGTTTTGGTATTCCACCTCAGATGAAAGAAATTATGATGAATGCAGATGGAGAGACGCGCGTCAAGTTTGAAACTTTAAATTTATCTCGCACGCACTATCTGGAGTTTTAATAAACTAAGGATTCTACGCGATGATTCTGCGACGATCCCATTGTCATACTGAAGCAATTGTATTGCAGAATTGGGCTCCTGAACCATTTGACTCGCTTAAAACGTCATTTGAAACACAAAACTAATTGAATTAATTCTGAAGACGACGTCCGACTGTAAGATACCGTACAGTCGCGTTCGACTGCAGATAAATTACAGACTGTATTTGGCTGGTTGGTTTGTCCATTTTGTAAACAAAACATTGGTCTTAGATTTAATTTAAAGAATGCGCATTTGTTGAAAGGGGAACTAGTTTCTTTTTATAGCTCTGACGATCCATGTCGCGTGGCGTAGCGGACGAAGGACCGCCTGCGACCAGGAGATTGTGTTTTCAATTCCCGCCTGGGGACAAATGTTTATACGATCTGCAGATATAATATATCTACATATGTTCTGGGTGTTTTCTAAGTATAATAAAAAAAATCTATGTGCTAATGCCCAAGTAACAGTTTTTTGAAATTGAGCCTGCAGGAAATAATAATATATCAAGATTGATGTAGGTAGGTTTTTTTTGGAAAAGAAACACAATTATTTCAAGCAAGAACCCAAACTGGGAAGCCCCTTTTGATTGGTGGTATAAGTAGGTACCTACGAACTTTACCAAACATCATTTCAATCGGTTTTTTAACCTTTAAACTCTTTCGTACCTACATCATATTTCAGAATCTCTAGTTAGGAAGCCAATTGACATTACAGAGGTCCTAAACCAGCTAAAGTATGTTCGACGTTCGTTATGTCATATCTCGTAAAGTTCAGAGTGAAAAGTGGAAAATGTAAATCTTTGTCTGCAGCGACCATTGTAAGCGTCAGCCAATAAAATAGAGCTTAAACGCAGACTTGCTTGAATGAAATAATGTAGCAATGGAATATCCCTTTTGTCGATTACCTAGTGAGAGCATGGACTGTCTGATGCATTATTTAAGGGATATAAATTAAATCTGCGGCCCATTTCAGCTTCTCTATAGGCACGAAAGTCATAAACTTAAGCTTGGTGTATCCAGCATTTATCCAGGGTGATATGGGCAAGACGCTCTTTAACCAGCATTGAAGTAGCAAGAATAGAGAGACTCTGCGTGCTTTAAAAGAAGCAAAGCTTGGAGGCTAGCATACGGTATACGACACAATATAAGCCCCTATTCAAAACGTAGGGTAGCGAGCTACGTGTCAGTGGAAGGGAAGCCGGAGTGGCCCACATGGCTGTGTGCAATACTTGAGGTATAGATTCCACACCATGAACAATCCTGGCTGAACTAACTGCAGCGGCGTGGTTGCGGCTTGCCAAATTAATTTCTATGAATAAATTTGGGTACAGTTGACAACACAACGCTACACATCACTGCTAGATACTTTTGAATAGACACTTCAGTTTCATCGAAGACAATCTTGAGTTCAAACTGAATTTTACCCTATCACTTTCGTTTGTTTTTATCGATCTGTGGTAATTTGTCCATAATTCGTTTATTTCCTTTTCCATTTTTTTATTTGTGTTTGAGCACAAACAACGTATGAAAAACATAGAAAATATGTGTACATGGTGGTGTTAGGTCAGGAACGAATTTTCCTATCCCTAACACTACTGTGACGTAGAAGATTTTTTCTTCCCAACGTTCACACCAGTCTGACAGAGCAGTGTCGTCTGTTATTGGAAGTCGCACCACTTACTAAGTGAATGCGTTAAATTTGCAAAAGGCTGTAAGCCCACTCAGATATGGACTTATTTTATAGCCGTTGCAAATAATGTTCTATTCTGTCCATTTCTGACTCTGTTAGGAATGCAGCGCGGAGCAGGAAAAGACTTACGAACGAACGAATTAGGTTTAATCCATAGTAATTATTACAAATATTACAAGCTCGACATAGCGATATGACAAGTAAAATTAGTGGGAAAAAAGGGATGTCATTTTTGACATTGCGAAGTTTATCATAGACAAGAAATGGTACCATAGACTTCTTCTCTGTGTCAGCTCTATGGTGCGCCGACGAACGACGAGTCTGTCGGTGGCAGGGTCGGCGTTAACAGGCTCGATCACGGGCGCAACCTCGATAGATCGCTACCATCAGCTGACCTACTTGCATCTCATCACTGCGCCTAAAATATTTATAATATTATTTGCAAATTCATTTCGGACAATGTACAAATAGGTACACCATCAAGGGACTATATAATCGCAAGAGATTTGTTCGTTACTTTCGCCGAAAAGCAGAATAACTCATTCCTTATTCATCGACTTGAGACTTTTCTCGGGTGATACAAGAAGCTGGTTCGAATGACATAAATATTATGCTGCATCATGGCGTTTGTTTTGTTTTGCACAAGCTTCGGGGCAATTGGAATATTTTTCAGTTACCATAATTTATATTCTGTCCTCTAGTTTGTTTTGCAGCTTTGTTTGACTAGGCACAAGAGTAAAAGAAAATGAAATATAATTAAAAACACAGAATAGCTTAAAAATAGCTCATTTCTTCAGGTTAGCCTTCACCTACCTACCTTCCTTTTTATGATAGATTTTTCAGAAAACAAACAAACCGTCATTCATCAAGCGACACAAAATATTATATTGATTACGTTACGTATTTTGTGGCGCGATTTAAGAGAGAGTGATTTAAAATATTTTTAATCTGATTATTAATAAAATAAAAATAAAATCAGTTTATTGCAGGCACAAATAGTATTTTCATTCGAATGGAGATGAAATCATTTGAAAATAATTTTACAGCTAAAGTGATCGCGAAAGTTGAGAACTAAGCACTGAAATTTGTTTTCCGTCGACACCCTGTTAAGAGTTGATGGATCGCCTTTGTTCTCTTAACATTGCGGGCTGTAAACATACGAGTCTACAGGCTATCAAACCCAACCCAGGAATATGTTTATATGTGGGCAAACAACGGTATCGGGGTAGCCAATTACACTTGCAGCACCTGTGGTGGCAACACGTGTTAGACTCATCTGAGTAGGAGGCCGAATTTTAGCTTGATTGAATGGTATAACAACAATATTTTAGGCATTGTAGAAAATATGGAATATTGGCACTCCAAAATAACTTTTTTCTCTGGAAAGTCTAGGTACATTGTTACAGCCTCCACCGCTTATGACTTCGCACGCGAGGTTTATACCTACAAGGTGTCATAAAATGCGTGTATTAAGATAAGGAGATGACTCCAGAACTCAAGGGGTTAACTTTTGTTTTTACGAGTTTAAGAATTCCGGTCCCTTTCAGCGACACCCATTTCTTATACTCGGTCTAAACACCAAACAAAACCACGTGTGCCTACAAGTGACCCTTCATACTAGTAAAAGACACAATAATGTGCAGTCCATGCATAAAAATAAACAGTTTCTTATCACACTTGTGATGTACGGTTGTACGCAGTAGATATACGCAGTTGGCAGATTTTTGCGAATCTCATCTCATCGCATCTCGGAGTACTTAGATGTGTACTTGCAGTTGTTTGTATTCGATTCTTGTACTCTTGTTTTCAGATAAAATATACAGATTTGTATATAGCTACTACCTTGCTGCACTCGCACATCTACGCTTCTTTGACGTTTTATTAACAGTTTCAAAAATTTCGTAATAAGCGGCCTTCACATCCTAATCGCCCCGGGGCCTGCACTCATCTAAATCCTGCCCTGGTTTTTTAAAGAAAAATATTTCGCTGAACGCCCTAGCTGGTTTTTTTATAACAACATTATATCCCAAGATTATCAGCTCTAAATTCTACAAAACATTGTAATTTTACATTGTATGTGACATATTTACAACTCGTTTCAGTAGGATATGATGTCTTTGGCCTCTCAAGGCCTTGGCAATGGTTTGCACGTGTAGAGCACTATTGCATTGTATAAATAACAAACAGAAAATACTTGTACGTGCACACAACATGACATTGCCTATACGTACTGTTCTGTAGTATCTAACGTATCTCACTAATAGGTCCATTGTACAAACAAATACCAATCACTTGCATTGTTCATTTGGTTGGGGTTAAGAAATAAGAAAACAGCTGTTTAACCTTACTGGAATGTACAGAACTATTTGTGTTAGTAATTTTCTGAACCAATGTGGTAAGTTCAAACAATATGTGTTATTTAACTAAGTAGAATAATTTTATTATACGGTGGTAAAATACAATAGTCAGCAGACGCCACATTACTATTTTTAACACATTCGCAGCCCAGCCTCGGCGGGGCGACGAGCCGCAGGGGTCGCACCGCCACCGCCGCGCCGATGAAATTGTTAACTGTCGGCCTGGAAGGAAGTTTGTTTAGAGTATAACCAATTTAAGCATCTTTATTGTAAGCCAAACTAGACGCAAGTGTGAAATGAAACCTTCTTACAAGCAATCTAGGCTTAAAGATACATCTGCGACCGCCCATCCGAAAAGGTCAACATCCGTGCCGATAACTATATTTTGCAAAGAAACCATAACCCTAACATTATCTCGTGTGAGAAGGTTGGCCCGACCCCGGAAGAGCAAGGGATCATCCACGTGAAGTTATTACCAGTTTCGCAAACTTAAATGTTTTCACAAGAAAATTGGATTAAATAATATGGAATTTTGAGAGAAGCTTTGATAACAGTAGAGGCTAGATAACTTTGTATTCAGGGAAGAATAAAAACATCAATGTGCTTCATTCAAAGTTTTAACGACGTTTTGCTTTATTTTTTAGCATGTACACTTTTGGTTATATGACCTCACTTCCAAATTCCTTTCAAGAAAATTATTTAAAAGCCAAGGCAGATCGCTACAAAAAGTTACAGCTGAAATAAATTTTATCATATATCATACTAATATTATAAAGCTGAAAGTTTGTGAAATCTGAATTTTTGTTATAATCTCCAAAACTACTGAACAGATCAAGATGAAATTTGGCGTACGTTTAGAGCAAAGCCTAACTAAGATAAAAGGCTACATATTGTACTGAAAAAACGCGTGCAAAGCCGCGGGCAGAAGCTAGTATTGTGATACATAGTTTCGTCCGGGCGATAGGTAAATAATTGGTTCTATCGCCGAGTCTATTTTTGATAGAGGTGAAGCTAAAAGTCTATAATGTAAGAAAGATGAAGTGCTTTTTCCTCAATTTTACCTTGAGATATTTACATGTTAACCGGTTTTCAGTATCCCCCTAAAGACTTACGACGTGGATGGGTACATAATTTTTTAGTCTTATTTTACGATTTTTGAGCCTTTCAAGTAACGCTGTGAAAAGATAATTATATCGAATATCTTGGGTGGTCGGAAGCCTTCTTTGGGCGGAGAAGTTTTTAAATAAGCTATAAAGAAGAAGCCTTTCAGGAATAATGTAGGTAGTAAGTCTTTATTACTGTCCTAGCTCTAGCCTTGTTAGTGTATAATTATATGCGCGAAAACAACTCATTATTATTCAAAATGCAATAGAACTCCTGAATCAACCTACACCGGTTACTTGTTAGGGGACATGCAATAGTGGCCTGCCAGGTCTATATTTGCAATACCTGCCAACTATGTAACGGAATTATTCCGCCCAATATTTTTGTTCAAACACAAAACAGCAAACTTTTACGTGATCATTTATAATACACTGCTCTTGTAGAAACGTTAACACAAAAGTTAACTTATGATACGGCAGAGGGTAAATTTGATAACTCAGATGATAAACGGTTGCCATTTCAGAAAACGGATGAGGGAGAATTAGGAGTACCTAATTGAGTAATTATGGGGGAGACTTTTAAGGCAATTATCACACTTAGTTATACGATCACAGCTTATTAACACAAACGTTTGTTGCGTGTCTAAAATGATGAATGTATCTTGCCATACAATTTACACATTTTCAATGAAGTTTGTAACTATTCACGAGTATAATTATATGCTATACTATCTGCATCCCGCGGCTTCGCCCAGGGATATCATACAAATTTCAGATAAATCTTGCACACCCCCAAGGCGTAGATTTAAAAAAATATCTGATTCATTATTTAGGTACTTTATTATTTATATCAAGTTTTCAGTGAATCGAACTAAGGAATAATAATTTTCCATAGAAACTTTACCACCCCTTTTAACAGTTTTAGCCCCCTCTGGGGTTAATTGTTGGAAATGAGATTAGCCTATGTGTTATTCTAGAACCTAAACACACCAAATTTCAACTAAATCGGTTTAGTAGTACCCTACGTGGTAACAAACATTCACACAAACTTCCGCATTTATAATATTATGCGGTGGGGACGATCGCAGTTTTATCGAGGTACCTACCAGACTGTATATTGCAGTAAGATTTCGACATTCGAGCGTGCTGATGTTGTACCGAAACCTTACTGAATAATCAGAAAAGGCACTGAGGTCCCTTCATGCACCTCTTCATGCCTCCTTCCTTATTATTGGAGTGTTGTCACAATCCTCGGTGCTACCTCGCCAGATGGACTTTGTGACGTCAGTCAAGGCCGAAAACACGTCAACGTTTATTTACGCAACGGTCAAAGAGGTTATGAATTATGGAGAAAAAAACAAATTCCAGCCAATTTTTGACAGTTTTAACTCTTCGATGATTTTCTGAGAGTCATTTATTTTGTTATGGCTCCACTTCACAACCAGCGATATTTAATTTTTGAATCGGTTATTATTTAAATTACCAAAAAAGAGTTTATTGTGTATTGTGAAAACACTTCCCTTCATACTTTTTCCGGGTTTTAGGACACCAAGGGGAGGGCCCTTGCAAAAAATTATATGATAAGTATATCTCTGAATCCAAGGGAAAGACCGATCGTGTGGGGTCTCTACGTGATCAGCAGAAGGAGTTCTACAACTTGGATCCAAGGGAATTTCAAACCGTCATAACTCCGGAACCAAGACAGACCCCCGTAGTCGGGTGTCTTAAAAATCAGGAGAATGAGCTCTACCACATGGAGAACCCCCCCTTCGAAAAACCCCTCACGGCGTTATTGTTGGGACCTTACTACTAGTAAGTACGGTGCTAAGCAGTAAGCTACGGAATTACCTATTCTGGGGCTAAAAACTAGCCTTACTAGTTTTTTAGGACTGTTTTCTGCAACAAGCTGCCCTATTTGCACGTCACAAAACTGACCTTGTAAAACAACAACACTTCACGGCATTTTATTTTATTATTGTACAATATTATAATGTACCCAGCTACTGATATACATTGTATGAATAAATTGTTTGCCAATGCAGCGTCCTACAAGTTACCTTCATGTTTATTGGGTCAAAGCAAAATGACGTTGTTCTTTCCTTGCATGGTGTTGATGGTAGTAACAAGGTACGAAATACCGTTAACTATACCGGTGCGGTGCACTTCCCACTTTGGCAAACTAGCAATTTATTGACATACTTTCATCATTTTCATAATTCTTTATTGCACAAAATAGGTACAAGTAAAACATTTACCAAGAAAAATAATGGCAAAGGCGAGCTTAACCTTAAAAAGAGTTCTCTTCCAGCAAACCTTATTGGGAGAGAGACAGATTTGTAAAAGTGATTGACTTTTAAAATTTAAGTAAATTCGATATTTTACTAGGTTAAATCACGGAATAACTATTGAAAACGTAGCCTATTATAAAACATTTAACTAGGCACGTTTACCTATCATACGTTCTTGGCACTCTTGCAATAACTCAGAGGAACGTAGGTACTACGATCTTTGACTCAGAGTTATATAATTATTAAAAGGCGCAGAATGCACATGCCGACAACTTCATAAAAGATTAGGAAGTAATTATCTACCTACTTATACACAAGCCAAACTCCATGTAGAATGTTTGTAAACAAACCGCCCATACTTATCCTAAAATTTACTTTGTTACCGCTTCTTTTTATACGCAATTTACATTACTTGTCGATTTCAAATCTTTCCTTCAAAAAATCTTGCTTACAATTAATTATATCTGAGCCAAGCAAAGCAAGTGAGTTTTAGTTCTTTGTGTCATGGTTTGTTAACTGACATTACACATCGAGTTTAGCTAGAGTATAGGTAGATACTTATGTCACAACTTCATAAAAAATCTTTCTTTGTACATAACTTGTGTAATTGGTTAAATGTAATCGTTCTAGTTATATAAATAAATAAAATAATTAAATAGATTCTCTTGTAAGGTGCATGTTATTGCCCTGTCAGAGTCAGAATAACGCACATTCAAAAGGTTTAGTCTAGCTAGAGGTATTTTTTTCTCGGCCTGTTCCGCTAGAGGTAAATAATAAAATAAAATGGCTGAAGAAGAAATTTTATTCTAGTTTTTAATGAATTCTTTCGGAAACTGGTTATTTTATGATATTCATTGGTTAAACTTAATATAATTATTTTTTGTGTTTTTTCACTGTAAATTAATTTTCTGACAAGGCTTCTCTACAGCTGATTATATTGTTTTGCAATTGTATTTATATATGTATAGACCAAGTTTATTTAAATAGCCTCTTTTAATATATTTTAAAAAGGTAATTCGACGTTACCAATTGTTCCAATGTGTGTTCCTATAGTTTTTAATAAATGAACTGAACTGAACAAAAAAACTGTAGATGAACAGTGAACATGGTAATAACATTTGGGACTCTCCTCCCTGTGTTTTAAAGTGGGGTACAGGCAGGTTCCATTTGTATAGGTACGTGGGTATCAAAACACAAGCTGTGAGCCAGTGATCCCAAGTTGAGACTAAAACTGGCTACTGCCTCATCGAGCGTGAATCAGCAAAAACAAAAGCCATACCTACAGATAGTGTCGCACTTTAAATATTTTGCGCCGCTAAAACATATGTACTCTGGTAATTGGCGGCAAAATGAGCACCGCAATGCAACCGGAATGCAATACAAGCGGAAGAAATATTCTGACCTTACGGTTTATTGTAGATAGCCCTGGAATGTGACGGTAAGTGGTTCCCTCGTACTCTACCATGGCTAAAATAAGACCAGGGCAGAGAAAACGAGTAATGGGACTAGTATCAGTAAGCAGATATTGTGTAAAAAATAATAATCAACTCCTAAATTACTGACAATCATCAATTACGAGACGTGTAATTTTTTGCGACAGCGCGCGAGTACCCTGTGGACCTTTATTAAATCGGTCGACGACATAATAAAGCCTTTCGCAGTCAGATTCCACAGTTTGCGTAAACCGTTAGTATCGATATGCAAACAAAGCGAGCATTGTATAGTTGCCAACACGTAACTATTGTTGGCAGTGATTCAGTGGTTACTTGCAAGTTGTCAAGTTCGACTGGTCTACGTTATTTATTATGGAAAGTTCAATGTTCCACTCAACTTGCGCTGAGCAAACGTATAGATAAATGATAGCGATTCTTGTGACATTATACGAGGCTCACTGTAGGTACCTACTGCTGAAATTATAGGATAGATGGTTAGGCCTTGGCCGCACTGCAGTATGGTAGCTGGGTGGCTTCCATTGCAGCTAGGTGCGAGGCTTAGATTTCAAAAAAATCTAAACGGAATCGAAATCGCCTCGCTTCATAAGCTAGATGCTCGCAATGTGACCGGTCCCATACATTTTCATACGTTTGTTGTCTACCATCTATCATCCTACAATCTGGCTGTAGCCCTAAAGCTACGGCCACAATGTTGATAGTAAATAGTATAGATGTAATAATTGGTAGAGCCAGTACTAGATAGAATAAGGAACTATGGAACTGGGCTAGATAATTATAGACTAGCCGGTACGGTGCCGAGAGCTTACGAAACGTATTTAGATTTATTAGATTAGTATCGTTTAAGCCACTGAATAAATAAATGCTGTATTATCAAATCATCTGGCCACTGAATACATACTAAAAAGACTTGTTCGAAAAAGCTGTTTATCTCTCTTATTTAACTTTACCTTTCAACGTGGGTAGAGTATAGGTAGAGCTTTGAAATATATTTACATATGTACTCAATGGTTTTCATTGTATTTTAATCTAATCCTGGAAATAAAACTGTTTACTAAACGAGAAGTTCTAGTAAATCTAGTAGCGGTTTTCTCTACAGTTTTGTTAAATATCCATTTAGTTATAAAAGCTGTTATTCCGTATAGGTAAGCGGTGGCTCTAGCGGTTACTTTGAGCGGAAAACAGCATGATTTGTCTAATCTCCTTGTTTAAATAAAAAATTTATTAAATAAATTTTTATTATTAATTCTATAGAATGTTGTTATCTTTTTCTGTTGTTCTGTAGGTATAAACTTTGTACCTAGATTGTGTTTAAGAAGGTACAATTGTGTATTAGAATAAGATATAAATAAAGAACTTAAAACTATAATACCTACCTATACGAGAATAAAATGCTGTTGAAACTGAACCACAACAACAGTGGTTTCTGCACAATACACGACCAGAAGTTTATTTTCATCAGTCTTAAAAGTAGGTAGGTAAGTAAATAAAACAATTCAAATGAGTATTTACCTAATCGGCGGTAGGTACAATAATCAGTTTTTCTTCATGATTTCATATAAGAACTGAAGAGGGGATTACGTTACGTGCAACTTGTTTACATTTAAGTAAGTTATCCTACTAAAACAAAAACGACGAACAATCACCCTGTATCATTATTTTAATAAGTATAAGTAAGTACTTGTGATCACTTTACTTTCATTCATGTTTGTTCAAGGACCATTTTGTTCCATTCACTGCATAATGTACTCGTACCTAAATACTGAAAATCAGTGTTTTGCTCTTCGAGCAAAGTTTTTCGCTGAGCTATTGCCTTTTTGACAGACTGCAGCACACACACAATTTTTACAAATCTGTACCAACCTCTTAAATTGTTTTGTTCCCAAGCTTTATTCCATCAAAAGAAAATATTACTTAAGTGTCTGTGTTATGTTAAGTAGTGCCTTAATCATAGTGATATTTTTGTATTATGTGCTGCAGTGTCGAATAAATCTTTTATCTATCTATCTATCTATCTACCTACTCTTTCCTACCAATGCTTTACAATAGACACCTACCTACCTTTAAACTAGCCAAATTCGATGTGACACAAATACTTAACTAGAACTCACTTGCTTAGCGTCGAGTTTCAGTTAAAATTGTAAGCAATATTATATTGAGAAAAAAAACGCGGAAACTGAGTGAATTTTAGGTTAAGTGTGGGCGATTTGTTTACATCGCATTTGACTAGTGTATAGTTATAACATTGTGCGTACCTATGAATGGCAATTAACAAAGCGGCATTTTCCTTCTATGTAGGTATAAATAACTGGAAATTTCTTACACAGTATGTAAATACTAGGTCGACCAGGATAGAAATCGGCTTTGTTAACCGTGCGAACTAAGCTAGGTAAGTATGTACCCAATCCGGCTTAGTAGAGAGTTGAAGCTAAATAAAAGACTAGGTCGCATATTTATTATATCATTGCCGCAAAAGGCACGTGAATTTGATTGGCACCTTTGATTAATGACCATTTGTTACAACTCACATTTTAACGGCGCCGCTGAATGTCAAATCCTTGCTCCGAACACTCTTTGTTGCACACAAGAAAACACTCACAATGCACTATTTCCACACTTTGAACAAAACACCGCACTCGACATCGTAATTTCATTCACTCGCGACGTTTGCACGACGGACGCGGATTCCACGTCTATTCACTTCGGCGTTCGCCGGGGTACTGAAGTCCTGATGCTGTAATGTAATACCATGAAGATGTAAGAGTTTTCCTACGCTACGCCATCGTCCTACGCGTTCCGCCACTCGAAATTGCTTGACGCTGAAACTTTTAAAACTGTCATGGTTTAGTCATTTACAACGGGATATTTCACATGATTTGAGTTTTGAGCTTTCCAATATTTCGGTAGGTTTTGTACGCCAGGATCACGAAATCACTAAAGTCACTCACAGTTTAAGTTTTTTTGGCCGACATACCTCATTTTTAACTCCCGACGCCAAAAGAGAGTGGTGTTATAAGTTTAACGTGTCTGTCTGTGTATTTGTGTATCTGTCTGTGGTATCGTAGCTCCTAAACGGACGAACCGATTTTTTTTGAGTTTAGTGTTTATTTGTGTCATAGATAATTTTTTTCTTAGCCAAGTTTCATGAAAATCTGTCAGGTTTTTGTTTTTTATTATTTTTGTTCTTGTTTATATTGTGCTACGAACGTGAACACTAGGTACCATGGCTGGACGCACTGACTCTGATGTGGAAATTTTTGCCTTTTTCATAGCATCTAGTAATTATTTAAATACATTTAATGGTCACTTTAGCTAAAAAGTTGTGTCAAAATGTTAGGAACAAATTTATGTTCTACAAGTTTTTAATAGAAGGCAACATCATTGGAGCTAAAGAATCCTAGATAGCGAAAATCGATTTTTATGTCATTTCATTAGGCTAGTGAGTATCTTTAAAAATTCTAATTAGACCATCAGTTAGATTATCAAAAGTTATTGAACACGTATTTTTTCTTTAGTCGATTAAAAACAATTATGAAGATAAAGCCAGTTAAAGTTCCGCGTGACGTCACGCCCTGCGGCACTTTTAGCTAGACGTGACGTCTTGATTTTAGTCATATTTTCTTCGGTTGTCCAAAGAAAAAATATATGTGTCCAATATCTTCTGATAATCTAACTGACGGACTAAATAGAACAAGTACATTTTTTTTTCATTTACAGACTGCACTGCTATAATATTGCTATTGGTGTTTTACATCCACTTAATATAAAATGGAGTAATGCCTAGTAATAAATAAGTGAGTACATTTGAGTTATTTGTCTATCATAGAAAATGTTTTCAAACATTATAGTGCTCCACATTATATTCCAAAATCCCTCTAGATTAAAAAAACTCGCTATTCTTGGTGTTCAACAAAGCCGATATCGCGATACAGGACTTTATCCCTTCCCCTAATTATCACAGGGTGAAATAGGCCTTTCTCGGGTTTAAAAAATCTCCTGTCGATGTTATCTTAGGGTTCGGAAAGACATTAATCTGAGGCCATCGACAAAAGCCTCGCGAAATCGCAAAATGCGTAGAGACTTTCCAAAAATAAGTACCTCACATACATTCACGGACAACGTATAACGAGGGTTAAAATTAGTAGATACTTGTCTGTATTTCATGAATTCTTTCTTAGAACAATATTAATTTGTTTAAAAATAGCTACTTATCTATTTTTTGTGTGTATTGCCCTGTACTAGCGACCCGCCCCGGCTTCACACGGGTGCAATGCTGATATTAAATATACTACAGAATCAGCCCTCCGGCTGGTACCGCCACAACCACTATGTCCCTGCATTTTAAATCAGTAATATCTACGAAAATATTCATTGAAATTAGATTTTTAAATTCCAATTTTCTTCCTTCCCCAAAATATGGGCTTCATTTTATAATTCTTTGTTTTATCAAGGGCTCTCGCTGTAAGACCTCTTGTCTACGGGGTCCAGTGTTTGATAATTGATGATTTGGCCATCGATCACGGTTTAGATTCAGATCCTGAGTTTTGTAGATTGATAAGTGCCTAATCATTTGTTTTAGGGCTCTTCTCCAGTCCTTAGGGAGCAATGACTTTCATCAACCATATAGCTACAGTAGTCGTGGGAATCCTCTAAGATCTATTTTCTCCATCTGTTTATCTACTGACCATCCCATTGGAATGTGTCAATTTACCTACCGGAATTGAAAGGGCTACCTCAAGTTCCCCTTACACTAATGGTTTTCAATCAGCACGTTTCCTGTTATGTAGGGCATTGTGTGCTCAGTTTATGAAGACGTGAAACCTATACAGCAAACAGATTGACTGACCGTATCCCAACTCGATGTTCTGATTTATTAATAGTAAAATACCAACTGTAGGTTACTTTGGTAGGCATTGGATTGGAGATAGCAAAGTTTTACATTGGTAAAATATACTGAAACTTCTAAGTCAACGCAAAAGTTACAGCTGTTCATGTCCGAATATTTTGAAATTTCCAAGGGAATCACATGCACCTATTAACTCTATGATTCTAGGTCTACGGGTACTTCCAGTAGACTTAGAATCATTAATTTGGCGAGCAGCAGTGTCTTATAGCACATGTTAAGAAAACAATAAATCCGAAAACAATAAATTTGTAGTTTATTCACTAAAAAAATACTTTGATGCTCGCCATGGACGAAAACCTGTAGGGTACTTCCCGTAGACTTAGAATCATAAAATTTGGCAAGACCGTAGGGAGCTCAGGAGTTAATAAGCATTGCACCCAGCAGTGAGTGAAGTCAGATTGTAAGTGATGATGAGAATGATCTCCTCGAAAAAACATGGACAGTTGCCCTCACATTCCCTGAAGATAAATTACCAACAAGAGAAAAGCGACCAATCAGCAAATAATCGGCGCAACAATATATATATTGCATCTTAACTTATGTACAAGCATTAGCACCATTTGCTCAGGTCTCAGTTCAGGTGACTCAGTGCCCTGTCGTAACTGTAAACCTCTTTATTAGGTGCAAGGTGTAAAGCGGGCAGGTAGGTGGTAATAACCAGAGACCCACGTCGACAGTTGCACGTGATCGGTTTCCACAAGTCGATGTTAGATGAATACAGTAAAATGGGTGTTAGTTTGCTTCGTTGGAATTTAGGATGTCCACTAACCTTTGTCAATTTTGGGCGATGTTACGTAGGTAAGCAAAAGTTTGGTTCGATTTTGATATTGCCAGGTCAGTCATCATGAGAAAGGAGCTATCAGCAAATGTGTGTTTTTACGAATAATTCATAGAAAAAAGAGATGGATTACCTCATATTTAATGGTAGGTGTAACTATCGTTTGTAAAGGGCACGCACGGCCGTCAACCAAAGGCATCACACACTACAAACCACTAGTTACCAGTGACTCGTGAGCGAAGCCACGCAAAAGCAACATTTTTTGGCTTATCCGATTAAGCTGGAATACGTTTTTAGAATAATGGTTAATTTTGAATATAAGTCGACCGAAAGGTAATAAGTTAGAGGGTGTAGGACAGGTGGAATTTCTACCCGAACGCAACCCAACCCTTTGCGCGTAGTAGAATAACGAATAACAACACAACTTTTCAATTTCATCCGGGTATTAAACGCATTGAACGCATTATTGGCAAAACTTTTTTGGCCTTGAAAATTCGCTTATTTATATGATGTTTAAGATCTTCAGTTCAACATTCAAGATTTCTCTACATTTTTTATTTAAGATAATAAATCAACGTTACAAAGGTTAAAAACGCGAGGGGAGTATGCAAAGGGTGTGATGAATAGGTAGCTATTATTTTTTCACGTGCTAAAGAGCAAGCTTTTTGTCTATTTTTAGTGATTCAACAAAATTTTATGATTTAAGAAAACGCAACATTTTTCTAAGGGTGCTTTGTATAGTTTTCACTTTCCAGCCCTTGCGTATTTTGATATTTAGTGCAAAGAAATCTTGTGAATAGGGAAAAATTACAAATGCACAAGAATTTTGAGAAGAATTGACGTCGTAAAGTATCGCGAGGATGGCAACGTCATTGAGCTTTGTAATAAATAGCACCGTTAGCTCTCAGAGTAAGCTCAAAGTCTCAACGACGACGCCGCCGTCGGGAAGCGTCGGTTTTTCAAATGCTCATCGCAAAACAAGGAACAAAGCAAATTATTTTAGTTGTTGTGAAATCAAAACATGTTGCGCGAACGCTATGGGACAAACACTCGGATCAATTATCATCTTAGACCTGACTTTTTGAGATGGTCTAAGATGATCATCGATTGCTTGTAAGTCAGCTATCATCACCACAAAAAGTAACTCGTCTACTCCGATAAAAGCACCGAATGAAGTACTTATTTCAAACAAGACAGATTGTGTTGGCACAACGTAACTATTTTAATTAGTTTCTAAAGAACTGATATACAGCGCTTCTAGATCTTTAGACTAATTATTAATACCGGAGCGTGTAGGTAGGTACAGACAGACAGCTTCATCAATAGGCAACTCTACCGACAGGTCCTTCAGTAATTTTAACATTATTAAGGAAGGTGAGCACGTCAGCCGCGCCAGCAACCATGCCGGCTACAAGTAGACCAGCAATAACACCAGCAACTCAACTCCCGCACGTCGAACCCCTACCTCCGGGCGCCGCCGAATTGGAGGGATCTACCTAGTAGAACAGTTAGTATACAAAAGCTTCGCTCTAGTTGGTGACCGAAGGAAAGCAATAGCAATAGCATCGTTCGTTAGTATTGATTTTTCTTACAAAATTCATTTCATCGAGTAAACAGAATTCCAGGTAGTAGGTACTTACTATTTTAGTCAAGCGAAGACGGAGTGAGTTCATTAAGTAAAGTAAATACATATTTCAGAACGCTCTACCGAGAACGTAGAGCTCATCATGTGATAAGTTCGCTTTCAGTACATAATAAACGTAACGTTACCCGTCAAATTGAAGAAAATGCTTAAGTAAAGTACTTATAGCAAGTGAGCTTTAACTACTTTCCTCTATGAATACACGAGGTAAAACAATACACTGCATGTGGCTTACCTAAAAATGAATGCAACTTAATACGACCTAAAGATTTTTCTTGGAACTCATTATCAGATCTTATCTTACTTATCTTAGGTACCTACCTAGTACTACTCCCTTCTAATTCTTATAATTGTAAATAGGGGAGGGGGGGAAGTAAACTGTTATCCAGACTAACATCTATGAACATTATGTCTAATTTCGAAGAGAGATAAAAAATGGTTCTAGATACTAGACATACACATGCATTACTTACTTTTTTCGTCATACGTTTACCTATTTATTATCAAGAACAAAGGCTTTCCCTTTACATAATGATACTTGAACTAGCGCGTAATCACTAAGCACGTGCACCTGATGTATCGACATTGTGAAAGCTCAAAGCGAGCCAAAAGTGCACGGCTCATGGGGAGCGCTGCATTTCATGCATTTCGAAATTGTCGTCTGTAGATTGTGCGACGAATTACCGGTGCAACCAAACTTTTCCGTCAGCTTACATTTATTTGTAAAATATTTGACTTGTAACTAGGTACAAGTCAAATAATCTTACCGGTAATTAAGGTATATCTGTAACTACCTATTGTCTAAGGAGGTAATCTGGAGAACTATTAATTCGATTTCATTAATATGCTACGGTATCCTAAAATATTTTATTCGCTTGTTACACACGTGTATTCTAAACTAACTAACTAGTAGGTATTGGCCAATACGTAAATGAATAGGGAAGCAACTGATTATTTCTACTTCTGGTAAGAAACGGAAGTGGTTCCTTGATTTATTCCACTGGTAAAATCGAATAGAATTTGCGCTTTTCCAACAGCCGGAAAATTAAGGATTTATTTGGTGTTAAGTTCTCATGTTTCCCTGAAATTTTATGGCCTTTCATCTGAGACAAGTAAAATAAACGGATAGCCAAGATGTTGATTTATTTTGAGAATGCTTCGAGTTTATTGCTGCGTAAAAGAAGAATTTGAGACTTGAAAGTGATATCCGTTCATTACTAAAACGGGGCGCGTGCTTTAAAAATGTTTTGGAAATTGAAAGGTTCTGCAATACCTAGTTAATGAAGTAGCCTTTTTGGACGTTTTTGCTTTTATCCTACTAATATTAGTAGTATAAGCCGAAAATTTGTGAAATCTGAATTTTTGTTAGGTACCTAGGATCTCCAAAATTACTGAACAGATTAAGATGAAATTTTGCGTACTTACGTTTAGAGCAAAACTTACTTACATAATAGGCTACATATTATACTGAATAATTATGTAGCCGCGCTCAAAGCCGCGGTCAGAAGCTAGTACTTACATAAAACTTTTATGGGGTAGGTCTAACATATTGTGCGTGAACATAACATTACGATACCGCATGCACAACAAAGAAGTCACCTTAAGTATTGGAAAAGCTAATTAAAACTTTACTACTCTCCATTAGCTGGTGGTTCCGAACTCCCGGTGCGCGGTGGTCTAAACAATTCGGATATCCAAACAGTTATACCGTGTGAGATTTAGTTCAAGCATTGTTGTTCACTTCGGTGTGAAATTGATAACAAACCGAAGAAAACAATAATTCTCATTATCGAGTTTTATTCATACGTTTTAGAAGATTCGATAATTATATCAAATGATCTGAGGCTTGTTGTTTTTTTTTAATAACAACAAGCCTCAGATCTTTAATTTCGTAATGGCCATTTATGACATGACTACGTTTACTATCAGTCATGCCTACAAGATCACTTCGTGATCCGTGTTCAGGGTTCAGGATCTGAATAGATTAACTTTTTAATGTAGCTACGTAAAAATTAAAAAATCAATCTGAGACATTCAAAAACTATCATGAATCATTCAAACTCCTCCCAAAGCGTGTCAGTAAAAGTCACATTATTATTATTTGGGTGAAAGTTTCGATCTTTGTTATGGCGTTTGGATGTTTGAACGGATTGGCTTGAATGTTTCTGAATAATAGTACCAATTTACCCTGAGTGTGAGGTTATCTGGCGCAGCGAATCAGCATTGCCTACAGCGGGGCAATGCAGCCTTGGGGACGCTTCCGACTGGTACCTATTGATATAGATTAGTTGAACTACCTGTAGTGTTTGCAAAAGTCTGCAGTTAGCTCAATTGTTTCAATTGTAAATACTAGTTCTAATACCTATATTTTTATTATTAGACTGTAATTTTCTTTGTGAATAAAGGCTTCTGATTTTTAAAAAATCTAGGAGTATGTGCCTATTTTAACCAGTCAATGCACCGAGTACGAAGTACCCTAGTTCTCCCGAAATCTTTTTGAGTGCAGGCAAAAGGCCTAGTTCCTTAGGACACGGCACTCTTGAATCTAGGGCTCGCTGTGTCCTCGTACTTACCTCAATAGAACTTCTTGACCCACTCAACTAACATTCACATCACTTCACGTTTAGACCTCGAGCCCACCTCAAAGGTTCCATCCATAAAAATTTCATGCAACGACTTTTTGTTGTTTCGGTACCTACTTACATCTTTTCCGCTAAACCGCTACAGTTGACTCTCTCAGATAAAAGTTAAAGGAAATTCGGCTTCAGCACTTTAAAAGTTAGGAGGTGGATGATTTTAGAACTTATAATTAACTAACATCTGCCCGCGACTTCGCACGCACTCTCCCGGTATAAAAAGTAGGTAGTACCTTGCCTATGTTATCTAGGATATTATTATATCTATCAGTCAGGATATTTTGCCCAGTCCTTTCATTGTGTAAACGTACCTAACAGACAGACAAAGACAATAACTTTCGATTTTTTTATATTAATAGTTTTAATACTCTTGAAGCAAATTGGGAAGTTGAAAAAGCTTGAAAGGTGGGTACTTCATGAATTGAGTGCAGCAAACCGACAAACGCGCGTCGACTGCTGCGTTACATTAAGTACTCAACCGGCACAATAGGTAACGAAGAGATTTTAAATTGAATCACCTGAGATGAAAAGTGGATCCTGTACGATAATCGGAAACGCTCATTGCAATGCTGAACCCTGGCGAACCAGCCAAATCCTGCCCCAAGCGTAGCAAAAATTTACTCAAAAAAAAATACCTACTTGTGAGCGTTTGGTGGACTAGTGCCGGTGTCGTTCACTACAGCTGTCTTAAATCTGGCCAGACGATTACGGCGGATGGCTTTTGTCAGCAACTGCAATCCATGATGGAAAAACTAGCTGCTAAACAACCTAGGCTGGTCAATCGCTCTAGGCCAGTGCTGCTTCACCACAACGCTAGACCACACACTGCACAATAGACGGCTACCAAATTTCTAATTTGGTAGCGGTCAGTTGTGCAGTGTGATGTATCCACCGTAGGTACTCCCCGGACCTTGCTCCAACAGTTTACCATTTTTTTTTTCGAAATTTGGACAACTTTATGCAAGGGAAAAAATCAACTCCAATGGGGCAGTCCAAAGCACCTTCAAAGATTTTATTGATTCACGTCCGAATGGCTTTTTTTAGTAAAGGGATCAATGAACTACCTATGAGATGGTAAAAATGCACAAAGGTATAGGTCGCGTCACGTAAAAAGAATGCTGGAAGAAAGTGGAAAGGGTGTGTTCGCGCATGGGTACCTACCTACACTCGCGCACGATAGTACTGTGCCAATTTGCTAAGCCTATTTTTAACTAATATTTCGTTCGCGGCTTGGTATTGGTTATTAGAAAATAATATAAGATAAAATTAAAAACATGTTCAATTCAGTTTAGAATCTATACTTATAATAAAACTGTAACAGGTCCAATTCTGTAGGTACATTGAAGATATTTTGAAATTTTTTTTTGGAAGGCACTCTATTATCGATACTGAAGCCAAAACTGCAATTTTTTTCATTCATGTCTGTCTGTCTGTCTGTCTGTCTGTCTGTCTGTTTGTTAAACGCGCATCACGCCGAAACTACTGAAGGTATTGAAATGAAACTCGGCACGATTTTAGGTCATACTACGAGGAAGGACATAGGATACTTTTTATCCCGGAATTCAGTCAGGTTTCCCTGGGAGAGGGGATGAAAGTAAAATTCTTTAACTGCGCATCACGACGGAACTACTTAAGGTATTGAAATAAAACTCGGTACGATTTTAGGTCATACCACGAGGAAGGACATAGGATACTTTTTATCCCGGAATTCAGTCAGGTTCCCCTGGGAGAGGGGATAAAAGTAAAATTTCTTCACCGCGCATGACACCGAAAGTGCTAAATGAGTTGGAATGAAACCTAGCAAGATTTGATTTCATACTACAAGGAAGGACATGGGATACATTTCATCCCGGAATTCAGTAATTTTCCCCTGGGAGAGAGGATGGAAGAAAAATTCTTTAACCGCCCATCACGACGGAACAACTTAATGAATTCGAATGGAACTCGGCATAATTTGAGTTCATACTACGAGGAAAGATACATTTTATCCCAGAATTTAGTAAGGTTCCCCTGGGAGAAGGGATGAAAGTAAAATTCCTTCACTGCGCATCACGTTCACGCCGAAACTACTGAATGAGTTGGACTGAATTGGTACGATTTGAGTTCAAGGAAGGACATGGGATACATTTTATCCTGGAATTCAGTAAGGTTCCCCTGGGAGAGAGGATGAATGTAAAATTCTTTAACCGCGCATCACGACGGAACTACTTAATGAATTCGAATGTAACTCGGCGTGATTTTAGTTCGTACTATGAGGAAAGATACATTTTATATATAGTAAGGTTGCCCTGGCAGAGGGGATGAAAGTTAAATTCCTTCACCGCTCATCACGCCGAAACTACATAGGTAATGAGTTGGAATGTAACTTGGCACGTTTTGAGTTCATACTACAAGAAAGGACATGGAATACATTATATCCTGGAATTCAATAAGGTTCCCCTGGGAGAGAGGAAAAAGTAGAATTCTTTAACCGCGCATCACGACGGGTCTTGGAAAAATAAGTTAGGTTCCTGCCTTACATGATATATGGTGGTTTAGCTGGTCCAGCGAAGTTTGGTTGGAGTCTTACTCCAACCAAACTTCGTGTACAATTAAATTAATTAATTATTGTGGTCCACTTAAACTAACTGGACCGCAGAAAATTATTTTTTATTGTGGTACACAGCCAACTGTATCTACCTACTAACGAAAAAAAATTACGGTGGTCCAGTCAAATGGATCAGGAGCCCAATTCTGCAAAACAATTGCTTCAGTATGACAATGGAATCGTCGCAGAATCATCACGTAGAATCCTTAGATTAATAAAATTCCAGATAGTGCGCGCGAGATAAATTAATATGTAGTTTCAAACTTGACGCGCGTCTCTCCATCTGCATTCATCATAATTTCTTTCATCCAAGGTGGTATACCAAAAAGTGTCATTCTGTGACGATAGCCCTGTCATAGTGAAGCGATTAGTATAGCAGAATAGGGCCCCAGCTGTGAGTAAGTCAAACGAGTAGGACACTTAACACTGACGATGGCCGAGTCGTAGCTAAAAGTCGTGTGGATAAAGAATGGGACTGAAGATGACAATATGCTATCCCCCGTAGACCCTACACGATTTTTTGGACGGCGGCGTTTCATAATATGAGAGACTATAGTTAAATGTGAACTTAATTAGTCGGCAGGTAAGGCAATCGCGAACGAAGTCGCGGGTACAGCTAGTGTTTAATATAATTACAAAAAAAATATGTAATTTAGCAACTCCATCCATTATGTCGTCTTGGGTGACGTGAAAACGATTCATACACTGTTTTAAATTAGGTATCAACAGCATTATTATCTGCGTCTCTCTTCATAAAACAATATACGTCTTAATTCATTTTTCTTACTTTTCAATGTAAAACTATTTCGTAAACTTTTGTGCGCGATGGTATTTTGACAAGAAAAGTGACGTGGACACAAGGCGGAAAGCAAATATCAGCAAATCTCAACCGACGAACCAATAGCGCACCGGCAGGCATGCGGCGCGTGACCCGCCCGCCCCGCGCCCCACTGCATACCACCAAATAGACCTTTATATCGCCTACTGCGCAGCTTGACCGCCAGCGTTCTTTTTACATGACGCGAACTATACATACTTTCATTAAATAAACATTATTATATTAAAAAAAAAATACTTTATGTTCCTCCCTTACAAAACGCCAATTTCATATGTGAGGACCTAATATTTACATGGTAATTTAATATTTACAAAGCAAATTCATTATTTTGGACAGCTGTCTATCCACTCATTATTATACTACATAGGTACGTATTATTTACCTAGACACTGGCGTTGTTTGTTTCTCGTTACGCGATGGTAACTTAAGACTTTGCTGTAAGTACGGATACCAATGATATTATATATAAAAAATCTCATTGACGGATACCTATTGTTTGTTATTGGTTCGAATCTAGGTATTATTGTCAAGTGCAGAGGTTCTAAACTTGGAGGAAATAGAGCTAGAGGTCAGAAATAATCCTTGGGTTATGTAGAGCACAATTCAATCGCTTTCTTCCTTCTGTGCTATGGCCGCCATTTTTACTGTAGGTATACAGGGCGTCCCAAACTTATGTATGGGACATGAAGGGGAAGTACCTTAAATATCGTAGATAGGGTATTTTGCTGAAAGAAGACTTTGTTACTTTTAAAAGTTAGTAATTCTGCATTCATAGATTTTCTAAAAAATACTTGCTTCGTCTGGGAATCGAACCGACTTAAATGTCAAAAAAAAATCATCCTAAATCTATGATGCCAATCGAAAGAATAGCTAAAAAATAATAAATTTGCTTGAGTAACATAGTATTTTTTAAAAAAGGAACAACATTAAATTAATCATTTTAATCAAATTAAAAACATACATGAAAGTGCCGTAGTCAATTAAGTAAGTATTTTTGTAAATTAATTAATTAAATGCTCAAAATGTGGCCCTCTTGTCTTACGCAAATCGCCAATCTTGTAATCTTGTATCTTGTTCTCGTATCGCTTTTTGTATAGCATATCTTTCACGTATCCCCAAAAGAAGAAATCTAATGGTGTAAGGTCCGGGGATCTGGCCGGCCATCTAATAGGTCCATTAGTACCTCCATGTAGGAAAACATTCATTTAGAAAATCTGCTGCTCTCCGACTATTATGAGCCGGAGCTCCATCTTGTTGGAAAATTAAGTTTTCTTGCTCCTCAGCGGAAAGATTTCTTATCTCATCCCTTAAAATTTGAAGTATTCCTAAATACTTTTCTGTGTTCAAGGTTCCTTGGTAAAAGTGGATTAAGAAAACCCGGTTTTTTAAAAGTCCGCACCAACAGTCGCAACCAAAGTATTCACTCAGCAGCTTGGCAGGAGCCACCTGACGAAGCTTAAAACGCACGACGGGAGGACCGTATTGTCGGAACCGGAGATCTCCGCCGAGGTAGAGGATTTCTATGGCCGTTTATACGCTGCACATGCCCCCCATTCCCGGCGAGACGACCATGATTCTAGAGCCACCCTGACACGCCACTATACCGACGAACTGCCAGACATCAGTCAAGACGAGATCGTGTTAGCTCTGAGGCAGCTTAAAAATGGAAAAGCCCCCGGTGAGGACGGAATAACTTCAGAGCTTTTGAAAGCCGGAGGTGCCCCTGTTGTACAGGAGCTACAGAACCTCTTCAACGCCGTCCTTCACAGTGGGAGAACTCCAAAGGCGTGGAGCGGGAGTTTGGTGGTGCTCTTTTTTAAGAAGGGAGATAAAACCCTCCTTAAAAACTACAGACCCATCACGCTCCTGAGCCACGTCTATAAGCTGTTCTCACGAGTGGTCACGAATCGTCTCGCCAGGAGACTCGACGAGTTCCAGCCACCAGAACAGGCCGGGTTCCGCGGAGGATTTGGCACCATAGACCACATTCACACGGTGAGGCAGATTATACAGAAGTCCGAAGAGTATAATCAGCCTCTGTGTCTGGCCTTTGTGGACTATGAAAAAGCCTTTGACTCTGTCGAAACCTGGGCTGTTCTGGAATCCTTACAGCGATGCCAAGTAGACTATCGTTATATCGAGGTGCTGAGATGTCTCTACGAGGCCGCCACCATGAGTGTCCAAGTACAGGGCCAGCAGTCTAAACCCATCCAACTGCGCAGAGGAGTGAGACAGGGGGATGTTATATCCCCGAAACTGTTCACGAGCGCGTTGGAAGATATGTTTAAGACGCTGGACTGGAAAGGTAAGGGCATCAACATAAACGGCGACCACATCTCACACCTGCGATTCGCTGATGACATAGTCTTAATGGCGGAGTCGCTAGAGGAGCTGAACCAGATGCTGGACGGCCTAGCCTCAGCCTCGCGACGCATCGGTCTTGGCATGAATTTGGATAAAACCAAAGTCATGATCAATGGCCTCATTGATCCGGGACCGGTCGTCGTACATGGCCACCTTCTCGAAATTGTTTCCGAGTATACTTACCTTGGGCAAATTCTGCAGTTGGGTAAAAATAATTTTGAGGAGGCCAAGAGGAGGATCCAGCTAGGCTGGGCAGCGTTTGGGAAACTACGTCGAGTCTTCTCGTCATCCATACCGCAATGCTTGAAAACTAAAGTTTTCAATCAGTGCGTCCTACCCGTCATGACCTACGGAGCTGAGACGTGGACACTCACGGTAGGGCTGGTCCACCAGTTCAAAGTCGCTCAGCGAGCTATGGAAAGAGCTATGCTCGGAGTCTCTCTGAAGGACAGAATTCGTAACGAATACATCCGACAGAGAACCAAAGTTATCGACATAGCTCAAAGAATTAGCAAGTTGAAGTGGCAGTGGGCCGGCCATATCTCGCGAAGAACCGACAACCGCTGGGGCAAACGTGTTCTTGAGTGGAGACCACGACTCGGCAAACGTAGTGTAGGACGCCCTCCGGCCAGGTGGGATGACGATCTGCGAAAGACTGCAGGCAGATGCTGGATGCGGCAAGCTGAAGACAGGGCGCTATGGCGCTCATTAGGGGAGGCCTATGTCCAGCAGTGGACTAATATAGGTTGATGATGATGATGATGATGACCAACAGTTGAGTGAAAAAAAAAAAAAAAGTAAAAAAAAAAAAAGTAAAAAGTCTTTATTATGGGAACATATGGAGGAAATAACAAAAAATAGGCAGCGATGCGACCTGCAGAAGTAAAATACTGTGTCGCAGATCGCAACGCCCGCCTCCGGGATTAGGGTAAGATAGTTCCACGAACTTTAGGTACTTAAGTTTAAACTATAATAGGTTACAACTTATTTACTAATGAAGTTATTTAAAAAACAGTTTCTAAAATAAAATCAAATCTAGAGCAAAATAACTAAATAAAAGAAAGTAAGGAATAGTGAAGTAGAATTTTAACATATATCTAAAGGCTGTTGACACAGAGTGCGTGTGTGTGTGTGTGTGTGTGTGTGTGTGTGTGTGTGTGTGTGTGTGGTGTCAGAGCACTAGGTGCTCCTGAGGACACCGGTCTCTTAAGAGTCCGGGCAACAGGAGCTTCCAAGATGCGTGTGTGTATATGTGTGTGTGTGTGTGTGTGGTTTTGTGCGCTTGGCGCTCCCGAGGACACCGGTCTCTAAAAGAGTCCGGGCAGCAGGAGCTACCAGGGTGTGTGTAAGGTGCGTATAAGAGACGTGCAGGTGTTTGGTGCTCCAGAGAACATTGATTCTTGTAGAGTGCAAGCAACAGGTGCTACTACTTGTTTGTAAGTGAATTTAAATCACCCAAGGGTGGTCAATAGATCCTCTGTTTGTCCATAGGAGAGTGATTGGAGCCAAGATGCAGTTTTCAGTTTGCATTTGTACAGTGTGAGTGGGTAGATCTCTATTTTCCGGTTGATTTTATTGTAGAGTGATCCGCTTAGATAGTGATAAAGTCTGGAAACTGCACTGGTTCCTCTTGACTCCGTCACACATACTCTATCATGACGGCGTTTTGTAGAGCTAAGATTAGGGTCAAATACTAGCTTCGAGTGCTTGCGCAAGACCAGCGCTAGAACAAATAGCTGTCTTACCGTAAGTACCCCACAAAGGGTATATAGACTATCTGTAGGGAAACGTCGTGGCTTTGAGCACATAACCTTCAGAACTGCTCTCTGAGCACGTTCTACCCTTAATAGCTGAGTCTTTATGGCTCCTCCCCATACGCAAATTCCATAGGACAGAATAGTTTGTGCCAAAGCAAAATACACCGTCTTAAGACAAGCTAGATCCGCGGACACTCTCAGTTTTTTAAAAATGTAAATTAATTTCCTAACTCTAGATACTGTAGATTCAATATGGGACTTCCAAGAGAGATGAGAATCTAAGTGAATTCCTAGGTATTTTAAACTAGATGTATGAGCTATAGATGGACAAGAACATACACGTTTACCTATATTAGAACAGTTGTGTGCAAGTAAACTAAACGCTGGGGGAGGTTGCGTGCGGGGGGAAAGAGAAAAGGTTACAAATTTAGTTTTGATAGAGTTTAGGGAGAGTGAGTTTAAGGACAACCACTTCAGAATCAGAGATAAAGCATGTTCTGCAGATGCTTTAGTGTCATCCCAGGTCTGACCACTCACAATAAGCGCAGTGTCGTCAGCATATGTAATTATATTACAATTTGGAGAAGAGATTTGGCAAAGTTCGTTAATATAGACCAGAAAGAGTGTAGGCCCGAGGACACTACCTTGCGGTACGCCATAGCTTATATCCTCTTCAGTGCTAGTTATGCTGTTTATAGAGACAATTTGCTTTCGTTCGGATAGGTAACTATTAAATAGTTTTTTTACATCTCCTCGAACTCCGATGTGTTCTAATTTATTAAGCAAAATGGGGATAGACACTGTATCAAAAGCTTTACTTAAATCAAGGAATATACCAACTGTTTTGAGTTTTTTGTTAAGATTAATAGCGACTTTAGAGGTTAGGGATATAACAGCGTCTTCTGTGGATTTGCCGCTTCTGAATCCATATTGATTTTCAGACAGTATATTCCTTTTATCAAGAAAGTTGATCAGCCTAACGTTAACGATTTTTTCAAGGATTTTAGACAAGACAGTAAGAACCGAGATCGGTCTATAATTATTTAGATCGTCTTTAGCACCACCTTTGTGTATCGGGTGTACTATTGCTTTTTTAAGTGCAAGGGGAAAGGTACCAGACGAAAGGCAAAGGTTAAACACGTATTCAAGTAATGGAACAATAACATGCCTGGCGCGTTTAATTACAGAGGTAGATATTTCGTCCCAGCCTACAGCAGAAGTGTCTTTTAAACCAATGATAATACGATCTATCTCATGACAGTCTGTCTGAAGGAGAGCCATAGAGTCAAGCGTGGGAGGGGTGGAATAGATGATGTTGGTATTGGATATGCTTTGTGTGTCATTAGATCGCCCAATTTTGGAAGCCAGATTTTTACCTACATTGGCAAAAAAAGTGTTAACACTATTTACAGAAGCCGAAGGAGTGGATGAAAGTTTTAATAACTCTTCAGCTGATGATTGTTTTTGATTCAGATTAGCTACTTTTTTAATAACGTTCCAGGTTGCTTTAGGGTTATTTTTGGCTTTTTGGAATTCAGTACGTTCATATTCAGACTTAACTTGTTTTAAGAGATTATTACAGTAGTTGCGGTAGCGGATGAAGGAAATTTTGAGAATTTGATTATCTTTGTCTTGTTTAGATTTCTTGTAGAGTTTGTCTTTGTGTCGGATACATCTTAACAACCCTGGTGTTATCCAAGGCTTTAAAATTCTTTTTTTACTGGGAAGTATAATGGCACGCTTGTGTTTGTTTATAACAGAGAGTAAAGTAGATATTAATTGTTCCACTGCTGTATTCGGATCATCTATTAAGAACACATGAGAGAATATTTGTTTTTTCCATTTCTGCTACAACTGAACTGATATCAAGTTTTAGATGGTTATTTATAGGCCTTGTTTGAGTTTTAGTTGCTATACCAAAAACAACAGGAGCGTGGTCGGTTATAGCGCAGTCGAGCACAAGAGAGATAGGATAGGATATATAGGATATATAGGAGAGTAGGAAGCAGATGAGCGGGGAGCATAGCGTGAGAGGACAGTAAATTTAAGTATTCATCTGAGTTCGTGTCATTCGAGTGTGGAATAATATTTATATTAATATCACCTGCAATAATTATAGAAGGATAAGAACTAAGTGACAGCAAGACACTGTCGAGACTATCCAGAAACACATCGATGTTTTTATACGACGGGGAACGGTAGAGAGCAATCACGGCTAACTTATTATCTAGCTTTAAGAGTAGGCAGTTTGCATCATTAAAAATCGGTGTCTCTACACTGTATTTCAGATAAGACCGGACATATAACACAACACCGTCATTTTGATTTTTGAAGTTAGAAGCGTATGCGTTAAAACCTGAAATTACAGGAAGAGACGGGCATTTACTCAGCCAACATTCAGAGAGTATGACTAGGTCAATATGTACATTAATACGAGTAAGCAGGATAAGTAGGCTATCAAAATTACAGTTTATACTTCTTATATTCAGATGTAACATTTTGATAGAGTGATTGCTTTTATTTAAGTACCTACTCGCATCTTCGGGGGAGCAAAGGAATGAGTCTGCCAAGGTAATATTTTCGATATCTTTCGTTAAAGTGATGATGTCATCCATATTTAGAGTCTGAAATTAACTGCAGGGACGTCAACAATTGGGTAAAAAAAGAGTTTAAGAGGCTGTGAGAGTTATTGTAAGCCAGTAACACTGTTGTATATGAAATACTTGGCCATCCCAGGCAACTTATATGTTGTTGATCTGATATAATATAGTGTGAGTGTAAGTATATTTTATGTATGTGTGTGTGTGTATAACCATGTTTTAAGTGTGTTGTTTGTGTACAGTCTTTGAACAATTTTTTAAGGTTTATGAAGCTAAAATAATGTAAAACAAGATTAAAGATAAAACTAATTAAAATTACTAATGTAGAGTACCAAACTACGTGAGCTGGGCTCAAGGATAAGACGTCTACTAAGACTAGTCAGCAAGCTACCTTGAAATGTTCCAGGTCGACTTCGCTTGTAATTCTCACAATAGGTGCATTTTCCCTGCGGCGCGCGAAAATTCTGCCGTGGGAAACCCAGCAAAACTGGTAATCTGCGGCCTTTGCGGCCTCTCTGGCCAGGAAAAAAAGCCTTTTCATTTTGGAGGTTAGATTCTCAGCCACAAATATCGGGACAGCGGGTCCGCTTATGTGTAGATGCTCAGTGGTAAACCTGGAGGTTTTGTTGAATTTTCGGAACATTTCCACTACTCTCTCCTTGGACAAGACGCTAGTTAGCTCTACGATTATAGTTTTGTTGGCTGGATTTTTTGTTTTTATCCTAAAAACATCTTTTACCTGGTTTTCCAGAATAGGAGCCTTCAGCACCTTACTCATACTTATGACAGTATCCATGAGGTTGATCTTAGTTTCGGAAGGAGAGACCGGTAAGTTTCGGATTTCTAAGCAAGCCGCTCTAGAGTTACGTTCAAAGGCATCCAATCTGTCTTCCAGAGACTTAGTGTATAGGGCATCGGCTTTCCGGCCGTCCTCCAAATGTTCGACTCTGTTTTCTAGGGAGTCTATTTTCTGGGACAGGAACTCAACAGTAGAGCGCATGTCTTCAACCGCGGAGCAAAGTCTTTCACACGTCTTTTCTTGTCCCGCTTTAAAGCTAGCAAACATTAACTTCATTTCTGACATGAAGTCAAGAAATTCGCGTCGCACTTGCGTTTACGTTGAGTAGTATTCGATTTAGCCATTAAATTTGGTTCGGAAGAGCAAGCATGCAAAGGCTGCGCATCGGGCACTACGAGAGTTTCAGTAGGCGCAGGCGGCGGCGGCGTGGCGGTGAAGAAAGGCGCGGCCAAATTAGCGAGGGGCGCAGGGGAGGGAGGAGGTGTTCGCTTTAAAGGAAGCATAGTCAAAGCAGCAGTACTAGGCAAACAGCAACGCGCAAGAGCTTGTAAAATCGTATAGCTTCGGAACAAAAGGATTCCCCACACAATAAAGAGACGGGTCTGCTTACAGTGGTCGCCAGGCGTAGATTGAATGGTCGCACGCGGTCCGTCCAAAAACTGGAGACCTCAGGTCACACGCGCAATGTAGCAGGTCCGCTTACAGTGGTAACTCCCTTGGTTTCGGAGCAAAACAGGCAGTATGTCCAGATAGTGTAGACCCTTGGTCGGCAATAGCTTGCGCTGTGTGCGCGCGGTGAGCTTGGTGTTAGGATAGTGATGGACTCACGTGTAAAAGCGATCGATGTGTGCGCAGAGACTTTTGCGTGAGCGCAGGGTAATTGTTGTAGACTCCTGTTGATTTATGCTGTCCTAATTTTTCGTTTGGAATTTTTGAATAGAATTTTGAATATATTTAAAACAAAATTTAATACGGAGCAGGTTTAATACGCGACTGATCGGGGCAGCGGTCCGGAGGGAAGGAAAAAACGCACTTGGTTATTCGTTTCAGTGACTCGTAACGGATTTTCGTTAGACCAAATACGATTATTGTTGCGGTTATACATACCGTTATTGCTAAAGTTAGATTCGTCTGTCCAAATAATATTATCCAAAAAATTTGGATCTTCGAGCAAGCGTGCCTGGATATCAAGACAGCAATTTTTTCTCCTTTCTGTATCGCCTGGAAGTAATTTTTGAACCAATCGTCCTTCAACATAACTCTTAAAACCGTGTTTTTTTAATACACGGTGTATTTTACTTTTCGAAACTCCAATTTCAAGTTCTCCTTCTCTCACCGATGTTTTCGGAAAAGCCGAAAAGTAAATTAAAATATCAAGTTCTTCGTCGTTGATCATGTGGTTTTCTTGCTGTGGTTCTCTTGGGCGTTTATCGAAACGTCCCAGAGTTTTCAAATTGTCCACAAGCCTTTTCAAAACTTTACGAGACGGTATTTGTCTATCAGGATATTTTACGCTATACCACCGCAAACTTCTAGAGATATCTTTATCGTTCAAAAATTATGCTTCCATTAGATAAAAACTTACTTGATATGCCATGTTCGCAATAAATTAACACAAAACTTGTGTATGTGAATTATTCAGACTAAACAGATCAATCCAAAAACAAACGCTCGCACACACTGTTCCATTTTCAAATTTAAGAACAACATTTAAAAATATTAGTTCCTTTTAAAAAGTATGCATTCAAACAAACGCTCTCATAAACTGTTCCATTTTCAAATTCTTTCGATTGGCATCATAGAAGTAGGATGATTTTTTTTTGACATTTAAGTCGGTTCGATTCCCAGACGAAGCAAGTATTTTTTAGAAAAGTATACACGTAACATGTGAATTAAGCCGTAAGGGCATCAACTTGTGAATAACGTTTTTTTTTTAAATTTCGTTAGTTTTATGCAGTAGGTAGGTAGAGTCGTGGTAGAGCTGTTGTGTTTGGTGAATTACGAATAAAAGATGAGTCATGCTCATCTTGTGTCAATGCTACGTTTTAAAACCTCTGTTGTGTGACGCAGTGCGGACGGTTGCGGGTTCTAATTCAGCCGCGAGAATATTTTTTCGATGGCATTCTAATATTTTGTCTCGTGTTTTTTCGCTACTTTGCATGCTTAATGACATGGCCGCCACACATCTTCTTTCTTAACTATCTGTACCCGCTGTTGTCCGGCGTCGCACTAGTGGCGTGTCTTAGGTGAGGCGCAGCATGACTGTGGTGAGAGTAGAGACGCAGCAGGCGGCGCGCGGGTGAAGCGTACAAACACCTTTATTTCACTAAAATTGCGTAAAGGGTATAAAATAAAATGAAAGAAAAACTTAACTCTCACAAATATCACAGTTTTATTTCCATACAATACAGTACAGAACACAGGCACAGTCATCAATTCTTACTTCACAAACACTTATTTAGACGAAAATCCTTTGAAAATTGTGACTTGACTGCGCTCTGCGAGTGCCATTTCGCCTCATGTTCTCGGATCGTTCTCAAATCAGCCTAGGCATTTAACTGAATGGCGCTGTTCTGTCTGCCTAGCCGTTTTACAAACGGACTGATTCAACGATCATACACACATCTGAGCAGATGACTGGACACTTGGAATTTTGCATCACAATCAGTTTGATTTATAAAATTATCGTTATTGCACTACTATTGTAATTTCCTTTGAATATACATCGTTCGTAGACGTATTTACAAACTTAAAACAACTAGCTAGAAATTGGTTATCAAATAGGTATGCATCATAAGCGCCCTGTATCATTATCCTAATTAATTCACAGGGTGCCTATGTGGGCGCTTCTATTTGTTTGTGTATATTAGTGTAGAGTCCAAAGTCCTATTTAATAGAAAATCCATGTCATTGGATATTCTGTTTTATTGTGCAGTTTTTTTTTTGATCTTTCGAAGTGTTTTTCGTAGGGTCCGAAGTCTACTGAGTAGGTTAGGAGAGGGGTGTTTCTTTCAGGCGGGGGGTGTTGAGGACGCCTAGTGCCAAACAGATCCTGGCCAAGTACTCCGGCTGGCGCGGGGCGCGGGGATGAGGTCGCAGGCCGCATGGGGAACGCTGCGCTCGTAGCGGTGCGGGCTGATGATGGACTCTTTGTTCCACGCAGCGGACGATATCCGCTACACTGTCGGGTTTTGATAGTCTACTGGAATAGATGGAAATGATAAGGTTAATATTGTGAGAGCTATGTATTTTGCCGTGATCATGACCACAAGTCACGAGTGTACAAGGGTTGCGCAACTTATTTGTAATTTTGTCATAGTGGTTTGTCGGAATAGGTAATATTTAAAATTGAATTTTATTACGCTCATTTCAAAGTACTCTGTACCTCTCCTCTAGCAGATCAGGTTAGTGAACCTCTTGCTATGGAAGCTACGGCGGGGTACCTATTAGTGCCTATGAATATTATGGCAAGCCTTTTTGGCTAGGTCACAGATATTATAATACTATACTAGTAGCTAGGTTAAAGCCCTGTCATAACATAACATTAAAGAGCTTTGCGACGAGCGAAAAACTGGCTGGAAAATGCTCTACCTAAAATTAGCTTTTTCCTTTCAGTTTTAGTAATACATTTCTTTGCAAAGATTGATCCTTATCAGCAACAAAATCCATTGGTGTCTTTACAATGCAGGGGGTCTGTTTTTTAATATTTCGTGTCAATTTTCGTCAAAAGTCAAAGGTTTAAAAAAAACTAAATATGCACTTATTGTTTTCTTATAAATCGAGGGCATGACTCCTTTCACGACTTTTCTCTAACTCTCTTGGTTCCGGACTTGGCCATCACCGCCCTTCTCAAAAAACCTCCCTGTAAGTATACTTATTCATCTAAATACTTCATTCAAAATATAATCAACTCGCGATAATCGTTATTATTTAACTGAATGATTATGATTGTTAATTGAATACCATGTTAGTTCAATTTTCCGTGGCATACGCTGCTATCCCTTATAGTTTGTTGTAGTCGGGCTGGTCTATGGCCGCCAGTGTTTTCTTGATGCGCAGGGCAGTGAGCCGCGCCGCTGGGTTCTCGTACCAGCACTCCTTCATCACCTTCGACATCGCTGACAGGACCTGCAATGGTTTACCACTTTAACAGGGACTTGCAATTAAGAAATTAAAATAGGTTACGAAATTAATTAAAAACTAGTTTCTGCCCGCGGCTTCGCACGCGTTGTTTCTATGGAAACGTATAAAGGTTATTTCTATCTCATGGGACCTGATTTATGGGATAAAAAAATGAGATGGTTGAGATTTGATTCCAGATTTTAGAGCTTTAGCTCATAGATGTAGCAACATTTCAGCTCAGTTGTTGTGGAGTGAAGAGGTACCTAACAAACATCTAAACATCCATCCTTACGCATTTATAATATTAGTGTGAAGTGAAGTAGCTATGCGGCTTCGCCCGCGTACAATTCATAATATCATGAGGTTTACTTTTATTGCGCGGCACCCGAACTCTTTTTATAAAATAAAAGTAGCCAAATTACCCGCTATCTGCCATTAAAACGTCAAAATCGATCAAGCCGTTTCGGAGATTAGCGGAAACAAACAGACCCACAAAATTATAAAAATTGGGGTCTTTGTTATCAATAATGGACATACTTTCATGCACTTAGTAAAAAGTTGTTATTTTGACATCCCAGACACTTTAATTTTATTTATTTGTATAGACTACTTTTATAACTCGTTTAGATCATATTCATCTGTTAGATAAATTATAGAGGCGTTCACCATGTATCATGGCAATAGCTTAGAAGCCGAGATGTGCGTCAATTATAAGGTGGATAGCAGTAGTTGAAACCAAAAAAGTGTGTGTTTTTGTCAACAAATGCTTTGTCATAATTGTGTCATGGTGTTACCATGGCTTTTTTTTCTTGGCTTGAAATAAATGAAAAGGATGTAAACTTATCGCTTCAGGATGACAACAACCGCATCAGAGTGTCACCTACCGCATCAGAGTGCCAGCGGTTGGGTATGCTGGGGCGGCGCTTCTCGCAGCAGACAACCCGTCGCATGTCCTCGAGCGCTGGATCCGGCGGCACGGCGTCGTAGTACGGCGGCTGGTAGTCGTCCGGGAGAACGCCGCAGCGGCGAGTCATCTCCCACAGCACGAGGCCGAAGGAGTACACGTCGCTGCGTTTGTATGGATCGAACTGGCGGGTGTCCATCGTCTCGTCAAGTACCTGGTGTTTCAGAGTGTGGATTGTCAGTGCCTCGCGAAGGTTAAGAATATCTACTACTAGCTCCTGTCCGCTGTCGCAAGCCTTTCTTCGGGGTAAAAATTTGCTTATGTCCGTTCCCGGGAAACCGTCTATCTGCATGCCAAATTTCAGTAAAATTTGTTCAGCCGCTTAGGTGTGAGTAGGTAACAGACAGACAGACGGAGACAGAAATACTTTCAGATTGATCAATGGATTCTTTGGGTCTCGAGAAAATTTACGAACAAAATATTGGTAAGATAATGCGCACAACCCGTACTAAGCTCTCTGACATAATATTTGAGTAATTTTGTTGTTAATGTTTTTTTTTATGTGATTATATTTTGCGATTCGATAGCGATAGTTTATCAAAATTACGCAAATATTATTCCGTTGCTATTTCAGATCGTAAAGAATGTTTTGGTAAGATATATATGTATAAGTCCTAATGATACACAAGTAACCTTATTTCACTCTTAGGACTATTATCTATCGATTTTAATAACAAACAACTGCGAAATCAATTTGTAAAACTAATGAAAAAACCGCTTGATGCCGCATGCAGACGCGGTTGGTCGAGGGCACGTCCACCGAGTCGATGTCTACGTTGTGCCGCACCGCCAGCCCCAGGTCTCCGATCACGCACGACAGGTTGCATTCAGCTGGAGCGTAGACACTCACCTCGGGCGCCATGTACCGCTTAGTGCCGACGCGGTTGGTCGAGGGCACGTCCACCGAGTCGATGGCTACGTTGTGCCGCACGGCCAGCCCCAGGTCTCCGATCACGCACGACAGGTTGCATTCGGCTGGAGTATAGACACTCACCTCGGGCGCCATGTACCGCTTAGTGCCGACGCGGTTGGTCGAGGGCACGTCCACCGAGTCGATGGCTACGTTGTGCCGCACGGCCAGCCCCAGGTCTCCGATCACGCACGACAGGTTGCATTCGGCTGGAGTATAGACACTCACCTCGGGCGCCATGTACCGCTTAGTGCCGACGCGGTTGGTCGAGGGCACGTCCACCGAGTCGATGGCTACGTTGTGCCGCACCGCCAGCCCCAGGTCTCCGATCACGCACGACAGGTTGCTCTTCACAAGGATGTTCTTCGACTTGAGGTCGCGGTGAGCGATCGCTGGCTTGCCTAGAAATATTTATTTTTATACAAGGTGTAACAAGAGGGGTGGATCATCGGCGGCTCGGGTAATAAATAAAAAATTATGTGTGAAATATTTTAGAATGTACAGACTGCTTAAAGATATTTTATTTTGATGATAGTAACAATGACCTTAAATCCATGAACTGAAATCGCTGATTTGCGTTTCTTACTTAATTATAATTAGTTACACAACTGATTCAAAATTAAAGTCATAAATAACGGGATATTTACCATGATTTGAATTTTGAGTTTTCCAATATTTCGGCACAGTTTCATGCGCCATGATCACGGAATAACTGACGGCACTGCGAGTGAGTTGTTATTGGCAGATATATCGATCCACCCTCATTTTTTGTCTTTTGCTACGAACGTTACTACTACCACCGGTTTCATTATCGAACGCAACTCGATCACGACACACAACACTGACGGTATCAGAACGCGGCGCGGTTGGTATATCACTTCTTCGGTTTTTGCACATTCTCACGACAGGATTCCAGGTTCCGGATAATTGGAAGCCTTCTTCTCGGTTGAAGTTCCTGTGTTTGGTAATCTCAATGGCCTCCTGTACCAATCTTGGTATGTAATATCGCTCTGTTGAGATTACTTATCGTCCAGTCGGTCGTGTCAGTTATTCCGTGATCATGGCGCATGAAACTGTGCCGAAATATTGGAAAACTCAAAATTCAAATCATGGTAAATATCCCGTTATTTATGACTTTAGTGTTAATAACCATGATGGATTTAAAAGTTTTAATTCAAAATTAAAAGAAAAAACGTGCGTTTCGTGCTTTCCGAGGCACGCGGGTGTAACACACTGACACGAACGGAAGAGGTCAGACGCAGGACCAATGTCTTAACGTGCTCTCAGAGAAACGAGGGTGTAACTCCGCCAACTTCTTGACTACGTTCTGCTACTGTGTTTTCTGGAGGATGCCTATGTCCAGCAGTTACTTTATAGGAATAGAGTGAGTAAGAGATCTAGACTCACCCTTAGTCCCGACGATATCCATATGCAGATGGGCCAAACCTGTCGCGACCGACAGCGCCATCATAATGAGAGTGTTGGAGTCGATGCTCCGGCCCGAGAGGAAGTCGAACAGAGAGCCGTTCTCGTGGTAATCTGTCACCAGCCACAGCTGCGTCCATGTGCCGTTATCTACGGAACATTATTCAAATAAATATACAATTCTGGACAATTCGCACAGAATCATCTAGCCTTAGAGCTTGGCTTATGGGTAAGTACTAGAAATTTAACTGATAGGTATCAGACTAATATTATAAAAGAAAAATGTTGTATGGATGTTTGTAACCTCTTCACGCCACAAATGCTGAACGGATTAGGCTGAAATTTTACGTGGATGTAGCTCTTAGCCTGGAATGAACTACTTTTCACAAATACCTCGAATTTTCATTCAATTTGATACTGAAACTTCAGTCCTAATGAATTAATGTATTAAAAAATTCAGAGTCATAAAATTCGTCCACGGTAACTACCCTCCCCGTTAGCGGGTTCAAGTGTATGAAAAGACAAAAGGAGTAGGATTTTAGCCGTTTTCATCAGTGTTTCATCAATATACACAATAGGTAAGCTTTATTGATCTTGACTGTTTTTCGTCTGAGCAGACGATGATGTACCTAAGCTGTGGAAAGTCTCACCTTTATTATCAGCAGCGATGAAGCCCAGTATGTTCTCATGTCGCAGCATCACAGTCTGGTAGATCTCTGCCTCCCGGAACCAGGAGCACTCTTCGCGAGACGAGAATATCTTCACGGCTACGTTCTCTCCGCGCCACTGACCGCGCCACACCTCCCCGAACCGACCCTTGCCTATTATATCCACCAGCTGGATCTGCCGGGCTATGGACCTCTGCACGAGGAGCGGTAGACCTGTTGGTGAGATAGATATTCTAAAGTCCTCGCGCGACACCTCCCCAGCCAAATTAGATGTCAAATGTTTGTAAACAAACCACACAGCAAAAGACTAAAATTCATATGATTGTCGCAGAGATTTAGATATACTTAATTTGTTAGCATTAATACGAGTATTTATTGATGGAAAGATCGCGAATCAACAAGGATTGATGTAAATTGCGTATGAAAATACAATTTCACTTCGCTCTTCGCGGTTTGTTGACAAATCTTAACCTTAAAACTTCCTCCCTCCTACGAGTTCTGTCTGAGTGATAGAAATAGGTATATTTATTTTCACCCAAATACGAACTTAATTTTGTTATAAAATATCAATTATGCGCCCTCAATTAAGGCACGCAATTAAATAAGTAAATAATGCTGGACACAATTCACACAGCATCATCTAACCCCGAGCTAAGCCGAGCTTGTGTTATTATGAGTAGTATAACTGATATATCTACATAATCCTACATTTTACAAGGTTTTATTTTTTTTGCGTTGAAGTTGATATGGAGGAGCCGAGGAGCGCGGGTCGGGGATCCGGCGTCCAGCATTTTCTGGAGTCTTAGTCACATTGGAGCAGTACCCGGGGACGCTTTTTACGTACGAGCATACTATCGTAACGATGATTCAATAGTGACTAGGTACTCAAAGTTTATATCGTGCGAAACATCATACACGCAATGCACCATCAAGCGACGCACGATAGCATTAGAAAATGGATCCGAATGTTCGAAAATACAGGAGCGACAATAAAAAATCAAAACACAGGTCTCCCTCGTTCAATCCGACCAGGAAATAATCGAAGAAGTGAAGGCGTCAGTTCGTCAAAATCTATCTTTATCCATCCGAAAGCGAGGTCAAGCATTACCTAAACATCAAAAAATGATACTAGCATTCGAATTTGAAGAAAGATTTGCATTTAAAAGCCTATAAAAAATCGATTGAATTTGCAAACGAAATGCTTCGTAGGTAAACTTTGGGAACATTTCATAACTTTCACCTGAATGGACATGTTAATAGACGGTATTGTCGGGGGCAGATGAGACGAAAGCATGAACGACCCCGGAGTGACCGGAGTCGTTCATGCTTTCCTATGCAGTATGTATACATGGCAAAAGTCGATGGATGGGCGGCTAGCTACGTCTGATCAGAAATGGCAGCAATATCAAGCAAGAGCTATGTGTCAGCGTGATATCACAATCTTCGTTGCAGATTAGAAGAGTGCCAGCAGCGAACAGCCTTCATTTAGTTAGCATTATCTAAATAATTTTCCGTTTTGTATTCTAATATAATTATCAACACTCATAATAATTTTTCTTTTTCATTCCCATTTTCTTGCTAATTGTAATTTTTATTTGAAAATCTGTGAATGAAATGGGGATGAACATATTTCTTAAAAATATGGGTAGTCTCCTATAAACCATTTTCCTGTAGAGCTACTTACTGCCCCGTCCAAGAAATCCAGCCTGTATCATCATCAGAGGCCGCTTTCATCTACAAAAGATGATGTTAGCAGCATCCGTTTATGATCAGATCATACAGCCTGTATAGTATTTGTATAATTGACAAAAGTCTGAAACCCTCGGCGCGCGAGTTACACTTGCACTTGAGGGATCTTGTTTTAAATTACTTTGTGTACTAATAAGTTACGTTTCAACAACCGAAAGTACATAACACACCTACCTAAATCTAACTTTAACGTAAAAGGTTTTAAGTCAAATGACAATATTTCGTGTAACGCGCGCGCCTGATCAACACATTAAAAAATAAAACATTAAAATAAACATTCCCAGACTCATAAGGCTTCCTATGAAAAAAAAAATTACTTAAGGGGGAATATTTAAAGGGGAAACTGGAGTAAGCCAAGTACACTCACCAGAGCCAGATCCAGAGGTAGTGAGTTCAATCATGTTCTTGATCGTGGTCGTCATCATCGGATGCCTGGTCTCACAGATCGAGTCTTCAGGGAACAGGAGTCGGGAGCCCCGCTTGCTGAGCTTGCGATACCTCTTCGCCCACCAGAAGCTGATGGCAGCGCATATCCCAACCACCATCAGTACCATGACCCATGGCACAACGCGCCAAACCGCAGACGTGCCTCCTTCTTCATCAGAACTTAATGTTATAAGTGTGGTAAGGAGGTAAAAATATCGTATAAAATAATATCCTAAAGATCCTAATATCCTAATATCCGAAAGAGCTTGTGTTATGGGTACTAGATAACTGATATACTTAATACAATACACTACATAGATAGATATTATTTATTATACATAGAAAACACCCAGACCAACGGAACAAATTTCTGCAGATCGTACACAAATTTCTTCTGAGGCGGGAATCGAACCCACAACCTCCTGCGTCGCAGGTATACATGAAACGAAGCTAATAGCGGCATCTCCAAGAGAGTCAGAGCTGAAGAAATGTTACAAATGTACTCGTCGCTAATGTATGATAATGAGCGATGGTGGAATACGCACTTGGAAAATCCTGAATGAACTTGACTCCACCCGTTAAAAGGCATCCTACATGACAGCCAAATTGGATGTACAATGTTTGTAAACACACCGCCCATACTTTACATTACCTGTCGATTTGAAACCTTTCCTTCAATAAATATTGCTTACAATTATTTCTGAAAATCGAGGCGAAGCAAGTGAGTTTTAGTTCTGTGTAGTGGTTTGTTTACAAACATTCTACATCGAGTTTGGCTAGTGTATATACACTGTGTGTAGTGTTTAAGCAAACACAAACGTGCACAAGCATACCAAACATGAAGCATTTTCTCTACAGTAGTGTGTGTTTGTAGACGAAGGTAATTTACAACGTAACCTTTCTATTGTTACTTTGTTTCTACTGCAATTATTTAAAATATTATAAATGATTGGTTTGTCAATAATTATTAAAAGTGCGATTAGTACTAAACTGAAAAAAGTTCATGCAAAAATTAGTGGAAACCGGCATATGATCACTTAAGCATTATTTCCCTGCAGTGAAATGAATAACTTACTACAATTACATACACTCGTCTAAGGCATTCTCCTTTCATTTATAAACTACACTTGCGAGCTTTAAACTGGAATCGCTTCAAGGGTTGTTCAAGACTAATTTTTACAATTTCTTTGCAGTGAACTATGAGTTAAGTTATGTTTTCCCTTACGCAGGATTTATTGGCGACGATTAATTTTGATTTAATGCACGATAATGTCCGCTGCCACACCGCAGCAGTGACTAGACAGTACCGACAGACGTCTTCCATGTCGGCATTCCCACACTAGACTGGCCAGCCCTTATTCCTGACTTGAACCCAATCTGGCATATGTGGGACGAGCTAAAACAGCGGATACGAGGGAGAAATCCAGCTAATCCAGCTCCGGCGCCGATAGAAGCCGATATATGCAACTTCGACCTATTGCAATAATTCCCAAAATTTTGGTAGCCAATTTAATTAATTTTAAATCTTCTTGATATTACTTGAAAGGTAATAAAATTACCTTTCAAATGATATACCACAATCTATAGTTCATTGTACATAAATTGTAAAAAATTGTTTTGATCAACTCGCGATGAAGCGATTCCATTTTAAAGCTCGCAAGTGTATAAATAGGTAGATCGCAGTCTTTTTTTTCTCCCATGCCGATGAAAATTATAAAAAAATCGTTAGGTACGCCGATTCTCTTTATACAGGGTGTTCCGCTGACCGTGTGCCATATGACCGTGTACCTGGGGGTATGTGGAACCAAGTGCAATAGCTTGGCGGCTTTTTTAAACCTGAAAAGCAGCTTGGCAATTTTAAGATTTTTTAAATTTTTTTTGGATATATTTCCGATATAGTATCAACTATTTAGTAGGTACTTATGTAACTTTTTTGTACGAAATGACATCAGCCTATAATATTTAAATCAAAATAAAAGTGAGATCTAGGTAATTAAAGCTACTATGGGCATGCGATGATTAAATTAAATTAATTATTTTGAATTTTACCTAATAATTTGAAATTGTAAGCTTATTTATCTAATCTTAATTTTTATTTTTTGACTGTGTTATTTTGAATTTTATTTAATTATGTGTGTGTGTGTACTATGGAATATTTAATTATCTGAAATACATGAAATACACAATACAAATACAATACAGTGGACCCCCGGTAATCCGGCAAACATTATGCAGGGCAGTGTCGGACTATCGAATTTGTCGGATTATAGAGCACTGCCTAAGACCCCTATAGTCCGGATTTTTTTACGAAAGAGTACCTTGTAATCCGACAAATTACATATCTAATGACAAGAATCTATATATTATACGTACATATGTATGTACTTTGAAGTACAAATCAGACTTAATTTATGTAAGTCGAATTTAGTAAATTAAATAACAATTGAGAGCTTACGTTTTATTATAAAATTAAGCATAAATGCACATACATATCTACGAAAATAATCAAGAATTATTAAGAATTATTATGGATGTTCAGCTTTCTTGAGTGTCTCTCTCTTGCCTGGCCCGCAGTCAGTAGTTGACACGAACTTCTTTATCTTCTCGTGGTTTTTTTTAATGTCATAAATTGTAGATCGGCCGTACCGCTATCACTAGTAGTCAAATTCAAACTAAGTAAAACAATGCATACGCGTCGAGCACAATAGCGGTGGCGCGTACGAGTTGTGACCTGTTCAAACCTGCGTGATCTATATGTATTAGCAAAGATTGTCAAACATACATGTAATTCTAAGTCATGTCGGATTACAGGGGGCGCCGGATTAGACAGGGGCCGGATTATCGGGGGTCCACTGTATGTTGAAAGGTGAAATCTATCAAAATGAGAGTTCATTCAACATGCCTTAAAATAATTCCTAAAACAGCTGAGCGTCTTTTCAGGGTTAAAAAGGCGCCAAGCTACTGAACTCGGCACACGGTATGCCGATCAACCTGTATATCAACGTGTGTCTGTGAAAGACGAAACGATACATCGACAAGAAAACAGAGTCAAAATAAACATAAATATGAATCCTTCCGCTTCATTTGCATGCAAAAATTCCAAATGCTGCTGACGGAATGGAACCATGAATTTGTCGGTACGATGTGGACGTCACAATGTAAGCAACCGTGTAGCTCCCGCGGCCCTTGTTACTTTACCTACAGCCTCGGTTAAAGTAGTCCGTATCGCAGAATGTTAACTCCTTTCGCGATACCACAAGGGCCAGTTGCCAGGTGAACACAAACTCTCGCGGTTCGAACATCTAAGTCAATACATTAGCAATGCTGTAGCTGTGTGGTGCCGCCTTAGGATTTGCACCACTCCAATTCTTCCTGCGGATGACGTGAGAGGTGACTAAGGGAATTCCAAGGGAATTTTGGCAGCAGCACCCCCTGCAGAACATTTCTACCACCGAACTACGATCCCCCCAGCCCGCATGCCCAGCGTTGGGATTATGGGCATTACCCCCGCCCGCATGGGATAAAAGCCAATAAGGCGTTTATCAGGGGAGGCCTGCGTCCAGCAGTGGACAAATAGGTATAGGCTGTGGTATAGGCTGTTGAGGTGCTGTAAGTACTTTATTCATTTACTGACATGGTGATCAAGGCCGGCCTACAGAAATAAAAACTAGTCGTATTAGTCTAAAGAAAATCAGAGAAAATCAAACAGCCATGCAGTTTCGCACTGAATACCTACCAAGCGTGGACCGACATCTCGCAACATACTCGCTCCAGGCAGTTCCAATAGTCAAAAAACTTGATACTTAATAGTGCCATAGTAGGTATACTATAGATATAAGGGAAGCGCATGGCGCGAGTCAGTCGGCTGGGCAGCGCAGCAGAGCACATCACTCCTACCTGGCGAGGGCTTCGGAGTGAACTTCAGCTTCAAATCTCGATTGCACATATCGGGCGAGCGACAACATTTTATTCCCACTGATTCATTTTTAGTTTTCGTCGAAGTGCAATGGAATGGATGCTCAATGGGTATTAGCTGCCTTTTACCGATGCAGCTGCGCCGCGAGGGGAACCATTATACAATGTTTAGTAGGTTAAAGCAAAACCAATGCACACTCAAATAATAGGTTAAAAAAATTAAGTAAATCATTCATAACATAATGAGGACCGCGCCTCTTGCTATTTCAGAAGCTAATGTTAGGGTGTTGGCAATGAAACACAAAAGGAAATGCAAAAAGATTGTGATGGACAAACTCAAACTCTGCATTGTCCTGATTCACCGGGCCACAAGGCGTGCACTGCTTACCCAGGCTGGGACTGTGGACGTTTTTATATAATTTGTCTGGTGAATTGTCACCGGCATTGCATAGGTCAATTTTACAGCAGAAGTTTGTTGATATTTTGCATATTATTGGATCTTCAGAAGGCAATGCTTGGTTCATGTTCAGACAGCTTAAGAAGACCTTGCTATGTGGGAATAGTTTTGTAGTTGACTTGAATAGTAATATAATAGTTTTTGAATGTTTTGCAAAACAGAAGTAATAATACAAGTGGTGTACTCACTGGTAGGTTGACTCCTGTTTGCCACTCTCAATGCTAGTAGAAACGAAACAGTACCCATCGGTGACACAGGTCTCATTTAGGCAGGATCCACTGTTGCAGTAGCATTTTAGACCTACATTAGAATATTGAATCACTTTCAATGTGTGCACACAAGAGTTTTCACTATGAAACCTCCACATTTGTTGTATTGGGCAGTAGGGTCAGTGGCAGGCAAGGCAGTAAGTCTCCTAAGACCATTATCCTTAGCTACATAGGTTAAGATACCATTCATTATAGGCCCCGTCGCAAATATCCATTCTATTAAAGTAGGTACCTGTACCTTTTTATCAACAATATACTGTAATAGAAGTTATCAAAAATGAACAAAAAATACCAAATTTACTGTATTTTTATTCCGATCAACTAAGGCGCCAGAATCATTTTCCCTAGTTTTTCATTTACCGCCCCACAGTTTAACCTCTAGAGGATTATAGGTACGGACGCCGGGGTGTCTGGGCAAGCTACGTTATAAACATTATTAAATAGAATGTAGATACAAAGTTTTTTTTTTGTGTATGGGTTCTGTTTATTACTAGTTTCTAGTGAATAAAATAGGTAAAGCGTAGAAAGAGACTCACCATCAACGCCATCCAAATTCCGGTAGACCAGTATTATCAACAGAAGAAACCATTTTCCACTTTCAAGAGAGTTCATGGTAGCACTCTTTAGCGAAAACATCGCAAAATATTACTCCGGAATAGAAAATCACTAGATAAGATATTGACTCTCGGGCAAACGGCCCATTGATTGAAAGTTTGTTTTTACTTCCCTTCCCAAAACAACTTTTAGAAAAAACTAAGATTTATAACTCTCACCAGACAAAAATATGATTTTAATTGATACAATCAACAAGATTAATATGATCGTGAATTGAATTTTACAAAAACAAACAAAGACAGTGGTCTCGCGAACGTCCTATAACGAAATCGGTAGAGTTGCCAACTAAAATCGGTATATTTGTACCCAAAATCGGTATATTACAAAAACTATATTATTATTAAATAAAATTCGTGTATTTATCAAAAAATAAACTAATAGTCTAACTTACCTTATCAAAACACTCAAATCCTGTCCTACGACTGAATTGCTGAAATGGGTGCAAAAAAGCACGCATTCGCCCGACCGACGAATCGGCATTTTGGGTTTGGATTGGACTGTTGGAATTTTCGCCGATGCAACGTATTTTTTTTCGCCTTCTCTCACTTTTTTAATTTGTAGTCAAATGACAATTTTATTTATTTCTCATCAATTAAGACCAAAACAAAAATTCTAGGCCGTCTAGTGGCCCTAGAAGCAGTACAGGATAATTATTTTTTATACCTAATACCAATATTCTTTGGCCATAGCCGCGGTGATATTTGAATTAATTTCCAAGTCTTAACAATAAGCGTCAATTATGAGTCGTTTTGCATGTAATAGACTATAATTGACTCATTAGACAGCCTATTTCGCTGTTTTGTTTTCATATGACTGATATGAAAAATCGACCATTCTCTGAAATCGTGGGAAAATCGTTGCATTTCGGTATTTCGGTAGGACAGCGCTAATATCGGTAGAAATACCGAAAAATCGTGGGTTCGAGACCTCTGAACAAAGAAAATAAACAATCTGAATGAATGTGAAATTGTGAAATGTGAATTGCAAATGACGGAAAGCAAATGATTGAATGAATGAGTCAGTGCTGCCAACTGTAGGGGAACCTGGGGAGACTTGATCACCACTTTTTATTTCACTAAATAGCTCAAAATGTATTAGGTCATTTAAACATTTTTTTGATTCATATTATAAATTATTTAATAAAACTTTTAAATCCATCATGGTTATTATCACTAAAGTCATAAATAACGGGATATTTACCAAGATTTGAGTTTTGAGCTTTCCAATATTTCGGCACAGTTTCATGCGCCATGATCACGGAATAACTGACGGCACTGCGAGTGAGTTGTTATTGGAAAGCTCAAAACTCAAATCATGGTAAATATCCCGTTATTTATGACTAGAGATGGGCGTTGTCGTTGAATTTCCACAACGATGCGCAACGTTTTTGTCAGAATGGCATCCGTTGTGAACAACGATGTTGCCGCCAACGATGTCGGCCGGGTTGCTAACACAACACTGACACTAGGGTGTCGATGTTGCCGCCAACGATGTCGGCCGCGTTGCGGTGCGCACATCATCGTAATTTGCGTAGGTAATGAAAAAATCCAAACAAACGACAAGAATAACGAGCATATGAAACTTACTGGAAGTGACATGAGCGTTTTAGACGGGTAGGTCCTAAAATACGGAATTTGAACAAATAAAAATAATTCAATATCTAACTTGGTTCCTAGTAGTAGGGTAAATCTAAAACCATAATACTTATATTAAAACGAGACATTTGATAAAAAAATTAGATATCGTATTTTTTTAATAATAAATAACTTTGGTACCTACATGGTTCATGCCATATCTAGTTAGTTATAATACAACGTTCAGTTCTATGTTCTAGCATCCTCTCCTCTCGCTCACACACACGCAGGCATGCGGGCGGTGAGGTATGGATGGATGTTCGTTGCTTAGGTTTGGCAATCGGCATTACTCGGCTGACTTCGTTGTTCGCCATCCGATGCCGCGCCACTAACCTCCCCGCTCTTCCGATGTCGGTGTGACGTTCGTTTGTTGTCGGTGGCGATCGGCATTACTCGGTTCGGCATCTCGTTGTCGCAGGCATCCGTTGTTCACCTATTCGCCATCCGATGGGAACATCGTACACTGACATCGTTGGTCAACAACGATGTTAGTAAAAACGACCACCTCTATTTATGACTTAAGAATTATTTAATATGTAATTATGTGCTACTGTAAATTTCCAATTAAAGACAGCCATTGATTGGTAATTGTATTTTTTTTTTAAATCTGGTATAAAGATCAAATCTCCCCTATTAAGGGAGACTTGTTCACGGCAGTAGGGTATACTTGATCATGGGGGATTAAGTATCCCTACTCGTTTTAGGAAGCCTTTATTTTGAATACACCAAATTTTTAAAAGAATCCCTAACTGTTTTAATAAATTTTAACACTATTTTCAGATGTTATACATTTATTCGACTTTACTTAAATTTTAAATAGGCATTAATATACATATAATTAAGATAAATTATAAACGAATATAGAGTTTTATGGAATTAATAGGTACGCGTTTCTTGACACCTTTTCTTTTGTAAATCCTCGGCATTGTACGTAGAAAATAACCTGGAACATAAAAACGAGTAACAATAAATTATAGGGTAGACTTGATCCCGGGATCTAGTCTCCCAGAACAGACAAGGAACAAATCTCCCCGTCCCTAGTAATTGAAATAATATAAAGAAAAGTTTACAATACAAAACATTTGCTCAAAACAAACTTAGACCATACTTTCTTAATCTCTAAATCTGTAAGCTACTTTTAAAACCAAACAAAAATTAACACAGCAAAAACCGTTCAAAAAAGCAAACTATATACTCACGAAAAAATAATAACTGTCTGCAAAACCGCCTGTCACTGACTGCTCTGAAGTTGGCTGTGTCAGATTGTCAGTTTCACGTTTCACGTTCCAAACCGTCAAAGAGCTACAATGTTGACAACTCGGAATTTAAAAAACTACTGTAGATTTCGATATTTATGGGGGTGATCATGTCTCCCAAGTGATCAAGACTCCCCAGGTTCCTCTATCTTATTCTCTGTAGCTAATTCTTTTGCAAATTGGGTAACTCAAAAGCATGAATCTTTAGAGTAAACTGGATCGTGCACAAACATATTTCATTCATTCAAAAGTAGGTACCTACCCTATAATCTAATCAGCATAAGGCTCATTTTTCTTTGTGACATCTCAGAGTAGACAAACGAGCCGAGTGAGAGGACTTGAAATTAGTAGTTGGTCCTTGTCTAGCACGTTGAAACATGGTGTATCGTACATGATAAAGCTGGACCGAAACGAGTAGAAATTAATAAATTAAAATGGAACTAAACTAAACCTTTGCTCTGGCAACAAGAAACCAATGTCAAATCTTTTAAAACGTCACGCACATGTAAATGAACATTGGTTATCACAACGAAATTTGCATTAAAATAACTGTTTTAATGTGTAATAAATAAGGTGTTCATTGTAATCCAACATGTAAAAAACTAATCACAGTGGAACAAGACAAGTGATTTGACGACCTCAGTGGCGCAGCGGGCGAGAGTCCGCCTGCGACGCAAGAGGTAGCGGGTTCGATTCTCGCCTCGGAACAAATTTGTGTACGATCTGCAGACATTTGTTCCGTTGGTCTGGGTGTTTTCTATGTATCATAAAAAAAAAGTTTCTATCTATGTATATAATGCATTAAATATATCAGATAACTAGTAGGGAAAGCTGTAGCCCGATGTTTCGGACAATTATCAAAGAACCTCCGAGATCACTGATAAATACTTGATTCTATGGTATTTATGTAGTAAAATCTGCCTCTCTCAAACGATTAAACTTGTGGATTTGATTGCCTGGGTAATATTTTTGTTGTTTTTTGCACATTGCGTTTATGGTATTTTTAATTTTTATTTCCGTTTGTATTTGAAAAAGTATAGTTCACTTCCATATTTTGACCATCATCATTTGATTTTGCCATTTGTTGACCTCAAAACTTCCATCTGCCACTTTTAACGGTCCTGCGTTACATTTCAGTATAATTTACATTTGTTTTGAGGTAGATACATCCCATCCGTTATGTATCAGGAATTGAAGATGGAAGGTTCTACTAGCATAACAAAAGAATATTCAAAACTCCTGAAAAAAGAAAAGGAAGACCTTTTAACAACGAGGATCAGTAAAGTTATAGCAATTTCAATAGAACTAGTATCCACGTTATTCTTTATGTTATGTATGACATAAGAATGATATATATTTTTAAATTATCCAAATCGGCTGTGCGATAACGGTAAAATATCCCATTCAATGGATCGCCATCCGGGGAGACTGGGAAGTACAAACAATTTCGTTTTCCATCACATGGTAAAAAAACAAATATACTTCTTGTCTGTGCTGCCACAACTCTGTCAGTGTCCATGTCAAAAGAGTCATAAACTTTTGTAGAGTTTTAACATAAAATGGAATTTTCTTTTTTAAATTCAAACAAAACACTCTTTTTGAATAGTACCATTGATTTGTACCTGAAAAACCAACACAAAGGTAAGTTTCCAATTTTCTGGCTGGATTGAGCCGTCGCAGCTGTCAAAGTCATAATAATATGACAAATGTCAAACACAATTGTAATGTTTACCTACACTTTTATTTATTTATTAGCACTTGTGTTAGGTACTTATCGTTAAAAGTTCATACTTGTGTTACTCACACCCTATACTATACTTTGTTTTGCTCGACTACGTTTTATTACTGCAATGTATGTATGTACTGTTCGCAACTTTGAATCAGAAATACAATAATAAAGATAAAAATAATAATAATAATAAATATGTAATCAAGAAAAAAGTCAAGTGTGAGTAATACGACCATTGGCTTTGACTTAGGTTATATGTTGACGTTAAAATTTCCGTCGTCGATTATTGACTTCGTCCCGTTGGTTGTATGTATTTATAGTACCATATAAATGAGAAACTGGAATCGTTTATGCCCAGTCTCCCCGGATGGCCCATTCAATGGGAATGGGAGATTTTAGCGTAATCGCAAGGCAGATCATTATGTACCTACGAAGTTATGACCAAAATACTAGCGAAGTTCACTGAGTGACCGCCGCGGGTGCGAGTGACGTCACACGCTCGGCTCAAAATTTAAAAAAATTAGATTTAAAAATTTAGATTTAAAAATTTTTTTTTTAAAATCTTTCGATGTGTCTTTCAAAACTGAGTCTATCTGGTTCTATATTTTTTTTCCTAAACTTATAGTTTCGGAGTAAATCACTAAAACTGATATCTGCCTACGGTTAACGGGCGGCGACCGATCGAGTGACTTCACACGCACCCGCGGCGGTGACTCAGTGAACTTTGGTAGTAGGTAATTAGGTCATAACTTCGTCAATTTTTGTCGTAGAACAAAAATTTATGCACTGTGAGGTGTGGTGTAGTGGGATTTCTTAGCTCTATAAATCTGCATTCTCAACTAAAAACGTTACGGATTCTCATTGGAACATTTCAATTGGTGCGCAATCGGAAAAATTGTACTAGGTACCTATTTTGTAGATGATGATTTTAAAAAGTAGTTTAGTAAACTTTTTATGCTAAAGTATATATTATATTTTTAACACTCTTAGGCCAATTTATTAAAAAAAAACACAATTTTTGTAACCTAAAAGGATTTTACTTGAACAAAGGATAATAAATCAATCACAACAATGAGTTATCTAATAATTAGACTTAACTAAGGTACTTATCACAACGATACAACAACACACAAGAGAGTGAACGTCCAAACAGCACGACGACTTGTAGCGGAATGAGAGCCCGTCCCTCGTTCCTTCGGCTTTTATATTAGAAGCTATCCATAATTGCGAATCAGTTCCATCACGGCCTCTCCTGCAGTTTCTGGCGTCTCGACAGATCTAGTGGGTATGTATACATGGTTGGTAATCAGGTTTAATCAAGCGTAGGCATATCTAAGCCTCGTGAAGGTCCCGGCTCCTGGTGGTCTAACATTATGGAAGGCCCTGGTTCTCGATCGTGTGGTGATATACGATCAGGTTGGTCAAGCGCGGTGCCTTCGGTCTGTTCCTGTTCTGGGTCATCATCATCATCGCTCGTTGCTGTGAACAAAGACAATACAGTCGTTAAAAGGCATTAGACCATTTAATGCCATAGTAGAGTCGTTAGTTTGTTAAGGTTTTAGTGTACTACTTTTACTAGTACACATACAGCTGAATATTCTAGTACCTACTTTTATAAAAACCAAAAAAAAATCATGTGTAATCTCAGAACATCGCTAACGCGTAATGAAGTAGGTACAACACACTCAGCTGCTACAGTACTTAATAACCATTACCATAAACAACATGCTAAATAATACACACTGTGAACGTACGTCACACAGCGACTGATCGGTTTGCAAAGCCGACCAGCTTCCATGGCCATTGTAGACACCATCCAACGGACTGGTTCTACTGCCTCAAGGGCCACACATGCGTCATACCTCAAGGGCCAAACGGGTAACACCTTACCCTCAAAGAAGGCGGAGCACGACTCGGGAGTCCACTGGCCTTTCCACGGTATCATGTACTGGGCCGCCGCAAAGGTTGACTTCCCATAGGACCCAGACAGTAGCCTCAACTCATATCGATCATGAGGCAGGACCCGAAGCACTCGATACGGGCCGCGCATACCATGGTCAAGCTTGCCCGTTGACTGAGCATACTTGATCACGAAAACCAGGTCACCTTCCTGAAACACATGAGGGGGACGTCGGTCCCGATTGACACGAGCATCCATTACCACCTGATTTTCAGCTAACCGTTCGGCCGTCCTCTGCCTCGTAATCTCTCTCCTGGCCTCACGGTTAGAGAGGCGAGGCTCAGGAATGACATCTCGCACCAATGTTCGAATAGCCGGTGTAGCATTTTCATATCCTACTAAGAGATTTAATGCCGAGGTTTTGGTAGATCTTTGTTTAGTCAGGTTGAGAATCAGCTGAAGCTGCCATAACTGCTCAGCCCATTCTAGTTTTTTATAGGACGTCTCTATCCTAAGCATATTTAAGACGGTTCTTACATACCTCTCCACCTGTCCGTTGGCATGATGCATCTCGGGTGTGATATAATGTCACTCAACACCTATATCTTGCATCCACGACTTAAAACCCGAGGACTCGAACATTCGGCCTCTGTCTGTTACCATCAAGCGAGGTGTACCAAACAACGAGATTACATTTTGACATACCTGTTTCAATTCGTTGAAGTCTTGGCGTACGATAGGCGTAAGAACACAGTACTTGGTAAACGCATCGACTACCAGCATTACGTGCTTAAAGCCTTTGGATTCAGGTAGAGGTCCCAGCGCATCAAGATGAAGCGTGTCGAACGGAACATCGGGCTTCGTCCAAGAAGAAATCGGTTGAAGCGGAGCACGAGGAACTCTCTTGTGTGCGATACAAGTAATACAGTGACCTATATACTTTTTAACAAAGATTCTTACACCCGGAAACCAAAAATGTCTTAGAATTAGGTCTAGTGTTTTATCGATACCGATATGACAGTGTTCGTCGTGAAATATGCGGAGAAGACTCAAGCGTTGTCCCTTCGGAATGTAACAGAGTAGCCTTGGGTCTTCTCCTACAGGGATGTATCGATGATACAGCACATCATTACGCAATACATATTGGGTAGAATCTAGTTCCCCCCGTTCCAAAGCCTGAATTAAGTTACGCGTCTCTTCATCTCCAGCCTGCGCTATCTGAGCCCAATTACGTGGTCTGTTTATGCTGTTTACTGAACTACATGGGTTTCGACTCAGGTAGTCTGCATGTGGCAACATGGCGCCCTTTCTATAGGTTATGGTAAAATCAAAATCTTGCAAGTAGATCCACCATCTTGCCACACGCGGCAATAGGTCCTTCTTAGTTTGAGTAGCTTTAAGAAGCATTGCAGTCTGTAACTACAGTGAACTTTAAGCCCACCAAGTAATGCCTAAAATGGCGTAGGGCTTTAACCACAGCCAGGGTCTCGAGTTCATATGAGTGATACTTTGGTTCAGCTGCTTTAGTCACCTGGCTGTAGTAGGCAACTACCCGCTTAGAACCATCGTTATCTATCTGTAGCAAGATCGCCCCATAACCTAAACTACTCGCGTCTGTATGTACCTCCGTTTTTAAATTTATGTCAAATATAGCTAAAACGGGTGCGCTTGTTAGTTTCTTAATGATGTCCTGCCTAACAACCTCTTGCTCAGATCCCCAATTAAATTGCACGTCTTTACGTGTTAAATTCGCAATGCAGGCCGTCTTAAGTGAGTAGTTAGGGATGTACTTGCGAAAATACCCCGCTAGTCCTAGAAACTGGCGTACTTGCTTAACATTTTGCGGGGGATAAGAATTTACAAGAGCTTTAACTTTATCCAGCGAGGGTCGAACTTCCCCGTCAGCTATAACCCGCCCTAGATATTCAATTTCAGTGCACATAAATGAACATTTTTTAAGGTTAATTGAAAAACCTGCTTGTGTCAACGTTGACAGAACTTCCCTTAGAGTCTGCAAGCCCTCATCTACTGTGTTGGAAAGAATCAAACAATCATCTATGTACACCAAAACTTTTCCCGACTTAATAAAATCACGGAGAGTAGTACTTATGATCCTCTGGTAAGCAATAGGTGCATTGGCCAAACCATAGGGCATTTTAACATACTCGTAGTGTGACTCACTCGTAACAAATCCCGTGAGGGGTACGGATTCATCATCCAGGCGGATTTGATGAAATCCCGTTGCCATATCTAGGGTGGTGAAAAACTTACATTTACCTAACCTGTCAATGTGATCATCAATTAATGGCAACGGGTACCTGTCCTTAACTGTTATCTTATTAAGTGCGCGATAGTCGACGCACATGCGGTCGGAGCCATCCTTCTTTTTCACTAACAATACGGGGCTGGAGTAGGGTGACTCCGACTCGCGTATGATGCCTTTGGATAACAACTCATCCACAATGTCACGTACTTTTAATTTTTCGCTATGAGACATCTTGTACGGGCGGTAAGTGACAGGAACATCACTAGTAAGTTTTATGCGCATGCACCCGGTAGTGACTGTAGACGTCGCCGTACCCGAGATCATATGTTCGGCATATTCGGCTAATATTTCCTGTAACTTGGTCAAATCGTTACCTGTTAGCGCGGTTTTGATCGTCGGACGCGCATAGGACTCGACGGCTGACACCGCCAGTGGACTACGAGCACGAACAATGCGCTGACTATTTTTTGTACGAATGTAGGTAACGCCATCTCTGTTGAGCACGTCAGTACCAACAATAATGGGCGCATTCATGCACTTACTTGGCACCACCAGAAGGTCTACTTCCAATGAAATGCCTTCCAGCTCAATCGTAAGCGTAACATACGAGTCCACTTGAGTTACAGACTCACCTACCCCTTTGATTTGGCAGTCGGCTGGTTTCTTTGCACAAGAAAAGTGGTTCACAACTGCGGAGGATATTAAGGACACGCCGATGGCACCACTATCAATTAAAATGTCAATTGGAATACCCTGTATTATACCTACCACGATATCACTGCGCTTATGCAAAATAGAAGAGCAAAAGTTCACATTTTGTTTATCTTGTGGCTGAGCGTCCGCACGCTGTTTAGCAAAGCAATTTTTAATTTCATGACCCTGTTTTTTGCAGTAAGCGCAAGTCATATTTTTTGTACCTGCTTTGCCCGGTTTAGACTGGGTTTGATTAGTATCTGTGTTTGACCGTTTAGGACACACAGCCTGCTTGTGCCCGGTCTCACCACAAATATAACATTTACCCGTATCAGCTCTAAGTGGCTTCTTGAAACCCTGTGATCTGCCATGGCTGTTATTTTTATTCTGATTCGCTTGGCGATTAGTGCGAGTATCCGCAGTCGAACTTTTACCTGCTTTAACAAAGCTAGATAAGTAGTTAACCAGATCATTGGGTTTCAAGTGAGCGTTGATGGCGGTGGCCTTAACCTGGGGATCAGTTATACCTCTCAAGATGATATCCGTAACTAGCTCGTCGCTAAGGCCGCGGACTATTCGTAGGCGCAGTAGTGATCTGCGGGCGTACTCGGCGTATGTTTGATATTTGTCGGAGCTCGTGGACATAACCTCAAAGAGAATGCCTGCAAAATCTACTTTCTTACAACATAAAGGTTTGAAATCCTCTTTGAAGTTTGTCCACGAACGATCGTTAGACACCCACTCCCTAAGCCATGACTTGGCGTCTCCTATCAGACAACCTCCTATTCGAGAAAGGCATTCGCGATCGTCCCATCTATTTGAAATCTTTGCCCTGTCAACCTCACTGAACCATGCATCTACATTATGAATACTTGGGTCAAAATTCGACACATAATAATGATGTGTACGCCCCAATGCTTCTAAGCGCGACATAACAGTGTCAAAAGACTCACAATTACTTGGTGGTGGCACGGGCGGCGGCACCGGCGGTGGCGGCGCGGAAGGTGTACGAGTACCTTGCGACGCCTCGCTAACTGGGTTTGCACGTACCTTGTCACAGCTATGATCGCCACAATCTTGGCGACGGCGGCAATGGTACCTGTTGTGGCGACTGCGGGAAGGTCGGGCAGACAAACCGTCGTGCGAGCTTTGGCGTGACGTACTGCGTGAACGCCGACGACATGGCCGATTACGCGACCGCCGACGTGACGAGCTACGTGACCGCCGACCATGGGAGTGACGATACGGTGAACGATCGCGCGAGTAACTACGTGATCGCTGTCGTCGCGAACGACTGCGCGATCGCTGGCCGCGAAGACGTCGATGCGGAGATCGGTCACGAGTGTGATTGCGGGATCGCCGGCCACGAGACCCCCTGTCTCGCGAACGTTCGCTCCGCAATCCAGACGAGCGTCTTCCGTGACGAGACCGAGACCGGCTCGTCCTCATGTCCTTGTTACACTGTAAAAACACAATAAAGGTGCCCGAATGCACCAAAATTAAATAACTTCTTCAAAAACACAGCGTGGTATTAAAAAAACTACCCGCACAACTTTATAAGAGCAAGTTACACCTTAATTGCTTTTTATACCAGGATAAACGTGGGAAATGCGAACTATCCCCTTACTTCTGATTTTAACACTCTTAGGCCAATTTATTTAAAAAAAACACAATTTTTGTAACCTAAAAGGATTTTACTTGAACAAAGGATAATAAATCAATCACAACAATGAGTTATCTAATAATTAGACTTAACTAAGGTACTTATCACAACGATACAACAACACACAAGAGAGTGAACGTCCAAACAGCACGACGACTTGTAGCGGAATGAGAGCCCGTCCCTCGTTCCTTCGGCTTTTATATTAGAAGCTATCCATAATTGCGAATCAGTTCCATCAATATATTATATCTTATTATATTTAAATGATTACGATTATAATAACGGAGATTACTTTTGTGATCGTAAATTAATTTAGTCTACAAACAACATTCATAAAGAGTTGCGAGTTTACAGTAAATTCTCGTTCCTTGATATTTAATTTCTACTATTTTTGGTCGGATTTGTACTTATTGACATCCACGTTTCGAACAAAATTTTATCGCTTAACGCAAGGATCAAGACCATTTGCGTCGTAGTATTCGTGTTGCTATCTAAATGACAGCAGCGCCCTCATTTATTTTCTACTCTGTGCGGTCGCACTGTACAGATATTTTAATGGATATCGTCCTAGAAAGAGATTAACTACTTCTTTGAGGCCTCTCACTCGGCTCGTTTTTATGAAACACGTGCACAGTCCAGGTTAGTTTTAGGTTCATGCTCAAAAGTAGCTAGAAAGCTAGAAGGACAAGTTATAAATTTTAAATATTTTCGGAATAAAAACTTGTTAAAAAAAGAGGTATGTTATAAACCATTATCTAGGGAATTTAGCATGGTAGTGGGCACAGTAGTTTGTTTAAATTAGTATGATTTGAGAACGTAAAAGATCGAAATAGTGACCAAGCGGAATTATTAGAATATAATGTTACTATCCAACCAACAAACGAAGCTACCGAAAAAAAGTAAAAAAAGACAAGTTTATTATGAGAGAGTGAGAGATACTAAGCACAATGTTCCGGGTTAAGAAAGGAAGTGAACCTATTAGGGAGAGCCCCTTGCTTGGGCGAGTTTCGAATCCCGCACCCCTTGCATTTAGGTAAGTCTATGGTATTGCTTTTGTACTCTATGAATCTGTACAAACAAAGTGCCGGCTCCACACCATCACATAATAATATTATGTAAGATATCTCATAGGTAAGAAGATCATAGGTAAGACTTTTGGGTGCTTTTGGTAAGACTGTTAAACTGGACTGCCACAGATCAAAAAGAAAACTTAAAATCACACACGCATCCACGGATGATGCTAACGCATCAAGCATCTTTCTGTTAGGTTTTTTTGTATGTATGACGTGTGAATGCTCAAATGAAGTCGCTTTTTAGTCGCTTCAAATCAAGTTTGTAGAAAAATTAATTTCAAATTTCAATAAACCTGAGATATAATAATAATAATAATAATAATAAAGCCTTTTATTTCCAGAACTAATTTACAATGAATTACTTAATTTAACTTATAACTTAACCACTAATTAGTTAGGTCCCTTTCGGGTATAGGCCTCCTCTAAGTTTTTCCAGCCTTGTCTATTCTGGGCTTTCTCTATCCATGTTTTCCCGGCGGTTTTCCTAATTTCATCTGCCCAGCGTTCCTGTGGGCGTCCTCTGGATCTCTTTCCGACCGGGCCGCACCATTTGGTGGCCCTCAGTGCCCATCTTGTGTCCTCTAGGCGAGCTACGTGGCCTGCCCATACCTGAGATAAGTCAAGTTAAAACAAAAGACGATAATGCTGCTTTGAATATCCGAGCCGTTTAGGTACCGTACAGTGTAATTAGCAAATGCAATTACTTCAGCAAGCGATTGTAAATTTTTATGAACGACACCATCGTCGGGTATTTCTTTGCTAAGCACCTTTTCAACAGTCAAGGTAGAAGGTACCAGCCGGATGGCCGGCGGCTTCAGCACCGCCAGCCTCAGCGCCCGGCATCGTCTCCGCCCCGCGTCAGAAGCAGCGCAGGACCACTTGCCTCCATCGAGGGCCTTGGCCTCCGACACGCCGAGCACGGATATGAGGCGCCGGAGAGCATCTTCAGAGACGGTACGGGTCCAGATGTCTCTGAAAGATTACAATTTAAGGTGAATCCATTGAAAAGACTAAGACATGTAGGTACACTGTGGCTTCCGTAGAGCAGATTCTGTTTAGGACGGAGTTTTAGTCGTGATTATATGGATAAATGGATCATGACAAGTTTATAACTGTTTTTGTCATAATATTCGTCAAACATTCGTTTAGATTTAAGCGGCTTATTATCATCATCATTATAGCACTCAGTGCTGGGTGTAGGCCTGTTTTTGATTTACATCCACCTCTATCCGCTGTACTAAACTAGTCGTTAATATTATAAGTAATAGATTCGTTGATATCTATATACCGAGTTAGATCCTATTATTTGTTTTTGGAAAGAACACCTCTGAGATTACATAGCAGTGTCTTTGTTAATAATAAGCTATTCTTCAAACGGTAATAAGCGTCAGGAAAACTGGCTTAATAGCATAATATACCAGCACTTTTTAGTGCAGGATTCTCGTTCCCGATCCATGAACTTCCCCGGAAAAGAGCAGAGTTAAATTTAGAACGATTCCAGGATTCTTTTACCAACTAAAGCTTTGAGCTAAATACATCTAAGTTTATTTGTATTTTCTTTGCTCTGGAGTGTACAAACTCAAAACATCACTACTAAACGAAAAGCTTGCTGCTGCTGCTAACTTGTTTGTGAAGAGAACAACTTGTTCGGGGCAATACCACGTATTGCTGCCTGAAGAAATAAAAGAGACTCGAGAAACTTCAAACAGGCATGAACTTTACCTCCAGGCACTTGCGTTGATAATTCAGCGACTTTATACGATATAACGCATGTAAAAGCTCGCGATTGCAAATAAAATTTTACAATTCATTTCGTTCGGTTGTATAAAAGTGTCTTCTTTATGAGTGTCACCTTTAAACTTATTTTACTGTATGATAGATAAGGATTAGTACCAGCTGTTTGCACTTATCGCGAGCAAGTGGGTAATGCTCGCAATAGTGTTGTGACAAAGACGAGGATTGGGGTTGTTTTGTCTTGCCAAGTTCTCCTAGGCACGAAAGGTAACGAGATGGAAATTATGTCAAATGGGAAGGAGCCGACCAAAAATATAAGCAAATTTTTCAAAACCCTTGACAAGAACCGTTATAGTAGGTACTAAGACACCTATTTTCAACAAATAATATATCAGACATTACCCAAGTCGTTTCGGGTTATGTTACATCTTCACTGTTTACCATAACAAAATTTATACATAATAAATATTACAGTTTCTATATAAATTGTCCCGTCACTAGCTAAGCACTAACATTTTCTTCGACGCTACGCGTACGGCGGATATTAAAACTTAGTGTTGTAATTATAACAAGAATGCCGCTTAGGAAAATAAGCAAGATCTTACATTTTACTACACAAGCTTCTGCCAGCGAATTAGCACACATTGTACCTGGATAAAACGTAGCCTTTTTTTTATTCGGCGAGGAAATTCATTTATGAATAAACTGGTCTGGGGGGGACCAGAATTATGTGGGACTCGACGTTCTGAAAATAACGTAATACCCACTATCACTAAAACCTCTCCGGTGTCCCTCTCTCGCCATTTTCGCCGAACCACGGGAACGTTTAAAACATCCGCAGGGTAGCCTGCAGTAACTTTACTCTAGAATTACGTAGGAAGGCTTTTTATCCATTCGTAGTTACGATGATCTCCTCCTAGTTGAATTTTATGATTTTATTTGTGGATAGAATAGGATATGTAAGATATACCTACGGGTAATGTCCCCGTTATAGGATAGGGTTTTGAGCTAAAGACGAACGTTCAATTTAATCCCGTATATTAATGTAAAACACCATTAAACTCACAAAAAAGATAGAATAGGTAACAAAATAGGTAGGTATCGTGTGCGCGGGCGAGGCGACGTGCGCTCTCTTTGGTGACTGCTTACGACTGCTTGCGCACGTGACGTCGCGCACGCACCCGAGCCGAACGGCGAGGGGAAGCCCCGCCTACCGACGCAGAAGCAGGCAGCGAAATAGGATTGCTCGCTATACATACAGGTGTATCGTAAAGAGTGGACATACCAACGTACGGGGGAGAGGGGGGGGGGGGGGGGGGGTTATCAGAACTGTTCAGAACATAAAAAAAATTGAACTAGTTGTAGGCGACCTCTAGGCGACAACGGCCGAACTACAAGGCTAACTTGTCAATAGAGGCGCAAACAGCGAAAAAACGACGAAGCATAGCAAAACCCTAAGTGCTTCAATAAACATCCGTTAGATGTCGTGTCGTTATAAAACAATCTAAAAACAATCGGAAGAAGCAAAAAGAGACAAGTATCCTGGATCGCGCAAAACACTTGATTCAGTAACAACTGGCTATATACAACTATCCGACATCAACTGTCGGTCGAAAGACCACCGGGCTCAGTGGACCAGATGGGTCGGGCCCGGTTCAGAGGAGATCTCCTTCTGTTACTATTTGGGGGAAATCCACCTTCACCCCCAAACTAGTAAAAGTCTAACGGGTTTCGAGTTATTGGACATTTTCAAAAGTATTGAAAACTCTTTACGCCACACGCTGTATAGTTTGTCACTTTCAGTGCCGTGATTGAGCTGATTTTACTTTAGCTAATCCAAAATGTACCTTCCCTATACATTTCACGTATTAAGATAAATAATCATTTGTTTTGGAAATTAACATATTACATTATAATGCCTTACTCAAAGTAGAAACTAACCTCGTGGTCGCATTAAAATTGATCTTGACCCCGTCCTTGTACCAGGTGAAGGCAATATTGGGGGACCCGTAGGCCATACAGCTGAGGATGAACTCCGACCCCTCCCATACTTCCGGACGCTGGTTTACGATTAATGTCTGTCAATGAGAAATGTCTACATTTACATACTTACTTATTACCATTAAATTTTTCATTGTAAAAGTAACATGAAGTTTCGGTCATAAGTAAAACTATTTATTCATTGTACGTGTACCTCACTGCGATAGACATACAAACACAAGATGTTACATGACGTATGTATAGTAATTGGGACCCGTTGTCACCCTTCTTACTGTTTCATTCCAAATAGAAGAATATGGTATTTCATGTAAGCCAATATACTATGCTAATAAATAGTAAAACCCTTTCCATATCCCCGCTCCCGCTATTGCTTTCTACCGAAAACGCACCCTTGGAACGAGACCAAACGAAACAAAAGTTGATTTGCTACGTCGTCGTCGACCATGCTACGATCTACGAACTTTGCTACGGCGTAGCAGATCTACGAAATAGCATACGTAGCCAACGACTTTGGTTTGTTGGGGTGCATTCCGAATTACGATTACAGCGCTGATAGCGATCACAAAATATTTTGCGTTCAACATTAGATAACACGATACTGACCGCTTAGTGCTATCAATAATTCGTAACGCTCATGAACGTGCTCACGATCACTAGTCGTGGTGTTTACAAATATTTTAAACGTCGCGTCACTCAGTATAAAATAGTCACTTTTTACAGAGCGCTCAGTGATTTCGTTTTATTCTTCCTGTATTTACGCTTGCAGGTTTGATAAGATGTTATCATCTTAAAATAGCACGGAACCTTATCGTGTAAATGTCAGACCGCTTTTGTATCTAAATTTCAACAAACCAAGTGTGTGCGTTCCTAATTACGCTAAAATCAATATAATCGCGCTTACACGCGTTCCGTATTACCGTGAGCGCAACATGAGCGCGACGACGATTTCCCGTGCGTGACGTCATAGATGACGTCATTAGGTCATTATTACATACGCCCTTTTGCGATATCACCGACCATGCAAACCGAAATCACTGAGGGCTCTGTTAAAAGTGACAGTTTAATACTGAATTACGTGAGAATATTTGTAGACACCGCAACTCGTGATCGTGAGCACGTTCACGAGCGTTCCGAATTATTGATAGCACTAAACTGTCAAGAAATTTTGTAAGAAACAAAACTGTAAGAAATTTTGTGATCGCTATCAGCGCTGTGTCTGCTGTGGAGGCACGTTCAGCAGCCTGGTTTTTCAAAATTATTTTAATCTCATCTAATTTTTAATACGGGTAAAGTTTTTATACTTTGCTATTTAATTGTTTTGACTGTCATTGTTATACCTACTTAAACTTTAACTTATCAGCAGCGCCCTTATTATGTCACGAAAAATGTAACCGATGCCCTCTAATGCGTCACTTGAGCCTGATTTTTGTATTGTCATAATCACCGCCAGTTACAAGTTAATAGATAGCTGGTGATATCTTCCTGAATTAATACCTACATTATATCATATCATCTGGTATGAAATTTATTGTTTCAGCAGATCAAGGCCACCATGTTCATTGTTTATATTAGATTTTGATGTGTTGAGTTATGTAGGAACATTCAAAGATAAATAGCTTCAAGCAGAAAAAATATCGAGAAATTGTCTATTCGCGGAAAATCAAAAGCTATAAATAAAGCATTTATTGCTATTGATTTTCCGTTCAAATTAAAATATTGTTAGGCACCACGAGCACTTCTTTTTCTATTGTTTCAAGTTCTCAGAACACATTTTCTACCCACCTCTTCAAAGAAACATTAGAAATATAAAAAACTATGTAACTAAAGGAGTTCTCTATCGGCCCTCACTTCAAGAAGAGTTTGCTATTTTAATTCCACAATTCTCTTCCAACTACGTACCAGCTACTTCACAGAAAATAAAATTACAACAGGTCAAGTGCAAGTCGGACTCCTACACGAGGGGGTCTACACCATCGTAGAAGATTTAACGCTACCTTTTAATTATGCTGATATATCGAACGTCAATCAAGCAAAAATAAAGATGAGAAACCCCACCTAAAAGAAATGTTTAGTAATTTTACCTATAATTTTTAACCGTATCTTGCTGCTACCTATTACGTTTCATAAGATACCTACAGCTCGCTGACAGACAGATAGGTGGACGGACAGACAGCGGAGACTCAGCATAATGTCCCGTTGACTCCCTTTGGTGCGGAATCTTATAAAAATCTAGCAAAAACCTGAATTTTAACGAAGTATTAATTAAACTGATAGATGTTCGTTATCCCTGTAAACAAGGCACGTAGTAAACTGACCTGAACACTTGAGCATAACGATGAGTTATTGCAGGTGGAAGCTGCATGCAATTAAAATTTAGCGAGTGCGCCATGGGAACCCCAGTTATATTTAAGTACTTAAATGGTGGTAAAGTTATGGGAAGGATGTTGGTACGGGCACGGTTGTTTAGTTTTGTTGGCTAATTTCCTGTCTTGAAACCTCGAAAACTTATTGCAATGTTATTTAAAATTAGGTGCTTGTCTTGCAAAGGTAGGTACCTAGATAAATAATTATCAACTATTTTACACGGGCTTTTAGATTTATGCTATTTATCTGAAAGCCCGTGTAATGAGGTTGATAATTATTATTACTACCTATTATTATTACCTATGATAACCTGATTCAGGCGTTACTGCAGAAATCTAGTGGAAAATATTAGGATAAAAAATATGTACCTAGTAACAATGGGCTTTCACTTTGTACTAAAAATAAAAACTCTCCAACTATATCCAGCTACCATTGCTAGATCATTCTTATCATTGCCAAGATTTGATGTGCCCAATTCGTTATAGCCACTTGGATACGAAGTTCTACGGTGCATACACAACTGTCAACATTTTAAAATAATAATTATAATAACTCAGAAATAACATTGCTGTTATGGTTTATGCATTTCTATTATCAAGATTTTTATTTACTGTTCAAGATAAAACTAAAAATTACGATTACCTCAAGTACTTAAGCGTTTACCGGAAATCCAAGCTGAATACTTAGGTACCGCTATATTTGAGTGCGTTACCGACTAGGGACGTCAACTTCTCCAAGAAAACCTAACTAGACTCTATTCATACTGAGTTGAATTGCATTTCCCTTAACCCTAGACACCTAACCTTCGTCGAATCGACGAGCAGACCACAGAAATATTGCTGTCTCTTTACGGTGCGCGCGCCGATCTTAGCGTCGTTGTTTGCCAACTCAGTGTTCGCCGAGCTCTCTCGGGAAGCAACGGAGTCCGGCGCGTAAGTACTTTATTTCTTGATATATTACGAAAATAGTCGTCGTTTCGACGAATGGTTAGGTTTTGTGTACAATTTTTTTCAACTAGTGTTTATACTTTGTTGCAGCTTTTACTATGGCTTCTCAAAGATTTCTGTCTCATGACAATATTACGCGTTTATTATTGGGCGAGGAACATGTTGGTGAATTGGAGGAGTTACCTGACAGCGCAACAGAAGATAATTTGGAAGTGGTGGATGTGGAAAGAGACACTCAAGACGACCCTTCCGAGGTACTCAAGATTGTTCTTCACCTGCTCTGCAAGACAACGAACAGGAGCCACAAACACCTCCAGTACCATTGGCAGAAAGCTCAGGCTGTCATGCAGCAGAAAAACTAACCGGTGGCCAATGTGTGTCTTCTCCGGCATGATAAATATATCCTGTATAAACAGCTACGTAATTTACTGCCACAATGCTTCTGTGATGGGTCAGAAAATAATGATTCGACGTGATTTTATGAAGATGATGCATACGCAGTTAGTAGAGCCCTGGCTCAAAACCCGACTGGAAATTCGTACTATGCCCACGCACGTAAAAAATAAAATCAAAGAAATATTAGGAGCAAAGTCTGATGAGGGCCAAGGTGAAGGTCAAGTTGATGGTCAAGGTGAAGGTCAGTCATCATCCAGCAACCTTCAACCAGTCAAGGCTCCAAATGTGAGAAAAAGAAAAGTCTGTGGTCTCTGTTCCTACAAAAAAGGCGCATGACAAAGTCGTATTGCTCAAAATGTAGCACCGCAATTTGTGGTGAACACAAAGTTGATTATTGCGTAAAATGCGCCTCTAAATTATAGTTTCTATATTTTTTACTCAAAGATAAGACTGTTATTATTTGTGTTCGCCTAAGAAAAAAAGGCTATTTTGTGTTGATTTTTTAAAATTTTAATTTGTAGAAGTGTACATCTCATTTGATCTCTAAAACCTAGTGCCATATAATATAGGGTATAAAATAAATATTTTTATAGCAAAACATAACTTTATTGTTTTATTTACTAAAATAATACTTGGTTTATGTATTTAAGTGATAAAAATAACGGAAACATATATAATTAGATAAATTAAATAGGGCTAAAAATTGCTCGTCGAATCGACGTATGGTTAGGTTTAAAGGAGTATATGGGAAGGTTAGGTGTCTAGGGTTAATGCTAAAAAATGAAATGTTATATCCTTCACTAGGAAACCGAACCCTATAATTTTTAAATATAATTTTAACAATATTGAAATTTCAAGGGTATCGGTGGTTAAAGATCTAGGCGTCTATTTAGATCACAAGTTATCGTTTATCACTCATTTTGATACTATTACGCCCAAGGCTTATCGAATGCTTGGTTTTATTATGAGAATTGGTAGGGAGTTTAATAACCCTAAAACTCTTATTCTATTGTTTAACAGCTTCAGGTCAATTCTTGAATATGGATCAACGGTCTGGAATCCCCAATATAAAGTACACATTGAAGAAATACAACGAATTCAAAACATATTTTTAAAACATTATTTATTCCGCTTTCCGACAGCTCCTACAGACTCTATAGTAGATCTAGACATTCGTCGCACTATAGGTACGAGATCATGTGTTTTTATATAAATTACTGAACAATCAAATTGACTCCGAGTTGTTAATTGAAAATATTTATTTGCATTGCCCACGCGCTTCATCTAGGAAAAAGAAAACTTTTTGGACTCCAACCTCTTGAACAAATTATAGGCAGAACATGTTTCTGAATAGAGCTTACAATAATTACAATAAATTTTTCAACGAATATGATATTTTCAACTCAACCTCCGCCGTCTCGTTTCGTAGAAGCATTGTAGGCATTGCTGCCGCCAAGGACGAACCAACTTAGTTTATATTATTGTATTTTGCATTTGGTCTTTTCCTCTTTTTTGTTTGAAATAATGTTTTACCTTTGTTAATATGAATACCTACCTACTTAATATTGTTATGTACTTATTTCAATTAATTATTTTGCTCTTTCCTTTACCTAAGTAAGATAATATTCAGACTATAGGTATGTTTGTTTGTTAAGTCTGTTCACCAGTTTTTATGTGTAAATTTGTTTAAAGTGGACTTTACTGGTCTAAATTATAATAAAATATTAAATTCTTATTGTATCTCTTTATATATCTATGTACTGTCTGTCTTCCAAATAAATATAAATAAAATAAAAATAAATAGGGACGCCAGAAAGAATTTTCAAATAAAACAAAGAAAGGGGGCTATCGAAACGAAGTTTTGTTGTACCTACTAGGTCGTGTAATAAAAATCCTAGTAGGGAATAACCCTAAGAAAAACTTCTGGTACACCGCCAACAGAAAGTCACTAGCGCTAGAAAATTCACATTTCAAATAATTAAGGTTTTACAGAGGACGTTATTGGAGCTGCGGCGCTGGTTTTTATTTCACAATTAGAAAGGAGGAACTTTTTACTGGATTGTGTATTTGTGACCGTCCTAACGACTCTCAGTCGTGTTAGTTTAGGAGGTGCTCTGACTTTGATAGTCGTGTGATGATAATACAAGTCTCAGTCGTGGACCAGTGGGTTTTTACTCGAAAAAGGTTACATTGTTAGATATCAGTGTGATGTAATGATTGAGACGACTCAAGATCGATTCGTAGGCCGCCACCTTCTTAAATATAGAATTTTGTTAATTTGTAATTTTGCTACCAGGTACACCTAACCTTAAGATATATAAAAAAAACTATACGTAATTATAATAAAGAAATTAAAAAGATGACTTGTCTTGACGAGTGTACACTCGCTTAACCTAGACAAGCACAAAGCAAAAAAGGGACTAAATAAGTAGGTAAATAATATTCCTTTACCAAACAACCTACCAATACATCAAACATTTACCTGTTTTTTTTTATAAGATAATTATTGTTCATTCGTTACCATTGAACTGCCAGCGTTTAACCAACAAAAGGGTTTATTTCGGCTGTCAGACCGAACGTAAACCATACGAAAAGTTGAGCATAAAATGAAAAATATATATTAAAAATTCAAAGCCCGAACCGACTCAGTCTGCGCTGCCACCGCGGCGGTAATGCATTGTTCTAAATTTGTATTGAGAAATACTTTTAGTAAAAGATCAGGTAATAAATAAGTTAAAACCCACTTAGGGTACTTGAACCTTTTATTTCATCGCCTTCAAAAAACAAGTTGGTGGGTTTTTAATTTTAGAAAAGAGCAATGAAATGCCCGGACCTCACGCATATATATTCTTCAGATATATCAAAGGTGCGTTATTTTTGTATTGGATATTTGGATACTTATTGTAACTAAATTATTCACACAAAAATACCTACTTACCGGTTGTACGCTCGTATGGGCTGGCATATTTAATGTTACTTAAAATATTATATTTTCTTAGCAAAGAAAATTAAAATCAATTAATAGAGACAAATTAGAACTAGTATTTACAATTGAAACAATTGAGCTAATATTTACCATTTCATACCATACTCATTTTAGAAAATAATAAAGATGCTGGTTGAAGGCCCCTAGATGCGTTTGTCCGGTACCTACAGCATGCTTATTTGAATTGAATAAAAAGTAACCGAAGTGCGTTTTATTATAGTTCTTTATAATTAACTATCTAATAAAGTTCTACTAAGTTTTGCGCACACTATATAAAATTACTCACAATGCAAAAACTGAGAAGACTAAGCAGGGACACTGACAGACCTCGTATTTTAAAAGCTCCACTGAAAATTGACCCCATTTAATGTTCCTGTCTAAACTTCTATAGTTAATAGAAACGGTAAATGCTTTTCATATAATATTATAAGTAAAATCTTTAAATTACTTTATCCAGAGTTGAGCGGAGTGGATGCAAATCGCAAACATTTTTACGCGGAGGAGCACTTAACTATCCAGTGTGTTGAAACTTACAGATTTTGTTTACAAAGGAATAGGTAGGTAGGTACCATGTTTTTGACAAAAATTTAAGTACAAACTTATTCTATGCGAGTGTTTCAAAATATCGATAAATTATTTTGAAATCAATTTGAACAACGTAAGAGCTCTGCGCGTAAGGATATAGTTTCTATTCAATGTACGAGCCATAATTTTTTTTTGAGAAGAAAATGTATAAATCTTTCTTACCTATACAAAGTACGTGGACTGGATTAATCCCTTAACTTTTGGACAGAAAACTGGGCCCAACAAATATAGAAAACACGTTGCTTGGGTCTCTTTACCCATGACAATGCCCAGCCCACCGCCCAGGCTCAAAACAGCAATAAAATGCTTTCATTCGTTATTTGACACAAGTAAAGAACCATGCTTATTATTACGACTCCTTCCCATCTATGAAAAATTACTATACAAATAATTATTACACTTGGTTACTATGTTTTCACGACGAACGAAATCACCTTTGTCCTATTATACCTCTATGCCCTGATTGTTTTGCTAGATAATTAGATGCCCTGTAATTTTGGCGCTTTTATACTTGTGTTTAAAATTTGCCGCGCTTTTCATCTATCGCTAGGTAGTTATAGGGTGAACTACATGTTCACCCTATAACTACCTAGCTAGTTTGATATAATTCGAGCTGACTGTTTCACTCATTATAAAATGGTTACGAGATGGGAAGGAGCCATTATTACTACTCGAACCTCTAAACAGTAGCTTTTAAGACAGAGCCTTCAAACTCCTAAAAGCACAATCAAAATAATCAAGAACCAAACCAAAATTCGTCACGACACGATAGCATCTTTAAAAACCCGCAAAGTTCTACAAGATTACTTTCCTAATTTTGCTATTAACCAGACGAATTCCTTCAGAGGCCACAGTTGTTGTACCTTAGCGGCGGAGATATAAATTAAGCTATGGGAATAGAGGTATGAACTATTCTAGGTTCAGCAAGTATGAACTATTCTAGGTTCGAGAATTCGAGACATTTTTCGTAAACAAAGTAAGAGCTTTTACGTAAAATGTTATAGAAAGTTCGCAAATAAAATATTAGTAGATAATATTTAACGTAGCTGTTATCATCGAAGAAAATATGAGGATAAATTGAGTTTAGTGCAATATTAATGTTTTATAATATTTTAGATTGGATTTTCCACAAAGTCACGCCTGAATCCATTATTTATCCATAAAAATGTAACTAAAAATAAGGTATCGCTAAGAGCAACGAAATAGATGAGTAATTATGAAGCATGATAACTTAATTCAGACTTACGAAGGTGATCTGGCAAAAAGTTATTAATATCTGGAATGTGCGCCCCTATAAGTTATCACTTCGCGCGTTTAACAGTCTCAATCAAGAGTCTGAAACTTTGCAGCGCTGGGTAAAGGAATTGCCTCATTTTTCCTTTCAACCCAGAAATATGGTCAGAGAGAAGTTTAATTGTTTGAAATGTGATTCTTCTTGCGCTTTGCTAAATGTCTCAACATTTCAGGATACTTTGTTTCTTTTGTTTTTGTTTACGAGATTTAATTAACAGATTGAAAGTTTTGTTTTGATACTCGATACCATTTGATTTAAACTTGTTCGGGTTAATTTAGGCTTTATTCACAATTTTACAGTATCTACAGCTACGAACACTGCAATTTGGTTAAGTTCTTATAGCGCTCGAGAGCTAGTCGAGAGCTAGTCACCTCGATACGCGAGTACACCACGGTATGCGAGCGTCGAAGGTACATCTTTGACCGTGCATTTATTTTGTAAGGCTGCAAAAACGGCAAGTTTTTGATTCAATCTACTCGCTGCTCGCATACGCTCGTCCATTTACGCATGAGAGAAGTGATTGATAAAGCTCAAGTGCGAGAATTTTACCTAAAATTGAATGGACTAAAATCTTTGCTGGTAATTAAAATACAGTCGCTTGACACTTCTAAAACAGCACCAGACCAGACCGTGACGTGTTGAAAGAAAATATATACCTACTTACATGTAGACTAAGTGCAGAGTGCATCTCGAAGTGCGTCGTGTCCGGCAGCAGCCTGAGCCTGTCGGTCCTCGACCTGCTCGAGCCCAGTCTCGCCAGCGCCGCCTTCAGCAGCTCAGCTTCCTTGCGCGAGCCCCACACGCGCACCCACACCGTGCGAGCGTTGTTTGATTCTAATGAACTGAAAAGTTAAATGACAATAAATTTACTGTACCCGTTAGATATTTTTGGCCACGGATAAATTTACAAATCCGTGGTACAAGTATGTACATAGAACACGGGACAGTAGGTAACTGTACACTTCTAATTCTAATTTAGATTAAATTTGCATGATCGATCTTTAAAACTCGGCAATCGTGCAAAAAACTCATCTACGAAACGAAAAATTAACTTATTTTGACATAAGTAAATTCAATATTCATTTCGAGCAAAATAGCAGTAAAAGTAGCCTCACCTCATGTTTAAAAATTCAATTTCATCCTCCAAAGTGATGTTCGATGCCTTCAGATAGCTCGTTATCTGAAACGATCAGAAAGGTAACTGTCAGTTCGTGATATTCCTTTTCCACTCAGCGGATTTCAGAGTCTACCATAGCTTGCATTCATCGTTCCTTGATCCAGTATCTTATAACTCCAGTACCAATGAAGATTGACCTCTATTACGAGACGTTAAAGTTCTTTTCCTTTAAGCATGTTTGCAGTTTTAACGAACGTTAATAGTTGGTGCGAAAATACGAAACTTAATCCGATAGTGACTATGTTATATTTGCAAGATGAAATAACTGATGATGATGATGAACTAACCTGCTTTACTACCTCTTGAGATATGTTGATACTTGGCTGGTCCACAACTTGTAGTCTCGTCTCAAAACGGATGGTAGCTGAAAATATTCATATTATCCCAATTATTAATATTTATTCATTCCGTATGAGAATCGATGTGGGCCGCCTGCGGTTTCCTGCATTGCAGGCGCCACGGCGGTTGTGGGTTCGATTACCGCCTTGGGGCAATAAAACCTATCTATAGTATAACGTATTGTATTAAGTATAACGGTTATCTAGTACGAATAACACAAGCTCTGCTTAGCTTGGGGCTAGATGATGATGAGTGGACATTTGCTGTCAATATAAAGTTCTATTATAAAGACTTCTAGAGCGAACTATATCATTTCATGAAATAAAAGCCTAACAACATCAATCGCGGCAACAATGGTTACGAAATCGACTCGCTGTCGCTCGTCATCGAAATGACGATGGCCACAGCAATAAACTGGGTGCCGATGGCAATAAGAACAAAGCGAACGTTGTATCAATTATTTAAATGTAATACTGGTGTCCAAAGATTTAACGCATGAGTAGAAGTTTACATCAAAATGTCGGTGTAGTGTTGAGCCGCCCACTGTTTGACTACCTAGGTACCTGCCTACAGTATATCTGGTACAACTTACAAAAATCTGTATCTTTCGGGTTACAGTCACAAGTGGTCCCGTCTTTGCATCCTTCAGAGCATTCTTCTATGCCACACTCTGAAAATTAAACACAGCTCTACTCAATTGTGAAATTAACTACCATTTCGAGCTCTCCGCAGGTGAACAGTTTAATTCAAATACTAAAAATACTAACATCAATTTAACGGTTTGTGAAAATAGATTTTTTTACACCTTGGCTCTAGACCTAGAAAAATACATTAGCTACTTTTTCTTCCATAATTAAGTTTCCATGGGATACAAATAACCTTTGCACGGTTTCAAAGAAACATCACGTGCGAAGCCGCGGGCAGAAACTAGTTGTTAATATATTCCAGAAACATGCTTTAAGTTCTATAAATTACCGCCAGCACCTGTTGGAACTAGAAATAGGAGCATTGTGAAGTTAATTGCTCTGCTAGTTTCGTTTGCACAACTTTAAACTGCAGTCTCTGAGGTATTTTTATGATACTATATTGGTTAGGTACTTTTTCAGGTTTATGACTCGCGAATTAAAATTTAGACATAAAAACATACTTTACATTTTAAACTCCAAATCTTTTGAAACTATTCCATGAGAGTTACTACTACTTCTAAACTAAGAGCAGTGATATTTGTTAATCCGTATGGTCATGGCGCATGCAACTGTATCGAAATAAAATAACTCAACATCACAAACCATGGTAAATAAAATATCCCATTATATTTTATCTACTTTTAACATCTAACTTCTAATCCCCACAAATCGCAAAAGTCGTCCATTCGATGCAGATCGAAACTTTTAGTTCAGAAGCCTTATTATGGAACAGTTTGTTTGATCCCTTAAGATATATCCTGTAAAGGGAGGTAGGTAGGTGTCAATGTTGCAGTAGTACCTGGTTATACTCAAAAACTGGCTGTGTACATACCTGTGGTGAAGCAATCTGTGATTCACAGAGGTCTCCGTTGTGGCCGGGAGCGCATATACAGCTAACCGCAACCGGCCCCATCTGTCTGTGAAAACATTTGTTTTACTGCTTGGAAAATAAAATCTTTAAGCTACGGTACGCTTCATTTATTGTAATATATTCTAGTAGTAGTCTCTTTATCTCAGTATTCGGTGATGTAACCGTAAACACATTCGATAAGCTTTTCGATATTTATACATATTTGTTAAGTTTGTAATTACAGGCCTTTGGTTTTCCTTGAAATAATATAATGTTGTTTTGTCCTTCAATATTCCATAAGGATACCCTCTGACAAATACGACCCTCTTGACTACAAACAATACAAAAATAAAATACATATCCAAGAATGATCCCTACAGAAGCTTCGTGCATTAATGAGTACCTCTTGGCACGTAAGGCAGCCCCACATTGAGCCACTAGTCGCGGCCATTAAACGCGACCACTAGCGGCTCAGTCAAGCCACTAGACGCAGCCACCAATCGCAGCCGCTAGTGGATTTGTGGCAGCCGCCATTCGCCGCTACTTTTGACTGAATTCCGTTCATATCTATCGAGAGCTTGCAGGGGTCGCGATCAGGGATAAAAACATCTACATCGAAATCCGTCGACATCGTGACGAGCGTTCTGTTGCGTGCTTGCAGCAAGACTGACGTGTGTTGGTCCCCAACAACCTTCCGGGAAGGCGCCGGCTACTGTGGCCGAGTGTGCGCGCAATACGAGTGACAAAACGCGGCCACAAGTAGCGAGCTCGGGTGACTCCCGCAGCTTGTGGCTCGAGTGCGGCCGCTCGAACGTTCGGTTTGCGTCGATACTATACAAAATGTATGAAAACCTTGTCCGCAGCTCGTGGTCGCGTCTAGTGGCCGCGACTAAATGATCAATGTGCGGAAGCTCAAAACACTTTAATGCAGTAGAGCACGTTCCAAATGTAATACTTATTAAAAAGGTTTTGTTATCAGCCCATGAAGCTTGAAGCTGTATGGACAATGGCTCTTGGCTTCCGAGATAGGATTATCACTGTAATGTAAGGAGGACCATCGGCACAATATATCAACTTGGAGAATGGCTTTTAAATATTTTACTTTTTATATCGAGAGACCGTCGATGCGTCTTTGATAAAATTTTATAGTTGAGCTTTTAGAAGTGGCCTTTGATGCTAATAAAACCCGAGAATCCACCAAGTTTTGTCCACCAATAGACTTTTTAAATTTTATTAATTCTACGATAAATATTCTCTACGTGAATATAAGAATGTCATTATGAGCAAAGTGATTTTCTATTAACGAAGTCGAAGTTATTTTTTTTTACTACGATTTTCCATTTTTGAAAATAAAAAATCTTAATAACTATTTATTTATTTCAAAGGGATTCTGTTGGATGTATCAGATAACAACAAAGTTTTAATCTATCTATTGATGATGTTAACTTACTGATGAATTATGAAAAATCATCAATAGATGGATTAAAACATTGTTGATCACTGAAAATCAGTCAGGCTGCAGCCAAGAGCATCCAAGCAAAGGTTTCAGCACAATATCTTCCGTCTTTATTAGATACCAGCTGTAGGTGCCTACCAGAGCCGGTAATGGATTAGTGACGTATCTACAGGTGATCACTAACGGCTTAAAATTTAGTTCCGAGAAGCGAGATGCATCTTGTTTGCGTTGTTTCTTTATTCTGCTCTGACATCACGTTTGCATAGGAATCTCGTAATCATTTGAGCATTGGATTGTTGTTTATTTATCATCATCATCATCATCATCAGCCCAAATTAGTCCACTGCTGGAGATAGGCCTCCCCTAATGAGCGCCATAGCGCCCTGTCTTCAGTTAATTTATAATAATAAAATAATTCCTAAACAATAATTTAACTAAGGCGTTCCACAAAGTTCCATAGACTCTAATTAAGGCAATCTAGATTCATGGTTAACCTTCATACACTTTCAAACAAAATTTAAATTATTTTTCCCATTTTCCTCTTTTCATTGAATTATACGTAGGCATTTTTGTCGTTTAAAGTGAGAGTACAATGACAATGTAATGGTAACAAAACTCCTCTATCTTCAGGTTTTTTTAATGATACTAAGAATTAACGGCAGGCACCTAAATGACTCATTTTAATTTAATTTAGGTATTTAGGTAGGCTTCCCAAAAGCTACGATTAAATTTAATGCTGTCTCAGTAAACTGTGAATCCTTTTTTTGCCCCTGGATGTCGTCGTATGTAATTCGGGTACCTTTTTTGCGTAAAAAGGGCGGGGTTAAAGCTACCCTGGGTATGTTTTTTGATCCAACAACCCTGACAGAGCCGGGCAACAAACAATTCGGTTTACTTTTTGTTGTTGGTTCTCGAATAACTAAACAAACGGGGTTATACAGATGTTTTAGTTGCATATTTTTATTTGAAAAGAACTACGAATACGTACATTTATAGATTGATAAAAAACTCTTTATTGCACACATGTTGCACAGTTATCGATAGAACAATGCAACAAAGCAGCTTAAAATCTAAGTGACCGATGGCGGTCTTATCGCTCAACAGCAATTTCTACCAGACAACCTTGGGTGGATAGGATCATTGGATAGTACTAGGCTAGGGGATCTGTGAGATTGAGTGAGACACTACGTTGCTTAGTCAGAGAGCGTCCAGAAAATCCAATTTATCTTATTGCTTCATTTGTCATAAGTTCATAACGTAACCAGGGAAATAGAATCACCAAGACAGTGTCAAACGCATTATTATTAGGTCAAAGCTTTTACTGGTTTTGTGTACTTTTTGTAGCAATTTTAAAAATAATAGATACTTTTCTACTACTTTCTTGTGATAAAATACTTACACAGTAAAAAAGTCTTGGACATTTGAACTTTTGTTCATTTATTATGCTGTTTGATCGCTTCCAAAGTAAAAGGCCCAAAAAATTTATAACAACGCCAAGCTAGACGGGGCCACGATGAAACTATAGCGTATTACGGAACTCTAAAAAGGAATAAATAACTCTAGCAATATTTTATTCATAGGAGCAAAACAACAAAATGCTGTGGGTTATAAATCATTTTCCAAAGCAAACTTAATCTTCTCTTGGAATAGGTAGTTTTGCCGCTAAGCAGACGTTTAAATATCAAAACAACAACAGAAATCAAAAATATTACTTTATTTCCATGTCAGTGTTTAGTTTTATAATTTGACCTTTTCTAAGAGTAGGTACATTTATTGTATTTATGGAAATAAAGAGTTTTTGATTTTGAAAAATAACACCATATCTTTATAACATCATATTCATAAATACGTTAGGTATAGGTTCTAACTCTAGTTGTCGAGTGCTAGTAAAAATACATAATTATAACTATAACAATGTTATTTTTTAGTTTTATGTGAATTTATTTTTCTGAGCAATTTCTGTGTTGTTAGGTAGGTTTTTAAATATTTATATTTTTAGCACATCTTCATAGGCCAGCTGCCGTTTTAGTATTAAACAAGGGTGGTATAAGAAAATTTGACTTGCCAATGTGCTTATTTTGTAAGTCAAAAAAAAATAAACCGTTTTGATTCAATTTTTTGTAGGCGTCTTTTATTGTAAATTTAACTGAATAAGTACGAGATAACGAAATTAAAACACATCCATGTTATTTCTTTTAGTTGGGTAATCTGCTGAACCACTATTTCGATTCGAAAGAATCTTTCGTAGCTTCAATAATTATCTTGCTTACTTAAATCTGTATCTGGATACCATGCGACCGCAGCCAGGGACATAAAGCTAGTGGAACCTTTTATTACACTGATATCATGCCAAAAATTTATAACTTTGACCATAAAAATATCAAATAAATCAATCACTTTCTTACTATCCAATATGAAAGGTTGCTCAATAAAGGTTACCTGCAAGTGCCGCCGTTTTTGCACATGTTGGAGGTCCTCGGACAGAGGGGGCCGACGCCGCAGTCAGCGCCGGAGTACCCCTCGAAACACGAGCAGAAGAATTCTCTGTAAATAAAGAAAATATAATTTGTTTTATAAAAGTTTCAGTAACATTTCTTGGAATAAAAAAATATACGGGCCTATCTCAAATTTCTATCAGTTGTTTGATAATCTTAGAAGATCTAGCCGTCCCTTGTTTATATTGTGTTTTGTTATGAACTCGGTTAAAATTTATGTTCAAAATTAGACTATGAACTTTATGTAGAGCTCAAACTAACACACTTCTATTTTTTCCTCGAAAGTTTTTTTTTTTTGTGATGATATCCAAGTGTATGGCCACCAACTGATTCAAGTAAGTGAAGAAGTGTCTTAAGATAAGGAGCGCGCTTTCTTCGCATAATTTAGGTGGTAATCTATGTCACCGATTTGAAGCCAAGAAATGGCGCGTTTCTCAGCAAGCGCTACCACACTTTTTTTAAGTTTATTTGGCCCGATATTGAGACAGATTTTGGCAGCAGAAAACATTGATTAATCCATCAATCTAGAACATAAAGTAAAATGCACAATGCAAAAAGAAAATGTGGCAATAGTCAAGAGTATTGTGAAGTTTACTTTCAAAAGGCTTCTGCAATCAGTGTTTATAGAGCACTTTTATATTAACAAGAATGCTATTTACTACTGCATTCTACAACTATATACACTTTTTCTTTTCTGTATACAATGTTCTATAAAATAACTGCTAAATTTCATGATATATTTTTAGCTTCCCTGGTTGATCCTCAAAAATGAGCCACAACGTACTTCGCGTTATTTTATTTTAATGAAACGATTATTTCAAATTATTTTGCTACCTTGAAAAAACCAAGGCCAAGGAAGGAAAACGGTAGGTACGAATGGTTTGTTGGCTTTTCCCGAATGAAATTTTTTTTCGATACAATCTCACACGTAATCGGGCGGTAGGTACCATAATTTCTCAAGCAAATGGCTCACTACCCTTATCGTCAGCTTTCCCGCCCAATCTGCCCTTCACAATGAATTTTTGCGCTCTATTGACTGCCCTAATGGGTTTCCAAGATTTTGCCGTTAAATTCCACGAAAATTCCGAAATTTTGACGTTCTGAGATTTAATATAAAATTACTCGTGAAATGCATCACGTTGAAGATATTTCGCTTAAGCTGAGCTTTATTCAATTATTCAAATTACCTTTCAGTTTCCTAACGGTTTTATGCGGTAAGAATTTTAAACGCAAAATTTAATAATATAATGATTTTGTAACAGGTGCTTGTGAGCTTTGAATGTAACTTTTACTAAGAATAAAACTGATTAATATATTTTATTGAATGGTTTAATCAGTAAATATGTTAAAACTTTTAAAACAGTGCTTTTCACATTTTAACACCTTTTAACATTTTTATTCAAATTAACTAGTTTATGCCCGCGGCTTCGCACGCGCTTTTTCTATGGAAAAGTTTAAAGGTGATTTCTATCCCATGGGAACTGATTTATGGGATAAAAAGAAGCCTATGTTTGATTACAGGATCAGATTTACCTGTGTGCAAAATTTTCAGCTTGATCCGTTCAGTAGTTTTGGCGTGAAGGGGTAACAAACATCCATCCATCCAAACTTTCCAATTTATAATATTAGTGTGATTATTTTGACACTAAACTTACTTTCTTGGATTCGTTGATCTTCAGATAAAACCTCGGTTGCTGAGTATCACTTTCCACGAAAAATTGATTATTGGCATGGATGGAAAGCATTTACTTAGTTATACTCACTGAAAGTCCTGCCTAGCATTGCAATGACCCAGCAGCCGGCACTCGATGGCGCTGCACGAGGTGGGTCCGGGCGGATCCGCGGGCGCGCGCACTGCGTACGTCATGTTGAACCCGAATACGTTCAGGAGGCCTAGGGCTCTCAGCTGCGTGCCTTCTAGATGGTTCAGGGTGAGTTCTACTACGAGGACCGGACTTGTGACCTAGGACAAAGGAAAATAAACAAATAATGAATTCCCTCTCAAAATTAATTTTGTAATGCAGAAGAATTCAACACGTTTTATTTTCTGATTTGGATCATGTTCATGATAGAAAACCATATTAAAATTTTCTCTGTTTCGGCAATATAATGCATAAACAAAAGAACACAAATTTTCTTCTAAATAACTCTTCCTTCATAGTTATTCAAGCTCTGCTTAGCTTGGGGCTAGATGATGCTGTGTGGTCATTAAATTGCTAGGTCCACCACTGGGTCATCACATCAATAACTAAAGTCATATTTTCTGTAAGCACCATTTATTCGCTTTAGTGTTATGTATAGCAAGCATTTGTCTGAAACTCAAATGAAAATGCCCCTTATAGATTTATTTATGAAAACATTCTAAAGAGAGCATTCACACAAGGACCAAGCAGTATTTGGCACTTAGCCAACAACGAAATTGTAGTTTTTTCTCTTTTGCCAAGTGTAGCATGGAAAAACTTGCCAAAATAATGAATTGCGAAAATCCTTTCGAAGTTATCCCGTCGGACGAACATGTTAGGTTAGGGAAGAGTTATTTGCGCAGGGAATAATAGAGCAACAGTGTAGATTGTGCTGTAATGAGCGATCTTTTCCCCCAAGCATTGTGCGAAATAATGTTTCAAAAATTCACGGTCAGTATGTTTAAAAATTTTGTAACTTCCTATGGATATTCATAATATGTATAGGTAGCTAATTCGTGCCTGTCCGTCCATATGTCTGTCTGCCTTTTTCCCTTTCACGACAAATTGAAAGTGTAATTTGATCTTAGAACAAGCGAACAAGTTTTATGCATAGAGCAAATATAGAACAAAATAGGCCATGTCTTTTGAAAAGAAGATATTGCGCATGTATTGTCATGCACGGTCGGTATTGTAATGTAATATTATTGAACCTACAATATATTGGTAACTCACATTACAGTAGATAGGTATACGATTGATTGAACTGTCCGAGCCTCCAAAATTGTTGCAATGCCGTATGTTTGTTCAATATATTTACTTCAAGCGCAAGCCGCTCGAGTTCCATCCAGTATTCAATGCATGACACAGAAAACCAGAATATTAACAACTCTTTCATCCGTGACTTGTTCGCTTCATATAGACACTGTGAAAAAATTTGATACAACCTTACAGGCAACAACAAACAAAATGACGGATTTTCTGCTCGGTAATTTCTTTTGACGAGCACAGACTTTCTAGTTTTTATGTTACGGCATAACGAGTCAATGAGTTTTAGCACATTATCCCTTGATCCTTTTTTCCTTCCAATAATCAGGGCACTGCCCCATTAATGTAGAGTTGATAAAGCTGTACAAAACCTACATTATGATCACCTTCAATGGCGCAGGATGCGAGACACAGATAAGCGACTCAGGCGTAATTCCAGAGGTACAATAATCCAACTATGTTCCTGAGTAAGCCAATGTTTGTGAGAGATACGCAAAACGAAATTGTAGCAGTAAGTATAAACAGTTGTATGTAATCTCTGCGGATTTCAAGTTAGAATTGAAAATTTGAAACGTTTGCGTTTGTGACACTTTTGAAATTGCTGCAGCGGGACCCATTTAGTTGGTGCACTCCTTTGATCTTTCAGTAAATAACATTTTGGCATTTCATTTACCTAAATTACCCATAAAATTGTGATTAAGATGGGGTTAAAAATAGATTCGTGTGGCTTTTCGAGGATTTGTAAAATTGTTGTACCTACTCGAAAGTGAAAGAAAGTGGCTAACTGATCCGATAGGAAGGTAAGTACTGAGTCACTATGCAAAATCATTATGCAAAACGGAAAAAAATACGTAAGCTGTTTGAAACATTCAGAAACATTTAAAAAAAAGAACATTAAACCAGCACCGTCAATAGCGCATAAGTGCTGGATTAAGCTCGCTGCAATTTATTGCGAGTCAGTAATTTCCGTCGCAATAACAAATCCGCGAACGTATAATATGAAACCTATTCGAAAATTGTTTATTTCGACGAGGCTCGCGAATGTATGTTTTGAAACAGTAAAATTGTGAGTTTTTACATGGTTTTTACAGTGTCGTTCAGTTTGAAACAGATACTATTTTATTAAATAACTTATTTCTATCTTCTATTTTAGAGGGCTTTTAGCCAAACATTTGACTCCCAACATGAGCCCTGTTAGTATTAGTTAATATTCTTAAAGTATGAGAGTGAGTATGGAAAAGAGAGTGGACCTGTGTTTGCGCAGACACTTGTGCACTCTAATAACACCCAAATTTGTTTTAATATCAATTAAAAAGATGCAACGCATACGAACCTCAAAATAGTTGTTCATTCTGGTACCACTCTTACTAGTTACATCCTCAGTCTAACGTGATTTCACAGATTTCTTCTTATTCGCAGCTCACCTTACCTCAACAGTATACATTGGTTCACTGCTGGACGCAAGCCTCCCCCTGATAAGCGCCTTATTGGCTGTTATCTCATGGGGATAGTGCACATAATCCCCACGCCGGGCCACGCGGGTTGGGGATCGTGGTTTGGTGGTAGAGTTTTTTGCAGGAGGCGCTGCTGCCCGTCTCCCAGTGGATATCCCTTAGTCGCCTCTTACGACACCCGCGGGAAGAGTTGGGGTGGTGCGAATTCTAAGCCGGCACCACACAGCATCTTATTCTGAACAAGCGTAAATCCATCAGCATTATCAATTTCAACATTTTTTATACGTATCAAACAGAGGATTGAGTCTATTTTACGCACAGTTTTTAGAATATCCTGGAATGTCTAACGTTAATATAGACGTGATCATGACATCGTCTCCTTTTAGTATGGGGTAATAAGATTTGTGTAGTTCCATGTCCGCATGATAGAGGCGCTGTATCAAATTGTAAGGGAAAAGGAGACGTCACGATCACATCTCGTTTCTAATTTCAATTAGACTCACCCCTCTGGTATCAATGCGCTTTTGCCCGGCCGCGGCGGACGCGAAGCCATGTAGGCGGCTAGTACCTACAACACACCACTATTTATTATTTCTCCATCACGTCCATTTTCGGACACTAAACCAAAAAATGTTTAATAATCACACAATTCGTAGTTAAAGTTTTACAATTTAATTAACATTTTACAGAACATGAACAAACAAAATTATTTGCAAAAAAACAAAAACATGACGCCAACTAAAATTCAAATTTCGAAGTGGAACGGCGATACGCGCCCATAGGCTCTTTTTTCTTGCATTATGCAGTTCGAATTTCGAGTGAAACCTCATTGCGCTTACTTCTTGAAAAACTCCCTAGGTCTAATTATAATGATCAAATACAATGCAACTCAAGGGCTGGATTCAAACTTCAAGAAAAAAATTTATAATTCCATACATTAAGGTCCTATACTATATACCTATATAGCACCCTTGTAAAATATATGCAGAAACTTGTTAAACTTTGGCAATTATGTGTGCTTTGTGAACCTTGGACCTGACAATAAGTTAGATGCTTGTGCTGGAAGTTGACAAGATGCAAATTGCAAACTGTTGACTGTGGTTGCGTGATCGTATACTTAATGAACTGGGTGAAAAAGTTATTGTATATATTTATTTGATAACGAAGCCGATTTTTCTACAGGAGTCGAAATTTATTTTATTTAAGAGGCGCCATTTTAATGTTTGCATACCAAAAGAAAGAAATAAAATCATTTATTTCGTCTTACTTAACTATCTTAATAACAACACAAAAATTCTATATTTGCCAGAAGGCCCTTCCTCATTATAAAATTGTTTCACTCCGTTATGCCACACACATGATATTTAAAACAACACAGGATACTATAGCCATTAACACTATAATATAGTATAGTAGTAGATGACACATATTATGTGTCATCATCACCACAGGCAACAGCAGTTCTTGGAGAAGCACTTATGCATCTCACCATGCCATTTGGGTTCTACTGCACACAAATTAATTCTTGCTATCTGTCACCAACCTATTACCTACCCTTACGTGCTTTCGAGGATACACCCTTACAGTGTAATTTATCCTTGTTTACTCAAGCTAACGTGTGTTAATGTGACTCAATTAGCGATGTCAAGGAGTTTACCAATGTAATTTAATTTAAGAAGTTATACTGACATGGGATAAATAGATTATTGACGTTCAAAAGCTGTTACAATTATGAACATCATTGACATGGTGGTATTATCGTGTTGCCTCTTCCATAGTTCTTTATTTCCGACGATCTTGAGCCTATCTCATCTATACACTAAGCCAAACTCGATGCAGCATGTTTGTAAACAAACCGCCCATAGGTACTTAACTTTAAATTCACTCTGTTGCCGCGTCTTTTATACTTTACTTTTTAGAATTTACGTTACTTGTCGAATTGTGATCCTTCCTTCAATAAATATTGCTTACAATTTATATCTTAAACTCGACGCCAAGCAATTGAGTTTTAGTTTAATGTCATAATTTGTTTACCAGCATTCTACATGGAGTTTGGCTAGTGTATAGTCATGGCCTCTTCGTGTCGTGAAGTGTATTCGTGCTCGAAATTTAAATTATGAATGGTCGAAAATTAAATTAAATTCCAGAATGCTTTATAATTTTGGGAGTAGGTTTACATTACATTTCGAAAAGTTTATTTTAAATCGGTTAATAAATAAGTTCGGTGGTAGGTCTGAGGTCTGATATTTGTATTAATTCATTTTCGGTTTGAACTTCATGCTTTTAATGAGGCGATGAGCTCTTTGACTGGTTACGAAGCAGCCTAGGGGGTGATACGAGGTTTTAACCGAACGATGACAGATTGGATTATCGCCAATTAACGGCGGCGGCGCGTGTTCGATCATCGAGCATGTTGCATCTAGTTTCAGTTTCTCTTCAAATTTTGATGGATTTCGATGGACAGCAAGAGTAGGAGTGAGTTATAGACAGTTTTCTATAAAGTTATCTATCAAAAAACTGCAACTGTTGGGATTTTTGCATGATAATTGGTATTGAATACGTGCACTAGAAAGTTTTGGTAAGTTATAATAAATAAAAAATATAAAAGATGAATCATTGTAAATACTTATTCTCAGTTTCGTCACGAGTTCTTGAGTGCAGTTGAAATGCTGATTGTATAAAACTGCCGTTTGGCAGAGTGACATGGACGGACTGGCCGTTGCAGTTATCTTATAACTGGACATGCTAGCGTCGTCACCTCGATATGATATTCTACGAGTGTTCCATATGTTATGGTCTCCGTGTGGCCTATTAGTTTTAATGACAATGGAATTCGAGTCGATAATAAGCTGTTTTAAAATGATTGGTGACTCGGTTTCTGTTTTATTCCAATTCTTCTCAATACGAACATTATAAAGTTAAAAATTTCCTACCGTTTTCATAGACACTGACCGAAATAATCATACCTACTTCATTTGAATTAAACTGGCTAAACCCGGTTCCAATCCATTGATCGTGCAAAAGAAGACACCCCACGGCTTTAATCTAACCGAAATGTAAAAATTATACAAGACATTACAAATTAAGGCTACAATTGTTTGTAACGATAGACGATAACATTTGCAAAAAGGCAAAACGGCCAAATTTCTTGATTTTCTTAAATACTTTGTACTTACCTCAAACAATCCTTTCATAATCATTATCATTTCAGCCGCGAGAAGTTTACTGCTGGATACCTGGACCTTCCGCGGCGAAGATCCGAAACAGCATTTCGAACTATACAGATTTGTTTTATCCCAGGGAAGTTGAGCTCACATTACCTTTTGTGTGAGCTGAAATAACACGCTCTCATTCTGAGTCTGCAGTCCGCCCTCCCGCTTGAGTTAAGTTTCACACGTCATCATAACCTAAACATACAATGAAGAGTTAAAACGTCTTCCGTACGTCTACAGTAGTCTTCGTTCGTCCCTAATGCATTATGCTCCCTCATTACGAAGTTATTTTGAACACTTTGCATGCAGTGAGCTGGAGGAACGCACACGAGGCTGAATACTGTTATGTTTCCCTTTTAACTGCTTTGTACTTATTTTGAAGTAAGAACCTATATGCGTGTAAAAATCTTAAAATTACATGTATTTTTTTTTAATTGGTAGGTACCTAGCTGCTTTGAAATTAGTCCCTTTATGTATTAAAAGGTACATAAGTTTGGTTCTAGTTTAATTTTCATATCAATTCCAAATTCTCCTAATGAATATTTACGTAATAACAAATTAACACTCTAAATCATTCCATTGAAGGCAAACTAATTAATTTCATAACTGCAAACCCAACTCAAAACTAAAAGCGTGCGCTCAAGTTCCAATTTATTTGGTTTGAGTTTGAGTTCCAGCTTAATGTAGAACTAGGTTCTTAAAACAACTTATATATCCGCCTTAGCTTGAAGTTGGAGAGAAATAGTGAGATAAATAAATAAATAATGCTGGACAATTCACACAGCATTATCTAGCCCCAAGCTAAGCAGAACTTGTGTTATGGGTGCTAGATAACTGATATACCTAATACAATACTCTACATAGATAGATATTTTTTAATTATAGATAGAAAAACACCCAGACCAACGGAACAAATTTCTGCAGATCGTACACAAATTTGTTCCGAGGCGGGAATCGAACCCGCAACCTCCTACGTCGCAGGCGGACCTTGGCCCGCTGCGCCACGGACGTAGTCGTAGATAAGTTGAGAATCAAGATTACCGATTCAAATATCAAGATTGCTTTTTAGATGGTTATGCGTTTCTCGATAGTGAGTCTAGGTAAATGGCCCGTGAATATGGCCATACCTGCTTCTTTCGGGTAGTAAGCCCAATAGTGTTCTTAACCCTATGAGCTTTTACTGCTTATTTTCTTTTAACCTTTTTGATTCCTGATTCTATCGATTTTTAATTGATCAGAATGGAAGATGATTCTTATTTTGTGGCCTGCACGACTGAAATAATTTAAATGATTAAAGGATAGAATCTTGTGTATCTGCTTGCACTTTTAGACCGCAAGGCGCAATCATAAATCCAATAAAGTTTACTTTCATTATGTCTTCTTACATGACGAGATGGTAGCTGATTTTCACGAAACCTAAGCAGAGACATCACAACTTCACAAGCATACAATAGGTATAAATAATTGAACACTTTACAAAACAATTCTTAAAAAAACAAGTTTAAGTACGGCATCTTACAATTTTAACATGCAATCGGAGATTTCACTTTTATAGCATCCTTATTAAAGAATACAAGAAGCTGAGGATTTGCCCTGTAAATTTTAAGTTAAACCAACCGTGTCAGAGTGACGATAGCTCGGTACCAAAAAATTACCTTTCTTACTTCGCCGGAGTTAGGAGAGGGCAAACGTTTACTTTGAAACGCAACCATGAAGGAAGAATCGTAAAACATTACATTGCCTGCCTCAAGTGGCCAAAAAAACTTGGTTTATGTGCAAATAGTCGCTCGACATCAAAGGTTTGAATTAAGAGAGGGGTTTTGTAATTTTACCTGAAATTGGCTCATCTGTTTGGATCAACAATTTGAATAGGTTGCTCCTTCATTTGGTGCCATAATACTAAGTCACGTTGTGCGCCAATATGGTGATACAAGTCCCTGATAGCATTACAACGTTGTAAATAGTCGGATTGGATTTCGCAACACCGTAGCTGATAACCGTAGTAAATAAAAATTGACGTTATTTCTATTATTTTATAACATGAAATTGAGATCGGATTAAAAAGAAATGAAATTTACTTATATAACAAAGAAGCAATGTAAACGTTTAATCTCTACTAGTTTTAATTTGTGTCAATTCCTTGATTTAAATTTTTGTTCTTAAAAAAAATGAATATTTTAGTTTTTCATTGATATAAGCCAGAGTGCGAAAAATCTGCTTAGCAACTGTTCTACGTTGACAGATTTTTATTAATATTTTACGGGAATTATTCTGTTATGGAAAATGGAGATCTCCTCGTCCAATTCTAGCTAAGTCCTCCTTTGACAACGATATGTAGTTTCGGTACACATTGACCCTCGGGCTAGCAATTTGGGAATAATTCGGGGGCACTGCGCATCTAATATTCAGCGGAGCTACACTATGGTAAACACTGCTTTAATGCATCGTAAGTGCGGTGAAATACGCTTATCTATTACTGCCGAGAGCCTTTAGGGTGAGCGAAATACTCATAGTTACCTATGTAACTTTTACCGTTATTAGTCTTCGCAATATATCTAGTCACCTCCCATATGTGAAAGGCCTAAAAGGTTTGTGAGTGGTGAAAAAGGGGATGGGAGTGAAACAAACTACTGGTTGATTTTGCTTGCAGTGCCATACGAAGAAATAAAGGCACGCTTGATGTTAAAGGCTAAGTTTTTTTGAGGTGGTCTCATGTTTTTTATTTGCCCTTCTCTCGTCGCTCACATACCAGACCTACTGACACCAATTTCAAGTTTGTAAGTCTCACCAAGATTACCTGGACAAGACGTTATTGTTTGTAAAATGAGTGTGTCAGTCAGTTCACAAAGCAAATTAGTTCCTTTGATGCTAATACTTAACAAAAATTCGGTTCGTATAATTTATCAAAAATGTAAAAGATGTGTTTATACGTAAGTAGGTAAGACCTCCGGCCTACATTAAGTTAAACCAAAGCCAGCTACAAGACGGTTTCCCACGCGGTTCCCAAACGTACCTAAGAGCAGCATTCGAAACGTCAGTTTGTTGGTCCAGAAGTAGGGTTTCAATTGGAATCGAACAGCAAGCCCAACATACAAACGCTCGCCGTCTACTTGAAAGCCTCGAACAAACATTGCGAGCTGTCTGGAATTAGGACCTTATGCTAAGGTGATTGGTTAAAATTGCTCTGTCCAGGCAACAAGTTCACAGAAGGCATTGGTGATCATTGTGAAAAATTCCGCTTTGTATTGAAATTTCTAGATGCTGATAAATAAGTCTAACTTCGAAACTATCACGTAAATTCTTCCCAATAATAGTTTTAATTTCAACTATTTTCTTTTCTCCTACTGTCAAGCCACAAAAATACAATATTAATTGATCCCCAATGTTTTGAAGGGGTTTAAGGATTTTTAAATCTCTAATTACAAGGTTACAAGGAAAAATTCCCGTAATCCCGTCGAAATATCCGGAAAAATTTAATGTCTTTTGGCTCCATTGTCTAAATCCGTAGCGTCCTTTTACTTTTTAATGAGAAGCTACGATTGTGAACTGTTTGATCCAGGAAGTACGGAGGACGCTCCGCAAATTGTATTACCTCTTCTAACTCCGTTCTCACACGAATCGATAAAGTAATAATCGCCTATCGCATCTTACACGAATTGTAAGATGATCAAATATACACACTACATACTGTGTTCCCTATAATAATGACGTCGGTCGATGGTACTGGCTCCTCTGATTTGATCCGGTGCTACAGAGCGTTACCATTAAAATCCTGTGATCTTTTTTTATCAGTGACTGTATAAATAGGCTTTTAAAATGGCGCTGCGTCAAAGTTGAATTCGATCAGATTGTCGGGGAAAGCTTTCAGTTAAAAGGACAAGATTATTATAGTGATTTGCGTCAACTTGAATAGCACATCTACTCTACGGACGAAACCAGCAAAGGTGTTCTGAAAAGGTTACGGGCCAAATACCCTACGATGCTAGCGCTTTCGTGTCCACCCGTGATAAGAGGGCTCACAAACTCCTCACATGTTACATTTTTTTCTATTTGATTGTCTGGAAATCAAAGGAATTTGATGAGCACCACTTATGTGCGGCGAAGTTAATTTTCGTTATCCACCGTTCGTCTCTGACGAACCTCGTACATATGATTTTATCGGCAATAATATGCTATTTTATTTGTTCCTTAAGAAGCAGTTCTTTGAAAACGCCGAAATAATTCATGCAGTCAAATGTAAATGTTTATATAAAGGTGTGTCAATATGGGGTAGGCTTTAAAAATAAGGGGAGATATGAGGCGTATACGTATAAAGTTCCGAGTTGAAATTTAAGTTTTCGAAACACGAAGACGAATAGTTTGAATCTTAGAAAGCAGGCTAGCCACGACGACAATAAGAAAAAGATTTAATTTATTTTACCTTAAAAAACGTACCTAACGAGATATTGTACAAGCTAAGCTTCTATCACATTTGCGAGCTCATCCAAACACTTCAATATTATTTACCTCACAGCCCCAATTCTAATAAAGCAAGCAATAGACAATGGTAGTGCATAATGGAGCTGGAGCGGGCTCTAATGACCTGAGATGGCGGTACACTGGATTAGGGCTACGCTGAGAGCAACTGAGTGGAAGATGTCTAGTCTATACTGATGTAATGAAGCGGTTGGGGTTCAGGTTAGTCTTGGTGTACCTACAATAGCTTACGTTGTCCTAAAGGTAAAATCCGAATCCCTCTTGTTTATATCGAAATTCAAGGCAATACCACAGTATTGACTTATACTGTAACATGAAAATTAAGTACATAGCTTTATAGAGCTTTATTACTTTTATTTACTCGAAGTGTGTGGGTCCCTACAGGATAGCTCATAATATCCTAGATGAACTTACGATCAAATAATTCAAATATGTTTATCAGCGGGTAACACCGCGGGGCGCACGCAGCCAGTTATAAATAAATAAATATCAGTTTAGCAGTTTAGTGGTGGGCGCGGAACAATAGTCTACTATGAAGTTTTTCGAGTTGCATAAATGCTTATTCGTCGGCGGGGTATTCAAACGGCCCGGGCATTTCCAGGGCCGGTGCAAGTGCCGATTAATCGGGATTGCAGTCGAATCACTCAAAATATGTAGGTGTAACGTTTTCGCCGCAAAATTGACCATGCAACATCCGAATCACAGGCAAGGATATTTGTCGGAAAATGCATGTCTGGACAGGAAAATCAATACATGATTAGGTAGTTACCTATTAGATTGGTTGAGCGAAGAAGCACACTTGCGTCGGTGTACCTAGTATAAAGAAAAAATTTAACATTTTTCATTTGTTACAGACTCCAGCCACGTTCGAACAGACCTCATTACACCCCAGTCCAGTATAAAAGTCCCAAACAGCTCCACATCGCGAATAAACTTTAGTCTACTGCTTAAAACATCTTCCAGCATAATAATATCTCTGCGATTATTCTCGTTCAAATTTTTCTGTTTGCGAATCATTTGTTTGTATTTTACACGTAAAATGAGAGCTTGGATAAGAACTCCGGAGGAAATATTAGGCACTAGCTTCCGCCCGCGGCTTCGCACGCGTATTTTCGGTATATTAAGTGGCCTATTATCTAAGTTAGGCTTTGCCTTAAAAGTACCTACGCCAATTTTTTTTTTTTTTTATAAACAGTATCCTATGTCCGTCTCCTGGCTCTAAGCGACCTACCCACAAATTTTCAGCCATATCAGTACAGCCGTTCTTGAGTTATAAATAGTGTAACTAACACGACTTTCTTTTATATATAGATTAATGTCTAAACGTTGTATTCATTTAATGTAGGTAAAGGACGTTATAACTTCAACTTTTGTATTGAAGTATTTGAGACATGGAAAAAAACTTCAGAGTGCTGAAATAATCTGTATATTAGGTATGTCAGTAAAATGGGTATTACCTTTTCAATAAAAAACAAGATCCGTCAAGTGCGAGTGTAACTCGCGCGCCGAGGGTTTTGAACGTTTGTCAACAAATATGTACCAAAAGTACTGGTTAGAGACTTAGAGACTTCGCAATTTAACGAATACCTAAGAATAGTAGGTACCAACCTACATTTCAGATGGATCTCTCTGCATGCTTCGGTTATATTGGTGGTTCGGTTAAGGTGGGTATCTAATGGTAAATTTTTCGACTTTTTTCAGAATATTTCAAAAAGTATGAAAGCTACAAAAATTTGAATAACTGGTTTGAAATGTCCAAACCGATACCTTTTATTTGATACCCCATTCGGCGGGATAGCCCCCCTTTTGAAAATTATTCCTTTTTGACCATTTTTCAAAAAGTGTTCTTTTTACAGACTTCGCTATATTTTTCCTGTAAAATATAAATCCATATCTACAAACGCTTCATACATTTTAAATGGATCGCTCGGCAAACTTCGGAGAATGGGGGGGGTAATGGTTTTTTTTTCGACTTTTTTCAAAATATTTCAAAAACTATGAAACCTACAGAAATTTAAAAAACTGTTTTGAAATGTCCAAACCAATACCTTTTATTTGATACACCACTCGATGAGGTAGCCCCCCCTTTTGAAAATTATTCCCCCCTTTTTTGACCATTTTTCAAAAAGTGTTCTTTTTCAAACTTCTCTATATTTTTCCTGTAAAATATAGATCCATGTCTATAAACACTCCATACATTTTACATGGATCGCTCTGCAATCTTCGGAGATAGGGGGGGGGAATGGGTATTTTTTCGACTTTTTCGAAATATTTTAAAAAGTATGAAACCTACAAAAATTTCAAAAAATATTTTGAAATGTACAAAATGATACCTTTCATTTGATACCCTATATGACTCTGTAGGTATCTTTTAAAATTTCGGCATCACAATTTGTATGGAAAATATTCATTTTCATTTTTCATTTATTTTCATTTATTTTTCTCTAAATCTGTACAGGCGCACGAAATGTATTATTATTTTAAATTTCAAGTTGATAGCTGCAGTAGTTTTTGAGTTATTTAGGAGGGAAAAAAGGACAGACAAAGCGAGACCATAAGGGTTTTGAAACCGATCTTCGATCTTCAAAACCCTAAAAATTATGTTGTTATTTTTTTTAAGTTCTACGTACCTACATTGAATGGAATTATCAAAAATGCAATGCAACGGCTGCGCCTGTGATGTTCCTTCGTCGGCTCCGCAGTACGTTGTCGTTCATTTGCAGGAAAGCATGGAACGGTTTCCAAAATAACCAGCAGCGGGCAAGGTGCTCATTATGTTCAAAATTCATGAAAAGCCACTTCATTCAGCGTAAGTTAAGTAAATCCGCTGAAATAAATCAAACTTTTAAATCTCTGAGAATTATTTAACCATTTTGCCGAAAGAGTCTTCATCTTGAGCATCATTAATTTTAAGTGCTAAATCAGAGAAGCTAAAAGGTGTACTAAATTCGGTTATTTCATTTAATTATATTATTATTATCTGCGATAAAGCTCCTGGATTCAAAGCTACTCAGAGTTCAGAGTTGTGAAAGGAATTTATGAACTACCTACTCCAAGTAGGTTTCTACCGAATCATTCAAAATGTTAACTTTCCAAGTAACTTTCTACCCTTACCCTTAAGTAGGTACATTACAAAATAAAGATTCCATATTATGACAATTGTTATATATTGCATTATGAAGGCAAATTTTACAACCTAAGTTTTTAACCATTTTACTACAGCGCTAAAACATAAACTTTTTCGTGTTCATTACAATGTTGTTATTTTGACATCAAACAACATCTGTAAAGAAGGCATTTGTGAAAAAGGTAATAAACACATTATTCCCTAAAAACCTGCTTTGTTATTTATGAAATATTTTTGTACAAAATATTGTAGCGTGACTTATACGTCATAAAACATCACGTAAGTATCTTGTTTGTTGATTACTACATTTATTACGTAGGGGCTCATATAATAAGGCAGGTAGGAACACAAATATATGCCGTGTTCAGACAAACTGAGAGAATGACAGAAACAAACTTACTAGGTAGGTAGGTACGTGCTCAGGTGCTCACAATGAAAAGTGGTGAACCTAACACAAATTGCCAATATTATAAGAATATAATAATGTATTCAGATTGCGTAAGTTTGAAAATATTTGTATTATAAGAAGTCAAGTTCAAGTCACTAGAGGTCATGAGTTTTTGAAACAATAAAATTTGATTGCCCTCAGCACACGTCTTGTACCTATCGAACAGTCGTCTGCGGTCAATACAAAGGCAAAGTGGAGCCCATTTGAAAAGAAAAGGGACACACATTTTAATTCAAGTAAAATCTACGTGAAATGATAAAACAAGTTCAAGGGCTGAACTTGAATTCGAATTTGGAATCCTCGCAAATTCAGAAAGCGTGCGTGAGACGTGTTGTAAAATCCTTCGGAATCCTGAATATAACGTTGCTATAACTTACACTTCGTTCGTAACCTGTTTTAAATCTTCCTGTAGGTACTGCGCACGCCACGATAAAAAAAATATTGAAAATATGGGAACCTAAAATAAAAGCAGCATCACTTTGTATCAAGTACCTAAACCTTAAAAATATAGTTTCATCTTAATCGAATGTTCAAAATGGTTCAAATCCACTTATCGAATCGAAATTTCAAAATGACAAATCCTCAGGCTGGCCATAAACAATGAAATGTTTATTCAAATGTCAATTTCAAGTCTCTCTTTTGAATTGAGAACTAAAAGTATTAAAAACTGCATCCTCATTCGAATGTCAAATTCAAATCGCGAGAGCACAGGCGTGGAATAAGGAATGAACATGTACTCTGCAAGCGAGAATAGGACAGAATAAGGCCCAGATGGGGTCCAGGTGAATAATGCATGTTGCAGCTCCATCCTTGGAGGACAGATAAACTTTCTATACACTTAGTGTCGCGGATAAGCGACGAGACGGACTTGGAATTTGTAGATCTTGTTAGGGATTTTCTCGGCTTTGAATTTTTGAATACTTCTAACGAGGCATTGAAATATGGAACCAGAATGGATAGAACGAGTTGGGTAGTACAATTAACAAGTTTAAGACCCTCTTCTTTAAAACTTTTAAATAAACGCTTTGTTCTTTAAATGTAAGTAAGTACCTGTTAAAAAACACTTATAAGCGCCTTAAAAGTCCTTAAATACTGATTTTTAAGTTTAACGGAAATCGGATTTCTTGGAAACACAACTATTACGGCACCATCTCGTGATAATTTTCTATACAAAAGCGAAAGAATCATCAAAAGATGACGAAGAAATCGGTGAACATACAAAAACATACAAACATCCAACATAAAACCATAGAGTCAAAACACGCTGCTAACATCCTCCTTTTCAAAATCGGTTAAAAACGAGATTTGAAAACGAAAAAGGCGTTCGTAATCTCATAAACTAGAACAGATTCATCGGAACAGTTTAAAAATAGAAAGCAAACACGTTTGTAACAAGCAATTAGGTAGTTTGATCGAGAAGGCATTTAATCAGGTGAGAGCAATTACTAACATCGAATTGCCTTCGACTGTGCCGGTGGGGCCTATTACATTCCCAAGTTATTTGTAGTTGTTGGGAAGGACCGTTGACTGTTTGAATTGTCTTGACTTTTTGTTCATGGGCTCTTTTTTGGTAAACAGGGTTAACGCATTCACTGCTCAGCCTTGGCGGTGCGACACACAGGGGCACGCCACCGCCGCAGGACCTGCATGTGCGTCGTGGGCCATCAAAGTGTTAGCAAGTTTGATATTTGTTTTTCGACTGTAAAACTTACTAACAGATATAAATATATCAAATTAGAAGGTTTTGAAAACTCAATACTTGATTTTTGTAATTTTTTATAAATTCCAATAAAAAAAGGTATGTATGTTAATTTTTAAGGATTCATGATTTGAGTGGTAAATTTCATACAATGTCGCAATGCTCGATAAGGAGAATAAATTGAATTGAAGTTTGTTCAAACATGAATTCATAAAGAGTTCTGTGGCAAAGCTACATTAAATATATTATTGATGGATATTTTTGTAAAACGCAGAAAATTCGTAGAACTGGAAAATAAGAGAATACCCCGCTACTCGTAAAACGAACCACCTTAACACACTTTCAGAGTCCGCGCCTATAAGTTTTCATGTAACCTCATAAGGTAAACCTTTTTAGGATAAAAAACGTTCCTTTATTGTTTTGGTTGATGCTACATTTATTCATCCGAAAACTTAAAGATACTGAACCCCTGAGAGTAACCCCTGACCTACATAATATAGCTAGTACGCTTGATCTTCGACGAAAAGAAGGTAAAAAGGACACCGCGCCCCAAAAGCCCCCTTGATATAAGAATAACACTACTTTGCTAAGGCATAGCAAAAGACAAATTGGAATAAATACAACCTTAGTGTAGTTTGTTTTTCTTGCACTCACCAAGTAGGCAAGAAAAAAAAAACTTCATGGAAGTTCATTCTTAGATAGGTAGAGCTTGAGACACTGCGGAGTCCATTTTATGCGAGTATCTTTATCCTCATATTTTATGCATGCTCGACCAACACAGCCATGCTATACATGTAAGTAACTACAGAATGTAACTAATATAATACCAGTGGCTTTGCATATTTTGAGCCGTGTAAAACCTTGACTGGCATGCCAAGAATTTAGACAAGAGACGTCAAGATATCAAGTGTTCAAATTATTTATATCAAATATTACTGCATTGTCCTCAGGGTTTACTTTCGCTGCCGACCTAGGCCTTGTAATTGAATATCAGATCGTTTCTACGCCGCCGTCGACACATCACATCGTAAACTTCATCGAAAGCGCTCAGTCAGTGGGCACCTACGTGTGCATTGTAAAAACATGTTGTATATTTGTACAGGTTTTCCTATGTGATCTTTCGACAAAGGTGCCTTAATAAAAATAAATTGTTAACCAACTTTTCCTTAATTCTAATAATCCAGATAATTATAGGAACGGACGGGAAAAGTTTCTCTTTCCCTTACAAAAAATCGATGAGCAAGAAAGAATTTCCAAAAAACAGCTGATCAACCGCGACGCTATCCGACTAGGTTTAAGCATAAAATTACACTACCCGAGTCAAAACTAAAAATGCAAAGTTCCGGGCCAAAAGCAATGGCATCTAAAATCTATAACAAGATACCGGATATACTAAAAGACGAGGAAAAAGACCATATATTTGAAAAAAAAAAAAAACATTTACATAAATGCTATTATGATTTAAGCGACTTCTTCAACGACAAATTAAAATAAAAACTAAAACTTACGAATTTTTATGCATTATGAATATATACATTGCTACCTATACAATAATATACAGGGTGTCCCAAGAAGTAGTGATATACTGAAGCTGTAGCGGTAGAGGACCTAAAAAGCTACCTGAATCACCCCCATGTATGTTCCGCGATTTTTCGTATTTTCGAAGTTATGATTTCTTTTTTAATTTTTCATCTTTCGCCGAGTACGATGAGATTTTTATTTATGGTGATGTGAATTATTGCAGTAGATGCTTGATTTTTATTTGTGTGCTGAGCTGATAGATAGGACAATTCAGTATGGTAATATTTAGTATCGTTAGATCTTCAAATGGAATAAAAAAATAAAAAAATGCCAAGAAAGATATAATTTACCCAGTATTTTTACAACTTCAAGGGCCCTTAAAAAATAAAATCACATAAAAAATAAATACCATTTGGCTTTTAAAAACTTGCTCTATCTATCAGGTAGCTACTCTGAAAATTTCATTTTATTATTCATAAGGCTTCAATCAAAAAATTTAAATCTAAATGTGGTAAGTGCAAAATTTTAATTTACATGATGATTAATGCTAGCAAAGTAAAACCAATTACATTACAATAAATGTTCAAAATGGTCCCCCTGTTGCGCAATGCAAGTGCGACATCGCCGGAAAAAGTTGTCTTTTACACGTCTGAATGCACTTCTATTATTTTTAATGGTTTCTTCTGCTACTCTCATTTTCCGGGTTAACTTGTCCAAATTGCGGCATTCTCTCGAGTAGACGAGGTCTTTGTAGTATCCCCATAAAAAAAAATCAATGGGGTTTAGGTCGGGGGACCGTGGAGGCCAGGCTATAAGGCAGGCGTCACCCCGGCCGCAACGACCAATCCATCTTTCAGGGTATCTTTGATTTAAATAGTTTCCCACGCCCAAGGCAAAATGGCATGGTGCACCATCACACTGCAGTACTATGCTTCTGCGTGTCTCCAAGTCCACATCTTCTAACAGCAGGGGTAGATCGACGCGTAGAAAATTTAAAAAGTGATTGCCGCCCAAGCGGTCTGGCAGCTGAAAGGGCCCGATTAGCTGACCGTTAAGTATGCCAGACCAAAAGTTAACACTAAAGTGTTCTTGGAATGTCGATTCCCTTTTTAAATTCGGATTTTCAATTGCCCATGAGTGAGAATTGTGCATATTAAAAATCCCATTGTGCCTAAAGTGGGATTCATCCGTCCACAAAATTTGGTTAAAAAAAATCGTTTTCAGCTTGTCTCCTCAGCATTTCCTGACAGAATTCAATTCGCCGATTGTAATCTTCCGGTTTCAACTGTTGCACTTTTCTAATGTGAAACGGATGATATCCTACGCTCTGTAGTGTACGGTGTACCTGAGATTTAGAAAGTCCGGTACGACGTTCCATAACTCTCACACTGGTCGATGGGTCCCTTTCTACTTCTTCAACAACTGCATCTACTACATCAGGATCCGGCATAGTGGCCATACGGCCTGATCTGGTACCCGGTACGTGACCTTCCAAATACGCATTATGTACTCTTAAGATCATGCGATAGTCAGGAAACGTTTCAGGTTGAGGCCCGCCTCTTCGTTCCACATGTTCCCGGTACAGCCTTGAAGCTTCTGCCACATTTTCGCATTTCGCATTACGGTTATGCTAGGGGGACCTAGCATAACCGTAATAGTAATTCATTTCTGCGTAGTCACGTGAAGTAAACATGATCACTTACACGCTACAACTCAAGTCCAGTTAAATAATGCCAAGTTGTCGATTCCAGGTAATAACACTAATCCGAATCGTAATGCAAGTCAAAGTCCATATGAATAGCCAAAATGATTAGGGAAACGAACAATTAGCAGTATTAAAACACAATTTTTTAATTATTGCAAAATAACAACCATGACCAACAACGTGAAAATTTTCTCATGCGTCAACCGTCTTTTGTTTTTTGTTCTTTTTCTATTGATGGCCAGTGAGTGATTTAGAAAGAAATTTATTTAGAAAGGTTTTGCTTTGCTTGCATTAATCATCATGTAAATTAAAATTTTGCACTTACAACATTTAGATTTAAATTTTTTGATTGAAGCCTTATGAATAATAAAATGAAATTTTCAGAGTAGCTACCTGATAGATAGAGCAAGTTTTTAAAAGCTAAATGGTATTTATTTTATATGTGATTTTTTTTTTTAAGGGCCCTTGAAGTTGTGAACATACTGGGTAAATTTTATCTTTCTTGGCATTTTTTTATTTTTTTATTCGATTTGAAGATCTAACGATAGTAAATGTTACCATATTGAATTGGCCTATCTATCAGCTTAGCACACAAAAAAAAACAAGCATCTACTGCAATAATTCACGTCACCATAAATAAAAATTTTATCGTACTCGGCGAAAGGTGAAAAATTAAAAAAAAAAACATAACTCCGAAAATACGAAAAATCGCGGAACATACATGGGGTTGATTCAGATAGCCCTTTAGGTCCTCTACCTCCCAGCTTCAGTATATCACTACTTCTTGGGACACCCTGTATAAAAATGTAACTACAAAAGTTATTGAATTATATTTTTCCGCTAAAATCTAAAACATAACTAGAGATTCTTATAGAAACCCGGTCCACCTCCACTCTCAGTACCTATTGCCCCGCCCTGCTAGGGTACCATTGTGCCTCATAAACATTACTTATATACTAAGACCTACAAATGTACACAATGATTGCAATAAATATATATGAATATGAGTATGAAGTAGATGTTTGTATAAGTAAACAAGTCGTCTGAACGCCCACTGCTCTGACTGCCCGAAGCGTGACACGATCAAAGGAAATGATCCCGGTCCTATTAACAAGGCTCTCCTAGGGATTAAAAGGTCTAGGCGCACAATAGACATGATAAATTATAGGATAGTTTTGAGTTGAACTATGTGTAACTAATAGCTATTTTTTTATAAATTGGTTAAATTATTTTGGTATTCAGTCTCCGAGATCGTTCCTTTGGCCAATCAAAAGTAAGGTATAATCCACGTATCACCCGAATAGGGCAGAACGCTGTCAAAGTAAATGTTCGGTCTTGCCATTATGCATTCATAATATTAATATTATTATGTCTGGTTATATTTATCAATGAAGAAGCGAGTAAAAACTAATATCACATTCACATATTTAATGAAATGCCCCACCCAAAGATTTGTTAGCGTGTATAAATGATGTGGCCCCCGACTAGGTGAACCTCATTAGGATCTCATTTACCCGTACCCGGTTCTCTTAATATTTCATACTATCCCTTCAATTATGCAGCTAAAACCGTAGAAGCTTCTAGATTACAGAAACAGGGCAATTACTGGAGAATCATGTATTCATTTAGCTGAGGGAATTTGCTTTCTATTTGAGTATTTATTTAAGTCTAGGAATTATCCATAGTTGACTAATGAATAAACGACCGTGTTCGCTGAAGTTGCTCGCAGAGGGTCATGTCAAACTAGTTTCTCGTCAGGGTTATCGCCAAGTAATGTATATTACTTGGCGATAACTGTATACCTATGTATATACCTGTGATAAAAAAAATATTAAGAAAAGACGAAATGATGTAACTATAAAAGCAATCAAAAGACTTCATATGATTGACAGTTTAAATTTAATGTCCACCTTCGTTTAAATCCGTGTAACCTGCATACATAGAGTACTCGGTAGTACTCGTACCCATACCACGTCTTTAAGCAATGTAGGCATATTCACTGTCGTCTAACTAAATAATGTTTACAAATAACGTTTTTAGGGTTCCGTACCTCAGAAGGAAAAAAAGAACCATTATAGGATCACTTTGTTGTCCGTCTGTCTGTCTGTCTGTCTGTCCGTCTGCTAACCCCCTTTTCTTAGGAACGTGTGGACGACGAAATTAACGTCAAATACTCAAGCCCGTAACCTCTTGGAGACGCGATATAAATATAAGTTATAAGTCAACTACGCCATCAAAAGTTACAGCCATTTATGTCCGAATATTCTGAAATTTCAAAGGGAATCACATGCACACAAAACCCACACTTGACGTTTTATTTTAATTCAGTTTTCTTTTGAAAATCTGACATGACAACAAAGCAAAGGTAACAAGGAAGCTACTAAGCTTAAAACTCAATAGTACAGCTCCAAGGCCAAGCCAGGCCAGGCTCGCCTGACCTAAGGGCCTCCTCTCAAATAAACGCCCATGATTAAATTTAAACTGGCATACTAAATTTTGTAGAGTGCGCGAACTCAAAAAGTTATTTATGTCTTCCTTAAAACAATTTATGGGACAAAATAACAAAGTTTGAGCGTCCGGTGGTAAGAGACGCGGTGGTAATTGTACTTTTGTTGGTTGATGGGTAAAGTTCAGATCTTATATATTTACAAATGGCCCGTTTGACTTCCTTCGGGTATTTGGACATACCAATTATACCAATTTACTGACATGTTGTAGAAATAAATCCGAGTTAGCATTATTAACCTCAGGATCGCTAACTGTGAGCAAACATTTTTATCTACTAATATTATATAAGCGAATATTCGTCCTGATCAGAAAGATGTGTGTTTGTCACATGACAGCGCCAAAACGGCTCAACGGACTTGAGTGAAACTTTTGCATGCATACAGTTCTGGACGTGTAATTATAGAGAGGCAACTTTTTCCATAAACCAAATGCTAAACCTCGGGCAGACGCTAGTTTTAATGACATTGGATTCTCAATGCAAGTTTCAAAAAGGTTTTTTTTTGAATATTCCGTACCGCTTAAGCAAACATGTTACTCTGTACGCGAATTGAGAAGTGTTTCGCAAAGTTGGAACTAAATTCGAGTGAAAGCGATTACACTCCTCACCTGCTGCCAAAGCTATACGAACAAGGTTTCCTGATAAAAAAAATACTCTGATAAAGCTGATAAATGTTTTGGTCCACTTAACAGAACCACTCAATATGACATTCAATATTTGCTTTACAAAAACAGGCCTCGGTTTATTTCGATGATGCATAATTGAATAATTTAAAGAATTATTCGAGGTTATGAAATTCGAGAACAGTCAGAAATAATTTAAATTAAATGATTAAGTAAGCAGAGCTTGTGTTTTGGGTATTTGATCAGTTATCCCGTAACACATAAGTAAATAATACTATACAAATAGATCAATATTTTTACAAAAATAAAACACCAATACGTGGAACAAAGATCCGCATAATCGTACAATAATTTTGTCATTCCTTGCGTCGCTAGCGGACTTTCGCCCGCTGCGCCACTGTTCGTTCATCAAATACATATTTGTTTGGTGACTGCCTAAACCCATGATTTTTATAATATTTATAACGTTTACTGTCTTCCACAGTTGTCAGAATAGACGGGTGTGTGTGAAGAACAAAAATAAAAGTAATAAAGTTTAGAAAAGTTAAACATTTTGCACCCCGAACTCCGCGGTTCCCGCGTGTTGCAACCCATGACAGTTTATTGTAAAATATAAGTCGGAATTTTTCGTTCGGGAGCTCTCACAGCAATTTCACACGTTTATTTTCGTAACGTAAAATGCAGGTTAGTACAGTAGTTCTACAAAAATCAACTTTTGTGGTCACAGTCATGTTGTTTGTATTGTAGAGAAATATATTTTACAGTCGAAACCGTTAGTAATTAATTTGTTTTTCATAGCATGTGTAGGTAGATAAATAGTTGGGCAATAAGTCGTAAAGCTTTTAGTAAACGCGGCAGTGCGGTGAACGTACTATCTTAAAATATTGCGTTTTTGCTATAATTTATTCAATTCATTTCTCCGAAATACGCGTTGTTTTGTGTATTATATTTGCTTGCAAATATCCGATTCGATACTTTATATCCCATAAATCAGTTCCGACGGGATAGAAATCACCTTTAAACGTTTCCATATAAACAAAGTGCGAAGCCGCGGGAATAAACTAGTTTATTATAAATGTGAATGTTTGGATGGATAGATGGATGGATGTTTGTTACTTCTTCACGCCAAAATTACTGAACGGAATTGTTGAGTAAGTCTTTGGCATCAATTCATCGTCTCGTCTTTGGGTTCTAACGACTTGTACCCAATTTCTCATTAATCCGTCTTTTGGAAATCTAAAACAAAATAGAAGTACAAATGTTAAAAGTCAAATGTTACAATCTTTATATTCACCTACTATGAAAAATACTGGATAGCAGTGGTGAAAAATAATATTGTAGCATGCTAGGAAGGCCGATGTGATATTCGAGTAATAGATCAGCCCATTACTTATTTTCAAAATCGACAACACCACACGCCATTAGCTTTTTCTCTCTGTCACTCATGAACGCAATGCATTACGTTTTGTCTCGTTCGTGTAAGTGGCAAAGTGGCAACAAAACTAGGTTTATCGAATTAGAGAAGTTCGATCGTGAAGCCAGGAGGTAAGTTAATTAGTCAAGTTTAACAGAGGAACATTTTTGTTTTTACTTAATCTTTTTTTCTCGTCATGCGTAGGTATGTCGTACGTATTTATAATTATCTTTATAAATAAGTAGAAAAAGAATAACCGTTTTAAGTAGTCATGTAAAAGTTTACGATACTGAATCAGCAAATGCAGAAAGTTGTTTACGAAAGCAAAAATTATTTGCTGAGACGATTTTTGCGCCTAAAGAACGAATTATTTTTGAATAAAGTACCAACTCGCTGACAAATCGTGACAATAAAGCTTTTAATAATACAAAAGCTAACGTTTGTGACTGTGTGGTGCCGGCTTAGAATTTGCACCACCTCAACTCTTCCCGCGGGTGTCGTAAAGGCGACTAAGGGATATCCACCGGAGGCGGACATCAGCGGCCCCTGCAGGCCAATTCTACGACTGAACTCTGATCCCCAACCCGCATGCCCAGCGTGGAGATAATGGGCATCACCCCCTCATGTGATAAAAGCCACTAATGTGCTTATCAGGGGGAGGCCTGCGTCCAGTAGTAGACAAATACAGGCGGTTGAGGTAACGTTTACAGTAGAAAACTCACGGTCAACAATATCAAAGAAAAGTTTTTACGACAAATGTATAGCGTTGTAAATGATTTGTATGTATGAACCTATGGGTACTCACGTGTTGATTGATTGCTTATCTTTTGAGCCTCTAGGGGTGAAGATTTATGTGAGAAAACATCTGAGCGAAGAAACACTTCTTCGCTCAGATGTTCTACTCGTTTCTTTAAATATTTTGGTCAAAATATTTCGGCCTCTTGAGGCAGCTACAGTTTTGCGAATGTAGCTGTCTTTTAGAATTTTATTTTGTGTTGCAAAATTATTGTAGGTATGTATTATCCGTTAAATACCTTATTGATAATTCACTGACTCTGCGTAAACTACTCCTATTCCTATTTAAATCCACATCATCACAATGGGCTTATTTTACATCCACGAAAGATGATTTAAGTGGCATCAGCCTGGCTTTAGTTTCAAAGAAAACCCCTATAATAAACGATTTTTGAACGGAGGGGGTACATACTCATATCACCCTTTTCACCAATTTTAAGAATTGAGTTGAGACGGCGTCTTCACGGACGTGTTCATGATGGTGGGCAGAACTTGCTGTTCGCATAGTGTCCGTAAATTACCAATAACCCTGTATATTTATTTCTCCATCTAATTTAAAATGTGAACCCAAACCTATACAGCTTGTGTGTTCTATTTTGAGTGTGACGTAACTTTTCTCATCCCCTTTCCTCCTCTAGTTATTAGGTACTTCATCCCCTCAGGAGAATGCAGACGTTGAATTTTAAACGAAAAACTTAAACACGAGATACACAAGTTTTAAAACAATAAGTAATGGAAAGTATTTACTAAAGCTGGGTTGGCTTGCTTTCAATGCACTCATTTTACTTTATTATGCGGAACTGTTGAAGTTTTCTGTAAACAAAAGAGTACCTAGTAGTAACCAGTTTTATTTTACAAAAAAACTAAGGTCTTGGTATTTATTCATACTTATATAAACGTATATATATATATATGTGTATAAACTATAAATGCCTAACGCTAATGAAATTATTGTCCAATGATGTGTAAACCACGGTCTAGTGGGCAGAAACATTGTTTGCTGCTTGTAGAAATCAAATAAAGGTTTCGTTATTCGAAGACAATAAGTTAGTATTTAATATGAATAAGGTTGGATGCAGTTAAAATTGGCATATATTCAACGTACCTTCTAATAAACAAGCATTAATTCACACATTACTCTAATTTTATAAACATCTTACACACTACATATTATATGAACCCTGAAAACAAAACACTCCATTTTTGGCAAGTCGTACAAAAATTGTTTTGTAAATAGGTACCAACAGTTGGCCTAATATTTCCATAATTTTAACAAAAAGAAAAGTACTTAACTCGGAATAATCGGTTCCATTGAAATCTCAATCATAAAGCATTCCACGATTCGACGAGATTAACACTTACATTGCAATCGACGCACTCGCTCATCTGGAGCTCCGTATAGCGGCGGCGCGCCTCTGCGGGTCGCACCGTCGTGGCTGGGCAGTGAAAGTGATAAATAAGAACCATTGAAATTCATAATCCATTTTTGACAGCTAATATTTTTGCATGTTTATAATTGGAATTTGGAAGACGACCCATTTACGCGTTTAGGGCATGTATTAGAAGGTTGATTGATCGACTTTCCGAGGGGATTTTAATGTTTTTGAACACAATATATTCAACATCGTTTATTACATAAGTGTAGCTGACACATAGTAGAAAAACTTTGGGTGATTTTGGAGTTATGTATTTACTTTAGTATTTATTTATTGTGACTATATCTTCTTATTTAAATGATTTCTGTTTCGCAATCGCTCTAACAAAACTCCTTAAATCTCGTTAGGTTTACCTATAGAATTGAACTGCCATGTTTTCAATAGACTTCTTTATTGAAGCACAGGTTTTTCAATTCCCCTGTGTATTTTTATTGCAATTATTTATTTATATTTTTACCACATTTTCTTATTCCAATGATTCTATTTTGTTAGCAACTCTGATATTACAGAGGGTTATCTGATACATCGGATCAATGATAAAATTTATACACTATTTCAATAAAACATATCTATTGTATGTGAAACGGACCCTTTTGACAGATCAACATGTGATGTGATGTTATGTCGTGTCTAGGAGTTAAAGGAAATAAAGCACTTTAATATTTTAATAAAAACTTTCATAGGACAAGGATCGCAAGAAAATTGGAACACAAATGATCTAAATAAATCCAGCTAAGCTAATACTTAGTCCAAAGAAGTTTGCACAAAATATATGAATGCGTCATACAGCGTGTACAATCTGACTAACAGACTCGAAGATGGATGGTCTCCGTTCCACTTCCTGCTCTCATTTTTCCAAGGCATAATGTAATAGAAATCTACAGAGGCAAATAGGAAACATTAAAGTTTGTCGTGTTGTTGGAAACTAGCTTTACTTTGGTATTTGTTTGGTTTGTTTGGGTTTCATCACACTAAATCTTCAGTGTCAACATTTACAAAAGGTAATATTCGGATGATCTGTCGGCCATTTTGTAGGATTAGACTTGGTTCTGACTGGTATGAGTAATTAAGTGTTTATTAGAGTCACAGAATATCTAAAAATACTATATAAGTAGACTATCGTATGGAATCTACCAGGTACTTATTTTTTTCTTGATAAACTTCAGGCATTGCTCTACAGTCTACAATAAAACAAAATAAATATTCTGATAGGTATCGGCGCCCCAGCGTCTTGGGAACGCTTCCAACCGACCGCTATTGATATGGATTAATTGAGCTACTCGTAGATTGTTTGCAACAGTCTGCAATTAGCTCAATTGTTTCAATTGTAAATACTAGTTCTTTTTTGTTTCTATTCTCTGATTGTACTTATATATACTTTGGCTGTAATAATGCTACAAGTATTAGACGCTACTAAGCACCCACTCGTTCCTTATATATTTCATTCGTTGCTCTACAAAACAGACCGATTTGTGACTTTGACTAAAATATGCCCGCAAAAATAAACTTTCCCATAAAAATACAGACCTTCATAAAGCAAGGAAGGAACATCTAAACACACCCAAAAAATCATGACCCTCTTCTCAGGCCGTAAAAAAGCGGCAAACATACGCCCAACTTTAACCCCCTAAACTTATGCACACGGTTATTGAGGGTGGTTCTAATTGCGACCTACGCTTGAAAGAAAAAACCTTTAGATGATGGCCTACATTTTTTTTCACAATAGCTTTATTATTTCTTTTGGATATATTATTTTTGCTTTGAATGTGCTGTCTCTATTTAGAGCCAAAATTTTCTCTATTTGAATGATAAGCAGCCGGAACCTGTTTGGTTATGTGTTTGGCAAAGTGAAGGTTAAACAAACTTACCTTAAGGCTTGGTAGGCCAGCAGAGGCCGCATTTTTGTGATTTTTAAAATTATCTGAGACTTAGAAAAAAGTGTTTAAAATTCTGAAAAAAGATATATTACGGTCTAGTCAAAGTCGCATTCAGTTCTAATGAACTTCACTTGATAGAAAAAAACCCAAAGTTACCCCTTTTTCTAACGTTTTTTCAATACTATGACTAGCGAACTACTGATATCACACTTTTTTTGTACTCAACTAAGAACACTTAATTTTTCTAAACAAAATCGCAGAGTTTGACTTGATAAAATGATTTTCTTTATCACTATGTTTAAGTAACTACAAAAAACACGAGCGCGGCGGCTTGGCAGGCGCGCGTTTTCTCTTACGCCTACGCTGCTGCAGGACTACCTGACCTTAAGTGAAGTTTGACCATAATTACACGAGTCGCTGCATCTGAAGATATTATCGGATGCTGCGACGTCGTGTTATTACCTGGGACATTGTCTGACTGCTCTATCTGACCAATATTGGATTGGGGAATACAGTATTTACGATTATGTATGCGGTATTTTAGTAACATTGTCAGTGACTTTGTTTTCAGAATTTAGAAACCAATTTGTTAAAAGCAAGATAGCGTATATCCACAATTTTATAAAGGGCCAACATCACTGCTTGTGCTGAATAAAAAGTCTGCTCTTTTATATTATTTAATTTTTTTTGTAAAAAAATCTATATTACGAACCGCTCGAGGCATGTCATTGACTATGACTATCCTATTTAACTATCCCTCAGTCAAATCAGTTTATGCACTGACCCATTTCTAATAAATATTGACTCCATTCAAACATGAAATACTCTTCAGCGACGAGGAGAATTAGCATAACAGCCCAAACCCGCCATGTGCAACGTACGATTGCTGAAAATTTTCCGTCCCTCTCTCACTCATAATAACCTCGTAAATAAAAACGAGAGAAAATATCATCACAAGATAACTGGGGACACCACCCATTCCATACTTATGCAAATGAGAGATATAATTTTGTGCCCATTTTGCTTTGCCGTTTTTTTCCGTTGTTTATTTTACGCAAATATTCTTCAGTTCACAGTTTTTAACCCTTAAGGTTATCGTAGATCTTAAGGATACTTGACTCCACTCTACTTTAACATATTAATACATTTGCCTTTGTTGTGTCTCAGTTATTTAAGAATATGTTTTTGAGGTCAGAGCCAAGCCAACGCAGCCTGATATGTAAACTGGTATCATTTCCTGGTCACCATTTCTTGAGCAATATCTTGGATGCACAGTTCAGTATAACGTAGAACCAAAATAGGTTTACTAAATGTATCGTAAAGACTTTGGTAATTATCGGTGGTATGTGGTAGCGGGAGTGGGATCAGGTCTTTGACGGTTTTTTATGGAACGTAAAAACTATTTCCCTACAAACATACTTCCTTGACACGATAATTTAAAAAATGTTTGAGCTTCCGCAAAGAAAGTCAACACTTCGAACAATTGATTCAACTCTGTCTTATTGTAATAGCTATACTTAGATCAGAACTAAGCAGCTTCACACTCTAAACCTTTAAAGATAAGAACCGTCGAAGTACGTTCTTGCCTGCCATCGACAGAAAACTAAATTGAACAAATGTAGTCGCATTTGAAAGTCATGTATCGGCAGAGAGATAGGATTTCATCTTCAATATGATCCGCGAATCGTCTAGCTTCACATCTGGCATGAAACAAACAGAAGCAGCAAGATATTGTTGTTTGAAAACATTGACAGTTGAATAGTTTATTTGAAACTAGCTGCTGCCCGCGGCTTCGCTTGCGTAGTTCCCGTTCCCGTGGCAATTCCGGGATAAAACATAGCCTATGTCCGTCTCCTGGTTCTAAGCTGCCTCCCCACCAATTTTCAGCCAAATCGGTTCAGCCGTTCTTGAGTTATAAATAGTGTAACTAACACGACTTTCTTTTATATAATACTAGCTGCTGCCCGCGGCTTCGCTTGCGTAGTTCCCGTTCCCGTGGTAATTCTGGGATAAAACATAGCCTATGTCCATCTCCTGGTTCTAAGCTGCCTCCCCACCAATTTTCAGCCAAATCGGTTCAGCCGTTCTTGAGTTATAAATGGTGTAACTAACACGACTTTCTTTTATATATATAGATATAAAGATCGGTAAGGGATCAGAAAAAAAAATGTTTTATTCATAATGATAAAAGCTTCGTGTTTTGAGTGTTTGAATACGGAAAGGTATTTGTTATTATTGGTTTAAGTAGATAATGCTATGCTACCGCTTCAAGGGCCTAAGCCCGTACTCTGGACAGTCTTGGTTTAGTGTTAACATTTCTTTAGACATCCATTTCCATCCACAAGCTCTGCTTAGCTTGGGGCTAGATAATGCTGTGTGAATTTTCCAGCATTATTTATTTATTTTTATTATTTATTTTTTGGTTTTTCACTGTTTCTACCCTTTCGAATTTGATGCCTGCTTTATTTCGGTTGGATATAGTTTTAATAGTTTTTTTTACTTTTCCCTTATAAATAAATCATTCGCCCTATGTACTACAGCGAACTTAAATAGACTTAGACGCAAGCAAATAGGTTAGCACCTACCTACGTCCTAATATCGCGACTTCTCAAAGAATTCTCTTCAGAAATACAAAATACACGAACAAATAACAATGTTATGAAAAAACCCAATTTATTAATAAACTTTTATGAGCTCTTCATTTCCTGTCCTATATAATTTAATATCTGCTGCCTCCCGGACAAATCCCCTTGTATTTTGGCGGAAGACTGTCGAAGAATAACAAAAGTTCTGTAAACGTTTCTTATCATTTAAAAAAGATGTGATTACAGTTGCGCACTAAAATAGTGATTAATTTTATGGTTCTCTTCTTCTTCTCTATAGGCAAGTCTAAAATGTACATTACCATGAAAGGTAAGGCTAATCATTTCCTATATTACCCAGCCATACCCGGTATGCCGTAGGTGCCTACCTATAAGTGGAAGATAACTTCTCGCTGTGAAGCCTTATGTTTGACTCAGAAGAAAGTTCAATGAGTTGTACTTTAAGTCGCAACCAAAGTCACTTGTCTACAGTCTCCTAAGCTGACTAGCGTCAGGATTAGTTCACCGTATGTCTGTTCTAAGTAGACAAGTTATCTCTAATATCCAGCGCTTGTTACAAAGTTAGCTAACTAACCGTTCTGTGAATTTACTTGTACGACAGATAGTATAATGCTTACGGAAACTCTAAACTAGAGTTACGGGGTTACATTACCTAATCTGTGACTAGAGCGAGTGATGAAGGCATAAACTTCCCCTTATTCTGGGTTAGGACTGTAGGGTTTCTTTTGTAAAACCATCGTGTAGGTATTCTTTCTTTGCTATTACGTTCTACCCAAGATGTATTCAATGATTTACTCTAAAATCAAACGATTATGCAACGAATTCGAACAAGGAAACATATGTAAAAAGCTTAAAAGCATTGATTGAGATTTCAGAAGGTTGTGATTATGATCAAAGGGTTAATAAATAGAAAAAAACAGGAAGCTCAGCTGTTCTTCAAAATATTCCCATTATCCCACTAAACGGTTCAGAAACGCTTTCGCATCTCCACGATCACGATTGAGGAGTCCATTTACCAAGATAACATCTTTGCATACATAAAGCGAAACCCACTAAGTCAGGGGACTTTAGCTCTTGATCGTAACTCATAAGAACTAAGATCCCATGCAAGATTTATGCTGGCGAGGTAATAATGGCCAGCAAGGCAATCCGATTGCATAAATGTCATTCGAAGATTCAAGACATCCTGTGAGAATTGATGAATATAAGAGCGTTGGAGGGTTTGCAATACTTTATGCTGATAGGCAGCCTTTCAATGTGTCCAAAAGTCGATTAAGTCGGAAATCACCTGCCGATGGTTCCGGATAATGCCAAGAAGAATGCTTAGTAAGTGGGTGGTCTGTACCCTTGCAATATCACACTTCGATTTATATTATAACTGTGAAAGTTTAGTTGTTTGGATGGATGTTTGTTACTACTGTTGTGCTCTTTACGCCAAAACTTCTTAACGAATCGGGCTGAAATTTTGCATTCAGGTAATTCTTATCCTGGAATCAAACATAGGCTTATTTTACTTTTTATCCCATAAATTACTTCTAATGGCATATAAAACATTTTCATAGAAACAAAGAGTGCGAAGTCGCGGGCAGAAAACACATCAAAAAAGTCTAAGCAACACCTACAAATTTTGAAAATTTCTAATTTTATGTATTATTTTTAATTATTTCTTTTCTTTTTTAATTAATGTTTATTCTTTATTTGTTTAAGTATCTCAAATTCGATAAATAACTTAAAAAAAAAACAAAAAATTTAACATAAAAAGTATGCTGTGCATTTTGGTACAAATTTTTATTATAAAATAATGGTACGAAGTAAACAAAAATTTTACCTTTATGTTAAATTATAGGATTCTTCTGGACATTAAAATTAAATCTAATACAGTGTGTTTCCTCCTCGATTGTTTAAAACTTGTCTGCATCGATTCTGCATGGAGTCAATAAGGTTATTGATTTCCTCCTGAGGCAATTGGTCCCAGTGGAACTTGAGTAGGTTTTTTAGCTGTTGTTCCGTAGAAACCCCATCAAGATCTTTCAGCAATCTTCTTTGGAGCATATCCCACACATGCTCAATGGGATTCAAGTCAGGCGACTGAGCTGGCCACGGTAAAACGCGTATATTTTCCCCCTGTAGCCATTCTTGAGTCCGCCTTGCTGTGTGCGGACGAGCATTGTCATGCATCAATGTAAACTCAGGTCCCAATGTTTGTGAAAATGGACGCACATAGGGAGCCAGCACATGTTCCACATAATTTTCAGCATTCAGGTTGCCATTTATAAAAACGAGGTCGGTTTTTCTGTTTTTGGCTATACCAGCCCAAACCATTACTGTCGAGCCGCTGTATGGGTGGACTTCTTGGACACATCTTAGACGTTCAGCATTTCCTGAGCGTCGATATACCCTCATTCTTCTCGTATCAGGCTTAAAACCGAATCGAGATTCATCGGAAAACAAAATTTGGTCCCATCGTTCTTGCGGTCATAGCACGCGGGGTCTGCACCATTGAATACGACGAGCTCGATTTCCGTGACGGGTCTGTGGGCATCTGATTGGACGACTTGCACGTAGACCATACTCTCGCAGTCTGTTTCGCACAAATAAAAATAAATAAAATAAATAATGCTGGACAATTCACACAGCATTATCTAGCCCCAAGCTAAGCAGAGCTTGTGTTATGGGTACTAGATAACTGACATACTTAATACAATACACTACATAGATAGATTTTTTTTTTATAATACATAGAAAACACCCACACAGCAGCACAGTTTGGAGCAAACAGCGGGACCATCAGCATTCTGTAACCTTGATGCGATCTCTCGGGCAGACAGCTTTGGTTCACGTCTACATGTTACCTGTATATATCGATCTTGACGACGAGTAGTACTACGCCCTCGGCCTGGGTGCTGTTCAGACGGATCACCTGTGTCACAGTAACGTCTCCAGAGTCGGCAAATTACGCTTCTATGGACGCCGAAATACCGGGCAACATAGGCTTGACTGTTTTCAATTTATAGCATCCCTAAAGCTCTCTGCATCTCTTCCGTGGTAAGATGACGACGCTGCATTGCTACAGTAAAACTTTGCGATATTATTCGCGCCTCATAACGAACGGTTACTGCGGTTACGATTTTATTTTGTCGGTTAAGAAGTAAAACCACATCTATGAAAATGACGTTGAATTGGACAAAAGAGTGTTTTTATTGTTTAAAAACATAATTTACTGAAAAAAACTGCCAGTATTAATTTGTTTAATAAGGAGGTTGACTATTCAAAGGTTTGATATTCCATGAAAGTTTAAAACGAATAAAAAAAAATTCAACCACCGAAGCCTTGTGTTGCTTAGACTTTTTTGATGTGTGTAGTACCTATATTATAAATGCGAAAATATGGAAGGATGGATGGATATTTGTTACATCTACACGCCCGAACTATTGAACGATTCGGGCTGAAATTTTAAATATATGTAGATTTGGACTTGGCTACTTTTCATCTGCTATATCAGTTCCCGAAGGATATAAAAAACCTATACCTACACTTTCTAATGAAATGAAACAAACCGTGCGAAGCCGCGGGCAAAAATTAGTACTAGGTAATGACCATCACAACCATTTGAGGTTGGTATTGGCTGCTCAAGCTCTCTACTTTAAGCAAGTGCTGGTAAAAATGATATTTTGGAACGAGTTCTATGAGCCTGAAACCTGAAGGCCTGTTCTAACTTTTCATGCATAAGTTCCATTTTCATGTGATGAATTAAATTGATGGGTTAAATTGAATAAATTGCAATGTTCATAATGAAAGACCAATACTCGAACTTATGTCCCAAGCTTTAATCGTACCCGACCATTCGGGTGGAAGAGTTAAACGGTGTCCGAACTAGAACACTCATAAATCTGAACTGTACTAGACTACGACGACCGGCGGTTGCTTTGGCGCAAAGTAATAGTAGCGAAGCTGAGCTGATTGAACTGCGAAGAGCAAAGATTCAAGAAGCTATATTAGCTCATTAGAGATCATAATCCGCGCGTGATCACAATGGGGTGGAACCATTTCGAACTATAGGTTTCAAAGCGGTAGGATATCAGGCGCCACGATATTAGCTGCCTAGTCGAGTAGACGGCCGCCACCGGAAAACAATTTCTCGAAGCATCTCGAGACCTTTTTCACCTGTTTAGTTTGATAAGGTTCCATTATATTTTGACACCGCGCTTGTTGTATGAGAAATGTGGCGTAGTGTAGTTATTTGCTCTAAAAAGGTTCCATCTCATTCTAATCTCGCATATAATTATACAAAGATATTGAATACCTGTTTAAATCTTAATCGGTCAATATTCAGCTTAATTGTTTACCTTCCTTTTTCAAATTTGAAATATAACTCTCATGGCCCAAGAAATATAAATAGCCAAAATGTTGATGTCGATATCATTCAATTTTTTTTGATTTGCTCGTTATCATGGACATAAGTAAATTCTAAAAAGCTAGCGCGATTGTCTTTTGTTCTTTCGTGCAATATTCCACGCTAACGTCAGAAATCCAGGCCTACGAAAATCAAAAGGGGATTGCACCAGCGTTGAAAATTTTACCAATATGTGCAATAGCTTCTTAAATAATACGTTTGATTCTCGACCAGCCAGTGTCAATCAGTTTTGCTCCTTTTCCCAATTGTAAAATCGGAACTCCAGTCTCCTGTCTGTATGCGCTTCACCTTCATTTTAAATTTACTACTCTTGGATTTGAGCCAGCTATTTCATTACCCGTTCTACCACCTACAAAGCCTTCTCATAGAAAGTCCGAAAAGGACGTTAGCAGGATCTAGTTTTTAAAAACGTTAAGCCTTTCAGAATGCAATATAACGGAGCTCCGGAGATACATAGATACCTCTAGGAGGCCAGAGAAAGGATTGACCGGATTTAACAGAATGGAGGTAGATTTAGGAAACTCTGTGCCGCTGTTTGTTGATTCATTGTTGGCAGCCGGCTGCCCAGTTTCATGTTGATCTTCTGGATGGTGTACCTATAATAAGTAAGTACATAAATTATTTGACACCCTGTAAACGCTTAAGCGCGTTAAGGCTCATTATGACTTGGCCAACATAACCAAACTATGAAAGTTTCATAAACGTTAATTTTGGTAGTATAATCATTAAACCTTTCTTACGCAATTGCTTGTAACGTAATACAAAGCTCTAGTACTGCTCAACTAATCCTTTCTTACGCAATTGCTTGTAACGTAATACAAAGCTCTAGTACTGCTCAAACACAAATCAATCAAACTGTTATAACAACATACATGTACAATAACGTACATGTACATATGTTATTATCGAACACAATACCTCCAAAATGGTGTATTGTACTGTGTGAGACATAATCGCTACACACAAGTTTATTGTAACACGGTTCAATAGGCATCATTAGTTACTGAATTGTTCGATATAGTTCATGATATACATAAACAAGCTACAAATATATACGACTACTAAGCATAAATGCGTGGAACTATTCTTTATTAAACAAAGAAAATTACAATCAAAGAATAGAAACAAATGATTAAATGCGAGTCAGCTCATATTCCGAGGTAGCCTCGAAAAAGTTCTCGTAGAAATAAGGCTGCCCTTTGTTCCAGAGGTTTTCGGCATGTCCTTATGAGCCTTATGAGCCAATGATCAAGAAATTTGCATTACGATCAATTTCAGAATATTCTCACTCCTATTGACCAGTCTGTAAGTTTTAAAACTCGTGTAATTTTGAACCTTAAAGCCACTATAAACTCTCTGTTTAATCAACTTCTTGGCAACTTTGTAAAAGGATCAAGTCGGACAAGTCTAGGTTGTATAGAAAGAACAATGAATTTGATTAGTTTGCGAGAAGTGATATTGAAAAACAATAGCTAAAAAAAATGCGAAAGAAAGTTTGATTGAACAAAATAAATGTCCACGGGATTTAAGTTAAAGAAGATTAATTTGGTTAAAAGTTATCCAGTGTATTATTATTTTTTCTATTAGTAGTTTGGCCGCGGCTTCGTTTATTTCGGAATGAAAGTAGCTATATATGCAAATTTCAGCCCGATCCGTCCAGTAATTTGATTTGAAGAGGTAACAAGCATCACCTTGCGTTCACAATGTGAGTACCTACATTGTATGTTGATAGCAGAAGTCGCCAAAATTACAAACTTTACACTAGCATCCTCAAACTCCGAACAAAACATGATGAAAAACGGTTGAAATTGGAATAGGCTCTATAGGCCTAAAGTAGGCATAGAGATTTGTAATTTAAAAAATATACGTAAAATAATTAACAAATGAAATGTAGCTTAAAAATGGAAGCGTGAGTTCGAGTAGCACGTTTCTGCCAAGGTTCCGTTACTTCACTGAAAAGTAAAAAAAACAGGCTGTGTTTATTTTTTGCCTTCCAATTAAAACACAAAATAATTAGAAGATTTACCTACAAAGGTAGAGCCTCGTTTCTTCATTGCCAGAAAAGCGTAACTAGATATTTTCGGGGCTCGCCCGAGGTCTATCTATTCCGTCTACTTTATCATTAATAATTAATTTGGAAGGAAATTACAATTGTTATGTATCTGTTTTATTCCCAAGATTCAATTTATTGTAAATTGAATCCAGTAACCATTTTGTAACTCCTTTATTTTTTGAATCAAACCATCTAGGTACTACCTATAAATTAATTTTGGCATAAAACATTTCCACTGAAACTAATATGATTTATAAGACACGAATTACCAAATTATATAATGTACGAGTATAATGCTTATGGGCTCATCCACTCTTAACTCACGTGATAACTGCTTGATATATATTATTATATATATTATTATGCAGCCTATTTCAAAGATAACAGCTTATATGAATTCTATCAAGGCGTATAAATTAGATACCTACTAGTTAATTTAGACTTATCTGTATACAAAATTTCAGCCCGATCCGTTCCGTAGTTTTGGCGTGAAGAGGTAACAAACATCTATCCAAACTTTCGCATTCATAACATTAGTGTGATATTGTAAACTCTATAAATCAGGGCGCCCACGATATTAAAGCAACGATAGCATGCTGACACCCAATTAATTACCAATAAGATTCAAAATTTTCAGCTTCATACAGTGTCGGCCAAACGTTAATTAACAGGGATAACGAGCTACCGGGAACAATGAAGTTTGAAGCCCCTGTAAAAGACCAAGGGCACCGTCCAAAATTGAACTTTATCACTCTGCCTTAAGATACAAATTCTTCAAGTTGGTACCTCGTACTTAGTAGGACGAGCTAGAAGCTACTGAGTATGTAGAAAATAGATATTAAGTTAAATTCTAAACTGAACTCTAACACCTTAGCCCTACGGTCGCCAACCTGGCTGCCTATCGCAATATAATGTTAGTAGAGTCAGCAACATAGTCTAGCAATAAATAAGGCCTTAGATATAATTTTTGGACTCCTGGTAGCAAAAAAAAATCAAAGAACTATAATGTAATTACTCATGTTGCAACAATACTACCTTCTGGTAGGCTTTGTTGTTGAACACTGAATTTGTACTCAGTCGATATCTGCAACACTTAAATTATTGTCTCTCTGTATACCATTTTCTGAGCAGTGTAGACTTCGCTGGACCACTTTCGCTTGTCTTACCATGACATAGTATTATAATATCTGTGCCATGACTAAGTTTATAACTTACTCGTTTTGATTTCTATGAAATCTACCGCAAGTTTAGGATACAAAACTTTCGTAAAATTAACGCTGACTGTACCACTCGTACACCACTAATAGTAATCAGGATCGCTGTGTTGTGTTTCATGCGTGTTTACTCTGTTCGAAAATTGTATTTCGGCGCAGAATTATATTCAATACACGCTGTAATACAGTTACTGAGTGCTTTGAAGGATAATTAACGCTAATAGAGTTCTGCAATCGATCAAATTGAATTCAGTATTGTAGGAAGGTATATTATTTGTTTCTTAGTGAGTATAGTCGAGTAGTTAACTGACCTGTTACGGAAACAAGGTAGGTAAATTTAAAAAAATGCTCTAAGCTTGCAACTCGATAAATTGTTAAATACCAAAATTATGATGGTAATGGTGTTTCATAAAGTTTCAAACTATTATGATGTGGTGTCTTTTTTGCTGTTTAGATACTAACACATTTTTTACAGACAGAAATACAAGACACCACATCAAAATAGTTCGAAACTATTTCTGTCTATAATATTAAGTTGGTATCTAAACAGCAAAAAATTATAATTAGAGAGAAGTAATAATCTTTGTCGAAACATACCTTCACTTGATTAATCAAAACCCAGAAAATTCAAGGAAATCAATTGCCTTTCCCCTTCGAAAATGTTAGAACTTTTGTAGCCGTCCAAGCTGGCTTCACGTTTATTCAAAACTTCGTGTAATATACATAAACATCAATCGAAGGCATGCTATGGTGCATCACAGACAAAAAATAACAATTGCAACGTCTTTCAGAATGTTCACTCATCGAACGCTTACAAAAAACATCAACCTCAACAGTCAGCAGTATTTTCTTCTGATGATAATATACCATGATAATGACCATCTGCGCGATGTCAAAGTCTGGTAAGGTAGGTCTAGTTTAGGTTCGTGAAAAAGCAATGTGCTGTTAATCTCCGAGGCTTACATTTGGACAGATTCTGCCGTGTCTGCACATACTTGTTGAGTCGTCAAGCTGAACCACACTGAGATGCAAGAAAATGATAAATAACGCCTCCACAAAGGGTTTTCTCAGCGAATATGAGACGCGTTTTGTCGATTGCTCTGAGTGAGCCTTCTGGCTGTCGAAGCCGCATGTGTTTAGCGCGTGGTCGGTAGTTTGTCACTCACAACAACGGGGCAGTGGGGGCCCGACATTCAATCTGTCCCGGTGTGATTGAAGCGCATATCAAAAGATATAGCTCGGATTTGTCTACCGTATCGTTACATGTCGTTTAAAATAAAAACACCGAAAAGGGTACCAAAGCATTTTTAGGTCTAGTTTAGACTCTAACTAGACAACGCCTGTTTTTTAAAATGTAAATTTAGCACATCATTATGGCAACCATCTCCCCAAATCTATGACTTTGGGGATAGCATCGTCATGCACCTAATATGTGCAGCAGTCCTTCGGGTGAGATATTGTTTACATCATTAACATTATTTTAAGTCATGTGTGATTAATAGAATAATATGATATGTATTTTATTTTTAAATATCTTTGACCAAAATTATGTTTCCTACTTCTTACTCGAGTAGCTTAACTGAAAATGTAAATGAAAGACTTTTCTATCTCAAAGCTTGGTTGAAAGTGTAAATAAATCAGCCAGACCGCACCAACAATTACATCGTCCCTAAATGTAGCGATTGAAATATACAAATTGTATTTTAACCACAAAAGCAAGTAGACATTATTTTAATTAAAAGTTGTGAATAAATAATAGGAAATGTTTCATGAGAAACGAATTGAAAATGGAAAACTTTTTACATCTTATTTTAATCATTTCAATCAATCAATTTCACTGTACAATATATTAAAATCAGATCAAGTCAATCAACAAAAACTTGGTTGAGATATTGTTTTAATAAATTTGAGGTTGCGAGAAATAAAATAAGCTAATGAATATTGCTGGACACAGCTTCACACAGCACCATCTCATTCGCTGGCTTTGTGTTATAGGGTAATAGGGTACCAGAGATCTTACTGAGGTCTCTGGTACCTGCTACTCTGGTAGTATGAGTTTTGTACAGTTTCCTGAAACACGTTTCCTTTCATACATTTGACACCTCGCAGTGGCCCTGACGGATACTGAGAGGAACTCCTTTTTATGGTGTAAAGGTAATAGTTTCATACGAAGTCGAACCTGGTTTTTGGAATGGCTTTGAGTGATTTGTTGCATTTTGGCAAAACGACAAGTCAGCGGTAGAAACTGTTCTAAAAAAGTTTTCCGTTTGGTATTGAGCAAACTCATATTAGAATAGGAACCACCATAATTTCTACCAAAATAACTCAGACCTCGCGCCCCACACGAGCCCGCGATTGTGACATCTTTCATTTAAAAATACGATCGGAATAGTGCCACTAGGCACTGAGTGGAAAGCCCGGCCATGCGTCAAACACTAGATAATGATTGTAATTTATGATCCATTATATTCTATTCCAATGGAACACTCACACGTGATCCCAGATAAGCTAATTTACTGCACTTTTATACGAGCGGGACTTGGTTTGCGTGAGGCAATGACTGTTTCACAGCTTAAAAGAGAGTGACTATAGGACTATAGGTCCCTTCCAGGTTAATGTACTGTTGTAAAGTAGGTACTCTTTGTAAAGATCACCATTTATTACTTTCAATAAGCCTCTTCCCGACAGGCGGCCTGCGGTGGTGGCGGTGGTGGTGGTCTGGGAGAGACTTGCGTAAAAATCTCTTTCCTATAATAAAACATCAACGTTATGGACCCGAAGGAATCGATTGTTAGAATTCGTTGTATGATATAGGATGAGACCACAGTGGTGCGTTTAGTCAGATGGCATTGAATGAAGTCTGATATTTAAAACAATTTTTCTTTTCAAATAATCGATTTGAAACAATTATAGTACGTACCCTACATTTTAACTCCTTGCAGCGACCTTACGGCCTCTGCAATCCATTATATATGTAGTTTCATCCGAACTCAGTTATACTTTTGAATGATTTGTTGCATTTCGGCAGTACGAGGGCCAAATTTGACTATCACATTCTCGAACATTTTTTTTCTTTTTAGTATTTTGTAAACTCATAATAGGCGTGCACCTTTAGAAAATATCCGAAAACTATATATAATAAAGGTCATGTTATCGTTTTACCAGGGTATTAGCTTGTTCTCTGTGGGATTTCATATCGCGTATTTCTTGTTTTTGAGAAGATCTTAATAATATTTTATTGACTGTGTGTGTGTTTGTAAAGCAATCACAATACTAAATTGAATGCGATATGGAGTCGAAAATATATGACACTTGGATATGAGCATTGTATTGTATGTGGAATGATTACTATTTGTAAGTACCTATATATGAAATAGATTGCTATTTGATCGGCTAGTAAGCCAAACAAAGCAGGAGACTTAATTTTATATTTTTTACATCTCGTTGCATGTGGACAAATGGAACCAACTGGCTATTGATATGAACACCTCTATAAAAAGTGTAGGGAATCTACACAACTAAACATTTTCATAAACGACCGTAGTTATTTATGTACAGCTACTACAAAAATACGAACACCGTAAACCCAGAGCGCTGCTACGACTAACGTAGCACTGCTACATCGCTTCTACGAAAAGCGTAGAGCCTCTACGTACCTAAACCAACGAATGTATTTATACAAAAATTCAAGTTTAAAGCCCTTACGTTTTACTTCATACCTTATTACCATTACAAGGGTTGCACCAATTTTAATCATAAAAGTTCAGAAAACTTCAAGAAATAAGGATCAAAATTTGTTTTCGAGAACGTTAGTTTGCTTATACCTTCCACTACAACAGCTTCTCCTTTCCGTCGTTGGGGTTAAAAAATTTAAACTCGCACGCATAGCTTACCGATTATTCAAGAATATTCGCCCATGAGTGTTTAATAGCACAATAATAAAATCCTAGTGAATATTACTACTTGACGTTCTATTAGAGTTGTCGTTAGTTGTATACGGTGTGGAGTACTTATGGTTTGGAATTAGTTAACAACTATTAGAATAAAATGATCGTATTCTGAATATAAACAAAGCTGCGGCACGGATGTTTTGCTACTTTATATAAATTAATGTTACATTAGGTTTACCTTTGTTATTGTGGATTCTGTAACTTCTCGCTTAGAAATAATTTTAATTACCTGAAACAAAAGAAAAAAAAATTGTATTAAATGGATTGAAAAATAATTGTCCACTTAATTACAAAAACTAACTTAATTTTTAATAATTCATGAATTCATTTAAAGGAAATTAAGGCCACAGGCGACAGGCCATTACAAAGTTCTGAGGCAAGCTACAAAATTATATAGTGACGGTATTTCCCAACGGCTGAGAAACCAATTTACAATTTTAGGAACGACGGCTTGAAGGTGTTTTGCAAGAAGACGATACGATAGCGTCTTTAAATAATAATGCTGTGAATACTTTCCAAGGCAGGGATTTTTAGGGTTTTGAAGATCGAAGATCGGTTTCAAAACCCTATAATGTATTATTATTATGGTCTCGCTTTGTCTGTCCTTTTTTCCCTCCTTAATAACTCAAAAACTACTGCAGCTATCAACTTGAAATTTAAAATAATAATACATTTTGTGCGCCTGTACAGATTTAGAGAAAAATAAATGAAAATAAATGAAAAATGAAAATGAATATTTTCCATACAAATTGTGATGCCGAAATTTTAAAAGATACCTACAGGGTCATGTGGGGTATCAAATGAAAGGTATCAGTTTGTACATTTCAAAATAGTTTTTGAAATATTTGTAGGTTTCATACTTTTTAAAATATTTCGAAAAAAGTCGAAAAAATACCCATTCCCCCCCCCTATCTCCGAAGATTGCAGAGCGATCCATGTAATATGTATGGAGCGTTTATAGACATGGATCTATATTTTACAGGAAAAATATAGAGAAGTTTGAAAAAAGAACACTTTTTGAAAAATGGTCAAAAAGGGGGGAAATAATTTTCAAAAGGGGAAGCTACTTCACCGACTGGGGTATCAAATGAAAGGTATTGGTTTGTACGTTTCAAAACAGTTTTTAAAATTTCTGTAGGTTTCATAGTTTTTGAAATATTTTGAAAAAAGTCGAAAAAAAACCCATTCCCCCCCCCCCTATTTCCGAAGTTTGCCGAGCGATCAATTTGAAATGTATGAAGCGTTTGTAGATATGGATCTATATTTTACAGGAAAAATATAGAGAAGTCTGTAAAAGGAACACTTTTTGAAAAATGGTCAAAAAGGAATAATTTTCAAAAGGGGGGCTACCCCACCGAGTGGGGTATCAAATGAAAGGTATCGGTTTGGACATTTCAAACCAGTTTTTCAAATTTCTGTTACTTTCATACTTTTTGAAATATTTCGAAAAAAGTCGAAAAAATTATCATTAACCGAACCACCCATTTAACCGAAGCATGCACAGAGATCCATCTGAAATGTAGGTTGGTACCTACTATTCTTAGGTATTCGTTAAATTGCGAAGTCTCTAACCGGTACTTTTGGTACATATTTGTTGACAAACGTTCAAAACCCTCGGCGCGCGAGTTACACTCGCACTTGACGGATCTTGTTTTTAATATAAAGAGAATATTCTTGCTTATTTTTTAGTCAAGATGATGATCTGAGCCTAAATAAATAATTTTACATGGAAGTATAATTACATATATTTAAAATATTATTTTGGGGGCCTAGAAATAGATAATGTCGCGTGATTACATATGTATTTCTTATTTCCAATAGTTAATATTAATAGTTAAAGTAAGGGTGTAAAGAGGTTACTCCTTTGCAGTTTTTAGTTTTTTTTTCGGTATTGCGTCAATAGAAGGAAACAAAACGTTACTGCTGTAAAATGTATCAAAAAGAGGGGCTACCCCTGTGTACTCAAAGGCACACGGGAGTTCTGTATTTATTTTGATGTAGGTAGGTATTATCTAAATGGTCCGGCGCGGCGGCGGGAACTAAACCCGCAATGTTCTGCGTTTAGGCGTCCCTTCAGCCACTACGCCCGTTCGGCGATCGTCAAAGTAATACAGTCATAAGTTAGATTACCGTATAAAGTGTCGTGCCAATACCGATCGCTTGCAATACAAAGGCCGGTGAAATTTTACAAGCGCGTTTGGTAGAACATCCGAACATCCTCTGGTGATTAGCCGGTCATTATACATAATGCCACGGTCGCGCATTTACATAAATACACAGCTACAGGTTGAACCGAACCATGTAAATAATGTTTGTTTTAGCATGTATTAAAACAGTCCTGTGAACCTTTTGAGCGAAATATGGATTCACAATTCACATTGAATTGATCCAGCGTCAGATTTGTTCAAAGTTATTATGTGTCCTTAAAAATTATCGTCATCTAGGCAGGTTCGGAAGGTTTTTTGACATTCTATTTATTTGAGCAACCGGCCCAGTTTCTCAGCCAGTTACCAATTACTCCAATACTTGATAGGTGTATGGGTATGCTTTATCAGGAAACCTTTAAAATTACTTATTTTGATAATTGCTGTCAGTATGTTTCATATGCAACCACTCATGAGACACAGTATAAGAATGCGTCAGAATTTTTCTGCACGAAGTAACCTATACACTTTTGTCATTATGTCGATTAAAACAAACAATTTCATACCTAAAATAAATCCACCTGAATACCAAATATCTTAACAAAGTACATTTACCTGTCGCAAGTCTCAACCAAGATATTTAATTACACAATAGCACTGAGGTATCTCGCTCTGCTTTTCGTTTTATTCTGTAACTCGAAGACAAAAGAACGAACGAAGAACAACTTAATATTAGCATGATGATAAAGTGTAATACTTTATCATCATGCTAATATTAAGTTGACAAAATGGATGAAGATTATGAAAGGATTTAAAAATGTTCTTGTTATTAGTGTTGCCAAGTTGTTTCAGTTGTGTAATACAACTGACACAACTTTTTTAACACATTATGTGTCCATGACGTACATATTTAGACATGGCAACATTGAACTTGTCAGTTTGACATTGACGTGATACTATCTGTGACTTGTTTTAAGAATTGTTTTGTTAACATTTACTAATAAGGTTTTCTCTATCTTGATTGCGTCTTGCCTTTTTTGTAGTATGTTTACTTAGTTTTATTAATTGAGTTTCTTAAATATAGAATAAACTCCTGTAGGATCTATGTAACCCATTGTTTACTTTTCCTACACAACTAATTGTTACATTATGTCCCTATTTTAACTCTAAATGAAATGAAACATGTGCACTTTCAGTTCCGCGGGACGCGTCTCTAGGGCTGGGCAGTGTGAGTCGTACTTGATAATGCCATGCAACTCTTTTACTTATATATTTAATCAACCGTAACATCCAGTGGTTGAACGTTCATTGTTTTAAAGTACGCAACATGAATAAATGAGAAAATTATTCAAGAGAGGAATGGGTGGGCTGTATAACTTTTCCAATTTATTTATTCAGTTCCGCGGTTTGACCAGTGCTGGGTTAGCTAGATTAGTTGGACCGCAAGCAGGTAGCAGTTGACTAAAAATAGTGACCAGCATTTAACTAAATTTTAATATATTGAATGTTGTTTTATTTTCACTTTTATTTACCCGACTATCCTTGCTAACACGCTGTTAGGTCTTTAATGAGTCTGTTCAGTGACCTTTTGTCTATATTTTTCATCAAAAGTTTTGTTTCCAGCGGGACTCGAATAATTGAGATTCCAGACTTTCATGTCAATTGTCATAAATGCTCAACCTTTTTGCAAAGTAGACAATAACCCCATTTGTGTGCTATTTACTCGTAAAATGACATAAAAATAATATTTTTCTTACTCATGAAGATTACCACATCCATTTCATAATGAGGTTAATAGCGACCCTATTACCGGGGGAAAAGGCACATAAATAAACAGCAAGAAGCGTAGGCCATGACTGTCGACAGCAGGCACTCACCACATTGTAATTATTGCAGCCATTTGTGTCTCTCGGCTCGTTGGTTCCGCGTCCCGTTATATCAATCTGATTAGTCTCCGGGCGATAGTGCATGCTTTATGGTCTAACTCTATTCGGGGCTATTGTTATCAAGCCAGTGTAACAGGAAATGAACGCTAACACGGTTGTGTAAGGTCGAGTTTCAAAATACGGTCGTTATCATCATCCAAAGGAATACCTCCTCCAGAGAATAATGATGACAAGTAATAATAGTCATTATGCAAATGGTCAAAAAGACCTAATCATCATTGATGCTATGCTGCGTTAGGCCAGAGAATCACACTCATACTTATATTATGTATAATGAGAATGTTTGGATGCTTAAATGTATGGATGGATGTTTGTTACCTCTTCACGCTAGTACTACTGAACGGATCGGACTGAAATTGCATTTAGGTAGTTTTAGGCCTGGAGTAAAACATACATTTTATCCCTTAAATCAGTTCCCATATGCGATTGAAATAACCATAAAACGCGTCCACAGAAACAACGCATGCGAAGCCGCAGGCAAAAAATATTATCAAATAATACATAAACTGCGGTGGTGTGTAGATATGTAAGTTAAGTTAGTAACGAGCTCTCTACGGTTCTAAAAACACTTTTTTTGACAGTATCAACTTACAAATTTCTGAGTGAAATATTTGTTGTAGAATTAGCATTCTGTGTATTTTGTGCTGAATTCCCTCAACTCGCTTCAATAATGTATTGCGGACGCGACACGCTCGTTTCCCGATTAGCAAAGTTTAAAGGCTTTTTAGTTTAACTGGTTTAGTTCAAAACTCTGTCTTGTTTGAACTAAGCAGTGAATGGGACAATATGTATTACTCAAAACTAACGTTTTACCTATGTTTTATCTATTGTTGATATTATTTACAAGAAAAAAGAGCTGATAGTTAAATAACGAAGGTAAGCAATGCTTCACGAAAGTTACGACGATCGATATGTATTTATATATAAAACTTTCCAGTTTCAACTATCAAATAGAGAAAATCCTATAACAAACAGTGTACCTAATGAGAATTAATACGGATGACCACCAAAACCAAACTGTGGGCAGATAAAGTTTCATTCACTTTACGAATGGACTTTTTACTCCTGCCACTAGTATGCCTAGCGGGTATTATTAAAAAAGTAAAAAAAGGTTCGGACGAAGCTTTACATTATATCTGGGTACCAATTTAGCTGTTGTGATAATAATATCAGCGTCGGTATTGCAGTTAAAGCATGGTGGATATATATACATAACCTCACTCAGTACGGTAACGTTCTCTCATGCAATCATCCGAATTTGAAATCATTCGAATATGAAATTACCTAGTAATGTAATTTGTATTCAATAAGCATAATCATGGAAAAGTTAGAAAAACAAAATCATTCCCAAAGTTAAAACTGATTAAATAAGTGCACATTGCTTTCGATTTACCAAAAAAAGACTTGCCCTAGATACCATATTTAAATAAATAGCCTAACCCACACGATCAAGGTATGTTAAACCTCTTCCCGATTTTAACTCTCTTCCCGACTTGTATCAGGCCATTTATGTGCAAGTTAAGTGTCAGTAATAATCCACTCCTATCACAAGAACAAATACGCAGACAGCTAGAAACAAGATAGAGAGAGACGAGCCAAAAGGAGGCCATAACTGGATGTTTGCGGGAAAAATCCTGATAAATGATTCGCTGACGTGGACTGCAATTCAATCAAAACTCCGCAGTAGTTGAGAATGTTGGCGCATCCTCAACTACTTGAAGGACACTCAGCAAGAGCCAATAACTCTAATGTCTGTGCTGTGGATTATAAAATACAGTCTATCTAGAAGAAATTGGGCCTTTCTAGCCTTCGTAAAACTACCCAGTGAAATTTAACTCATAAAATTTTTAACCAAAACGCAACCAAAACGCTGCCAAATAAAGTTTTTCTTTTCGCAGTAATCTATATATATATAAAAGAAAGTCGTGTTAGTTACACTATTTATAACTCAAGAACGGCTGAACCAATTTGGCTGAAAATTGGTGGGGAGGCAGCTTAGAACCAGGAGACGGACATAGGCTATGTTCTATCCCGGAATTACCACGGGAACGGGAACTACGCAGACGAAGCCGCGGGCAGCAGCTAGTTATTTATAGAGTTCCAGTCACGTTGGCTGACTCATGGCTCGCGTTGACGTGAGTCAACGCGATCAAATTTTTTGATCACAGAAGTAATTCTGTGATCAAAAAATCTTTATTGGACTCGGTCAACATTGACCTGCACCAGAGGCGAATAAGGCTCCAGGAGTGACTCTAGAAAAATCCTGATGTCCAATCTATCAATGTATGGTTATATTTACTACCACTTTTATCTTTTTCTTACTCTATCTGTTCAACACCGCTGTAAATTTTTCAAACTGACTGTACAAATCGAGCAAATATGTGGTCGATCGTCAACTGCCCTACTTGCACTATAGGTCTCGAGTGACTTCACGTCTTCAGATAAGATACGGAAGTGGATATGATACTCTGCTTTTGTTTTACGACGTTAGTTTCCTGATGTACCTTCACTATGATCTCATGATATCCCGGTCTATTTTATGACCAAGTTTTAGGAGCTTACCATCTTAGATCGTGTTTTTATATAACTGCACAGTATAGATCTTGCACGTTAATTCTTGGAAAGTTCTTTTTAAAGTTTGATGAGTTAGTCATATTTTTTAATATTACTGTTTTACTTTAATTATTTTTAACGGAGACGGTATAATTATGCGTTTGGGGTGAGATGTTGTTTGTGCTTCAGATTAGAGTGCCGGTATCAGGGCATTCCTTTCGCGAGCTTGTATTGTAATTCCACACATCAGAGGTACCTACCAATCTATTTAAACGAATACGTGGAACATTCCTTGGCTCAATCAAATAGAATAGCTGTGGAGAATATTGCTGTTCGTTGATGCTTTACAGTATTTGTAAAGCATCAACGAACAGCAATATTCTCCAACTTTCCACGCACGATTGTTTGTGGAAAAAATAATAGAAAACTGATTTAATGGAAAACTCTTTGTTGTGCTAAAAATAGGTGTTTTCTAGTTTCTAGTGATCATGCTGCATCCATGCTGTCTGTGGAGTGAATTTAGTCTAAATCCACTTGGAGGATATTGGTTAAATCTTTAAAAAGGTATGGGTAGCTCTACAAATATCAGTAAATTCGTTTTAATCAGAGACCTCAATGGATAAGCCTAGACGGCAGTAAACCTGTTTTGTGTGCGCCACGAAACTGATTGACACAGACAAAGGTACTTAGCATTCTAAACCATCTCGCACCATTTTGAACTTTAGCATCCTTCAAATTAGAGTTCAGAGGATCTAAAAACGAGCAAACGGTAAATGCTGTACTGGGAGTTTTGTTGCAGACTCATCAAAGACTGGTCTATCGCCGATATCTTTTTATTGTGCACGTTGATGCATTGTTCCGGGCCTCGGGGTACTACTTCTGAATCGGATGACCCGTTAGGAAGTTTGAATAGTTGCAGCTTTTCTCTTTTGTAAACTTTTATTTAACTTGCCGGGTACCGTTGGTATGTATTGATGTTTAATTCCTGTGAGAAAAATATCTCAGACTTTACAAACTTCTTTCTCCGGTTTAGCTTGCGTTTTTGTTTGGGTAGGAAGGTAAGCTTACTTCACTTAGGTTATCGAGTAAATAAACGGGCTTTAGTTAGCCTACGAAACACCGCTCATGCGGGTTAGCGGATCCGTTTAGAACGCAACAGAAAGCTTCCGACTGTGGACTAATAAACAAATAATTACAAAGGCGGGCAGCGCCGTTGTGGCGGCCAATAAGTTATGTTATGACGTCGTAAATTTGTCGGTTGTCAGCATCGTTGGCGTAACGGCCGTGGTCTGATTAGCCGTGGCTGGGTGCATCGCGCTTTAGGTTATAAATATTGCCTCTTCATTAGTTATAGTTTTTTTTTTGCAGAATGTGCTAATCTGAGAGGTGTTTTTGGAAATCCTAATCTGTATCTAATGAATGAACCACCATTAATATTCTGTCTTTGTTTAATAAAAACGGTGAAGGTGTTCAAATGATAGGCTCAAAATAAAATCTTCGTACCGGGGATTTTACCATTTTTGTAAAGTTATCTTGTTCGCTAATATCAAACTCCAAGTCAGTTTGTCATTTCTAAATAATTGCTCTGAACTAAAACCTATTAATTCAGGGCTCTCAGAACAATGAAACTGAGACTCACTACATCCGAATCCATTAGTGGGCCTGCTCGCCCTTTTGATTAGTTGATAGTGAATTGCTTTTTCATTGTTTTTTCTGGAAAAGAGACACTTTATTTCTTTTTATTAGATCTATGTTCAAATTATTACTAAAAGTGATTAGGTATAATATTTCTTAGTTCTGTACTGTACTGCTTGGGGAAGGCCCGTACTGCATTGGACATAAAATGAGGATATACTCAACATTATTAAACAATAATCAATTCTCGAACATTAATTTTGTAAGTTATGTGACATTCCTGAATTCTATAACAGATTTGACTGCAAAACTTAAAATTATGGACTTTGTCTACGAAACTTATTAGTTACGTCTAATGACAGTACCTACTTGACACATGACTTCAAGCGACGCACATTTTAGCACATTGCGCTATACTTGGCAAAAGCAGCACAAACTAAAATTTCTCAAACCTATAAATCAGTCTCACGCTGTGCGCGGAGTATCGCGGACGCGTTGAAATCGCTCGTACGGTGACTCATTGCGGAGAATAATGTCTTCGAATATTGTGAAGTGCGCTAATTGCAATGTAGTAATTAACGAATTACTGACTTTTGTACAAAATGTCATGGACTACATGGATGAAGAGAGTTTACACCAGCTATGTGTTTCAGCCTTCTCGGAAGAGGATATTGTAAAGGCAAAATCTCTGCTCTTTGAATCTGTGCCTAACGCCAAGAAAATGCCCCTGCGGCGAAAGCAGGGCAAGAAGAAAATGTCAAGGGACTTGAATGATATAATTATCCTTATGAAAAGTGCAAATAGAGAATTGTTTCCCACTTTTGTAGCTAGAGATCTACACTTGCTTCCACCGGTCACTTTCGACCATATAGATGTAACCCGCTTTACCAAAGAGATCCTTAGTCTAAAAATTCAGCTCAAGCTACTGGAAGAAAAAGCGGTAACCACAGAACAGTTTACCCTACTTCAAAAGGAGGTGGAAAATATGAGACATGCGTCCTTGCTAAATGATTTTACACGTAATACATCTAAGTCAACTCATGATTTTACATGTATGTCTAGTGTAAACATTAACAAAAGAAGAGGAGCGTGCCTACAGAATAGTTTTGAATTGGACAGCGGGCCCACGGGACTACAGTATGTGCCCGAGTATGTACCTATGAATCTACACCAAACATCAGCTGATTCTAAGGTCAATGAACGCCCCTCAACATTGAGGCAGTCAGTAGCGGACGAACAGTCGACTAGCCCTGTCTCCCTCTCTTGTATGCAAAAAGACGCGAAGACTGCAACCGGAACTGGGCACGTGGAGGCCCACACCACGGTTTCGCCGGTGTTGAGTGAGAGCGGCTGCGGGTACGAGCACGAGTGCAGTAGCGGCAGTGCAGGAGTGAGCGAGAAAGTGCTCCAGGCGGCGCCCGCGCCTGAGCGCGTGGAGGCCGCGGTATGTACTACGGTTTCCACACAACTAACTCCGTCCTCGGGTAATTTCGCTGGCACCTCGGGCGGATTCGTTCACAGTCGTGTAATCTCGGCAGTCACCGGTTCTGTTCCTGAGCCTCGGCGTGCGGCGAGCACTGACTCGATCGCTGCGCGACTCGATAGTCGTGGGGGATTATCTGCGCCGGACTTGAATGCGAAATATGATCAAGTGGTAAGAGACTCGGAATGGCAGATAGTGCGTAAAAAATCTGCTAAGCATTATAAGCTAATTGGACAAAGAGGTTGTGCTCTTACGGAACTGAACAGTAAATTTAAGGCGGCCGACACAAAAGTGCCCCTATTAATTTCAAACGTTAGTAAGGATGTTACGGAAGATGATATTATTTCGTATATAAAAGAAAAAACTGGTGAAATTATATCGCTTAAAATGATTAACATGCGTAAAACAAAAATGTATAATTCTTATAAATTGTACGTATCAAAGCATAAGTTAGATTTATTTTTAAGTGATAGCTTTTGGCCTAGTGGTATAATTTTTAGGCGTTTTGTCCATTTTTTGTACAAAACAAAACTGGAAAATTTAGTGAAAGCTTCTTAACTTGTTTTTTATGGATTCAAAAAATATTAACCAGTGTCTTAGATTAATTAGCTTTAATTGTAAGTCAGTGAAGCGATCGTTTAATGACTTACAAAATCTGTGTAAAATGGCGGATTTTCTGGTCCTCCAGGAGACGTGGCTACTTCCCCATGATATACCATTACTGGGTACAATTCTTAGTAACTTTGAGTACACAGGTAAGTCTGCCGTGGACACTTCTGTAGGGTTGTTAAGGGGTAGACCGCATGGGGGGGTGGCCATTCTTTGGAGAAAAGGAATTTTTGACATTGTAAGCTTAGTAAAATGTAGTAGTGACAGGCTAGTGGCTGTGAAAGCAACGGTAAAGGGGCGTAGTATTATTGTATTCTCGGTCTATATGCCCACTGACTCATCGGACAACCTTCCTATATTTACCGAGGTTTTGAGTGAAGTAAGCGCGATCGTAGCTAGTGAGGATGTTGCTTGTATATTTATAGTAGGAGATTTTAATGCTCACCCACAAGAACCGTTTTATAATGAACTCATCAGCTTCTGCTCAGATCAGTTTTGGACTTGTGCGGATATAGAAAAATTAGGCCTACAGTCTAATATATATACGTACGTTAGTGAGGCTCACGGATGCCGGCGATGGCTGGACCACTGTGTGGTGTCTTCATCGGCTTGGCAAACAGTGACAAAGGTGAATGTTTTAGAGGATGTTTTCGTATCCGATCACTTGCCGCTGGTCATTGAGTGCAATATAAGCCTTGTAAGACCAAAATGCATGATCCGCGACATAAAACCCAACCAAGTAATTTGGGGAGAAAGAGACGAGAGTCAAATAACAAAATACCATGAACTATGTCATGAGGGGCTACGTAACATTGATTTTCCGCCTGAATTTATCGAGTGTGGTCGTGGATCATGCACCTTGGAAGAGCATAAGCTGGTACTCAATAAGCTATACCATAGCATAGTAAGTGTCTTATGTGAGGCAGCTACTAAGACAAGTGAGCGGCACGTGCAAAACAAAGGTAGGCATCTCTGTGGATGGAATAAGCATGTCTCTGATGCTCATAGGGTGGCCAGGCTTAACTTCAAAAATTGGATTATGCATAATAGACCATCATCTGGTAAAATTTTTGAACAGATGGATGAAGCACGTAAAATCTTCAAAAGCCGGTTAAAATGGTGCCAAAGTAATCAGGAACAACTTAAAATGGATATACTAGCAAAACACAGGGCAGCGAATGACTTTAGGAAATTTTGGAAGTCGACGGGGAAGTATGATGTTAAGTCTGGCCTCCCGGTGAGTGTGGATGGAAAAAGTGAGCCGCAGCAGATCTCCAACCTGTTTAGAGATCATTTTAGGGTAAGCTCTCCACTGGGACCTTCGTCTGCTCTCCCCACCGTCTGCCCCCCGACTGCTGATCCGGATCGTCAGGGAGAGGCGCCGCAAATAATATGCTTTACTGCAAAGCAAGTACGAAAAGCTCTGAGTAAAATGAGTGGTGGCAAATCTCCCGGGCATGATGGTATCAGTGTAGAGCATCTGAGACATGCGGGTGTTCACCTACCGAGAGTGCTGGCTCTGTTCTTCTCAATGTGTATCAGTCACTCCTATCTACCTCATGACTTAATGAAAACCATCGTGGTACCCATTGTGAAGGACAGAACCGGTGATATCTCGGAAAAGGGGAATTACCGCCCTATCTCGTTGGCAACAACGATAGCTAAGGTGCTGGACAGTTTGCTTAACACTTACCTGGAAGACTATTCCCAACTACATGACGCGCAGTTCGGATTTCGATCCGGACTTTCTACTGAAAGCGCCATAGTGAGTCTTAAGCATACTGTTCAGTACTATACTGATCGTAAAACGTCGGTATACGCCTGTTTTCTTGACCTGTCCAAAGCCTTTGACCTAGTGTCCTACGATGTGCTCTGGAGAAAGTTAAGAGACAGGGGTGTGCCGGCGGAAATGCTCAGTATATTTAGATATTGGTACGCTAACCAAACGAATTTTGTGAAATGGGCTGATTCACTATCTGAAGCATATATGTTGGAAAGTGGAGTAAGACAAGGAGGGTTGACGTCTCCTCTACTCTTCAACATATATGTGAATGATCTCATCGTGGGGCTGAGCAGCATGCGTGTCGGATGTCGGATAGATGGCGTAAGCGTCAATAACATTAGTTACGCGGACGACATGGTGCTGCTCTGCCCGACGGCGGGCGGCCTACAAGAACTGCTGAAAGCCTGTGAGGTATACGCTGCCGATCATGGGCTACTATACAATGTGAAGAAAACTGAGTACATGGTCTTTGAGGTCGCCGGCAAAGGTATGGATAACAGCACCCATAATATTACCCTTAATGGCATGAACATAAGAAAAGTTAATAAATTTAAATATCTTGGACATATCATTGCCGACGACCTCAAGGACGATGCTGATATAGAAAGGGAGCGTAGGGCGCTGGCAGTTAGAGGTAATATGCTGGCCCGCAGGTTTTCCCGGTGTACTGAGCAAGTAAAAATAACGCTTTTCAAAGCTTATTGCCAAAACATGTACACGGGAAGCTTGTGGGTTAGACACACCAAAAACTCGCTAGCGACCCTGCGCGTCCAATATAATAATATATTCAGGATGATGTTGAGTCTGCCTCGCTTCTGTAGTGCATCAGGGATGTTTGCTGAATATCAAACTGATGACTTCGCTGCCATCATTCGCAAAAAATCTGCATCCCTGATCCGCAGAATGCGCGACAGTCACAACAGCATCCTGAAAACCATAGCAGATCGATACTCTTCGCCCCTGTGGGCAGGCCTAGTTCGCAGAGTGATCCCGGAAAAAGTCCCGCTACTCTGGTGAGATCACTCTTAGAATTGGTCCTGCGTAAATTTTAAATTTTAATTTTAATTTTTATATGTCTCGATGTGTGCTTACTAATCATTTACTGTATTTTACTGTGTTACTAACCCCATATGGATCTATGTTATCCGAAATAAAAGGATTTTATTTTTTATTTTTTATTTTATTTATTTATAAAGCTTATAGCAATTAATTGGAACTCTTTCCAGCAGGTGCTCTCATTCCCTTTTAAAATTATAAAGTGGGTGCTTGGGTATCCCAGTTCATGAAAATACTTTAATAATTTATAAGATGGTCATCGAAACTTAACCACACGTGCTTTTAGTGTTATGTTACCGTGAAAGTGTTAAACTTTTGCTCTAGAATTGTAAACTAGTTAGTATCGTTAGAAATTATTATTACAGATCGAAAAGGCCTCCCTTGATAAAAAAATATTGATTTTTATTAATTTCAGCCCATATTATGTCATCCCACCGATGAGAAATACGCCATCCCTTATGATCTTTGGCTGCAGTCAGGCGTAAAATAATTTAGTCCGTCTCGCTACCTTTTCCGAGGTTGGCCACGATGTGGCTGAAGTAAGTAAGTAAGTAAGTTTAAGTATTTAAATGACTTTTAATTAAACAAATATGCCCTAGCGGAACGTACCTATAGGGAAGAACCCAAGTAGCCAAGACTAGTATGCCGTATGTCACGATTATGCACAACGCTGACTAATGTTTCTTTTACGTGCGTTAGTAAAACTTGAAAATCTAATAGAGTAGTTAACCCTAAATATTTTAATTTTTCTACAAAAACTACATCCAACATTATTAAACTTTAAATTTACGTCTTAAAGTGTTGTATCAAAAGTAACGAACTACGGCTACTATGTAATTTTTATTAGTTTTTATGCAGATATCGCCTCTTGGTTTATTTTTAAAGCCCATTGAAGTCCATGTAGGTCCTGATGATGTTCATGGTAAACCATTAATGGTATCCCTAATATGATACAAAATGTTTTAAAGGTTCCGAAACCTACAACAGACGAACATGCAAAGTCACAACATAAAATTATTTCGCCTAGGTTACTACAAAAATAGTTGACAAACCAAAAGTAACTGAACTAATTCCCACAATAACCAGCATGTTAGCTGCACGTTAACTAAATGTAGGTTGGTTGTAAGCTAACAATGCCATTATTTCTCGAGTCAGCCATTATTTAGTTCGGATGAGTTTAGTGCTTAGCACTGTTTGTTCTGAGGAAGTTCACATGTTGAGCGTAATTATAGCCATTTTAAATCCACAAATGAATAGGGAGGTCGGAACTAAAAGCACTGACGTGGTTGATTATGAAGTCGTTAAAAGGGTTTTATCTGTGTTTCATTGTTTTTTGTGAAGATTTTTTGTGTATTCACATGCAAATCACAAAAAATAAGATAATGCTATTGCATTATCTTATTATTTGTGATTTGCATGGCCTATACATATACAGCAGTGGGTGAAGTCGGGTTGCGGATGATGATGATGATGATTATTCTCAGGTTTTGGACATTATTTCATTAAAAAAATATCGCAAACGTTACTAAAATAAGTGGCATCGTAATTTTGATTGATTGGCTATTCAGGTCGTATTTTAGCACAATCCTTTACTCTTTCATGTAAATAAGTAAAATAAATATAAAAACATACTCAAATATAGTCAAATTAACGATTTATTTCTGAAAATTTCAAGCGATTGTCCCAACACACTCGAAGATGAGTCTCACTCAAAGCATGTTGCGAGGACAATAAATATTACCGGAATCCTTGTCAACTGGGATCACGGTCGATGTTTTGTACACATTAGTTTAATTTTCGTCGATATTGTTTACGATTTTGACGCAAAGAGTTCGTTTGAAATAGTACATTTTACACCTAGGCGAGAAAGTGGTCGATTCCTACCGAGTGGGCCTTAAAACACACGAGGTAGGAATCGGACTTTCTGCCGAGTGATAAATAGTGCTTTATACTACACCTTCGAGGAAAATAAAAAGCAGAATTAATTATTAATTTATATTTAGAAGAACTTACCGCGCCCAATGATGTTGGTAAAACCTCATTGAACGCGCCAGCCTTTGGATTCTTTTTTCAAAATATTGTTCGGAAATCGGAGGGGGCCTAATGGACTTGGAGTAAAAACTTTTTGTCGTTTGACCGAACGAAAATAATCATAGCTACGGGCCGATCTTTTAGGAAATTAAAAAAAAATAACACGTTAGAAATGGATTTCCATACACTTTTTCCTCCCGCTAAAACACGTGAGAAATGAAATTCCATAGAGTTTTTCCTCCCGGTTTCCTAAAGGCCTGCAAAGACATACTTTATATTCTAGAAATGGAAAAGGAATAGGTAACTTTCCGAGCAGGTGTAGTATAAACCTATTTGTATCCTTCATTATAGAGGAATTCAGTTATCTTGGAGAATCTTTATCTTCATAGTTGTTTAGGGTTTGCGATTTTAAACCATAGCGATCTTTGGATGTTTTCTAGGGTTCCATGATTGAATAGTGAAAATGTAATAAAATCAACTTGGAATATTATAAAAAGTGAGACTGGAAAGGTCAGTACATACGTTAATGATTACAATTTAAAGATTAATGATTACTCAATCAAAAATGATGTTGAAGTGGCCCAAGCATTTGAAAACTTTTTTACTGAAATTCCAATCTCTACTACAAAGTGTTTAAACTCTTCTACTGTAATTGCCGAGTCATTACTAATAGAAAATGTATCTAAATGCAAAAATAAATTTAACTTCAGCCACGTTGATGAAACAGATATTAAAAAAGCCTTTAAACTTTTAAATATTAAGAAAACTGCAGATCTCTGGGGCATTTCCGTTACAATTATTAAACCTTTGATTGATACCATTGCCACAGATCTAGCTTTTATATTTAATGAATCTATTGATTGCGGCGTATTTCCTGATCTAATGAAATGTAGTAAAATAATCCCACTGTATAAATCGGGTAGTAGGTCTGACCCCACTAACTTTAGACCAATATCAGTACTGCCTACATTCAGCAAAGTTTTTGAAAAACTTATTTTACACCAATTGCTTAGGCATTTCAATGGCAATGACCTGCTGCATTGTAAGCAATTCGGGTTTACTCGCGGCAGATCAACTACTGATGCCGGTGTAGAGTTAGTATCGCATATTTTTGATGCTTGGGAGAAGTCGCAAGATGCTTTAGGCGTTTTTTGCGACTTGTCAAAAGCGTTCGATTGCGTACACCATGAAACATTAATCAGGAAATTACATCACTATGGAATAAGAGACACTTCTTTGGATCTTCTTACATCTTACTTGAGTGATAGGATACAAAGAGTTGACATTAATGGGAAACGGTCTTCGGGGTCTGTAGTTACAATGGGTGTACCGCAGGGTTCTATCCTCGGTCCTTTCCTATTTTTAGTTTATATTAACGACCTGCCTCACCTAGTCAAGAATAATCATGAGATTGTATTGTTTGCTGACGATACTTCATTAATTTTTTAAATGAAACGACGAAACATAAAATTTGACGATGTGAATAATGCAATCTCAAAAGTAGTACACTGGTTTAATGTCAATAATCTTTTGCTTAATGAAACTAAAACGAAATGTATAAAATTTGCTCTACCTAATGTAAAACACGTTAAGATTGATGTAAACGTAAAAGGAGAAACGTTAGAAATTGTAAACAGTACAGTATTCTTAGGAATAACCTTAGATAGTAAACTTCAATGGGGCCCACACATAGATAAGCTATCGAAGAGACTTAGTTCTGCAGCGTATGCAGTCAAAAAATCCGTCATCTTACAGACGTTGATACTTCTAGACTAGTCTATTTCAGCTACTTCCATAGTGTTATGTCTTATGGCATACTGCTGTGGGGGAACGCTGCAGATATTAACACCGTATTTGTGCTGCAGAAGAGAGCTGTTCGTGGAATCTATAATATGGGTCCCAGAGAATCCCTGCGTGATAAATTCAAAGAAATAAACATAATGACAGTACCATGTCAATATATTTATGAAAACTTGTTGTACACTCATAGAAATAAAAATCTGTTCCCTAAAAATTGTGATAAACATAACTTTAATACCAGAAATAAACATAAACTCGCTGTGCCCACAACTAGGCTACACAAAATTAATGTATCTTTTAAAGGGCAATGTATACGCTTCTACAACAAAACTCCTAGTGAGTTGCAACAATTATCAGTAAATAAATTCAAACAAATTGTCAAAACCTTGCTGTGCAAAAAGGCTTACTATAAAATATCAGATTATCTAGAAGATAAAAAAGCTTGGAACGGGTTTTGCTCCAACTCGAAGAATAACAACTAACAGGCTAAAGGTTTCTTCGTCGCTTCTTTACTTTGGTCTACATACCGAAGCGACAGAAATCAAAAATATCACTTTATTTCCGTGTCAGTGTATAGTTTTATAATTTGACCTTTTCTAAGTGTACATTTATTGTATTTATGGAAATAAAGAGTTTTTGATTTTGATTTTTGATTGAATACGATATTACGTATTGATTCGTAGATACTGCTTTGAATTTCAGAGGAAGATCACTTATAAATTTTGATTATGGATGCAATACTTTGGAAGTGAACTTTAAACGTAGTTATTGAGCTATCTTTGGCGGAGGGTATTTTTATGCAAAACCTACCTATCTGTCCATACAGATAACGGTCCAAAAAACACACCTGGCTAATTTAAAGCTAACATACCTGGTTTTTATACATAAATCTAAAACAAAGAATATTACAAACAAACAAAAAACAGAAATAGTATTCACAGTTGAAACAATTGAGCAAAAGGCAGACTGTTCCAATCAATCTACAGGTAGCTCAACTGATCGACATATTTATTATAAATAGATATTTTACATAATGTTTAAAAGCTGCACACTGTTCCAAACAATCTACAGGTAGTAGATTGTTTGGAACAGTCTGCAGTTAGCTCAATTGCTTAAATTGTAAATACTAGTTGTAATTTGTTTCTACTTGATTGTAATTTTCTTTTTTTTTAGGGGCGAACCTAACGGGTTTCGTTGTCAAGTTAGGCCTAAATCTCAGTACTCACGGGATCCCTTAGTCATTAAAATAGGTTCAAAAACATGTAACCTAATTTTTACTCCGCCTTTAATACATACCTAAAATTATCTCTGCTTGTATATTTTTAAATGAGAAGATTTCTATTCAGAATATTTACTGGTCATAAATTATTTCCCTCTAGAATGGGGTCTTTTGAATTCTGGGTATCTCAACATCTTTAATATAAATAAATTCTCCGAGAGCGTAAATCAGTAGTTTTTCATTTTATTTTATCAGGCAAAAAGCGTTTGGGGTAGAAATGGATTTATATAAATTACTAGTTGTGACCCGCAACACGGGCTGCCCGTTATTCATCCGTACAGTCAATAAGCCCTTCCAAACCCTCTGATTGCTAGTATAAAACTGATTCCTATAATTTAGGTTCTTCTGAGATCACTGTACAAACAACAGGCTGTAAGTAACGTTGGTTATTTTCATAATACCCCCGGACTTCGACAAGGGTTTGTCATTACTCACTTTCGAGCTCGGCCTCTCCAATCAGCCATTGATGGCCCGCCATCGGTGTTACTCTCGTTTTCTTTTTGCTTGAGATATTCTTGGTTTGTCTTTCATTTATATTGATTAGACACGTCAGATGGACCTCATTTTTTCTAACACTGGTTCATGTTTGCACCAAAGCCTGCTCTTGCAATAAACGCAATATAGTTCACTGATAGTACTCGTATATTCAGGGTTCTGTTTGAATCGTCATCACCACACATACGTTCACTGCTGAACATGCCTCCCCAAACAAGGGGGTTGTGGCATAATCACCACGCCAAGCAGTGTTTGTGATCGCAGTAGAGGTGCTCAAATTTAATTACACATTACACTGGGTTTTAATATTCTTCTTAAATTATTAGCTAATGATCAAAAACAAAGTGTGAAGATCCAACGTAGCTAGCTACGTTGGCAATCAGGGATCGACCCAATAATTTTTTGACATGTATCTATGTATACCACTCAGTCAAACAAGAAAAAATAATGTTATCGCTAGTTCCAAGTTACAAATCGACACGTGCACAAAGTGCCTCATTTCCCCTGAGCCTTAGATAACCTCTAACCCATCTGTAAATTCAGCAATTATCATCATTCACTTTCACGCAAGCTCTTTCCAATACCCGGTGATGAATGCCCCGGACTCGACAGTTCTCGTATTCTTTTTGATTGTGTTCTTCCGACATTGCCCGTTCATCTAAATTCAAACGGTTCAGTTTTTGATTGGATTAATTTTTGTGCGGCATTGCGCAGTTGGCATTGATTTCGTAGAGTGCCGCCAACGACGACCTTAGTGTTTTTAGTTTCAAAATGAATCAGATACCTACCTATGCTCATTTATGTATATGAAAGCCCCAAAATTTATTTGAACCAATCGAGTTGGTATTGTACCTAGCTGTTTTTGAATTTGTAAGTTCGCAATATGCAAACTTTATTGCTTATTAAAGGTTAATTATTTTGATACGCGCTAGTTATTTTATGTGCAAATTTTCACTAATCCGTAATTCATATTTTACCACCTTGCATTGTAAAATATGTTTAAATTTTATTTCTCGTTAAATTATTATTTTATATTAAATTTGGATTGTCAATGCTCCTATTAAATTTCCATTGTTTTGATATTTCACATGAACAAAACCACCGCTCTCGAGAGACAACAGAACTTTTATGAATAAGAAAATAGCAAATAATAATGAGGTCGCTTTATTAAGGCTGGTAAAGTACACCTCAAAATTTATATGAATCAGGGAGGAGCACCAAAACCCTTTAATCAATATTGTATAGCAACTACTGACCACTGACTCCTTCAAATAGAAACAAATAGAGATCGTCGAAGCACAAAAAGGAATAAATATTTATCGACGTTTTTTTTTATTTATAACTTATCGCAGTTTTAGCGTGAGAGGACACAACTGCAATTATGAGGCGTTTTCCAAAAAATAAAATCTCTATTGACTTTAGAACCCAATAGATCATTCCAATAGATCATCATCATTTTAGCCTTGTATCGCTCACTGTTGGATATGGGCCTGCTTTTGCTTTTGCCAGCCTTTTCTATCTAGTGCTTCCTGCATCCACGTAGGCCCTGCGATTCTGATGATATCGTCATCTTGCGAGGAGAACCCAATAAATAAATAAGATAAAATGTTTATTTCGAAGACTTAGGTATCACAAAACATTTAATAACCTAGGAGATACAGATTTAGATGGCAAGGATCTTTTGCGAAGAGGGTAGGATGTCATGTCAAACTTCACATGGTCTATGCCATTTAAATATGACAGACCCACGACAAAGCGACGGTCTCTCAGTCTGGACGATCAATTTTTCAACTACTTATCTTTTTTTAAGAAAACGTCTTTTTGAACATTCAGTAAAAACAAATCATTAAAGATAGAAAAATAAACGGCGATCACAGATATCTACCTCAAACCAGTTGATAAAATACCAGAATTAATATAAAAAACAAACGACACGTCCTTCAGTGATTCAATTCGCCACATCCTACGTCTCTGAACGGGCACTCTACACAGAGTGTGTGTCAAATGTGAACACACACTCTTTGTAGATCAGGGGCAAACGTTCTATATTTTTCTATGTTGATTTGATGTGTACATTGTACAGAATGATTAGACTCAATAATTCAAATTGAAATATTGAGCTGGAATTTAAACGTATACCTTTTATTGACAGTAGGCATTTTGCCTAACGTATTAGAAAGCTTTGCATGAACGACTTAGAAAACATTTTTCTAAGATAGAATAGCCAAAGATGACATTAAATGCTTACATACATTATGAGGTATCATAATGGCCTATTGCCCCTCAGACTAGTTTATAGCTACCGCATGCGACCGACAATAAAGCTTGTTTAGACATCATTTGACAAACGTGACACGAGCTCGTGAATACCCGTATCAATGTTGCCTTATTCAATTGCAAATGCAGCTTCTGACTGTTTGCGATTTACCGTTTTATTTTCTTACTCGTATTGTTCAAATTAAATACAAAGTTGCACTAAGTTTCGCAGTAGTCAGTCAAACAATATCTTCCACCAGGCGTAGTCCTCTACGGCGTAGACCTGCTACGGCGTAGACTAAGTGCTACGAGCAATTCGTAGAATTCGTTGTTTCTTTCGCTTTGTGGTTTTGCTGGCAACAATTAAAGCGGAGTTAGTGTTTCTTATGCGAACAAGAAAAAGGTAATAGCTTTATAAATCAAAGTTAAATTCAATATGACTGTTGATTAATTTTAATGAATTTATTGCAAACATTCAAAACAAATAACAATTTGAAAACAAAGTATTGCAATCAAAGAAAGGTAAAACATTTAATTCCTCTCGAAACAAAAATTTCAAAATTAAATTACGCTGAATGAAAACTTTAGTGTATATAAATAGAATAGCAATTAAGTGATCGCTTGTTGAATGAATGAATTGAGTTCCGCAATTCATAATCTTAAAGAATGTGGATTATTAAGTAAGTACTCTAGTAGGTACCTACTCATAAGAATAATAATGTATGTAGGTAAGCGGAGAGCAAAACTTTCCTTATTTTGAATCACCGATGAAGGTCAACAACATATAAAAACTAATAAGGTCAAAACAAATATATTAAAGAACTATCGTACACAAGCAGAAGAAAGCAAATAGAAAGAATCAAAGAGTGAAATCGAAAAATATTGCTCGGAAACCCGAATGAAAGCGGCCAAAAATGGTGCCATTATGTATAGAAAATTGGTGTAAGTTAGCAACAGAAAGTTCCCGGAACTTGGGGAGTAGAGCAGTCGGATTGCTTAGTTTTTTTCAACTTAGGTAGGTTTATGCGAAGTGTCGTAACATTTTTGTTATTTATTTGTTTTTTAGGCACAAACAGTCCCATAAAAACTTAACTATTTACTGTTTTGCAAAAGAGTGTCAAAAAATCCGTAGCGATATGTAGTACCTAATCACAGCTATTCAAGATATTTCGTTACTAAGTTAGCTAATTTGTTTATAATCTTTCATATTTCAATTAATTCGAAAAATGAGGGTTAATGCCTGCTAAATAATTGGACGATCAAAAGCTGTCGTCAGTTTATACAAGGAATTACTTTTATCTATATGTAGTTCTCAGTCAACTAAAATTTAATGTTACGATTATTTCAATAACGAGTGTAACGAGTGTAAAGTGAGTTCAGTGTACGTAGCAAGCGGCACAAAAATGTTTGCTCGCTCTACCCATCCCTTCTACCTTCCATGTAATGTACCAATCAGGTGATGAATATGTATCTAAAGTCAATCAAAGTTTGTTGATTATGGACTACGAAGATAAATAAATAAATATATAAAATAAATAATGCTGGACAATCCACACAGCACCATCTAGCCCCAAAGTAAGCTACTAAAAGCTTGTGTTATGGGTACTAGATAACTGATATATTTAATACATTACATACATAAAATAAATAAATAAATAAATAAATAATGCTGGACAATTCACACAGCATTATCTAGCCCATAGATACATATTTTATTTTTTTAAATATTATAATACATAGAAAACACCCAGACCAACGGAACATATTTCTGCAGATCGTACACAAATTAGTTCCGAGGCGGGAATCGAACCCGCAACCTCTTGCGTCGCAGGCGGACTCTCGCCCGCTACACCACTGAGGTCGTCTCGAGGTATGCTCCGGAAGCAGGTGAACCGCCATCCATTAAGTTAGTGGCTAATCCTTCTCAATACATCTCAAATGCTCGATTCAGGTAAACTTTATTGTTTGTGGCCCGATTATGATCAAAGGCTGATTGAAACAAACTTTAGGTTAAACGAGTTAGAGTTAGAACGTGAGCTTAAACCGTGCTGTAGCGGGACGGAAACATTTAATAAATACTTCTACTTTGATCCCGGAAATTAAAGTGCAGTGTTTCCGTTCCATAATCAAATAATTTAAAAATATTTTTTTTTATAACGCAGCTAACACCACTGGACGTTACTAGTAGGTAAATAAACATGACAAATACCTGTGAATAGTGAATTAGATGGAATTAAATTTTTAATTTCATTTAGGATGAATTTGAAGTAAGTAATTATGTTATCACACTATCACACTAATATTATCAATGCGAAAGTTTGGATGTTTAGATGTATGGATGGATGTTTGTTACATCTTCTCGCCAAAACTACGAAACAGATCGTGCTGAAATTTTGCATAAAAATACTTCTGTGCGTGAAATAGGACATAGGTTACTTTTTATCCCGTAAATGTGTTTCTGTGGGACTTAATAAATGTTTCCATAGAAACAACGCGTGCGAAGCCGAGGGCAGAAACTAGTTATTAAATAAGTCAGTTCTTATTCTTACGAGACGGAAATCAAACTTATTTTATCTCACGACAACTGAAATTCACACCAAACACTTCCCACAATCGAATTCAATAGGTATTCCTTTTCAGTACAATCATCTTAGTTTAATTTCCTACCATGTAAGCTTCACCATGTAAACTTGAGAAAATGAAAATTTGATTTATTATAATTATCTTAGGCGTAATATCTCGCGAGCCATATCAGAAGCAAAAGCTAGTGCAGTATTTTTAATGTGAAACTTTTCGTTACTCCTCTTTTTTGATCTCTTTTGTGATTGAAACTGGAGCAATTACGAAGAATATACATTTTGCCGTAAAACTTTAACAAGTCGATCGGTATGTAAGTACATACTTGATGGTCGGCTTAGTGATTTTTACTTTGTTTGATGGGAGTAAAGAAAACACTGAGATCTAAACATAAACAAAAATTATACAATAGGTACTATTTTGATTTTGTACCATGTAATCCCTTAATGGATAGTCTGGGTACTTAGGTACATTCACTTATCTTAATTTAACTCGGGATAAGTACTGCTTCTATACTTCCCTATCTCCTTAGTTCGCTGCTAATTAACATTCGATTGCTGTCATTAAGTAAATCGACAAGAAACTTTATGGAAGACAGTTCAAAGTGAAAGCAATTACAATAACGACAGCAATCGGTTAAATGGGCACCTTAGACAAACGATAGATAGAGCTTCCACTTAACCAGCCGGTAATACCCACTGATGATTATAGGCCTCTTGTACTCATATCACAGAAAACGTTACTGAATGTCACATAAAGTGTATTCTTTTATTACAACAGCTCGATGGAGAAACAATCTAATTTATTTAATTATACCGGCTCTGGGGAGTAAATGGACGATTGTCAAATTAAAACAACCTATTGCTTATGTGAGACCGGGCGCTTTAATCAAGTTGGTTACATGTTGATATTGGGCAGAGTTTATTAACACACACCTGTGTAAATATATCATTACATCCATTAAAAGATATTATTATGTGTTTAAACTCAATCGAGCTTCGAGCCAACCTTTACATTAATTGAGAGTATTTTTAATGGTTGTCGCTTCATTTACCACGTGACTGGGCACAGGGACCCGACTCTGAGACTTTGATTTTCGAGAACCGTCACGTTCATGTACTAACATTGTATTGAGATTTATGCACGAGATTCGTTTTTAGTACCTAAAAATTGAATTGGCACAATCAGATACACTGATATATTTTTTTTTAATACCATGTCGCTTTAAAGGTAACTTACTAGAAGAACGTGCGTGTTATGTTAGTGCTTCTTATTATGACAAAGTACCTACTAAGGTAAATCCAACTGTACTTTTACTAATTACCTGTGCCAACTCCTCTGTTATCTGTATGCAGGTTCAGTTCAGACTAGCAATATTATTGTGCTACTCACTCTGTAATTTCCATTAATTTCAATGAGTTTTCATAACTAAACCATAAGGTGAGCACTAGGCACAGTCCTTTGAAAACAAATTGCAAAACAAACGTTCCTCACATAAGTCATTTAATTTCTCACAGTTATGAGACACTGGTGTCTGAAAAAGTTTTTCAAACCTGTTTATATCCTCGGTGGACCGACGACATTGTAGCGGTCGTAGCGAGTCGATAGATCGAGGCGGCTCAGGACCGCTTTTTGTGGTCCTGTACGGGGAAGGCCTATGTCCAACAGTGGCTGACGTGAGCTGATATGAAGATGATGCTACACACTTATTCAGCATAAAGTTCAAGTTCTAGTTTCAAAAACGGCACAAAACTTCAAATACTATAGAAGAAAATTAGAATTCCAAACGGCATTCCAGATGTCAGTATTATGGAAGTGAACATGGAACTAGTGCTCATATCAGTCTCTCGAGAGAGCAGGGCGTTGAAGAATGGTACTCTTTGTCATTTAGATTATTGAAATACGACGTCCTGCGAGAAATGGAGATTTATTTCTTTTAGATGCTTTTAGCGTGTCGTTTTGTTGACCTGAAGACAAAGGCTTTGGGGAGACTAGGTAAGTTTGGGACTATTTCTCACCAGCAAATCTTCGGTGACTTTTACCATACTAAATAATAGATTCAGGCGTTACTTTACGCAGGGAGCTCAGAGAGGCAACATCTCTGGTAGGACTCTGTCGTTGATGCTTGGCGGTCTCTGTGTCAAAGTCGAGTATTGTTGTGGTGTCCTGATGATGTATCGTGGAGAGACGAAACTAGTTGACTTTTGATGAGTTTTTTCATTGTGTGGTTGGTGTGGTCTTTTCTTTTGCAAAGTAAATTGTGTTCGTTCTTGGAGTTGGAGGGTAATTTACTGGGCAATTTTGTATTGAGTAAGTCTGTTGTTTACTTTCTCTGATTGCAAGTGGGAGCAATTTGGGGGAGGGCGGTCGGTACACGCAAATCGCATTTTGTTGGATCTTGTCGGAGGAGGTTTTGCGCGGAATTTTTACTAAAATTTTTTTTTTTGTTTTATCCTAATATTATAATTTACCATACTCGTTATAGGTGCGTCATAACGAAGCTTACAGATCAACGATTGATCTGATTTTAGGAGTAATGATCGTGTTAAAAATGTTGTGAAAGCTTATTTCATCAATATTTTCATCAAGATACGATAGTTCGATAGTGATACATTTACTGCCGTAATGTGGAGTCTCTCCAATGAGTGTCACATTTCCGCTTGGCCCGTCATCGCTAAGTCCACTATTGTTAATGTGTTTGCATTAAAATTCCGGTAGGTATAGCATCAAGCAGAACAAGTTCTTCAAAAATCACAAATTTAAATCCACTGTTCGCCTCTTTAGGGTATCGTTACCATTCGATAGCCGATCCGAAATAAAGTCTCCGCTCCACGATCGATAATCATTAACGTATACACTTTAACAGCTTTATTTGCAATAATCGTAAAAGTTTATAAAATTACCATTTCCCGGAAAAGGTTTTTCCCTTTATAGTTTAGGGTTTAGGGTAATGAAGGTCCGAATGTGAAATTGAATGACATTTGTGAACCAAAGTTGAAGGGTTCCTAAGGAATTTCTCCTTGTAATGTGTGTCAAGTGTACTTTGGCAATTCGAAGCCCTATTTAATGTGATTCTTGGAGAACTGATGACCGTTCGTCGCTTCTTTACTTTGGTCTACATACCGAAGCGACAGAAATCAAAAATATCACTTTATTTCCGTGTCAGTGTATAGTTTTATAATTTGACCTTTTCTAAAAACACACATTATATCAGTGTACATTTATTGTATTTATGGAAATAAAGAGTTTTTGATTTTTTTTTTTTGATTTTGTTACCCTAAAAATTTAATAAATGTGTCAGTGAATTCTATTAAAATCTACATTGAAGAATGAAGTCGTAAGGTAGGTATTTGTTGTTTTGCCTGAGCTCAACGTAGCCGTTGTTGACACGTTATGTAGTTGCACAAATATAATAGATGCGAAAGTTTGGTTGAATGGATATTTGTAACTTCTTCACGCCAAAACTACTGAACACATCAGGCTGAAATTTAAATAATTTGCATAGACATAGGTCTCTAGACTTAGAATAAGACAAAAACTATTTTTTATCTCATAAATCAGTTCCCATGGGATAGAAATAACTTTTGAACGTTTTCAGAAACAAGTTTTTTATAATATTTACTATTCATCAGCAGCTACTTTTCTTCCAGACAGACAGTAAGTTGAAAATTCGTCTCTAGAGCTCAATAACTAATAGCTACTGACTGATACGGGCGAGGTGTTACTGTGTTCTTTCAGGGTTCCGTATTCTGTCTATTTCCCGCACGATTAATCGGCCGGCCTCGGATATGTTTGATGTGAAACCATTTTGATCCTAGACTGAATAATGAGAGAACGTTTGTTGAGCTCTATTTCAGTGCGTAGGTGTTTTTGATTGTGTATTCCGTCTGAGGATTGTAGATCAACATAATTTATGCCCAAGGCCTGTGTTCGACCTACGGATAAAAGGCTGAGAGATTGCCAAGTAACAATACGAGTGATGGAAGAGCCTACTGAATAAAAGCTTGATTTCGGAAAATCAGTACCTATCTGAATGCCGAAGTTCATGCTTATTCAAATAAATGAAATAAGAACAAGATAAACTTAACAATCCTTAATGAGGCAAAACTCGCATTTACTAGGCCAACACGTAACTGAACCATAAAAAGACAATCCTTTAACAAACAGAAATTCCTAAATTTGAATAAACAAAGAACCCCTAGCAATCCACGATACTTTTGTCCTAATAGGGGTTCTCTTTCAAGGGAACTTCCTTGACAAACACATATTGACATTAAGCATTGCCGCCAACACTGAAGGCGCTGAAAGCCGTGTTAAATATAATTAGAAGAATTTGGAGTATGAATGTACAGGGCTGAATTTGGAAAGTATTGAAAAATATTCCTTACTACCAAGTTACTAGACTTGGTAGATTGTTTGCAACTTTGTCAACAACAATTTGTCTGCAGTTAGCTCAATTGTTTCAATTGTAAATACTAGTTCTAATTTATTTCTACTAGTTGATTGTAATTTTCTTTATGAATAAAGATTGCCTAAAAAAAACCAAGTTACTTGTAATTAACGCAATTGTAACTAAAGTTACAGAATAACTTTAGAGTAATACGAACAAATGCCAGACAAAGAGTAAGCCGGTGCGTCTAGTCTAGATAACTAAGACTCTAGTACCTTGTCATAATAAAAAGCTCTTAGTAGTAGGATGTCGAGTAAGGATTTTTACATAAGGATAGAAATGTTTTTTCCTTAAAACCTTGTGTATCACAAATTTCCTCGACACGTTTAATCAACCCAGTGCGCCTCTGTTTGCGAAAATTTGACATTTTCTTAGCGTGCCAAATTACCTTTCCGAAATTCCCATCCGAGGCGGCTCGCCGATGTGCCTAAGTGAATAAACGCATGATTAGGTTATTTTACATTGGCACATAATTAAGCTTAGGTGAAGGTGAGTTGAGTGTGAGATTATTGGATAACGGATGAAATTGGAGCCAATTGCTTTATTAGGAAATCTGATAACTTGGCGTCACTGGCAATCTCAAAATCATGTCTGACTCGGAATGGTTTGTTGAGTTGTGTGTAGGTAGCTTATTTAGATGTTTAGGATAGGGATATGGAATTCGTGGGACCTGCAGTGTCACCTACGTACATATATATGTAAGTAAATAAGGTACATGTTGTATTTATGAAGGTATGTGAGTGGTCGCAATCTATTTCTTTAGCAATCCTTTGTTTGCTTCTACTACATTTATTAGAAGCTAGTGTTTTGGTAAAAGTGATGCCGAAGGTTTACTCGGTTTCAATTGTTGCTTTATATATATGTTTAGAGATACAGATCAAAATCCAAAACACGTTAGTAATATTTAATTGTCCTAGTGAACTTCCTTCATCGATCGTCAAAAAACGTTTTTCGATCAGGAAAAAATAAGGGGTGTAGGTTTTCACATAATCATTTATTCGAAGTAAGACTTCGTGCGCGTCGCACGAGTGCATTATCCCAACTGAACAGGAAGTTCAAGCGAGAGTGAATGAGTGATACGATGAATGAAGGGAAGTGCACCCTACATATTGGCCAAGAGTTGGCGCGCCAGTGTAGGTTTTCAAATAATCATTTATTCGAAGTAAGACTTCGTGCGCGTCGCACGAGTGCATTATCCCAACTGAACAGGAAGTTCAAGCGAGAGTGAATGAGTGATACGATGAATGAAGGGAAGTGCACCCTACATATTGGCCAAGAGTTGGCGCGCCAGTGTAGGTTTTCAAATAATCATTTATTCGAAGTAAGACTTCGTGCGCGTCGCACGAGTGCATTATCCCAACTGAACAGGAAGTTCAAGCGAGAGTGAATGAGTGATACGATGAATGAAGGGAAGTGCACCCTACAGGGGTATATTTCGAGACGTTGCTAAAAAGCCTCCTTGAATTTAATATAATGTGTCAGCTGCATCGCAGCCTAACACGTAGCGACCATAAAAAGTGGGAAAGTGTAGATGTTTCGAATTGCAAACGTGTCGAACTTTGAAAAAGCGCGTTCCGCATCGATATCATCGATATTATTTTTCAACATTAATGTTTTAACTTGGAAGCATCTTTTTGTAGAGTTATTAACAAGCAGAAAATTAATTGTTGAAATTGTATTTACCTTGAATTTCATTAGATTTTCTTTTTTGGAGAAAACCTTGGTAATATTTGACGACCTCCGTGGCGCAGCGGGTGAAGGTCCGCCTGCGACGCAGGAGGTTGTGGGTTCGATTCCCGCCTCGGAACAAATTTGTGTACGATCTGCATAAATTTGTTCCTTTGGTTTCGGTGTTTTCTATGTATAATAAAAAATATCTATCTATGTAGTGTATTGTTTTAAGTATATCAATTACCTAGTACCCATAACACAAGCTCTGCTTAGCTTGGGGCTAGATAATGCTGTGTGAATTGTCCAGCATTATTTTTTTATTTATTTATTTTATTTATGGTGTGAGGTATGCAGGTCAAAAAACATTATGTTGGTATTTAGTTTGAATGCTACGTGCCCATAGTATATATTTTTTGGTTTTGGGTTTCTATTTTGTTATAAATAAAATACCCATGACAAAGTTGTGTTCTTTTAGTCAAGTTCTTTCCGTACTCTGTGATTGCATCTCTGTGTTACATTACGAGTTTCAACTGCGATGGGTAGGAAGGTGGCCTCGGATTCCATATTTAATAAAGATTAGGCGCTGCCCGAGTGGAAAGGATCAGCCAGGCTTACCTGGAAGCAGATGTTTTATTACGCCCGCCATTTTGAAACGCTTTTTGGTAAATATTTGAAGGCAGAGCTTCACTGGTTTGAACTCAGTCGGACTTTTTGTTCGATAATAGACATAATTATGTGAATGTAGAGGCAATAAATGAGTAAATTTGTCTAATCAAATCACATAGTTACATTCGGTCAAATTATTTTCGGAGAGTGAATTTAAAAAAAAAAGATCCTCGCCGAACTTCTACAAAATTTGACAAAATTGATGAACGTGGAATCTATTCCAAGGAAAGCTACCTCTAAGTTATAGTATTAAAGCTTTACTTAAGCAAATACATGAGAGAATTTCCCTATATATCAGCGGAAACAATTCCCAAAGTATGCCGCATTGATATCAGGAAAACGAGAACTTATTGGTTAAATTAGAATTTAAGCGAATTCCAATCAAACCATGAAGTCCTCGACTCTAATTCACTCCATGATAGTCAAGTTATTATGAGAGAACTTCAAAGGGCTTATTGTTTTCCGACCCATCAAAACCAGGTTATGGCATGGAGTTAAAGGAATCTAAACCATAATGGTGCCACAGTAAAGATAATGCAGGGCTTTGACCATCAATCACCCATGATAGATAACTGATGAGATCAAAATATTAGATTTCGTTCTACTTACATAAGGCTCTTATAGTTTGGGTTTCTTCTGCGATGGAGGATGTTTTGTTTGTTACGTCAATAACGGCCAAACTCTTAAAACAAAGAACAAAACACAAAAAAAAAACTTTAAAAAAGTGTTTGAATTGATTTTCGAGAGACATTCACTATCAGAGCAAGTTTTCATCTCTGTGAAGCGACAAAATTAATAGGTACATATTGGAGCTTGAGGGCTGGAGGGTTTACCACAAACGTTTATTGTATTCAAAACTACATAAAAGTTATTAAAAGACAAATTATTTTAGGTCAACCCTAAAAATTATGGTAGGCGCTTATCAAGGAAGGCCTATGTCCATTGGATAGTATAGGCTGTTGATGTGATGTTTAAATACTAATGTAAGTCCTTATTTTTTCTTTATAATGTATAACTGTCTTTTCACTGTATTTTAACATTTTATTTATCCCTGACTTTCAAAGCTTTTACAATAATTAACCAAACTGTAACGCTCTACATTCTGGAAAGGATTTAATTCTTTAAAGGCTTTATATGAACGAAAAGGGTCAGCCCATATACACCCAGGCAATATTATTTGCGGGGTGCAGATAGAGGCTCAATTTAGAAACCAAAGACTTAATTTACCGCTTACCTACGTGTTTCAAACGTCGGGCCATAAGCAAGAGTGGTGATGTGACATTGTGACAAAGTCAGCAGAGCATATAATGCATTGTCAACAGACTTGCTATAAATTTTAAAGAAAACGGCATATTTGGGCGGCGGCGGCTGGATCATAAGTGCATACCCAATATTAATCTTTACTAGGTTTGTGTGAAACATTACTTAATTTTATTTCCACCTGTACTGTCCTGCTGGGAGTACCTACCATAGAGTGTTAAAAAGTACTTTGTGCATAAGAGAGTGACTTGGTCTCTTTTTACTCAATATGTGGCAATTGATGTCAAATTATGTCTCGGATACAATCACGCACGCACTTTTCTGGATAACTGACATGTGACAGGCAGTTGACATGAAAGCAGGAAAATGTGAATACAAAACCGAGAAATCGTGAAGACCATGATGCAGGGTCAAAAATAAAAGCAAAAAAACCGTGAAAATGAAAGAAGACAAATTCTTTTGCTGAACTTTTATTTCTCTTTATGAAAAAGTTTTTTGACATTTACGTACAAAAGCAAAGTTTAGTCTGAATTCTTAGTTTTTCTCGTGAGAAAAAAAAACAAATGTACAAAAGGTTCTAAAAGTTTACCGACTCATTAACAAAAAGATCCGCAGCATTTATTCCAGCATGTTCTTATTGCGTAGTTCCTGTACTGTAATAGCGATCAGCTGACGGAGGACGACCCCTGCCACGGGCATTCCTGACAGGAAAAAATGTAACGGCCAATATCATCTCTGTGAAGCCATGGCCGAAAGGAGAATTGATGCAAGAGATACTTGTTATTGATTATGTGTATGGATGTTGTATCTAATAGCTTGGACAGTTGGAATTGACGTATTCGACTTCCTATCGGATGGATATTAGCTAGTTTGTATCCAATATTACTACACAACAAGTACCTACCTTAATTTTACGAATATGGTTGTTGTTGTCAAATTAACAGGATATTGAATCAGAATCAGAATCAGAATCAATCATTTATTTGCAGAATACAATAATTACAAGATCTTAAAGTTATGTGAAGACAATGTATTCGACCCGCAAGCAGGTGTGCAAATGTTAAAATGTCATTATTATTATTAGGTATTAATTATACATTAAAATATCTCTTACTATTTAAAATTTAAGTATTCGTTTACACTATAGAAACAATTTGAAAGTAACCATATATGTAAATGTTTATTAAATAGGTTTCCATTTAAATCTTTCAATTTTTCTGGTAGCTTGTTATAAATAATTATGCACATGTTAAAAACATTTTTTTTATAAATATCCTTACAACATTGAGGTTTGTAGAGCAAATTTTGAAACTTGGCCCTTTTCTGTCGAATCATAACATCCCCAAGTTTAGTAAAGTAAGCTGGGTAAGATTTGACAAATATACAGACATCTTTAATGTACATGCATGGTAGAGGCAGGACTTTACAATTCACAAAGAGGGGTTTGCAAGTATCACGGAACCATGATTTGTTTATTACCCTGAGGCATCTTTTTTGTATTTTAAACACTCTTTCTACTTCTACTGAATGACCCCATATTAACAAACCATAACTCAAAACCGAAGCCACGTGACCATGGTAGGCAGCCAGCGCCGCATCAAATGAAATAGTCTGTCGAATCTTTTTTAGAGCAAAAACAAACCGGCTTAATCTCTGGCAAACATCGTTAACGTGATCCTTCCAGTTCAAATGTCTGTCTAGAGTGATCCCTAGAAATTTAAAAGATGTAACTTCATCTACTTTATCATTTTTAAATTTAATGTCAAGATTTAATGGGTTAGTATTATACGAGTCAAATTGCATGATTTTAGTTTTATTAATATTTATTTTAAGATTATTATTATCGGTCCAATTAACTATGTCAACAAGTGCTTTATTTAGTGTCGGTTGTACTAGTTGTTTATTATCAGTTTTTATAATAATAGTTGTGTCGTCAGCAAAGAGTATGCATTTATGTGAAATGGAATCCGGTAGATCATTAACATACAATAAAAACAACAGGGGCCTAAAATGCTACCCTGAGGGACGCCGCGGTTATTCAAGACCTTTTCCGACCTAAACACCTGCTTTACAAAATTGTTTTTGTTATTTCGTAGTACTTTGGTGATTTCGGTATATTGTTGCCTATTGTGTAAATAGCTAGCGAGCCAGTCATGTGCTTTACCTCGTATACCATGTATATCTAATTTGTGTAACAATCTATCGTGATTTACAAAATCGAAAGCCTTACTCAGATCCATGAAAAGGGTCGTGACCGGGCTGCTCCCCCCGTTAATGCTCTCAGTAACAAACTTTACCAAATTAAGCACGCGAGAGATGTAGAGTTTCCCTTACGAAAACCATATTGATCCTTGTGTAGAGTCTTGTGTTTGTCCAAAAAACTATTTAATCTACTAAGCATCGCTTTTTCTAGTATTTTAGATATAATGGGAATTATTGTTATAGGTCGATAATTATTTGGATCAGTCCTATCCCCCTTTTTGAATAGAGGTTTCACAATAGAATATTTTAGTTGTTCTGGAAAAACACCCTCTACAAAGGATAAATTAACGATGTGGGATTGGCATTGCATATTCCAGCCAACTGTTTATAATATCGCCTTTTCGAAGTTCCAGTTTATTTTGTAGCTCTGTAATAAAAGTTGAACGTTGAGGGTTCGTATAAGGAACTCGGAAGGTTACGATATACATTTTGCATCGCTAAAATAAAAGGTTTGGTAAGTACTTGGAAAAACCTAAAATAGGTATCTTACTTATCGACAACTTAAATCACTGAACTGGCCAACTTTCCGAAATTGGTGAAATAAAACCATTTTCGAATCTGAAGCTAAAAAGTATCCTGAAAATATTTATTACTTGTTTAGTTGTCTCTACTTTGTCTACTTTAAGTAGAAAAACCACCAAATGTAGTAGAATAAAATACTTATCATACCTACATTACAAATATTCCATAGCTTACCTTGCGGCGAATAAAGCTTTAGTATTTATTGTGTATGTATTATCGAACACGTTTGATATTTTCATTTGAAGTGGTTTTCTCTACATTCAGTGTTAAAACAATGTTAGAATGTAGTTTGTATCCAAAACATACGAAACTTACTACGAAACATACGAAACTTTCCAAATACCCTTCTTATGCCTGTTATTTCAAAGAATATAGTTTTGTTTAAAAGAGTTCAGAAAGGGGTTTGATGATTTTGGCCCTGACATCGGTCACCATTTTGTTTATTTTTTCAAAATCATCGCGCACAATGAGATATAAACAGATGAAAATAAATTTATAATTTTCTTCATATGTGAATATCTCAGAAACCTGACGGATTCCGACCTTATTTATTTGTTTTTGTGTCCTCCATCTAAATCCATAACTTTTATTGTGCGCGGCCACCCTTCCTACAAAAATCTTCAAACCCTTTTTAGGGTTTCGAGATCGAAGATCGGTTTCTAAACCCTTATGGTCTCGCTTTGTCTGTCCATTTTTTACTCCTTAATAACTCGCAATTACTGCAGCTATCAACTTGAAATTTAAAATAATAATACATTTCGTGCGCCTGTACAGATTTAAAGAAAAATAAATGAAAAAATAAAATGAATATTTTCCATACAAATTGTGATGCCGAAATTTAAAAAGATACCTACAGGGTCATGTGGGATATCAAATGAAAGGTATCAGTTTGTACATTTCAAAATAGTTTTTGAAATTTTTGGAGGTGTCATACTTTTTAAAATATTTTGAAATAAGTCGAAAAAATACCCTTTCCCCCCCCCTATCTCCGAAGATTGCAGAGCGATCTATATAAAATGTATGGAGCGTTTGTAGATATGGATCTATATTTTACAGAAATAATATAAAGAAGTTTGTAAAAAGAACACTTTTTGAAAAATGGTCACAAGTGGGGGGGGATTAATTTTCAAAAGTTAGGGCTACCTCACCGAGTGAGATATCAAATGAAAGGTATCAGTTTGTACATTTCAAAACAGTTTTTAAAATTTCTGTAGGTTTCATACTTTTTGAAACATTTTGAAAAAAGTCGATAAAATACCCATTACCCCCCCCCCCCCCCCCCCCTTGATTTCTTATTAGCTGTTTGGTATTGCATTTTGAAATTTGGATTCCGAGCGGCTTTTCGGTATATTTTCTTAATTTAAAAATGTAAAAGGAATTTCTGGATTTAATATATGAACCATACGATAAGTTCGCATGTTAGGGATACCTACTGGAATAACTTTTTTATCAATAAGTTACTGAAACGGTGTCAGGTAGGTATCTATGAGTTATATCCTTCGTAATATTGTGCTCTGAGCGTAAGAGAGGATATTTTCACATTATTCTTATTAGCTTGTCGAAGCTTTTTTATGCATTTTTGTTTACATGATTTTTTAACGTATCCTCTTTCTGTCTTCTTTCTATTTGCTGAGGTTGACGGACTATATTGTCCGTTATTGGACGACACAACTTTCCTTCGCTTTTCCATTGAAATGTAAAAAGCCCCAAAACAAATGGCACACCTAGAGTCCCCAACGATAGAGCTGTAAATGTGCGTGCACATAATCAATGAATTATTATTCAGTGCTGATAATGATTCCCGTCACGTCCTCCGCGGTCTCAGGGATCCACAGAAAAAGCTAATGGAATGTACGACTATTATAGTGAAATCTATTGAAACTTTGTAATTTTTTTTAACAGTTTTATTGAACTCTACTGAACTATGTGTGATAAACAAATATGTAAGGATTATCATGAACAATTTGCGGAACAAAATAAGTTCTAAATAAAATAAAAAAAGTAGAAGTGACAAATAAATAGCCATAAAAATTCTCACTTACATTAGTGCAGAGTTAAGTCGATCACAAAAAAATATTCATATTGTCAATTCTTCGAATGTGTTCCATTCAAAGCCTTTCAGCCAAAATGTTCAACCAATAAACTAAGCGTTTCCAGATTGCAACCAAATGTCGCGCGGGTGACACTATCCCGAATGGCATACTGTCATCGCGTATAGCCCATGACGCACAGCTAAGAGACAACAGCTGGTTTAAAATTAACATTTGAAATAGAGATGCAAAGAGCTGTATTAAATGGATTATTGCCGACCGACACTTATTGCTGTCCTAGGGGATAAAATAAGATGACGGTAGGTCTAAGGAGCTGGTTGTGTCTAAATTGTATTTAACTTCGTGTTTAGACCCAAACTGGCGGCAGGAAGACCCCTGTTGCATCCGGAGAGTAGCGTACCATAAAATGTAGAGCGGACGCAGCATAGCCAGGTAGTGGCTAAGCGACATTGAAAAATACACATTGCATTGAACCAGTAGGAAGAGAGCTTGCGATATACCTATTTATACATGCAAACTATAGCACAAACTTTCAAATTTTAACTAATATATCTAACACAAGGTTTTTTCTACCACAAAGAGAGCTTTATTGAAGTGAAAACTTCTTTAGCGGCGTTGAGCACTTTTTCTGTAATGGGTATAAAATCTTAAACTCGCGTGACCTGATCGAAAAAGCGTAAGACGGATGGAGCAACGACGACATTATGCCGAAGGAATAAAGCTCAAAATTGTGCAGGATCTTCATTATAGCTAGGAAATTTCTTGAAGTTTTGTTTTGAGATAGAGTTCAAAATCGAACATTATTTTTAGGTAAACAGAATAGATAATAGTACTAGTTTCCGACAACAACAATAGGCCCTAGCTTACGTAATAGTTGCTAGCGTCCGGCTCGCTTATACCTACCTACTTATGTATCTATAGATAATTAATTTCTCGAAAGAATCGAAAAGAAAGACAAGGACAAAATTTTCATTTATTCATTAATATAATTTTATAATTAAGGTTAGGTTTCGATCGAGTCTATCGTACTGCTTAACGGGTGTAAACAGACCCTTCACGAAGCCGTCAACCAAGCATTCTGTACATGAAACTAAGTAACACTGCGCAAAAATAATTGCTGGGAAACGGAATTTATTTTTGGACTTTAAAAATAATCAGATTTTTGTAGCGGGTAATGGTTTGCGCGCAACCGGCTGTAAATAATTGTAATATTATTTAATATTGTAAAATAATTGTAATAGTTTTAAAGTGTTAAATTTTTAATGTAATATAAATTGTCATGTTTGTGTACGATAGCGCAATAAATGAATATTGTATTCTACCACATAAATGATAGTACTTTTATACTGATAAAGCAATTGGTGCAAAATTATTCCCTAACCATTCCAAAATATCAAACATGCTCAACGTTAATAATCAAGTTTTCACTTCTGCCGGCACTCCCGGAGTGCAACCCGTCTTTTTTTTTTAAATAGTAATCGTGGCATTATTGAAGGTAAGATAAATTAGCCCAGAGCAGGGAACATTTTCAGTAAAACCCCCCAATAATAAATAGAGCCTTTATCTGGGTCAGTATCATTAGTACTCAGCTTTTCATCCCCACCTAGTAACTAGGCATTGCCACTGGTAAATATTTGATTCAAGCTCCTACCGACCGTTTTACGCGTCGGTGTTTTTCAATGGCCTTACACAGAATACGTAACTGGGGGCTGCACATTGTCAGTATTTCCGAATGCATTTGTATCCGAACCGTATTTTCAGGGTGTTCCGGCTTAGAGTGCAAATAGACATGCGTCGGTTTACATCCGTTGTCGGTATAGTAGGCAAGCAGTTTTATAGGTACACGTGGTTCGTCTGATGATTACATCTCGGGCAGCTCTGTTAATAATAATATCTCGGGTGAAGTTATCTCAGATTTAGATTGACAAAGTAATATTTCATTGTTTTTTTACCGAGAGAAAGTCCGCACACAAAATCCGACTAAATCAAAATAAAATCTACATCAAAATACTATATTATAATTTTGTTTCGGAGCTACAAGAAAATATATGAAATTAATTTCTTATGTTTCATATGTTATTAATTTTTAATTTAATGTGATTAGGTAAAATTAATGAGATGACCAACCGCACCGCTGGATTTATTTCAGATGGTCGTAGCCGCGGCGCCCTGTATGTAAGAGCCTAAAAATATTTTGTTAATAAGTATTATTACAGCAATAAAATAACAGCATCGCGTCGTATGCAAGAGCCCGAACACGAGTACAATCGCCTGCAACTTGCAATTATTTCGCTGCTTTATTTTTCGCTTCGGTTTCCAGCAGTAAATATAAGCGAGTTGCTTTTGTTTCTTTGTCTTTAATTTCCGTCTGTAGTATTTTGTGGATATATTATTTTTATGTGTGAGTACAAAAACATTTAACTAATTCTGTTTCTTATAATGTTACTAGTTTCTGCCCGCGGCTTCGCACGCGTTGTTTCTATGGAAAAGTTTTAAGGTTATTTCTATCCCGTGGGAACTGATATATAGGATTAAAAGTAGCCTATGTTTGATTCCAGGATTGGACTTACCTGTATGCAAAATTTTAACCTGATCCGTTCAGTAGATTTGGCGTGAAGAGGTAACAAATATCCATCCATCCATCCATCCATACATCCAAACTTTTGCATTTATAATATTAGTGTGAAGTGCGATTCCGTCGATAAGATAAATTTTTTTTCACTGCACGTGATATTTATACATGGTAAGATTTATTTACCTTTGAGAAAGTAAAGAAATCCATTACAAAATAACTAACTGAAGATAAATTAAGAATATATAACATAAAGTAAGCATAAAAACTACATTCAAAGTCAGCACGCTGTTGAAAAGCAAAAATATAACAGCAAAATCAACTACTGCTAAACCATAACTCTATTCGAGCGGAAATGAAAATAAAAAACTAAGACCTAACAGACTTTTACCTGGGTAAAAGTCTGTTGGGTCCCAACCAACGGAAAAAGTTAAATGGCTTGTCGGCGATCACGCTACCATATTTTGTCTAAAATTAACTAGCTCACTCATTCTGACCTTCCTCAACCACACCATGGTGAATGACTTATGTCAAAATTTTTCTAATTATTTACAAAGTTGTCTTTTAACATGCTTTTATTTAACTTGCCTTGATAATACATACATACATACATACATATGTGTGGGACAAAACTTGCAACTGAATTTAAACCAGTAATCCTCAACCGATTGAGCTGAAATTCGGCATATTTATGTAGTTCGGAGACAGTGCAATTATTTAATTTATGATACCATCGAGCTAGTCTGATGATGGAGACAGAAGGTGTCCACAGGAACTTCTAAACGAAACCACTTAACCCCATCGAGTTTGGGTTTGTTGGATTTGTCTTCCCAAGCACATTTGTTCATGATGATTATAAAAGATTGATTTTAAAAGCTTTTCTAAGATATAAAAAAATATTGTAATATTTAATGAGACAACTAGTAGATACATAGATTAGTTTGAAACATGACCTTAAAAAATTATTAAATAAATAATGCTGGACAATCCACACAGCACCTTCTAGCCCCAAAGTAAGCTTCTCAAAGCTTGTTTTATGGGTACTAGATAACTGATATATTTAATACATTGTATACATAGATAGTTTTTTTTTTTACTATACATAGAAAACACCCAGACCAACGGAACAAATTTCTGCAGATCGTGCACAAATTTGTTCCGAGGCGGGAATCGTACCCGCAACCTCTTGCGTCGCAGGCGGACCTTCGCCCGCCGCGCCACGGAGGGCATCACCTTAAGATCAAGATACCTCTAAGCTTGAGTTCTTTGGCCAAAGCACTTGCGTAACTGTGCAAATATGCAACCTTTGCGATATTTAGGCCTTTTCTCGTTGTAATTGCTCGTTGTAACAGAATAACAAAGAACAGATCCTTAGCTAAATAAGTTGAATAGGCTTGGAATATTTTTATGCAATATCAATCAGCAATGTGGTTGTTGGATAGTCATCAAAAGTAGTTCTAATTAAAAAAAACTCAATAACTTTTGGACTACCAGAAACGTAGTAACTTTTGATTTTTATGTTGGGAACTTGAACCGTATTTGACAATCACTATTAGTTTCGGTTAATACAAAAAAAACCATTATTAACTCAGCTTATTTAATAGAAAACACCCGTTTATAACGACTGTTCAATATTAAATACAATATCCATTATTGATAATGGATTCTATTACCATTTGCACACATAAACAGCTTATTTATCACAATATTTCATACAAATACAACGTCAGCCACTTTATTGTTTATGTCACCCTGTTTTCCCACATTATCTTAAATTATGACACCGTTGAAACTTCCAGCGTATGAATAAATTAGATGTGGGAATGTAAATATATGACTTCAACTTACCTGAAGCCACTTTATCCTCGTTATGTTCTCCTCTGTGACAGTTAGAGCCCGTCTCTCCCCCAACTTGTACGATTCATCATAGTACATGTACTCGGTGAAGGTTAGCCCACTGGTGGTGTACTGTTGGGTGAAATATATCGATATGGTCCCGTTCACTATATTGTCGTGTTCTATGATCCACTTGCACTTTATGGGGACAGGGAAGGCGTTGGGGAAGTTGGGGGTCTGGATGACCCCGACGGGACCCCGAAGGCGGCCCCCGCAGGGCTGGGGGCCCTGGTGCTCCCTGTCTTCGGAGCGCACGTAGTCGACGGCTATGGTGATGAGTGTGATGCTGAGTAGCCGATGCATCGTTAGCCTGAAACAAAAAAATATACGAGTAAACATGTTATACTTTCTTGGTTTAGTAAGTGAAATTGGTTCATCTTGTCCAATTTTGTGTCTCTCTTATTTTCCGAAAAGTCTAGCCACGCTACTCGACCAATGAACTGTCACAAAGGCACGCACAAAGCTTAAAGGTCCGGCGACGGATAAATTTCCCATACAAATGTAGTACCAAAATGATTTGTTGTTTGAGAAGATTTTCACCATGGTTTGCTATTATTTGTATTAGATTAGTATTTATTACGACCTCCGTGGCGCAGCGGGCGAAGGTCCGCCTGCGACGCAGGAGGTTGCGGGTTCGATTCCCGCCTCGGAACAAATTTGTGTACGATCTGCAGAAATTTGTTTCGTTGGTCTGGGTGTTTTCTATGTATAATAAAAATATCTATCTATGTAGTATATTGTATTAAGTATATGAGTTATCCAGTACCCATAACACAAGCTCTGCTTAGCTTGGGGCTAGATAATGCTGTGAGAATTGTCCAGTATTATTATTATTATTATTATTATTATTTTATTTAGGTTCCTGCCACAATCTTTTTTCAAAATACTTATCTACACAAAAACTAAGAATACATTCATTCTGTAATGTAAAATTGCGATTCGGTTTAATTTCATTTCAGAAAGGTATTTTGAAAAAAAAAAATGTGTCAGGAACCTAGATAAATACTGTTTTAATACAAATAATAGCAGACCATGGCGAAAATATGCTCAAATTACAAATCATTTTGGTATTACGTTTGTATAGGAAATTCATCCGTCGCCGGACCCTTAAAATAAAACACAAGACCCACCACTGTGTCCGCTTCCCAGCTAACCATGGGATTCCAGATAAACATTCCGAATATAGGTAGCCCATCGAAGCAGAATATCGAAGTAATTCCGCGAATATTATAATTTTTTATTACGTAATCAGATATAGATGGAGTGGGTGCGGAATGTCCGATAAAGTATGGCTTATGTGATGCTACGATGTTATTGGTTGGAAGGAATCGTCTTTGTATTATGTCTTTGTTGTGTCTGTATGTGGCATTATGGCTTACCAATTGACTTATTTTATCGTATCAGGTCCTTTTGAGAAGGCTTCCTAAAAGGTATATTTGTGTTAATGGTAAAAAAAGCTTTTCATTCTTCACTGGTTGGAGTTTACCATACGCCTGTAAATGTAGATACGAGTAAAAATTCTTATTTCAAATTTAAAACCTGATTTCCGATTTCAGAACTGGTTAATTACAATCAAAGTTACCAACGCAAATTCATCCGTTACGATTGGAAGAGCACAAACAATAAAAGAACTCCCAAAATAGTATATCAGAACGCAGGTCTATTTCAGAGCATGGTCCCATCTCTCCACGACTAATTTGTCAACCACTCTGTAATTGATGGTCCACATTTGTCCGTAAAAAGTATCACTAACAGGGAATGTTTTTTTGTGACGGCGTATATTTAAAGGCGTATTTAACTATTTTTATATAACCGTATTTTTTTATCTAGACTTATAATTTAGCAAGTTAAAGTTGCAAATAAAAATTATTATTAAACCAATTTGAAAAATATCACCTATCTATACGTTTACTACAGTTCTACCTATATCTGATAACATGAACACTACTCAATACTATTGTACCAGCCAAGTAGCGGCACTAAAGAAAATCAAAGCTCATGCCACACAGTGTATTAAAATACACTGTAGGTATGGCATGAGTATTTAGATTTGATTTGAACAACACACGGTCAACTAGGCAACGATGGCTAGTGTTTACCATTCAATATCAGATGGTCGCCTATTTGCTTGTTCCGGCTCTTAATATTCAAAACTTTGCTAAGTTTGGAACTAAAATCAAGCCTGTGAGGAATATCCAGCACTCGATTACCTATTCAAACAAGATCCGTCAAGGGCAAGTAAGACTACGAACGAGGAGAGTGTACCTACGATGATAATGAGACAATAACCATACCAGACATTTTAAACGAGACGTCACTCTAGTTCTCCTGTAAAATTTAAATAGCTTCAATAATATCAGTAAGTACGAATTTAATTTTGAAAAATTATACTAACAGGTCGTGCTGGGTGGGCATTGTTCAGGGACCATGTCAGGTGGATCTGCAAATGCAAATAGATGCTAGCTGTCATCAACCCGTAATAAACCTACAACTCTTAACTTTTCGCGCATGAACCTTTTGTAGGTAAGACAATTTCAAGCCATATTTATTCTGAGTCCCTCTTCAGTGAAAGTTTTCGGTTGTTTCATTCGACAAAGAGATTCAATTTACACTGTTATGTTAATTTATTACGCCTTTTTGTATTGTGATTCGCAATACAAAGCTTGCTAGAATGAGTTGGAACGAGTGACCGACTTTAAACAAATGCCGCATCAATTGTATTTCGTCTGTGCTTTTGTTCTTTTAGCCACGAAGCTTTGAATGAAGGTTAAAAAATCTTGCCAGTGAGCAAATGTGATTGTATAAGAATGGGTGTTTTATTGTTTATTCAATAAATGAGTTTATTCAATTAAAATTGGAACATTATTTGATTTATATTTATTATCCTGAGTGCGAGGGCTTACGTACTATAAAAACAAAAATCTTAGAGTAATATTCTTAAATAAGTGATGAATTTTGTGATTTCAGCTCAATTATCTGTCAACATAATTGACACGATGGTCGGCGGTGGTCTTCCGAAATTAATTGGATATTCAGCGCCAGAATCGACATCGTACCTCCTCTAATTAAATCTCCCTATTCATTTCAACTAAATTTTATCTAAGGGATTGACTAAATCGGATAGATAAAGGTTTGGCACTTTTAGTAGATGTTACTGTGGTTTCTTAGTAGTTCTCTTCATAGCAGTCTGGGTCTAGATTTTTAATAGCGATAATAAGGTGGCTTTTGTTGCCAACTATACTTATGGCATTAAAAAAATAAGAACAATTTTAATGTTATATTAATAAAATCTTTGAAAGGCTTTCGGAATCCCTAATTTTAGAATTTAAAGTGCCTAAATTTAGGTACCTACCTACATAATTTTATATGCAGCTGTGATTATGTACCTAGATTCGGGTTATGGCACAGAAAGAAAATATGTTATAAAAAAAAGATGTATTTTACAAATTTGATGTCGTCCATAATGATTTCTATGTCATAAAATAACAAGAGCGTTTTGCCTTTACATTTCCATCAATTCAAATGAATGTTTACAGATACTTTTATTAAGTCAAGAAGTATGAACTTCTTTTAAAGGAAATTGAGCGATACTGTAAAGTTTGTAACACGGTGACAAGGAAAACATTTGGGAGGAATTTAATTGAAAATATTTGAAATGCTTTTACCGACAATGTAAATTATTGCCGAGCGATGCCACAGGATTTCAGCTTACGGAATATTTTAGCTTTCAAAACCGTTCTGACGTCAGATACGGGTGAGCAGTATTTTTGTGTTACCTACCTCTGAGTTATTAACTACTAATAGCGCACTCATATTACTCATGTGAACGTTTGCAAGGCTGTTTGTAACCGCTTCACGTTAATACAACTGAAAATATGAAACTAATTTTTTTTGTATGTTTTTAGGGTTCCGTACCTCAAAAGGAAAAAAGGAACCCATATAGGATCACTTTGTTGTCCGTCTGTCCGTCTGTCCACCCCCTTTTTTAGGAACGCGTGGAGGGAGGTATCGAGTTGAAATTAACATCAAACACTCAAATCTGTATCTTCTTGGAGCCGTAATATAAATAAGACTTCTAAGTCAACGAAATCAAAAGTTACAGCCGTTTAAGTCCAAATATTTTTAAATTTCCAAAGGGAATTAAATTTACGCAAAACCTTGTGTAAGTATCTAAGTAGAGATAGACTTCTTATTAAGTACACAAACAAACAATAGTGTACTTCCTGTTGACCTAGAATCATGATATTTGGCCAGCAACAAGGTCTTACAACTAAACGGAACCCTTAGTGCGCGAGTCCTACTCGAACTTGACGTTTAATTTAGGCCTAGCTAACTAACTTATAAACTGATTTTTATCCCGGAAAAACTCCTGTGGAGACGCGGACAGAAGCTAGTGGTTGATTATTAAAAACAGCGTATCCACTCAAATTATGTTCATAAAAGATTATCTACCATAGAATTACAAATTTCAAAGAACAGGGCAACTTATACTTAGCCACTAGGTAAGTGTTTTCATTAAAACGGGAATGAGTATAAAAACACGTAATAAAATGTGAACCATCACATTATAACGCCTGAAAGCTTATCTATAAATAGCATCAAAACCTCACATGGAACATTATCTCACGCGTGTCATGAATAGCATAAACAATGTTCATCATCGTGAATTTCATAATATGCCACATCACACTGTGTATGTGTATGTGTAATGTGACATTATAATGAGATTCACATCTAAAGCTTGAATGTCAGAACGCGGGACTCGCTTCATGATACTGGTTACAGCCGAATCGTTTTAATGGCTTTGTTTATTGAATAAAATATTTTTACCTACTAGCTAGGTACCTACTCAATAAGACTGCTATTAAGTTAATTTGATTTACAACGACCTTCTATAAGTAAACTTTGTGAACTAATCACGAGAATAATTTTTGTTATTGTTTTTAAACCTACGTAAAAGTCTTCATTTGTAACAAGCTTATCTGCTCCATAATTTCATTGTCATTTATTTTTTGTAAGATAACGGTAGACAAAGTGCTTTGCTAATTATCTAATGACCTCAACTTAGTATTAATTAGCCAGAAATGATTCAAACATTCTAAATGATATTCGATAGCCTTGATCCGAATAGTTCTGAACCCAGTCTTACTGCCCATATTTTAAACAAGATGTGACATAAATATTTTATGTACCATTCGCCCCAAAGTGAGACGTTAACGTGAAGTGAGAAGCGATAAAAAAAAGTGTTTTGATTTAAGAGTCAATATGATTTCATATGAATGGATACTTTGCTTTTATTCGCATGACCCTTGTAAAAATAACTTTCGTTTGAACCCTTTGGGCTGATAATCTAATTATTGTTTTTCTTTGAAGACATTGTATTTTGCTCTAGTTTTATTTTTGTCTACAAAGTCATTGAACAGGCAGGTTCACCACCGATCTTGACTTAACTATTCTCAACACAAAATTATGTAAGAAAATTTTTCATAAACTTGAAATTGACTAAAATGATTTAGATGCAAAGATTATGTAGAATACATAACTTTATGTCATTATTCTATGTGTAGATATCTGGATTTACCTGCATTAAGCACCTACCTAAGCAGAGCTTATAGATAGATAAATATAAAATATACGTTCATATTTTATTTAAAAAGTAAGTGCTACAGCTTTATTTAATCAGCGCTTCAGAAATCAAGGCGAAATGCCGCAGCAGATCGATGGAATCTCTAGGGGTCTGGCCGTTCAGCGCTATCGGCTGTAACCGCTCTCTGTACAGAAGTTTTTACAATTATTTTCTTTGAGCCGTGTTTTGGTTGAGCGGCGACTTTTAAACTGATGTACTTTACAACGAATAAATACTAGAATATTTACACAGCCCCAAAGTATGCAGAGTTGTGTAATGGGTCCTAGATTGCGAACTTGTGTTCAAACTTAGGATGTGCATAGACTTTTAAACTCGATAAATTATTACTGCTCAGAAAAACATGAAAAAGTCACTACGAATTTTCCTAAACCTTCTGTAGCCTGTACTGAAAGTCAATGGCAAATAGTCATAACGGCTTGTGAGTAGACAAACCAAAAATATAAAGGATAGCAATTATCTTTGTACTGTCTTCTGCAGGCAGCTTCACACGCGTTTTCCGATATAAAAGTAGCCTATAATGTTAATCCAGGTCTAGAACTACATGTATGCATAACTTAAACCTGATCCGCCAAAACTACTGGTTTTGGCGTGAAGAGGTAACAAACATCTAAGCATCCAAACTTTCACATTTATAATTTATTGCGATATCTATAAATGTGCTGGGTCTCCTTTGTTTTTCTTTTTTATTAATTTTTAAAGCACTTTATTCAAAAATATAGCTAAGTAGAGTAATTAGTAATTTCTAAGCTTCCAAATGAAAACAAGATCACGATAGACATGAATTCTATTCCAAATTATTTAGTAAGCACACATTTTAAGTTAGTAATAAATTTTTTATTGCTACGCTAACGAAACAAATATAATTTAATATTTCAACCTTTTGAATGTGCTTAAAAATACGTTTCGCAACCCGTTGTGAAGAATGCCAACTATTCCATCGCTCATAAAAATACGATTCCTTTGTGAATTCTAGTTCAAAGGCCTATTCGATACCTATTTCAATACCTGTGCTATTTGTTGGTCCATTTGTGTACCTAAATATTTACTTCCCATTATATGACTGGTAGGTTTAATACGTAAGGTGCATAATGTGAGCTCTACATAGTGTAGAGTCTGCATGCACTGAAGTGAACGAAAACTTATTGTATAAATCCACTGTATCTATACATATTGAACGCACAATTTAATAAGTGTACCTTTCTCATGTAGGTTTTTGCACCATAGAAATGAAAAAGTGCAATTATCTTACGTAATACATACTTTATTTCCCTATATACTACAAAAAGTAGTCTTATTTCACCTTTCGATAAACACGAGCTCCTCTCAAATAAAAACACTTCATAGGTTTAGTTAGGTATACTATAAACAATGAATAAAAGAAATCCGTTCAACATACTTGTTATTGAGATTGACAAACAATATTTTATGAGCCTTTTACGAGATATTTTCGTCGAAATTAATAAAATGTTTCATTGGCCCTTTCACGCACGTCTCTTTTCATGAAAAACATTTGAAAACCAAACGTTAATTAATCAGGAAGAGTCGGGCAGAGTGGAATCGGGTAGGGCAGTCAGTATGGTTCTAATACGATGGTCATTCAAATGCTGATCGTGTGAGGCCTGATTTCACTGAACTCATCGTGGTCAATACTACCTAGTGTGATTCTTCACTTCTAGTGAACACTGTTGTTAGTACTTAATTATTGTGTGTGTGGTGATTAAATAAATTTGAAATCATCCTTGTTCAAGCTGAAATGACACTTCCGTTTGTATAAACGAATGTACGAGAACTGTGAACTCGCCTCAACTAAACTTTGTTATGCCTACCTACCGCTTTGTGAAACCAGGCCCAAGTGGAAGTGTATCCTTGTTCCACATTCACATTTAGTATGTACCTACCAGAACACACAGGATCATCGTTTTACGCACAAATTTTATTTTAGAAAAATTGTCTCTTTTTGAGACTCCTTGAGGTAATGACACTGAAAGACAAGTACTCCACGGTTTTTGAGTTAGGTGTGCTATCTAGTGCCTTCTACATTATTTATATCATAATTTTTGTCCACCTACCATCAATTCAATTAAAACATTAAAATATAGCGACTATTCTACCATTCATCAAATTTTAAATACCCCATTCCTTATACTATCTACAAAGATAATTTGTTTCGTAACTTTACCTACGATATATCCTCGTAAAACGTGCATGAAAATCGTATGACAAAACGGTTTATGTTTTTTATTTACATGTTAATTTAAAGTTAGGTAAACCCATAATATTTAACAGTGCAATTACGCCCTTGTCTACTAGATACACCAACTTGATACTAATTTAGATCAAGATATTTGATTGCAAAACAACCATAACTAATTTTAACTCAATGATTTTAGAAAATATGTATTCTATCAACGTTATCCTGATCAATATTTTGGCGCTGCATAATTTATTTCTTATTGTTTAATCTCTTTATGAAATCAATGTTAAAATACCCAACAATACGCTTCAATTTGTTTCCCTAAACTTTCGGGACTCGAGCCCCAAGATTGTACAATTAATCATGGACACAGCTATTAAACTTTGCGTTTACATTGCCCTATTTAATATGCTATCATTTGCATAAATATGAGAAATTAGCTTTTGAAATAAAAACTAGATATCTGAAGACAGAATTGTTTCTAAAGTTTGCGGACGAAAAGTTTGTTGTTACTAGATTTAATGTTTTGAATGACAAACTTATTACTAATAGATGTTGAAGATTTAATGGTTAGAGACAAGGATGCATATTGACAGGTACAAGAAAGCTACCTAAAGCAAACACAGTACACATGGTAGTTAGCGGTAATGGAAAATAAGGAGTTAAGTTTTTCCGATCGATCAACATCTATCAAACTGTCTATCGAAAGCAAATTGATTGCATGTTTTATACGTTGCTTGTCCAAAGCTATAAATTCATCTTTGGTTTAATTAATGCAAAGTAGACACTGAAATTTTGATCAAGCTGTATGGGATCCCTCAGGATTCCCTTGTTCAAGTAATGGGTAGCTTGGATCCCCGTGGACGAGATGGGAACGGACGCGATCGGGTTAGCTGTTGAACTTTGCACTCGACAACACTCTTGTACCTATACATATAATTATTTTGTGAAGGTATCTTGAAAGAGATGTTAACTGCTTGAGGCATAATATTAATTATGTGCACTATATTAAGTGAGCACATAGAAACGGTTTTGAGATTCAGTGCATCGTACCGTGTGTGAGAACTATTTTGATCCAGAACAAGAAATTACAGTTCCTTTTTCTGAACTTATCAGTTGATATTATTTAAAAATATTATAATATATTTACAAAATACATAGATTGCTTTAAACGGAATCATTTGCATGTTTTTATATCTTGTGATTTTAGCGTAGTATTTGGGTATTTGGATAAACAATAACCACCGCACCCATAAACAGGTTTTAAATAAAAAACCGGAACTTTCCTTGGATCCTTTCCTTGTTTTGGAAAGGATTACAAATCGAGGCAGGGGTATAATCCTGGATTATACACAACGAGGGCTACTTAGATCATAATAAAAATGGATAGGCCCCGGGCAACGCTGTGGTTACGCAACGTCGCGGGCGGTGCCATTACATAGAGGCACGTTGTCATGGCAAAGAAGCAATAGTAAGTTTTAAATTTTCGATAAAACATTAAATGTATTTAAGAAATCAATTAATTTCTAAAATATTCGACTCCTGTGAGACTTGAACCTGCATCCTTCCCTCAGTACGGGAACGTGCTAACCAGGAATGTGCTAATCTCGTCAAACGAACTAAATGTAACTTTAGTCTTTGAACAGGATTGGATAAACTTCAATGTTTCTCCAGTAGGTGAAGCTAACGGCGCTAGAGTCCGAAGTAAGTCCCAATGTTTTTCGATTCCTACGTCACTTGGCCTCGTGGTGTAGTTGGTTAGCACATTCCCGTACCGTGAGGGAGGATGCGGGTTGAAGTCCCGTCGGAGACGATTTTTTTTTGGTAATTATTTGATATCTTAAAATTGCCCTGAGTGTGAGAACTTACCACCAGGCCTTTTATTAGCCACCAGGTCAAACCATCAGCAAAAGGACAAGGTAAGTACCAACTCCTAGAACTCCACGATTACTACACAGAGTAGCGACAGCCGTAAATAGCAGACAAACTGCCATTGGTCTATATATGGATATGACAAAAGCATTTGACCATGTTAACCATAATTTACTCCTTGATAAACTTGAGAGATACGGCCTACGAGGAAATGTTAAAGATCTCATTAAATCATACTTGACTAACAGACAACAAGTAACTAAAATATCCAAAGTGTGTCCAGTAACACTTTCTGAAACTACACACACGTCTAAGTTGAAAACAGTAAGTCATGGAGTCCCCCAAGGAAGTGTGCTAGGACCTCTACTGTTTATCATATATATTAATGACCTGCCCCTAATTACTAACAATTACATGACATTATTCGCTGATGATAGCACAATCCTATTTACTAATGATCGACTAACAAATATAGAATCTGACATTAATAATACATTGACATTGATAATTAATTGGCTTGAATATAATAATTTACGAATTAACTTGACTAAAACTTATCTTATGGACTTTAAGCAAAGGCTCTCTACTCTACCAACAAACAACGTGCACTATCTAGGTAACAAAATAAATTTTACTGAATCCACGAGATTCCTAGGCTTACAAATAGATAATAAGTTAAATTGGAAAATACATACTGACACACTGTGCAGCCGGCTACACCAATATTCTTATGCGTTGTACAAATTGAACAAGATAGCAAACACCTCAGCATTACTTGCAGCCTACTATGGGCACACTGCAGCGCTATTACGGTTCGGAGTTTTATTTTGGGGTAACTCCACTAATAAGGAAAAAGTGTTCATTTCACAAAAACGTTGCATTAGAGCAATGTTTGGTCTAAGACAGACCGACACGTGCAAGGAGGTTTTTAAGCATTGGAAAATACTTACTCTACCTTCTCTGTATATATATGAAGTGGCTAATTTTGTTCGGACTAATATGGAACGATTTGACCCGTACCCAGCTGGCACTCGTCGCGGGGGTACACTGCACCACCACCCATGTAAGACCGCCTTACTTAGGAAGAGTGTGTTTTGCATGGCTCCTATAATTTACAATAAGATCCCTTTGTCAATTCGCTCCGAATGTAATTTGAACGTATTTAGAGGCAAATTAAATAAACTACTCGAAGAAAAGGCTTATTATACAATTGACGATTTCCTTAATGATAAATTATAATACTTTTAAAGTTGGACATTATGTTTATATACCTAATTCACGATTCCTTTTTTTTAATTAATTTATATAATAATCTGTGCTGTAACCCGTTGTTAAATTCACTATTTTTTATGTACCTATACTACTCTGTTGTAAGCCTAACCGGCAGACTAGAGATACTTTTTATGTTTGACCTAATACCAATGTTAATATACCTAATGTTACACCTAGTCTTACAACAATAAATGCTTTTATCTTTATCTTTATCTTTATCCAAAAAATACCTGAAAATATAACCTATCGCAATTCGATTTTGTCGTGGCAATGACTTTTGTAAAAAGGTTAACAATAAAAATTCATATCGACATTTTCACCAGTGGTAATATTTAGTTATGGTCCTAATCCTCACAAAAAATCATTGTGTTCTCTTTCAAAAGCTTTGACCACAAAATACCAATTAGTCATGTATAAATAACTATGCCTCCCATCAGAAATCCTGCTCACGCCTACTCTCCTCAGGGGAGAGTTTTAATAAAAGTTCCAACAAAACGTCCGATGATTGAACCCATTCAAAGATAGCCTTTGTGCACCGCACCGCGGGCACACGGGACCCACAGGAATTCTCTTCAAAACACAAAGAGAACATTCCTGGATCACTAATGGTAGTGCAGGATGCTGGCTTAACTTATGAACTTGGAGTACGCTATTTTCTCGGGCTGGTGATCTTTGACTAGAGCTGAGCTTTACGCATCCACAAATTTTACGCGTCTTTAACTAAGGCGTCGATCGTTTGTATAGACATAGATGTATGCTCTATTAGGCAAAAAGAAGACCCAAAACAGCAAGTTTTGTAGTTTTGATATCCTTTGTAAGTGAATGCACGAAATTGAAAGCCAAGCGTAATGTTAAGTTACGTTAAAAGTTATTTCTAGAATTGTTACTGCCATTACTTTGAATTCAGAATGTTGGTTCTGCAAAGTTCTGCGCGCGGTAATTCATACTTTGGCACAGGAATGGGGTAGAATCACTATTCTACCGGTTACGTTTGTTACGTACCGTCTAACTTAACCAAACCTAACCGTTTTTGTTGAAAAATAACGTACAAATTCCATCGAACAAGTGAAGACCACGGATTTCTATGTAATGTTTGGATAAATATCCTTATTTCTCATCTCATTTCCGTAACGACCATAAACAAAGTTTTCGTAGATGCTCATTTATTTATTTCTTGGAAAATCAAGTTACCTAACATGTCGATTGAAATGAAAACATAGAATTGCTAATACTAATAATAATGAAATATGTATTATCGGACTCAGTATACGTTCGTTGAACAAAACAAGTCTTATTTTTATAATCTACTACCGAAATATATTTAATGCCTAAGCCCTATAATTCCGTCCGGCGACGACCACTACGATCAGCCTCGCTGTGGTCGATGCAGCCCGTCCCTGCAAGATAGTGTACACTCACGACCGATGCAGAGATTACAGCTATTTATTGTGAATCCACTACCATAAAGCTAAACACTAGTGATAGCCGAGCGCGATCGACGTGCTGGAGCGAGTGTTGCTCGCCCCATCTGGTGTATAACGATTTGAACGTAACATTTACGTACTAAAGGTTAAAAATTTTGAAGTGAAGACTTCAATATTTTTAAATTGGAGTAAAAAATAAAACTGTCTGATATGTTCAAATGGGTCCTACAAACTGCCTGAAAGTTTGGATGCACCTTTACAAAATAAATTTGATTAATTTCATACACCATTCATTTCCTTCTCATCTAAAAAATAATATCAAGATTTTTCAGAAAAAAACATGCACGACCCTTCAGTAATCAATAATAATAATCAAAAATCATCATGCCTATATTACAACCCCAAAATCTGGTTCGAATCCAATTTCCCGCCTTTCATTGATCCGTGCTCCATGAATTTTCACTAATTACGAATACATTGTGCTGAAGTATGTAAGTAGTTAATAATAATAATAATAATAATAAATGTTTATTCACAAAAGGTAGGTTTACAAAGTTGGTACTTATAGACTATTTTAATTAATATCCTGATATATCTTTGTAGTACAAACATACTTGTGTTAAACCTATCATGGTCAAAGATAGTGACACCTCGCTCTAACTAAGTTTACATTAAACTTGTATTTAGACAAGTTGAAACAAAGGTTGGTTCCACAAAGCGATAGCTTTCAATTTATCCTGTTATCCATAATTTTCTAACTGAAATATTTGAACTAATATTGAGATTAGATTAATTGGGATTAGATAACCTATCGAAGTTACAATCAGTTCGTTTATATTGAACGATTATAGTTTTTTATATATATACGGAGATAATACGACTGATAAATAATAGATTCAGGCGTTAATTTGCGGAAATCCATTGCACAATACCTACTAGGATAAAACAATGTTTCGTAACAAGTCCGCGCAAAACTATCTCTGATAAGATCCATCAAAATTAGGAATGGGTCGTCGACATCTTTTCAGTCGACGAAACGAGACCGTTTACAGTCCACGATGAACTAGTTCATAAAACAGTCTACTGTTCGACCAGTTTATGCCGTTCAGTTCAGGACATGTTCGATCGTTGAACGTTGATGCACAGATTGGTAAACGACGACGAGAATCAAAACGATCATAAACGCTTGCCAATCGACGACGCGACGTATGAACTATTTTGACGACCGATGTGGTGCAGCCGGCAAAGGTCCGCCTGCGACGCCTTGGTGGCGGGTTCGATTCCCGCCTTAGGACAAATGTTTGTACGATATGCAAATATTTGTTCCGGGTGTTCTGGGTATTTTTATATAACTAGTAGTTCTACGAACAGTAGACCTCGCGATCACTACTTTTTTTTCAACAATGAATTTACCTATGTACCTAACCTACCTACCTACCTATACCTACCTAGGTACCTACCATGTCTTTCGGCGTTAACTCGCTTGCAAATCGCCATGCCAGTAGCCAGTGTGAAATAGCACGGAGCAATAGTGTTAAGTACCTATGTTATCGTATCACTTATCAGAATACCTAAGCACCAGTTTATTATAGGTAGGCCTACCTTTAATAGTGGTGCTAAACTTGTCATAAGTAGGTAGGTATTAAAATGTAAGTATCGGTGCCTCTTGCTTTTTGACGCGTCAAAAGAAAAATCCCATAGGTCAGTAGGTAGGTACCTAGGGAACCTACACTACCTACCTACCTTCGGGATAGGTACCTAGGTAGGTAGAAATAAAGCATTCTAAAAATGCACGCCAAGTAAGTAGGTACCTACCTATGACGTTTTATGAAGAGGGCCTGCATTTTTAGAATGGTTTGTCTCTACCTGGATAGGTATGCCCGAAAATCAGAAATAAATAACCCTCCTAGGTACCTAACCTACGCCTGTGTGCATAGTGCAACTTACCTACCATATGAAGATAATTGACATGCATATTGCATTGCAATAGAGTTTACTTTTACAAAACACCACTTACGCCGCCGCCGATATACAGTCTGGCCTGGCGCATGGCGAAAGAGAGATAGTCATATTAGCGAAACAAGCAAGTGTGAAGAGAGCAGAATGCTTGATAGACGGGTGGCTAGAGAGCGAGAAACAAACAGTTTCGTCAACGCTCGACTTTGGACTGGGCGATGCAAATGTCGTTCACGAGTAAACTGGTTCATCAGTGGACTGTAAACCGGTCTAGCAGTCGACGGCAAACAAACAGTCTACAAAAACAGTTCGTTCATTCAACGACCACTCCTAATCAAAATGCAATTCGCGTGCATCGCCCCCTCCCACAAATTGTCATGCCATGCAATCAGAGAAGGTAAATAAAACTAACGCAATATAAAAATTGCCATGTAAATTACCCTTCAAAAGTTGAACACAACTTAATTTGTAGAAGAAAAGTTGTATCGGATATTTAATAAGTTGATGTTTTCATAACCTTTTTTTATGGTATAGATACACATATGGACAGATAGAAATCCTGCGCAGTAAATAGAACACTTAAAATAAACTTCAAAACTTAAATCAAACCACCTCGGGATAATTTTCAAGTAAAACTCAAAATGGGAATTGGCGAAGCCAGTTCCCATTCTGATTATGTGACGTGATGTGATGCTGTCTGTATGTTTGTTACTCCATAAAAACATACAGCATCACATCTCAGTCTCACATCACACTTAAATATAAACGCGAAAGTTTACATGTTAGGACGGATGTTTGTTACCTCTTCACACCATAACGACTGAACCGATCGGGCGGAAATTTTGCATAGATGTAGCTCTAAGCCTGGAATCAAACAAAGGCTTTTTGTTCCTTAATCCATCCTTTCCTTTATCCATGGGATAGAAATAAACTTTAAACGTTTCCAGATCAACAACGCGTCCGCGGGCAGAAGCTGGTAAAAAATATGCAGCCGAATTGAGAACAATCATTTATTGAAGTCGGTTAAAAAGTAGACGATAAATACCCGATATGACTTTTAGCATATTAAAGGGTTCGCCGATTCCGCAGCTAACCCCGATATTAAATACGAGGAATAGATCCATAAAAACTATTTATTACGCCACCCGTCGCACAACTTGGAACCTTTTATCAGAAAAAATGCGCTGAAGTGGGCAACCCACCCGGTAGCTCGTTGCGGCACTTCCGGCTTACTGCCTCGTCATCCCGCAGTTAACTGCATACATAAATTTACGTATACAGTGTGAGGTGATCTAGGGCGAATGTGGTGTACAAAATGATCAAATAGGTAAGTACCTCATGTTGGCATGCAACAAAATTATCTATGATGTCTAGATTTTTATTATCTGTAAATGATGGTCGTCTATGTCACATTTAAATTGCTTATGGATATAGTTGACTTCCTGTCTTTGTTATAACAAGAAAAGACTTCCAAGATGTCTGTCTCTCGATCTATACTGTACTGTGCTGTTAGAGGTGGTCGTTTTTACTAACATCGTTGTTGACCAACGATGTCAGTGTACGTTGTTCCCATCGGATGGCGAATAGGTGAACAACGGATGCCTGCGACAACGAGATGCCGAACCGAGTAATGCCGATCGCCACCGACAACAAACGAACGTCACACCGACATCGGAAGAGCGGGGAGGTTAGTGGCGCGGCATCGGATGGCGAACAACGAAGTCAGCCGAGTAATGCCGATTGCCAAACGAACATCCATCCATACCTCACCGCCCGCATGCCTGCGTGTGTGTGAGCTAGAGGAGAGGATGCTAGAACATAGAACTGAACGTTTTATTATACCTAACTAGATATGACATGAACCATGTGCCAATGTTATTTATTATTAAAAAAATACGATATCTATTTTTTTTTATCAAATGTCTCGTTTTAATATAAGTATTATGGTATTTTAGATTTACCGTACTATGTACTAGGAACCAAGTTAGATATTGAGTTATTTTTACTGTTCAAATTCCGTAATTTAGGTCCTAACCGTCTAAAACACTCATGTCACTTCCAGTAAGTTTCATATACCCTAGTGTCAGTGTTGTGTTAGCAACCCGGCCGACATCGTTGGCGGCAACATCGACACCCTAGTGTCAGTGTTGTGTTAGCAACACGGCCGACATCGTTGGCGGCAACATCGTTGTTCACAACGGATGCCATTCTGACAAAAACGATGCGCATCGTTGTGGAAATTCAACGACAACGCCCATCTCTGTGTGCTGTGGAAAAATGAATTCTGTTCATTAAACTCAGTGTTTACATAAATAATATATCAACCCCAAGCAGGCCACCGCTACAAATGGTCCTTCGAGCCGGATAAATGGCCAAGCACAGGTTTGGGCTCAAACACCGATCTAGCACACGATCCCGTACAGCGAGTTACAAGAGAGCACACATAAATAAAGAAGTCATTATCGTCGAAGTTCGTCAACGAGAAAACGCTTGATTGACGCGATATTCCTCGATACAGATAGGTACAACTTCGACGACGATATAGCTCACAATTTCTACATCGAGCTACAACAGAAAAATTCCCTAGAAGAAAGTCATCAAGATCTTCGAAGTTCGTCAACGAGAAAGCGCTTGATTGACTGACGCGATATACCTTGATACAGATAGGTACAACTTCGACGACGATACAGCTCACAATTTCTACATCGAGCTACAACAGAAAATTTCCCTAGAAGGAAGTCATCAAGATCTTCGAAGTTCGTCATCGAGAAATTGCTTGAGACGCAAAATACCTCGAAAAAGATAGGTACAACTTCGAAGCGATTTCAAAATTTGGTGTCAAAATTTTAGCGTCCCCGGAAATACACCAGGATTGGACAACATCGAGCGCCACGCTACTTCAGCAAGCCACATCATTGGCTCTTTCACTTGTCTATGATCGGCAACAGCGGCGCCACAGCGGCGAGCAGCGACAACGAACGACGCGCGCGACTGCGGTTTTGGATTTTTGTTTCCTGTCAATTCCTGTGACACAACACAACTATCAAACGGTCCGCCATCTTATTTCATCCTTTCGTTTAGAAAAGTGCGTATACGCCGTCGTAGATTTTAACTAAGTTCTAAGAGTTTTATAGACAATAATAACGTAAAGTAAGCGTAATATTTAAGTTTTGTGTGTGCTTCGTAATACTGTGTTTGCTCCGATCATAAAAATGTCAGACGAAAAAGCCCTAAAGGCCCTCAAAGCCTCTCGTGGTTACGCTAAAGGTGCCTTGACTAGGCTTTACAATTTTGCTACGAACCTCGAAGAGGTAAACGAGTCGACATTGTCGTCAATACAAGCAAAACGAGATCGAGTGTCCGTGGTTTTCGGTGAGTACGAAGATTATAATAAAAAGATTTTAGCCCTAGATGAACAGGATTGCGAAAATGTAGAAGAGATAGAATCAACATTCTATACAATCTTGTCCTCGTTGAACGAGGCGATAAAGGCAAAATCTACCCCAGTTTCTGAGGGTGTTAGTAATTCTTTTAGGACAAAATTGCCTAAAATAGAGATAAAACCATTTAATGGTAAATATAGCGAATATAACCCATTCATAAATTTGTTCAATGCAATAATACACAAAGATAGGGCATTTGACAATATTCAAAGGTTGTACTACCTGCGAACCTTCTTAGAAGGCGAACCTTTTGACCTCATAAAGAATCTTCCTCTGGAACCAGGTAGTTATGATGAAGCGCTCAAACTTCTCAACGATAGGTATAATCATAGGTTTAAAATTGTAAATGAGCACATAAACTCTTTGCTCGACTTGAATGCTCTGTCCAAATCTACACCGTCAAACTTGAGGGAATTTATTTCCATTGTAAAACAATGCCTGGCTAGCCTAAAAAACCTGCAGATAAATACAGAGACTTGGGATCCAATCTTACTGTCTATTTTGTTCCGCAAATTAGATCTTTACACCCTGCGAGCATACCAGCTTGAACGAAGCACCGACTCAGATCCAATGGTACTTGACTTCTTGCACTTACTGGAGCGGAGAGCCTTGGCAATGGAGAATGCTGAGCCGCCGCTGCGACCAGCTACGAGCCGACCAGCCAGAGAGCAGAGAGCAGTGGTGAACATCACTACGACAGCCGGACCCAACACCTGTGCCCATTGTAAGTCCGATCATAAATTATATGCATGTAACGAATTTAAAACCTTGCCTTATGCAGAAAGAATGAAGTTAGTAAAGGAAAAAAGTCTGTGCAATGTGTGCCTCAACAACCACAAGGGGAAATGCAGGTTCCACTTCAAATGCAACATTTGCAAGGAGGCTCACCACACAATACTGCATGACGAATCATCATCATCATCAAGCCCGGTCACATTGATTTCAAACACACAGACAGATAGGGTCTTATTACCAACTGTAAAAATAAAGCTTTATTCTCAGAACGGCACTGAAGTACATGTGAAGGCGATTTTGGACTCTGCATCCCAGGTATCCCTAGTAACAAGTAAGGTGTTAGATGTGTTAGGGAAAACTCCAAACAAAGATGAAACAAATATTGTAGGAGTCAGCAATGCAAGCAACATTGCCAAATATTCTGTCCCCCTCGAAGTGTTCTCACTAGCCACAAATTATAGGGTGACCATAAACTGTCATGTCCTGGATAAAATAACTTGTAAAATTCCACAGTTCAAAGTAGACATGACAGAAATAAACATACCAAAAGAGATGACGCTGGCCGATGATGATTTTTATCTACCATCAGAGATCAATATGTTGATTGGAGCCGATGTATTCTTCCAGGCACTGTTGTCGGAGCAACGAGCTTCTATAGAGCAACGAGCTTCGCGATCTACTAAGCAACAGCAGCCACGCTTCATCAACACGAGGTTTGGCCATGTCATCGCTGGGGCTTTACCACAGCACACACAAAGTAACTCAAGTAAGGTCTCGCTTCTATGCTTAGATCATTGTAAGGCGGACCTCGATAATACCTTGCAACAGTTCTTCAAAACTGAAAAAGTCCCTGAAATATTTTCTGAAAAAATATCAGAAAACGATTTATGTGAAAATAATTTTCTAAGCACTACTGTGCACAAAGATAACAAATTTCAGGTTGACCTGCCTCTAAAATTACCACTGAACGAAATAAACTATTCTCTTGGTAACTCATTTGAATATGCCTTCTATAGGTTCCTCAGTCTTGAACGGAAGTTACATAAAAATCCTAACTTGCTTTCAGAATATAAAAAATTCATAAACGAATATGTAGACTTAGGGCATGGGCAATATATAGATTTTAATGCAATAGATTTTGACAATGAGGCACTATATTTCATGCCGCACCATGCCGTCGTAAACGAAAATAGTAAGAGTACAAAAACGCGCGTAGTTTTCGATGCTTCTATGCAGACCGATAAGAAAGTTTCGCTTAACGATTTGTTATTAAACGGTCCTCCCGTGCAGAAAGAGCTATTTGATATAATGCTTTTATTCCGTCTGGGTGAATACACCTTTTCTACCGACATTCGTCGAATGTTCCGCTGTGTTGCGGTAAACCCGGCGCATACTAGCTTGCAGAATATTTTGTGGAGGGCTGATGTTAACGAGCATATCAAATGTATACGTTTGAATACAGTAACTTACGGTCAAAAAAGCAGTAGCTATCTTGCAACCCGCTGTCTACACGAGCTTGCGACAAAATACGAAACAGAATTTCCTCTAGCTTCTTATATTTTAAGAAATTGCACTTATGTGGATGACGCTTGCTATGCGCACTCTGACAAGCATGTGGTGATCGAGGCGAAACGGCAGATGTGTGAGCTACTCGAAAAAGGAAGCTTTTATACCCACAAGTGGGCTTCAAACTGCAACGATATTTTAGTAGGTATTCCTCTAGACAAACAGCAGTTTGACGATTTAGATTTTCAAAAGAATGATTTATTCTTAAAAACTTTAGGGCTAACACTTAATGTTGCAAACGATTGCTTTGTGTTTTCATGTCCAGAACCATTTCAAATTGAATCGCCAACCAAAAGGGAAATATTGAGCTACATCTCAAAGTTCTATGATCCGCTAGGCTTCATGTCGCCTGTTATAATGAAGGCAAAATCCTTCATGCAAAAGGTTTGGTGCGAAAATTGTGGCTGGGATCAAGTCCCGCCGCAACCCTTAAAATCTGAATGGCTTTCTTTTGCCAAAAAATTAACAAATATGAAACCTCTCACTATTGAGAGAAATATTCACATTCCAAGCAGTGTCACTGCTGTACAACTTATAGGCTTTGCTGATGCTTCAAGCACGACTGGTTATGGTTGCTGTCTTTACCTTCGGGTGGTAGGCGACTCAGGGAAGGCGACGACTTCTTTACTCTGCTCAAAGTCTCGAATCAACCCCCGCGATAATAAGGCCTTAACTATACCCCGTCTAGAACTTAATGCAATGCTATTATTAACAAAGCTTACAACCCGAGTGTATGATACTCTAAAGCTGAAAATAACGATAAATCATGTGTATCTATTTTCTGATTCACAAATAGCTCTTGCATGGATAGCCACCGAATGTGTGAAGCTTAATGCGTATGTTGCAAACAGAGTTAAGTTGATTCGGGATTTGACCAATAGATGGCGCTGGTTGTACGTGTACACAAAGGAGAATCCTGCTGACTTAGTTAGCAGAGGAGCTGATCCGGACGAGTTGATTGACTGCAAGTTGTGGTGGTTAGGCCCCCAATTTTTAGGTGAAAGTGATTATGATTTTCAGTACACGCCGCCACCCGCCACAGATGACTTGCCAGAGGTAAAAAAGACCGCGGCGCTCTCTTCTGCCAAGGTTTCTCTTCTCACTCGTAAGGACGATTTTTTCAGCTTTACAGATGGTTTTTCCGACCTTAATAAAATGACACGAACGATGGCATACATTCTTCGGTTTTGCCACAATTTAAAGAACAAAACTGAACGAAAATCTGGTACCGCGCTATCACCTTCAGAATTAACAAACGCATTAAATAGGCTATTACGATATGAGCAGAGCATTCATTTCACGAGCGAAATAAATTCATTAAAAAATGACGAAAACGTCAATGGCTCATTAAAGCCATTGCACCCTTTCCTAGATGGTGAAGGTATTTTAAGAGTAGGTGGGCGAATCGAGAACTCTACTGTTAAGTTCTCACAAAAGCACCCAATCGTACTCCCCAAAAACTCTCGGATCACAGATCTCATTATAAACCATGAGCATCTTAGATTGCTTCATGCTGCACCTAGGTTATTGTTATCTAGCCTTAACCAGAAATACTGGATAGTAAATGCATATAAACATGAAAAAAAACTTGTTCATAAATGCTTACTTTGTTTTAGAATGAAAGCGGACTGCGCCAAGCAGTTAATGGGATCCTTGCCACCTGAAAAAATAACCACCTGTCGAAGTTTTCAGAAAGTAGGAATGGATTTTGCCGGTCCCTTTCAAGTAAAAAATTCAACTATAAGACGAGCAGTACAGAGCAAAGGATACGTATGTGTATTCGTCTGCTTCGTCACAAAGGCGGTTCATTTAGAGCTGACCTCAGATATTAGCACAGCTAGTTTCCTTGCATGTTTCAAACGCTTTATAGCGCGACGTGGCTTACCCACAGATATTTTCTGCGACAATGGCGGTTGTTTCAGGGGGGCACGGAACGAATTAACTCGTCTGTATGAACTTCAGGTTTCACAAGCCCACCAAGCACAGGTGCAAAACTTTGCAGCTCAACAAGGTATTACGTTTCACTTAACACCTAGTTACTCACCTGTGTTTGCTGGACTTGCTGAAGCTGCTGTAAAAAGCATGAAGTTTCATCTTAAGCGCATAATGCAAAACTATGTACTGACATATGAACAATTTAACACAATTTTGTGCCAAATAGAAGCTGTATTAAACTCCAGGCCGCTTTTACCTGTAACAGCTGATGATGTAAATGACTTTAGTTATTTGACGCCAGGATACTGGCTAATTGGTACTGCATTAACTTCTTTCCCTGAGAAAAATGTGGTAGATCTACCTACCAATAAAATAAAATTTTGGGAACTATGTAACAAAACTATGTAAAAACACATTTTTGGAATATTTGGCACAAATATTACCTTAATACCTTACAATGTAGACAAAAATGGCGTGATACCATGCCAAATGTAAAAGAAGGGAGCTTAGTCATACTAAGAGAGCCTAACTCTCCACCATTGTCATGGCCGATGGCCAGAATCCTTAAAGTATACCCAGGCAAAGACAACAAGGTCCGGGTTGTAGATGTCATTACTCCCAATAAAAAAGTGTTTAGAAGATCTCTAAGCACTATAAGCATTTTGCCTTTAGAATAAGATTTTGATTTTAAGAGCTCGTAATAAAGTTGTGGTTGTTTTAAGTTAAGCTTTTTTTAAGCAATGTAAGATTACTATAGAATAAGTTTCTTAATGTAAAATGCCTAGATAGGCTTTCAGAGCGTACTGTCTGTAGAATAAGATGTAGTATGCCTAGAAATAAGTATAAGTGTAAGTCCAATATTATTGTGATGATATTGTACCTTTAAAAATCCACCTGTTAAGATGAGGTATAGAATATAAGCAAATTTTTATTAAGATTCCTATAACCTTGATTATTCTATATAACCTATATTATTCGGCTTTCACCGCCGCCCCCAGCATGTTGGCGTGCAACAAAATTATCTATGATGTCTAGATTTTTATTATCTGTAAATGATGGTCGTCTATGTCACATTTAAATTGTTTATGGATATAGTTGACTTCCTGTCTTTGTTATAACAAGAAAAGACTTCCAAGATGTCTGTCTCTCGATCTATACTGTACTGTGCTGTGGAAAAATAAATTCTGTTCATTAAACTCAGTGTTTACATAAATAATATATCAACCCCAAGCAGGCCACCGCTACACCTCAAAGTAGGTCACTATCGTAAACATAATTTTATATTACCTAAGCAAAATAAAACCAGTTTCCAAAGTTTACTTCAGAATTATAAACGATTCAAGTCTCAATTCAATTCAATTCAATTCATTTCATTCCCACGCAACTTATTTACAATACCATTGTTCAACGTAGTTGCTTCAAGTTAAAAATACCTAGACCATCTCTTTACTTCTAAAAATATAAAATACATGGAGTATCTTCTTATGGTACACCTTGTAGGGCATTTAATGTATGTATGAGCTGGTGAGAAAGCTTTGTAAGTCACAACTTGTTTAACACTTTGTTGAGGTTTTCCAATTTGACAGCCGACTTGAATATGATGCATGATTAAAAGGGGATAGGTGATAAATTGTTGTACGATATTCCAAAAAGAGATGGGTAGTTAGTAATATGACTTGTCTAAAATTCCAACTGTTCTTAAAAGTTGCAACGGGTACTTAGCTCTCTTTTGTTTTTTTCTGTTAACGCCAGTCAGAAAAGACAAAATATCTACCTTAGTAATTTTTTGTGTTACAAAGTAAAGGGTAAATCATCTAGGTTTGTTGTCGAAGTTTCGCTGCGAAGGATGTCGAGACAACGCTTTTGCAATCTTCTTTTCTCAACAAAGGCCGTACAAAGTTGTGTAACGCTGTCCAGCGTTCCGGATTAGAATCACGACCAGTCATGTCCGAAAAGAATTCCCTTATACTTCCCAAGGGAACTCCATCCATTCAGACATCAATGTTAGGGTTTTATTAACTTTTCATATAAAGGGAAGTTACTGTTCAATGTAGCATTTGAATGGCTTAAGCTATGGGCACTAGTGTTGTAGTTTAGATTGTATGGAGATTTTGGAGTTTCGACAATGCAATTGCAGTCTTAATGTAGAGAGTGTAAAGTATAAAATGCACTATATTGCAATTATTGGAACCATTGAATTGGTACTTATTACTTCGCGATCTATGTATAAATTGTTATAACATAATAGATAGTAGGCACAGTGTCTATGTACATTTTAGTAGGAAGGTTACTTTATTATTTGGAAAACCTCGAAAAATTCTTTGGTTTCTTTGTGTAAATAATATGCTCAAACATTCAAAATAGCAATCTTGACTAACATTACGTTGTTATTACGAGAACTGCCTCTTCCCGCCTTGACAAAAAAAATTTATTGACTCCATATTCACCTTGAAAGTCTCCTCTGAAAGTAAACCACGACTGCTTATAGACCACGGACATACCCGAAGACAGAATCGCGTTTTCCACCAGATCTGATTTGTGTGCTATTTTGTGTTATGAAAAAATATACCTAAAAATGAAGTGATACTTTGCGGAAATGCATTGCAAAAAATGCTTAAATTAGGAGACCCAACAAGTCAATGTGAGTAAATCAAATTGTAGGAAGGATGGTGCAAGCTTACTGGACTTTTTTTATGAACTAAAGACCTTCGTTTGACCGCAATTGGATCTCATAAGAGAAGGATTGTATCCAAGTTCAAAACAATACCTAGCTGTTAGTAAAAATGTAAATAACTTTCCACCTTCATGTTGTTTCTGTGATTTATTGTTACACGTTTTGCGAAAGTGTTTCCTTGTCACTCCTTAAATATTAGCTTTCTAACTGACACGCTTTTCTCGAATATTATAAGCCTCTCGATAAAACTAGAACTCACTATACTATACAGCTAAATAGTAAAGTTACCTGAGTATAATTTATTTATTCCTAAACTATTTAAGCCTTGCTAACCCATTAAAATCCTAACAGGATTCAGCGAATAAATCAGAGGTACCAAATCACTGGATTTAGGCTTATCCCGTCAAACTGGTTGTTTAATTATGCACGGCGCTTGCGAGGCGACGCAAGTTCTACGTTTCGTACGTAATACATACAGATGGTTAGATTTAACAGCATTTTAAATGCATTTATGTAAGAAACAACTTGATTAATTCTAAAGATTCTCTTAACTCATTTTCAATGTATTTCGGAGCTAGACAAATGCAGTGTGAAATGATCAAGAGCGATTTTCCTTATCGTTTGATACAGTCAAGTTAATTTGTTATAAATGTATTAATGATCTACTTTTGTTTGTTTTAAATAATTTGCTACACGCAAGACTGACTCGTATTTGGCAGATTTCAGCCAATTTAGTACCAACATAATAATTAGATACTTCTTGACTACGTTACCTTATCCTCAGTTACCTTAGTTGGCCAAATCACTTCATAGCGTCTCGCGCGGGGCCAACAAATTGGCGCAACTTATCTTTATGTATGTAATTTGGTCACGCGCTGCTAACCATCAGACTAGTGGTTCACTATTACTAGTTAAGAGTAGATATTTTATTTTTTTCTCATCAGCACATATACGTCATCTGCTGAATATGCCCTCGCCACTTCTTCAAAACTTGTTGTTACGTACACATTGCGATACTTTCCATTATATTACCTACCTATTACGCACACCAATAATGTGAAGACCAAAAAAAACAGATTTATATGTAGTATTTTGTGCCTCAAAAAGTATGTCTTTGAAGCTTGCTATGTCGTAGTAAGGGGCTACGCCGTAGACGTTGCTACGCCGTAGACGTTGCTACGCCGTAGATGTTGCTACGCCGATAGCAGCTACGACGTTTGCTACGAAAGACTGCAATATTAATTAGTACAGTAGATTTCAATGCTTTTCGGTATATATACCGTTTCACCTCGACCCCTTTCAAAGGTTTTTGGTTGATGATCAGTTATTGTACTTTTTTCTGTTGTCTCTCTCTCTAAATTTTTTTTAAGATGTTAAAATATGTAGTTAAAAGTTTTCCTAACAAATTGCTAGTGTGTCATAAAACTTAGCACACCTAATCAAATTGTCGGTGCCAGAGCCAGCGAAATCTGGGACGCCATAAAGATAACAGGATGAGTGCAGCATACATTACGTAGTGTTAAGGTCGTTCATGACATTGCCCTGAGTGAAACCAGCAATGGATGATTAAGCAACGACAGGGCACGAAAAGTGCTGGGAGCTGAAAATATAATACGTCTTGTTATTGAATTCCTGTGGAAGATTAGAATAGCACTACCAAAATTAGATGTCACCTCGTGAAGTGGCTTGTTAACACCATTCTAAGTAAAACTTTTAAATCTGTCATAGTTATTAACACTAAAGTCATATTAGTCATATTAGTAGTCAGTTATTCCGTGATCATAGCGCATGTAACTTTGCAAAATTATTGGAAAGCTCAAAACTCAAATCATGGTAATTATCCCATTGTAAATGATTTTACTATTGTAAGTGATCACAGATTTGAATGCATTGTTTCAAAAATAAATTACCTACTTACCAAGTAAAGAAAGAACTAAGAAGTCTTGCAATGGCCAAAATTGAATTTGCCCGTAGGTAGTCATTTATTAAACTCAAAATTAAAACCTTTCCATTAGGGTTGCACCCATTATCGGCATTTTCAGAAAATGTGCTGTTAAGTCGTAGTGAGAGTATAGTAACTATCAGTGCCTGGACATAAGATAAAAAATAATATTTTATCCGTAGCAAAATTCTATCACTTTCGTATCGGTTTTAAGCTCTAACTAGGTTGAGTAAGAAAGGAACCCACAATAATCTATTGATGCAAACATTATTCCACTTGCATGGAAATATTCTGTTAAAAACGTCACATTTTTCTGCAGCAACGTATTCTAATTGCATTGACAGACGAAAGACTTTGTTCTCATGCGATTTTATTTTCTGTCCGAGATCACTTTGAAGCACTATTCCTATATCTGTAGTAGTGCTGTAATTTTCTAAAAGGAAACTATCTCAGTTGGTTTTCTGAACTGAAATACTAGACTTAGTAGGGTTTTACTGAGAAAACAACTACTAGAGAATTAATTCTATCAAACAATGATATATCACGATCACTGTCAAGTCTGTAGTCATTACATCAAGAAGAAGAGAAGGATCCAGACATATTTTGTATTCATTATCAACTATTATGGTACAATAAATTCAATAGTAATACAAATAATAAGATTCAATAATAGATAACACAACACAAACGTGTCCTTATCAAGCCACTTATGAAATAATCCATCTGCACGCTACGTAACTAATCAAGTAGGATCCTCGATGTCCCCATAATAATTAATCATAGCTACAACTACAGGCATTCCAACCTTATGCCTGGGGGTTAACAATTCATGTCAATTTGTTTCAATGTCAACCTAAGGTTGACAATTACGGTAATTATTCTGGAACAGTCCATAAATCACTTGAAGATTAAATATATGTCCGATGACGACAGATGCGTAAGCTGTGCCCCGTCTCCGTACAATATGTATTATACGGGCGTTCCTGTAAGTAATATGAAATACATGTATGAACATTGAAGTTGGTACGAACTAATTAAATGATTTTTCGAAATTAAAAATAGAAGTCAACAGTTCATCTTTTGCTTTTGATGCGAAAGTGTCAGAAGTAAGAAATCAACAACTTTATTTCTTTAGGCTTACAAAATTAACACTAAGACAAGGTAAATTTTAAATTCCTTCTTTTCTCAAGACAAAATGACACACTGTTGTCTGGGGGAGGCGCGTTCAGCAGTGGACGCCTGTGGAGGAGGTTTGTATAATATTTTTACAAAATAAATAAAAATAATTACAATCTAATCTCATGCTTAAACTTTATGCTCTGCGATGGAATACGAGGTCTTGTCTTTTCAGAATCTACGACCAAAGTAAGGGCTCTTCACAAGTCTTACAGGGATATCACGTTCAATACACTAATGCATAACCTAATAATCTTAAAAGGCTGCTTTATGAGCAAAGTTCTGACGTTATAACTTAGACTAAGCGATACGTAGTCTTGAACGAAGAGTTTATGATGATAGAGAATATAAAAATGTGCATTAAATTTTGTAAAACTGCTCATCTTTTACGTAGTTCCAAATAATCATACTACTATCTTATCTACTTAGATACTTTTTATTAAAATGAAACATATGCAAGTAAGTGGTGGCGTCTGGCTGCGGCTGCGTGTGTTAGATTTGCAGCGAAAAATAAAGATTTTTTTTCCGCCGCGTGCAATCTGTCCGGTTTTCTTAGAAAACATATTGAAATTTACAAAAATCCGCAACGTTTACTTCTCACGCTTCCTTCTGAAAATGTGTAGTTTGTGAATTTGTAGATGTGTCGCCGCCAGATTGCACAATCAGCACGTTTGTTGAATGGCTAGGCGAATCACAAAACGAACGCTGATTGGTTGGGAATATCTTATTTATTTCGCTACTTACAACATCGTCGATTGTAAAATATTAATGACTAATATTACTTTTACTGCTTGCACCATTCATCCATCGCCGACTATTCTAACAACTCAACTTGTAACCGAAGCTTAGACTCCAATTTACGATATCCTAGACTAGATAGAGTTGTCATGAGCCAGACAAACTGTCACATGCAAACATTATCTTCCATTCTGCAAGTCAGCTTGCACACGACCCTAATACATTATGCACCTCGGCAATGGTAGGTACTTTGCGAGTGTGCTGCCGAAAGCTCTTTAAGGAATAACCAACTGTCCTGGAATGAGATTGACTGAATGGAATGGTGATGGGTACGGATGGTGACTTCACATTATCATTTCCATATACTCTGTCAATATTTTTTCTATCAAAGCTAGACGCACTGAAAAAAATGTAAGATAATTTAGAGAAAACGTGAAACACTCAACCTCACGACCGTTATTTTGGTTTTATGAATGCAATAAGTCTCCGGGTTTCAGCTATAAACTGCGTGTCAGGGATATACAACAATTAAGGGAGGTAATTTGAGAGCATTGACTGTGTCTCAATGCTCTAACTTCACGATAACCATTGCCCTTTTATAACGTAATAAGTTTCAACAAAAGAGGTGATTTGTCAACCACTGACCTTTTTTGACGGCAAAATTCACGATATTCTTTGCCGAATTTATGAATGCAATAAGTTCCCGGATTCCAGCTATAACCGTGATGTATCACTCGCTGGTTCACTGTGCACCAATGCATCCTCGGGATCCGACGAGTCAACTTTTATGTGGTTCGCCGATCACGTACGGATTTCCACAAGAAAGCCACCGGATTGACCAATCACGTTAGACTTTCGTAATGGATTGTTTACGACATCCATTACTTGTGAATCTTAGTTTTATATTTTCGTGTGGTATAGGAAAGCTTTTGAAGATCAAAGCATTTGTAAATACCTTTTTACATAGAGAACTTATATTTTTTTAACTATCAAAAACAATTAGTGTGTGCTTTGAAGTTAAATCTTCTCAAGAGCTGTGCTTTCGGTGATTAAGGCAAAGGTTTTGGTCAGCTTTCAAAGGAAATACTTATCACACGCGGCATGCGAGTGGTGGACAAACGATCCACTGCAAACTGTCAAAACGCGCTCCTGCTCCCACTTCCTCCCAAAACGCGCTGTTACAATGTAGAAATCAATAATAGTTGTAAAAATCCATCAAACACGTAAAGTATACAGACAGTTTACTTTAATGTACACATACTCGTACTTGGAAGGAAACATGATACATATCCCCCAGAACACATATTACCAGCGATGTTATCAATTCTTCATACATTTAAAACGAGTGTTCTCCTAAATTGAATGGTACAATTGATGGTGCTCTACACTTTACTCTATTGCTTATCATGACGCTTTCACGCAATTTGTGCATATAATGATGGCCTTATTTCAAAAATCTCTGTTATTTATATGAGTAGTCTGTTTATAAGTTTTTGATGGTACAATAAAGATTTTTTCTACACGGGGCGGCCATATCACATACACGGCCGTGGGATGCCCTGTACAGAAAATATCTCTATTGGAGGGAAAGTTTTTCATATAACATACCATCTTAGATGAAAGGAAGACCACGAAATCTTACGATTTTACAAAGCAGTTTAAATTGTTTGTAAAATAAAAATTAAATCTTCTTTCAGTAAAATTTTCTATCTAACGGGTGTCCCAATAAGAACGCAAGATTTAAATTTGGCGCCATTCGAAGTGTCATTGTTTGACATTTGAACAATTGTTATTGTTTGCTAGTAGAAGGTACGAGGTTAGTAAAAATGGAGCGCTACACGAATGAACAACGCATTCTCATTGAGAAATTGTTTTACCAAAATGGTGAAAGTTTTGCGGCTACAGTTCGCACAGTCAATGGTGTTCGGTATCGTGAAATGATAACCAGTTTTTTCGTGCCTAGAATTGAAGAAATGAATGTAGAGGGCATGTGGTTTCAACAAGACGGCGCCACATGTCATACAGCCAGAGAAACAATTCAATTGCTGCATCAGTCATTTCCCGGTCGTGTTATCTCGCGTTTTGGCGACCAGAATTGGCCGCCTAGATCGTGCGATATAACACCATTTAGACTTTTTTCTTTGGGGTTTTTTGAAGTCGATGGTTTACGCGAATAAGCCGACGACGACTCAAGCCTTAAAAGAGGAAATTGGACGCTGCATTAATGAAATACCGCAGCATTTATGCAAAAAAGTCATTGAAAATTTCATTAAAACATCGCGTGTGTGCCAGCAAAGCCGCGGCGGTCATCTGCCCGATATGTTGTTCCATACATAACCTCATTCTGTCTACTTTACGATATAATAAAGTTAAACGATTTTTTTTTTAAATATCTGTTTTTTATTTAAAATTTAAATCTTGCGTTCTTGTTGGGACACCCTTTACAATATTCAAGATACTTTTGTTTTATTTCTATTATCTACTGGTTCAATATGAAGTTGAGGAATTTCTTGCCTTGTAAACTCTCAATTTATAATTCAGAGCTAACCTGCGTGTGACTGCTTGTAATTATAGGATCACAAGCAGATTACCTTTTGAAATGTAATTTTCTGTATAAGCAAGTTTTTATGACACAAAAGATATTGGTTCAAATTAAATTATACGCTAAACGCAAAATAATAGTGAGTTTTGATTTTCTGAACACCGGCTCTCGTTCACTCACGTCCGTATGCAATGGCAGTGCACATGCTCCTGAGACTCGACATCGGGAGACACGCGACCGCCGCAATAATCTAGGTCTTGCTAGATTGCCGACGTGACTGTGAGACCAGTGTGCTCCCGTCCTTACTTCACCTACTTATATTTATGTCTCATTGGAACAGGAACTTTTGTAGAACGTTAGTAGCTGATGAGTAATTCTGGTCTTAAGTGTTTTTTCCGGGCAAAAGAACTTTTTAAATTTTCTTCGTCACTTAACATTTGTAACGGCTGGTTCCGTAACGAGGGTATAAATTCCTACAAATCAAACCACGTGCTCTGTTCATTTTTATATCTATGAAAAGTTTGTCACTTAAATGGAACACAGGTGCAAAAACTTATGCTATTATGTAATGCAATCACGGCCGACTTGCGGGTTCCACAAGCAAATATACTTCCTTTTCGTGACAATCCCATAATACGTCACTAAGTCAACTTTATGTTTAGTTTGTTAACATAATTTTCACTGGGATAAAATATTAAACGTAACTTTACAGTTTCAAACGGCTAAAACTTAATAGGGATATATTCACACCTCCATAACTAAAGCTATCTAAACGGTGTAGGTTACCTAATCGTACAAAATCCACGTGTGTTTGGCGCGTTAGCTTCCCTTATGAATTTGAGCTGAATAATCTCCGTGGGATTCGAATTACGGGCAAACCTTCGCACACGTTCGACTTTTGTATAGTACGATTGTCAAACTCAAAAACTCGATTTTAAATAACTTGCTTCTGCCTGGCAGTTGACAGATATCATAGAACAGAATCATAATCAGAATCAGCCTTAGTATGAGCTTAGCATAATTTACGAAAACTATAAAAGTTTATCTTTCTTTCCATACATTTTGTTCGGAGAAACTGGTTTTTTTTTTGTATAGACACAATGTATAGACGAGGTGCCTAGATCAGTGCTAACACGATTGTACTGTATTTGTTTTGCATTGATCCGAGAGAATTAATGATGAGTAGGTAAGCATGAAAAAATTCGTATACTAACGCTCCAATAAATATAATACCTCTGAAAATTGAATTGTTACAGTTTAACTAAAGACAAGGTGGCTTATTTAAAAATCATTTTTTTTTATTGATCCCCATACAATTACTATAATGGGATAGGTATTTCGACTCATATTTGTAATTTTGTACATTAAATATTTATTATAACGATTCTGTAAAATTCCCACAATTTTTCCGATCATGAATTTACTGCCATCTATCAAAATTATTTAAAGATTTTTTATGACGTCAACTATTTTGTTTGACACTGGTAGAGCTAATTTCTTTGGAGAGCCAACTCAACATTTTGTGTGAAACTATAAAAATATAAAATGCTGGACATTAACTTGCAAGCAGAGCGTATGGGTAGTATATTATATTTTTTGTTTATAATTAAGTAGATCACAGCCGATTAACTAAACTGTTAAATCATACGTCCTCCAACCGACATTAGGGAGTCCCATGAGTACGCTCCATTAGTCGAGGCAGGTGTGAGATTTGCCGAAACCCTTTAATCTGGGGCTGGCTGAGGTCACTCATGTTTCGTATCTGTATCCGTTAATCAATGTACCTTCGGATTTGTTGGGGCTTTTGTTTCATCATCATCATTATTTCAGTCAAAGGTGTCTACTGCTAGATTTAGACCTCCCAAAAAGATCACCACAATGACCGGTCATTTTGCTGCACGTAAGGCTATTGTTTTGAAAAATCATATTTTTTAAATCCTTAGAATTCTGTGGTATCAGCAAGAGTTATTTAAATATTAATAAACAAACCACTGGCTCAGTGATGCAAGTTCAAGCAAACACGGATGCTCTTACAAACCACTGTGGTTTTCTCAGTGTCATTATCATAAGTTTTTCTATGTAACATGAGGGAATTCACAAATAAACCAGAAATTCCACGCTTATTTCGTCCAAATTCTATGGTTTTCGTTCGTTGATTGAAATAACAATTACTTGTTAATAATAGTTCGTTTTCTCTTCTTCAATAATAATAGAACAAATTTTAGAAAACTTATTTATTTATTTTATAATAATCATTCTACCGATGCATGTTTACGCAAAAACTCTCGCGAGACCTATCTAATTTGATCTAATTTGTAGATTCTATTGAATATAGATAAATAAAATATATTTTTTTAGATTGCAAATATCCTATTCTTAAATAATAATAGAATACATTTTTGTTATAGGCCTCTATGCAAACAAAAAAAAACCTGAACCGAATTCAATTATCGACCGAAAAGGCTTCAAAACAAACCCCAATATCTCCGAAGTTCTACGTCATTTTGACATAATTTTTATACCTAAATAATCCTCAACATTTGCTTAAACTACAAAATTAATTTTATTTATTAAATCACTACCATTATTTTTTTATGAATTTATTAAAAGTGCTATATATTTCATTGCGCCGGCGATCTGCCCTCAGTACCGCGCGAGCGCTTGTCGAGGTCGGACCTATGTCAGTTTTTTTCACGCACTGCGTCAGAGTGTGCGTGCTAGAACATCGTAAACTACGACCAAAGTTTTTGATCGTTGTAAGTATTTACATTCGTACAGTATTATATATATAGTCGTGATAGATAACTCATTATAGTTATCCCAACACAGTAAGGGGTTAGAGTACATCTAGTCCGAATCTCAAACTGATCCGCGGACGAGATGTCCACTTCAATTTTGTGTTGGGGTACATCTGGTCCGAATCTAAATTCTCTTGATTTTAGATTCGGATCAGTTGTACCCTCAATCAAAAGTGAAAGGGACATCTCGTCCGAATCTCTTCGTTACTTTTCAAGGTTTCTGAATCGAAATACATCCAGCACAAATGCTGCCAGATTTCTAATGGTAAATTATAGTACTTGTCAAGATCTACATTTAGGATGACAGCTATCCTCAAATCACGATATCTCAGGAACTGACCATCCCAGAGCACCAGTTTCCAGAGTGAAATTGTAGTACTCGTCGAGATCTACATTTTTGATGACAGCTGTCAAACTTCAAATCACGATATCTCGGGAACTGACCATCGCACAGCACCAGTTTCTAAGTGAAATTGTAGTACTCGTCGAGATCTACTTTTTTGATGACAGCTGTCAAACTTCAAATCACTATATCTCGGGAACTGACCATCGCAGAGCACCAGTTTTCAAAGTGAAATTGTAGTACTCGTCGAGATCTACTTTTTTGATGACAGCTGTCAAACTTCAAATCACGATATCTCGGGAACTGACCATCGCAGAGCACCAGTTTTCAAAGTGAAATTGTAGTACTCGTCGAGATCTACTTTTTTGATGACAGCTGTCAAACTTCAAATCACTATATCTCGGGAACTGACCATCGCAGAGCACCAGTTTCCAAAGTGAAATTGTAGTACTCGTCGAGATCTACATTTTTGATGACCGCTGTCAAACTTCAAATCACGATATCTCGGGAACTGACCATCGCAGAGCATCAGTTTCTAAAGTGAAATTGTAGTACTCGTCGAGATCTACTTTTTTGATGACAGCTATCAAACTTCAAATCACGATATCTCGGGAACTGACCATCTCAGAGCACCAGTTTCTAAAGTGAAATTGACTCGTCGAGATCTACATTTCGGATGACAGCTGTCAAAATTTAAATTCATCCCCCTTTGCCCCCAGGCCCTTTTGAGATTGCTATAAGATGTCGTCGTGAAAGAGGGGTTCTAATTGCGGAATCGTATAGAAGGTACTTTTGTTATTGAAAACAAATAAATTCACCCCTCCTCTCGCCCCCTTTTCAGACCCCCGCTTTTGAGATCTCCCAAACGAACGAATCTAGAAGAAAAAAAAAATTCCCTCACGCCCCAGGCCCCCTGAACCCCCTCGCCCATCAAAAATCTGACATGGGTATCGTTTTTGACTAATATGGAGGTGAGGATTACGAATTTTATGACGGCGGGTGTGTATCGGGTTGCGGTGAGCGAAGCGAGCCTTGCTGTGTGACGTATAAAAAACTAGTATTTAAATAGATATTCGTGATTTGTTGTTATTTTAGAATGAAAAAACAAGATAATTCGGAGAATATTGTTGTTACAACAGCAACCTCGTCGAAACAATGGACATGGTGAGAGACTAATATGTACCATTTTATGTATTATTATGTTTATTGGGCGGGGGATTAAGCTGAGTCCTATTTATTCAAGTTAAAAAACAATTATGTTAAGTATGATAATTGGATTGATTGGCATCAAAAAAAGTTCAAAAAATCTCAAAGTAACTTTTTTGAAAATCTATGAGAGGGGAAGATATTTTTTTCTAAAAAGGATGTTAAGTTTCCTCAGACCATTTTCATGTAGCTTCAACGGTTAAGGTACCTACCCTTACTGAACCGTCTCAAAATTCCACCCTGTTTATATATGCTGCGGATGTCGGTAAGCAATCGATTACTGCGTAAAATAATGAAAAATATATCAAAACAAATTAGGTACCTCTATTATGAACAAAATTAATACTTCACATAAAAAAACAATCCATCGAACTCCATCCTAAGAAAACTTGTATTACGGTGGATCAAGATCATTTAGTCGCAAAAGAAAGCACGCTTGTGCAGGTCGCCGCCCACTCGGTGCGTAAAATACCTAAACTTGCATTTCTCCGATATTTGACAGGGCTCTTAAGTTGGTAAATAAATAAATAAATAAATACTTATGCACTACACTACTATTCGGTTTGTACTTGCGAGTTAAAATGATTTACTTTATTTTACTTATTATTGTATTGTGTTAGCTGATGTTGCTTTTTTGAATTTGGTTTTAGATTCGAGCTCTACATTTCGTCCTATTCATTATTTTGTGTGTATCAAACACAAAATAATGAATCGAACGAAATGTAGAGTGCCGCATATCCTATCTAACTAATGTTGAGTTGATATCGCGTTCGATCTAGTAATAAGAGGTTATTTTACATAGCATATAGTATTATTATATCTGTGAATTAGCTGACAATGTTCCGTGGGCAACTGTGTCCATAAACCTGTATATCAGTGATAGTGGAATTAAACCCTTAGTGTATGCCAATAGTAATAGGTACGTGTCTGTAAAAGCGGAAAGCTGCTGAATAATACCCAATAAGTCGGAAACATACGTTCTTTTTTCTCCGGGGTGGGCTACTTAACATTAACTGAGACGTTTTTATTGTACATTGTTAACCCCGTGACCACCGCTCATAAATTGTGGTACTAAACCAAACTCGTCTTCTTGTGTCAACCTTTTTGTGAAAGTAAAAAAAGCTGATTCCCCGGCGGCCTCTGCAAATGTTTGTGTTCCGTCGTGATCTAACAGTATCTTGTTTTTCCATCTTAATCCGAACATTAAAATATAAAACGGAACAAACATTTTCAAAATCGTCTTGCATTCTTGTATTTTGTAAAGGTAATTTTCTATGCATTTGGTTTAGCGCAATATTTTTTTATAATTTCGGTTTTTATACGAACTTTTGGATAGCTGGGAAGGCGGCGACTAGCAATAATTTAAAAAGGCCTAAAAGACCCAAAAGTGGGTGACTGAGGGCTGACATGATGATGATATGAAAAGTAATTGATCCCCATCCAATCAGTCCTCAGTCCATCCCCTCTGGTTCCAGATAAAACTTTGTTGGTTTATTCAAAAGGTATGTATTTGTTTTTCGATTCCGCGCACTAATGAAGCAAGTTGGACGTTGTGGGTCTCGGAACTTTAACCATTTAAGAATAATGTCCTCGGCTCAATGGATAAGGATGAAAAGGAGAATTTGTTTTTAATATTTTATCCCAGAGTTTTAATTGAATTAACTGATCTGGCAAGAAATAGTAGGAAGGATGACAACAAAAGTATGGTTTTACCTTTCTATGGCGCATATTAAATCAAAAGCTCCAAGATGGACGCAAGTTGCATAAAGTAACTTTCATCTTTATAGTATCTAATGGGTCAGTAACACTTTGATAAGTGACAAGAGCGAATGACAAGTGTTAGTGATAAGTGCGAGTGACAACTGCAAGTAATCAGTGATTAATAAAATTCGTTCAGCTGATTTTACTGATCACATAACACTTACACTTCACACTCGCACTTGCTACTACTTAACAAAACGTAAATCAGGCTTGACTCGAATATACAAATTTCGAAAATTATTAAAAATAAACAAAAATTGCTATTAGGTTGGTATAATGCAAAAATACGGCAAAAATAAACTATAAAAACAACAATTTGCACACCACGAAGAAAAATAAAATTAATTCAAAAATGAATTATTAAAGCAACATAAATGCAACAAAATGAAAAGAAAAAATAGAGACATCCATTGGAACATGCTTGTAAAGCCTTAGGCTTTACCTGCCACAATTTATGGATATAGGAGTATATTGTATATCGTACTCGTAATTAAAAATCTCTATCCAGCTCCAAATGAACGTGTCAGTCAAATATTTACGAATTCTCAAATCTAATTATCAGTCTCAGACACGCGAGGTGAGTATTATTCAACCGCTGCTGCGACAGATTGTGTTTTGATGGATTTATCAGATCATGGATTAAACAATACCCGTCTAGAGCGAGTGTGACTCGCGTGCCAAAAGTTCCGTCAAAGTACAAAACTTGTAGATAATTTATTTTTTGTAATGTATTTGGGACATCAGATTTTATTACAAATTTTATACTGATCCCTCGCGACTGTCAAAATATGCGTAATATTTTTTGATCGCGTTACGACTAAGTAGAGTATGGTTTTTTTCATATCTACGAGGGATATTTCTTTATACCAGCTCTTGAGAAAAGGTCCTTGATAGGCATACATACAACGAAATGATAAGGGTTCCATTTTTCCTTTTGATGTAGGTACGGAACCCTAACGATAGCTTACCGATGCCGATTAGGTAGAATTCCAAAGTCATGTTGACGTGTTGACCAGTTATTACGTACGAGCAAGACAAACTGAATACTCCTAAATTACCAAAGATTTATTTCAAATGAATTATCGCGGCTGGTAAAATAAAAACCACTTTGATTGTCGCACTGTGCTCCAGCGGATCCGATCGGATTAAACGTGGATGAATCGGTGTAGAAATATCAAACGTTTTGGAGTTTTTTGCAATAATTTTTGAGCGAAAATCTGGCTGATGGTGTGAAATAATATTATTTTATTTGTGTATTGTGTATTTGTGAGTTTAATGAAAGTAAACAAATTGATCAATTCCGCACTGCAAGAGACGTTGAAACTAAAATTAATTTGGTTTTCTTGCTACTAAGACCATTTTAGAGCTAGTCTAGCTAAGGCAACGTTTAGTAGACATTGAGGATTAACTGACTGAATATACAGGGTGTAACAAAAATAAGTAACCAAACTTTCAGGTGGGGTGTAGAATCGAACACTGAATTCAGGAAAAATATTGAAAAAAAATCCCGCCCTTTAGTTTTCGAAAAATTTAATAAATAGGTACGAAATTTTCACAACATTAGGCAATAGACTATAATAATACATGTGTCTATTTGGAATTAAAAAAAAAATGGCCTAAGTACCTGTATTCATCTCTTTTATAAGCCCATAACACCTAAACGGTGCCCTAATGAGCGGCCACCGCGGTCATCGACCCGCGAAATCATTGCAGCGGAAGCGAACAGGCTGCACGGCGGCGTGCTTAGATATGGAGCCTACGTACAACAAATACATTCCAATTTTCCTCTAGGAATTAAAAATTAAATAAATTATTTTAAGTCTTTACACACGTTCTATCGCGAAAATGCATAGTTAGTAGGTACATTCATTAAGCATGCACCTTCCTACTAAAAGATATTCACTACTAGCTTTTATTTTTTCATATCGTTGACTACCTAAGTACCTACCTTCACATTGACCTTTAAAAACACGGTGAGTAACTTAAAATGAACCCCATAAAAGGTTGTTACAATTTGCATTTCCGAAGCACCAGATTGAGACAAGAAAAGGCACAAACTTTTAGCGCGCGAGAGCGAGATAGGTATACAAACTTAGTTCATCCGAATGTTCACGCGGCGCTTATCGGTTTTTTCTGCGTAAAAATGGCTCGTATGCGTTATTCAGATATTGAATACCACGAGATGAAAATTGAAATGGGAAAATTGGAATGCATTGGCTAGCTTCCTACATAACTACAACACGTGCAGCCCGCCGCCGCGCGCGCTGCTGCGATATCGCGTGTCCGGTCGTGGGTGCCCCCCGTAAAAAGATGTTTATCTGCTAAAAAGGTGTACACAAGGTACGTAGACCTTTTAATCATATTTTAATGTCAAATAAACACGTGCATCAGTCGTTTGCGTAATGTAGTGAAAATTCCGTATTTATTTTATTTTTCGAAAACTAAAGGGCGGGATTTTTTTTTAATATTTTTCCTGAATTCAGTGTTCGATTCTACACCCCACCTGAAAGTTTGGTTACTTATTTTTGTTACACCCTGTATAGAAAAAGATCTAACAAGAAATAAAAATCTCAATTGATTCATCGTGGATCTAGTTAGTGATTCTAACGAGGACCATCTGACTTTTTCGTGAGTACTGGATTTCGAGTTCGTATTAACAAAAGCAATGATTCCGCAATAAATGGAAACACAGCTCGCTTAAATAAATATAATAATGACCAAGTTCTTATCGTCCAGTGCAGCCGCTGTGCTCCGAATATTCGGTTGTTTATTTTTTACAAACCATTGCGCCACGTTCAAATGAATTCCTCCAAAGAATAGCCAATTTTTACGATGTAAATAATGTGATTGAAGTGTTTTTGAGTTGTTTTACGTTTTTTTAGACGATTAACTTAACTTGACTCACCACAGATGGTTGACCACTTGTGTCTTGTTTTAAAACTTTTCTGCCAGATTCTGGTTCATGGAAATTTCATGCCCAAAATAGGCTTAGTATGACCGGGACATCATTATTTTTCAAAATTTCAATTGGATTTCAACCTCCTAACTAAACTTTGGATTTTGAACTCTTTGAAATTATTGATAGACTTACCATTCTTTTGTAATCTATTTCCAAATCCAAAGACATATTGTTATCGGTGCCTAGGTAATTTATTGATGGGCAGGTAATTTATGAGTCTCCTCGCCTAAAATCCCCCCTAAGGGGAAAACCGGACTTGAAAAAATGGTTTTCTCCCCTTTAAGATTATGCTTAGGCTTGAAAACTGGAATGGAAAAAAAATCCAGTTTTCTCCTGGAAAATCACCCTAAAAGAGGAAAACGTTCTATCTGGATCACTGTGACAATATTCTCTCGGACGATTTCGAGTAGAAACCTAGTGCACCTTCACTCTAATTTACGCATTTAGCAGTTACTGTTACAATTGCGATTCATGCTATTTGGAATTGAAGTTTGGAAACTTATTAATCTCAACAAAATTCTGAAACGTCATACTAAAATAAAATCACTTTTTAATAAAAATGACACAATGACCACGCTGTTTTGACTTCTAAAAGAAAAACATTTCATTATTGCATTCCCAATGCCATTCTACTTTCAAACTATCGCTGCCCAATCAATATTTTATATTAAAAGTTCAAAACTAAGGTTTTGAACTACTAAGTTTGCTCGGTGCTTTTTCCGATAGAATCTGGATTTGTATTGGGCTGGGCTTACCCCAAATCCAGATTCTATACTATTATAATTAACAAACAGTTTTTTCAGGGCGTACAGTTTTTGCAGTCGGCACTGAATCCTTTCAGAAGTGTTGAAGTTCCTCAGACTGATTGGGCGCTGACTAAACAAGTTAAGTGACAGGTTGGTGTTTTGTGGATGCTTGTTAATTGGCATAAACTGTGTGCTGTTATGTATTTGCTCGTACCTATTGATTGTGAATGAGGACCAATGGCTCTGTAAATATTTAGTTTAATTAAAAATAATTGGTGTCTGGACTCGAAACCTAATATTTTTCTCACGGGAACTTGAATAAAATAATCTAGGTACCCACATACTCTGAATACCTGCTAACAAAATCACTGACCTTTATTATTTACCTTTATTTTTTACCTTTATATTTCGTATCTGCCCGTCAAAGCTGAAAGAGCTAGACTACAGAGATCAACAATCAACATAAAAACATTAATCTTTTATTTTGCCTCTGATTCTTCCATTTTATCATAAGTTCCGTTTTGACAAAAGTTTCATTTTGTCTTTATCCATAAGAAACTAGCTGTTAACACCATAGTATTTGCTGTTCTTAACTTACTATGTTAGTGGACTCTTCAATATAATAAAAATATGCCCTCGGAAATTACACAAATACAAAAATAAAAATGTACGATAACTTTTCGGACCTCGCTTACATTAGTATTGAAAATGCATTTTATTTGCTCGTTTTGTTTTTTGTTTTGATTTTGTTTTGTTCTTTCTACTGCGGCTATTGATAACTTAGTTCAACAGAAAAAGGATTGTAGTCACGAAATAACTAGAATTGGGCATAAGATCAATTCAATGGTTTGATTAGATACTTTGTTTCTACGATCAATCAAACTCGTGGAGGTTGATCAGAATCGACCTGTGATAAGATGTGCTTGGTGTACAATGTGTGTTAAATCCTCGAAATACATAACACAAGTGTTTAGTCTATTTATTTACAAAGCCGCATGCAATATTGCATTAACCATTGTTTACCTCAATCACTCACCTTTAAATTGACAAATCAACATACCTATCTGTTGATTTATGAATGTTATACAACCGTTTATTATTATTCATTGTCAAAGGTTGGTTGATGTACTTATATAAACTTTTTTTTGATGTAACCTTTCTCATAATAGTGACTTTTTGGTTTCGATGATTCCACCGTTAAAAGATCAACAAACTTTTGAATTGATTTTAGTGTCCATTAATGATACGAAAATAGCTAGAATTAAAGTTGTAAAATCCATTTATTATAATTCCAAATAATTAACAGTCTTTGAATAACAGTTAACATTGAATCGCGGCAAAAGTTTAATTAAGAACCATAATGTGGTGGTTTTAAGCACATGCACAACGGATCGAGGGCGATATACATCACACCTCGGATACTGATGCGGCCGATCCACCACGCTCAAATTAATATTTAATCAGTGGCCGAATTCTGCTAGCCAATCGTTTTACTATGACAATGGTATCGTCGCAGAATCATTCATTGATGAAAGAAACTCTAGGTAGTGCGTGCGGTGCTAATGGCACGGAGAGATTGATAGAATAATTTCAACCTTGACCACATTTTGACAAACTTTCCTTCATCTTTTATTTATTTTATCAGAGGTATAATGCCAAAATATGTCAATCTGCGACGGTATCATTTTTATGGTGAAACGATTAATTTAGACGAAGTAGAGCGCTCACTCAAAAAAAAAATTGTGTCAGTGAACGCGTTAAGTGACACATTATGTGACGAAGACCAACCTGTAATGTTGATTACCTTCAATCTACCGAACTAGGATGTTTATGAAAGCGATCGGCAGTTTAAAGTTATTTATGGCGTCTAGTACATGCTGAGTTTAGTCTTTTCCACGTAGTTGCAATTTTGAAGCAGTTCTGACGAGCTTTTGACAAACTTTTGTGGTTCACTGTCCGAAGAGCCTGCAAAGATACAGGTGGTTGTGGGATCGAATTCTACCTTAAACTCGTTAACTTTAGATACGTTTTACACTGACAAAATGGCTTCCCAAAAGCTTCAAGAAGTGGCCCGCAAGCTGTCTGTCATCTGATACCGTCTATATAAATGCATCTAAATTATTACGAGTCCAATTAAATGCACATGTTTGTGCTGTTCGGTAGGGGTGCGACCACAACACTGTGACTACATCAAAACTTATATAAAAAAACTATAATTCTAAAATGTAACTTAATAACTACATATATATACTTCCTTGGTTCCTGCTATTATTTTAAATAAATTTATATTTTGTTTAACCCAAACCGGTATAAAGCGGTGAAAATTAGAATTTTAGCGATTAACTAAGTGTAACAACACGATAAAATACCTTGGCTTTCCCAGATTCCGACATAAATTGAAAATATCCTTTTCATAACACAAAAGAATGTTTTGCATTCTGGTACAGTCACCGAAGTAGTTTTACCTTCCCTTATCACGATGTACCGCGGTTAATACCATAGAAGGTTTGAAAACCGTTGAATATGTCACACTTTGGACGGCCGCCAAACGCTGCGTTCGTATAACCACAGACTAGCTTTTTACCATGATTTCTGTAACTGTCCGTTATAATTTATTATTGTTATGGATTCACGTGCCAAGGGTTAACGTTTTTTTCCGAGCTTCAGTAAAAAGACTTTTACGGTAAAGAGCATTTGATGTTTAACTTAGGTCCTGGATTTAAACTGACTGACTAAAAATAACTGTAGACTGGTAATAGTCTCCCATAATCTTAACATACTTTCAGAACCACCAGCTTTTAGTCTGATAGTATTGACAAAACGATACGTCATCGTAGTATCCGTACTCAGAAAGTAGCAATCCAATTTTCAGTAGGTACTCGTATCGCATTATTTTCGCATGTAGATAGAGGTTTGCGCGTGTATTTTTCTCACGCACACCCTTGACAGCTGAGCCAATCTTGTCTATTGTTTTCCGTATTACTCTAGCACGGTAAAGTTACAAGCAGAAAGACAACTTGTTAATTTTGTATGAAAACGTGTAATAAGTAACAGAGCTAAGAGTATCACTGAAACATGAGGTTCTCGTGACGTTTGACAGATTCCTTCATCCTTTTCATAGCACATAGACATCTCATACTTCAATTTTACTATAAAAACTATCGTAGTTTGACGAATTCGTTACGGATGTAAGCGGGTTAATACCAACACCCGACACAGTAGAATCTTTACGAGGAGATGACTCTCACGCCCTACAGCATCTACAAGCAGCGCACCCCCCACCACCTCCACCCACGGCGCGGGCTCAACGCGCGCTCGCGCGCAGCGCTCGGAGGGATGCGGAACGCGCGCGTCTAGAACCGCACTCACCCTGAAGATGTCCCTCGTTATGGGATGAAACGTTGGTGTTCTTCCAACACAAATAAGGTTCGTAGTTATCCCGCTTACATCCGTAATGAATCTCATACTTCAATATATTCATCGGTGTGAGACATCGGTGTTTGTCCCCGGAGTTTTCAACGTGGTTAATAAGCACTAGCTACAACACTTTACTTACTTGCTACAGCATAACTTAATCCTACAAAATTTAAATTAATGATTTAGCATTTGAATTAATAACATAGAATGATTAGTAGTAAGCTCTTCAATACGATTCGACTGAACAACATTAGGTAGGTACAACCAAACACAACCACTTGATACGATGTTGGTAGATAAGAGTTCAAACAAACTGTGTAGGTACTTGCCCTTACGTGAAAAATAAACAAACAAGATTAAACCTAAGAAAAAAATAGGTTTCGACCAAATTTGCTGAAAAATGTAAATTTTCACAAACTTTAATCGTGCTATTTTTGTCGCGAACTCTTCATACATCCACCCACACTTTACAAATTATTGTAACTTCAGCCCGTTTATGTCATTATCTTCATGTTGGCCAAGTCATGAAGGGCTTTGGCAAACGTATACATGTATCAACTGTCAAAACAAACCAAAACAAGTGACCGTTGTGACTCAGCCCTTACAATAAAAGTATTAACACCTTGAATTCGCATCTACTGTTTCTATTCCTGTCTCGTAAACCAGTGTTAACTGACTGTCACTTCTTCACAAACAAAAGATAAACCGTAGGACAGCTTCCTCTCTGTTATTTCAGATGTTGTGGCCATAGCGTCACAGCAGGGCGCAAATTGACTGACAATGTTGATGAAGGAAGATAACTAGAATATTTGTTTGGAAGAAAAATTGGCAAGAATGTATTTAAACCTTACGGGAGATAGGGGGTGCATTCAAATAAAATTAGGATGTTAAAAGTCCTTATAATGTTGACAACTTTAAAAGATGATTAATTTTCAATGGCAATGTGAGGTTCAGAAACGAAGTAGGTACGTAACCTTATCATAATATACTTAGGTAATCCCATTGCTATCCACATGGCTGGTTTTTATCTACTTATTCAAAGAAATTATAAAATAGCGTTTAGCTCTCACGTTAAATTTGTTTGTCCGTGTGTGTCACATTCATTATGAGACACACCAATTTTATTACATACCTATTTACCATAACCAATCCCATGACTTTCATTGAGTTAGTGCAAGCAAGCTAGTCTAGTCCTAAATCAGAGCTAGAACTTTGTTTCCTGCAACAATCAAATTCAGCGCGTGCCAACGGCTCTCGTGAGCCTGATTGATTGACGACCGCCACTATCGCAATCGGACTGATACGAGTGATGGAAACGATACCTTAACCTTTTCATCTAACGTAGCTTTTTTAAGCACTTCTCTTCATTCTTTGTATTGTTTTAAGTGTGCAATAAAAGTATTTTCTATCTATCTATCTATTGTTTCCTGTATTTGTGTGGAATATAAATGTTTATTTATCTATTTTTTTTTCCATCTATCTATAGCTTTATCTAAGCATTGCTTAATGTATCAATCCACACTGATTTGTCAGTAATTGAAATGGATGCGGGACGAGAGGTACTCCAATTTATTATGTAGGGCAACAGTCACTGATACCGTATTGTATAGTTAGCTACAATACGCAAAATATCACCCATTCAATTACATAACTACCGTCCCCTGTGTCAATGACATAAATTCCGCACATGTGTGAAATTTTTGTTGATATTTAAATTTTGTAGGGCCATTAGGCAGTGTCCATGTAAATGCGAGGCTAGCAAAATATATGCAGCCTCCGTGTTTACCGGTTTATTGCCAAACGATGCCCGTAAACATAACGATGACTGTACATTTTTTCTTTTTATTGCCCACTGGTGTTGTGTGTGGTGTGGTGTGGGAGCAAATTAGACGAAACACAAGGGAAGCCCAGTTTTTATTAACTATCAAATGCTGGGAGGAGGGCCTTAATTAATTAAGAATATTTTACCATATCTCCTTATTGAGCGATCACTCTCGTTGTAAAAGGTACCTATCAATTTTACGAGCAGCTAAGCATTACATGTTTGTTTGTTTGTTGTAGCTTTTCCTAATATATTAACCCAACTTTCAACACAATGATCAACAACTGATCTTTGTAATCTAATTAAGCAAGCTCACGCATCTGGCTAGTCTCCGATGAGACTGGCCGCCGTGGTCGAAATTCGGCTAGAAGGACATTATTATTATAATTTTAAGTAAGCTTAATTGGTCATGTTATTTAAATCACTGCTTCTACATTTGCTAAGTTACGAATAGGAGGATCTTGCTATTTCCAGACAGTTCCCTAAACTTAGGTCAGTCACACTCACAGGCATAAATGTTTTATCTATGTGCTACTTTGCGTACCTAGGTAGAATTGTAAAATTCTGAACCCTAAAACCTAACGCTGAAGCCATTGTTTTCTCCTCACGACGGAGCTTCTCAAAGATCTTTAATTCAAAAATGTCAAGTTAGGATTCCTTTCAAATACTAAAATTTTTCAATTAAGTCAACGTTCACCTGTGTAGGCAGATAAGTACTGTTTTAAGTTTCTATATCAGCTTCTGATAAAAGGTATTCCATCAAGGTTAAACCAGTATTACCAATTCCTGTTTAGTGAGCGATTGGCGCTCTACTGACTCGGGAAATTCCTTTAGTCAGCGCATTTCATTTCACTGAAAGTAGACTGCTAGCTAATTCAATTACCTTCAATGTGAATAGGTGATCCATTCAAGAGATTCTTAATGAAGATGAATGGGAACTTGACTTTTTGAATTTAAGCTTAAAATAAGCTACTGTGTCTTCAGCTTGGTTAATTTTTTTCTACGTAAGTTAGTTTAATTCAAAGCTTATTGATGAAACAAAAATGATCCACCTGATTATTATGTTATTTATTATGAGGCCGTTAGCTATATCAGATATTTAGTTTTAAAATAGACTGTTTGCAATCTGATTGGCAAAACTTACTAGGCCTTACTTCTTTTTGGTAATTTTGTAGTCTCTTTTCTTTGAAAATAAAAGATAATAATAAGATAATTTCGTCGTTAACATTATAACATCACTAGATGCGGAACATTTATATATATAAAAGAAAGTCGTGTTAGTTACACTATTTATAACTCAAGAACGGCTGAACCGATTTGGCTGAAAATTGGTGGGGAGGCAGCTTAGAACCAGGAGACGGACATAGGCTATGTTTTATCCCGGAATTACCACGGGAACGGGAACTACGCAAGCGAAGCCGCGGGCAGCAGCTAGTTTTCTAATAAATTTATATTCTTTGAAAACCTTTAGAGAAAGTATTGATACTTTTTTGTAGTCAAGTTTTTTTATTACTTCTTAATCAACGTCAAACGAAGTCTATTGTTTTGAATTCAAATCACCAAGTCGAAAGAGGTTTTGTTGACTGAATCAACTTGTGGAATAAATCAAATTAAATTCACTCCAATGCACTCGTTTTGTTTTTATTTTCCAACAAATACGTATCTTTTCTCAGCTCACGAGCTCTGATCCCGCTCTCATTGTACAGCCCGCTGGCACAGGATAAAAGCAAATAGTTACGTCACACCACTTAAATATATAGTTTGGTGTTACGTTGTAGAAATTAAACTATATGATTTCAGTAGGTTTTTCCAAAATGATTATGATAGGTTTTTCCCACGAAAGGAGAAGGAAAGACTTGGAGCTTTTCTTCGACGGTAAGAGTATGTTGTGGTGGCTGCATCATCATCACGATCAATCTATTTTAGTCTACAGCTGCACAAAGGCCTCCTCAATTAGCGCCAAAGCAGTCTTTTGGTTGACGCATCCAGCATATGCATGCAGTTTGAGGACTCAATTTCGATTTCATTGAAGTTTGAGGACTCAATTTCATATATTTAACATATTTGATGACGAATCCAAGTAATTTTTCTCATGTTCTTTTGTCAGTACTAATATAACTGTGCTATTCCTAAGCTACTCGTAAAACCCACGGTGAAAAGGGCCTCCGTATGTCATTGTTGCATTGAAAACGTTAGAGACACGCACGCCGTAATTAAAATGCACTTGTGATGGAGTGCGCTGATAATTATGTGGCTGACTGTACCGCGGTATGATACCTATATAACTGAGTATACCAGTGCTCTGTGGGATGTGAGCGTGCTTAAGCATTCATAATGTTAGGCAGATAGACAAAACGTACGCCTTAGGTTAACTTTAACCCCCGACGCAAAAAGAGAGGGGTGTTATAAGTTTAGAAATGTGAAAGAAATGTGTTCCGTAGTTAAGTAAGTATTCACAATTTATTTCAAAACCTTAGAAAACAAAAACTATTCCCATTATTTATCAATTCAACAAAACACAATGTTTTGAGGACCTCAAAGTTCAAAAGTAAATCACAAAACAATAATTTGTCTCAAACGCTGTATCTAAAGATTGAAGCTCAAGAAAAGTCCTCGGGACTTGAACACGAGCGGAAACAAGACTTCAATTTAAAAGCACGCTAAGTTTTAATTGTTCGAAATACTCGAAAGTTCGAGGTTCTATAAAACGGATGAACGAGTTTTCTATTCGGAGAAGTACCAATTTGTTAGGGCAGAACGCTCTTAAGAAGAATGGACTCGTAGAGCTGGAAATTTGAGCGTGTATGAAAACTAGTCGGACATTTCACATTTCAAACGGCATTCCACAAAATAAGCTCGAAATCCTCTGGAAGTCTATTAAGCGAAAAACATTTTTTCTAGGTAATCACGTCTTGCCGAGGGAGGGGATGCTGCGCTGGCGCATACGAGCGCGTAAGCGTCTTTATGTTCGGTGGCTGCGAGCACTCGCGGAGCCCACTGCTGGCAGAGACACCATCGACGCGGTGCGGCCGGTTCTCGAGCGTTGGGTGACAAGGAGGCATGGTCTACTCTCCTTCCACCTTACGCAGATCCTTTCTGGGCACGGGTGCTTCGGAAGGTATCTGTGGAAGGTGGCGGGGGCGGAACCCACACCAGAGTGCCATCACTGTGGGTGCGCCGAAGACACGGCGCGCCACACGTTGGTGGAGTGCTCGGCGTGGGCGGCGGAGAGGGCGACTTTAGTCGCAGAGGTCGGGGCGGACTTGTCGCTGCCAACCATTGTGCATTCCATGGTTGATAGCGAGAGGGCATGGGACGCCATCTCTGCATTCTCGGAGGCTCTGATGACCGCCAAAGAAGAGGCAGAGCGTATGCGTGAGCGTGACCCGGAGGCGCGCCTCGGGAGGCGTGCGAACAGGCGACGGACGGCGGTTGCTGGGCGCCGGGCGGTGGACAGCCGCCGCCTGCCGCCCTGAGATTGGTCTTAGAGAGAGGGGAGCTTTGTGGGAAGGGAGGGAATTTTTATTTTCATTTTTAATATGTGTTTTTGTTGCAGGCAAGTGGCTGCGACTGTGTGGGCTGGCACAAGCGTATGCGTGGCGGTAGCCCAGAGGCGCGCCTCGTTAAATATTGCCCACATTGAGGCGACACGCATTGCGGGCTGGAGGCGTACTCGGCCACGCATCTGCGCGTGTGCAAGCACAGAGTTTTATTTGTTTATTTTGACTCCCGAGGCCATCTCGGGAGCCTGTTGGATAAGGGTGCTAATTAGTAGCATAACTTGGAGAGATCTTCGGGCGCGAGGCCTGGGGAAAGGCCTCTGTCGCTCGAAGAGGAGAGGGGTTGTCGCCGTATCAGTGTCCCGGCACGGCGGCGCCATGAGGAGGGATAGATGTGACGACGTATGAGTGGGCCATGTAGCCATAAGGTTTTGTGAGTATGAACGGTGACGGATGGCATGAGACTCGCGGGATACAACCTGCGACTCTCGTGCACAGGTGTGGGACACGCGGGGGAGTGATGTGCGCGCTTGCTGTAGTTGAGTGTGCGCGGCACTGTGCCCGCGTGACAAGAATAAATGGTTTGAGTGAGAGTGTGAGTGTATGAGTGTGTAAATGCGAGACCCACACCTGGTTGTAGTATGGGGCGATAATGCCCATCTGGGCACAGAGGTTGACATTCGCGGTTCCAGCGTATGTCCTGTCTGTGTCCTAATCGGGGGGAGGAAAGGTGACGGAAGAATGGGGTCGGCGAGTGTGTGGATCGGTGGGCTCGCCGGCTATGTATAGGAGGAAGAGGGGACGCCAGTCGGGCCGCGGAGGTTTTAAATGTTTCCGTGGTTCGGCAAAAATGGCGAGAGAGGGACACCGGAAAGGTTTTAGTGGGTATTATGTTCTTTTCAGAACGTCGAGTCCCACATAATTCTGGTCCCCCCCAGACCAGTATATTCGTAAACGAATTTCCTCGCCGAATAAAAAAAAAAAAAGGTAATCACGTCTCTTTCTTCCAAGTATTCGCCATTCGAATATGCTGATAAAAATTTGAAAAAGCGCTACAAAAAAAACCAATAACAAAATATTTTCAGTAGTTGCTTTCTGCCTCTGAAGGGGATGTTTGTCCGCTGCGCCTCAGAGGCCGTAAAGATAGTTAATTGGTCTCTAAACATTCAGATAAATATGATTTACTTGTTTTTCAACTCTCTCCAATCTTCTTCTTTCTTGATTTATAAGGAAGCCGCCATCAAAATCTCCCCTGGGAAATAATTCACTTTATCATCTAATCCCATTTAGTTGAAACGTTTTGAAGCACCAGAAATTACCCGAAAACAAGACAATTATCGATTTCATGAAATTAATACAGCTTCGGGGTTCAATTTACATTACGGTAAAAGTTTTATAACTCTTTTGATACTTTATCTGTGACTGGAGATTTAACGACCGTCAGGATATTTATTGAGTTTTGTCATAATATTTTTTTTGTGATCTCAACTTCTCGGAAAAGTAGTTAGGTATATTAGGAAATTTCTCTTTCTTATAAAAATATTTGTCAGTAAGGAATGGCCAAGCAGCTATTTTTGATTACTATGTACAATAGCTTTCTGGTTGTAGTATTAGAAATAGTTTAGTGATGCTAAAGCGTTTATGGAATCCGAGCCACGTTCGTTTTATAAACCTAACACAAAAGCTCACCAACGTAAATATGCTTTCGTTCAGTTTTAGGTTCAACCGATTCAGCTTAGAAAAGTTTAGTAGCACATTCAAAAGTTCCATGTAGAAGTTTACAGTCTACATTTCACGGGGCATCTGAGCCAACTGCAGATGGTATGAAACAGTCTGCAGATAGCTCAACTGTTTAATTTATTCATTACGGATGTAAGCAGGTTAACGACCAACCTTATTTGTGTTGGAAGACCTTAGTTGTGTTTAATTTATATAAAAAACCTACTTTTTTATCTATTAGCTGTTATTACTTGTTATAAACCTGAACCGAATTGTTGCCAAGGTGCCTGAATTACCTATTCGTTTACCTAAGTAAGAACTCGAGTTACTAGTATTCTCAATATCAAGATATTTGACGATACGCTTATCATCATCATCAATCACATTTTAATTACACCACATCTTATTACTTACACATTGCTGTTAAGTTCAATAGCTGTGGCTAACTGTTTCATTAGCTTGACTTTAAAGTTACTGAACCCGCTCGTTTTTACCGGTTAATGCAAAATAATTGGTTTAACATAGAGGACTCGAGCCACATTCTAATGAAACAAAGTTAATTAGGGTTCCACCACTCGACTGACAATTTGTTTTCCTCCTCCCAATGGTAGGTAAGGAATTCATTGTAATTTAGCGTGGTGCAATAAAAAGCTTGATAATTGGAGGGATCATAGGCGATCTTTGATTAAAATCTTGGTATTGTAAGAGATAAAATGGCATTTCACATTCGTTTTGACTGGGTAAATTTTATCGATTTTTGAGAATATTTCAATGCACAGTACAAAATTATACGCTTTTATCAAATTGGCTGATCGTTTTAACGTTGGTTGACAGTTAAATTTAAAGAATTAAATATTAAAACAGACAATAAAGGTTACAATTTCATCACTGTTTACTGTTATTGAGGGTGATTGATTGTTGCAGAAAGTTGCATTGCTACACAAAATGAAGCCTAGATTTTGATTAAAAACCAGTAGCAAAATTGCAACCTGTCCAGTTATACCTGAAATAGGTAGGTACCTACTAAATGTATTCATTTGCCACCCGTAAAAACGCTAAAACCACCTCAAAACGCCACTTTTTGCACAGAACTATAAAGCACAGAATACTATACATGTATGTGCATTCACGTTTTGTCAAGCATTTTGGGATGCACGCGCTCTCTGCCAGATTGGGCGTAGTCCTCCCCGACAGACGGACACAGATCGTTTATTTTTAAACACTGAAATCCTACAAGGAGTCATTTACAATGTTTCTTTTATTATTTGGAGCGATCCGGGACGTTTCAAGTCAATTAATAAAAGACTAAAGCACAGGCTCTCTGTCTCTCGACAAATTTTCCTCGAACACCTCGTTATTTTCGACTAGCTTGCCTGCTCGACTCTGAAGGTTAATTAACGTAATCTGCGATAATTCTTGTCTTTATGGAACTGAATAATGCATGATTACCTTATTCTTTAGATCTATTATCAAAGATCTGTGGATCGGGGTGCTATTACGGTAAATGATTTGTGTTCTTAGGTTCTTAGCAAAGACATTTATCTCTTTGGTTCTTAGGTATTAAAAACACTGTGTGACACACACACAACGTGATTTCTCATTGATGATGAAGCCATCAGTTATATTATTTTCAAGGAATGAACATATACCTTCAAAAGCTCTCGTAAGGACCTACATAAAAGACGTACTTATCAGCAATCGTACAGTTATATTGCCTACGTATGTATATGAAAGGTGGTTTCACAAAGTAGGTCCCACGATTTCACAAGAACGATTTTCTTCAGTGTGAGCGGACTGCAAGCTAAGCTATGTGGAATGAAAAACTACGTCAACTAGGCACGCTAAGTTAAATTATAATTCGATCTGCAACCCGAGTAAGACCGTTGCAATGACTAGGCAAACGCTGACGGTCTATTGGGTCAGGACCCTATGGACCGTCAGCATGGCGGGCCATATTAGTATGAGCTTAATAGTATTATAAGATTAGTTACATCAAGACACAAATAAATAGATTAAACCCAATTAAAAATTAAACTTATGGATATTCGAGTTTGAAAGTACAATAAAACGAAGACAAGTCTGATAAAGTTATTAAAACTTTTTGTTATCAGAGTTTACTGAGCATCGGCTGGAATAGTAAACATTAAAAAAAATGTAGGAGAATCAGTCCCCTTTGTTAGGTCTCGTTCGATCTATAAGCTTGCTTTAAAGCTTTTTGCCATAAGTATATTTAATTGTTCGAAACTCCGTTCGTTATCGTTTGATATCTGAAAATCAAAGTAAGTTAAAACATGATTATCAACTTACCTCTTTCTTTCTGGTGTGCCATAAGAGGAGTAATTTAGGACAAGCAACGACTAACCATTCCTCAAAAAGCTCTCTCTACTGGAAAATTATTCATATGCTAATGATGTTGGTTAATTTTATAGGCAATGCTCTATTACAGTATACTTTAGCTTTAAATGATTCAGGCTTATCCAAATTTGAATGAAGATAAACTCAGCCTAACAGCTTATTTTCGACTGTACCTATACCAATCAAACGTCTAGAGGCGACAAAGCCGCATTTTTGAGGTAAAATCCAGTGGAAAATGCGTTATCCGATGGACAGATGCGACTTAACCTGTCTGTCGGTCGAGGGTGACCCCGGGATAATTGATATGACTCTGGTGATACTGCTTTGAATAAATACGCTATTTGCATCTGTTTGAGACAACGAAATGTCATTTTTATAGCTCTTCACAGCTCAGGTGACTTTTAGGACGGGTATTTTGAATGTCATAGATGTGGAAGGTACCTCAACTGGAAGCTATTTCTAAAAGTGTCAAATACAAAAATATTCGTGTACCTATTGCTTTGAATTTTCTTATCTAATTTATGTAAGTTATCACCAACTGACCCACTTTGTATATTCACCCGTTTGTTGGGCTTACCTGAAACAAGATATAATTTGATATAATTTGATACAAACAGCACAGTCAATACAGCATAAACCATTAAGTATTTCCCTATTCGTTCCACACAAGATTTGCGGTCGTCGTCCATGCGTATTTTTATTTTTCTAAAAGTGAATGGGATTTCACTTTTTAACTAAATTTCAAAATTTCACTTTCTTTAGTTAAGTAATGAAATATTGAATGAATGAATGAATTTAATGAACATCTTTCAACATTTACTCTTTTTTATCTATACTGAAAAACATTAATAATAATAATAATGCTGGACAATTCACGAGTTATATGCGTTTCGTCAAAACTGCTTTTCGTCATTACCCAATTTTTGCCAAAGGTGCGTTTTGTCAAATACCTTTTAATCAAAACTGCTTTTCGTCAAAATACCATTTTTGCCAAAGATGCCTGCAGTCAAATGTTATTAGTTAAAATTGCTTTTCGTCAAAATAGGTAGGTATACCTGGCTGAACTACGGCATCTCGACGGACGCTATCCCGACAAAAAATCAAAAAGTGAATGCAATCCCGACGCACGGAATCTCGACAAAAACACATAACATGAACGTTATCGCGACGCACGGAATTTCGACAAATGTTAATGGTTCTCTAGAAATAAGATATTTTATGTAATAAATTATATTTCCGATGCAAACAACAGATGTCAAAAATGACAGCTATTGTCAAATGTTGCGGGAAAAATGCTAGACTATGTCAAAAGGTAGATTATGTCAAAAATGACAGCTTGAGTTAGTTATTAATTTGGTTTTGTATTTAGTTAGATTCTAAACAGTGTTTTTAATCTATGAATGTTAAACTTTTATGACAATTTTAAAATTTTTGACATAAGCTGTCATTCTAGACATCTGCTTATAGATTTTGACAAAATCTGTAATTTTTCGACTGACCCATCATGGATCTAGTCGATCAATCGAACGAAATTCATCCGATAGCTTCGTAATACCACATACCACAGAAATAAAGCTAATTCAGTGATAATGACAGTAGTATTCATTGTCAAGTATAAACGTCAACCTACAAGATAATAGAAAAGTAAGTGGCCAGCCACTTATGTCAGTAAAGAGTTTTTATATTCGACCTGACAAAAAGTATCACTTATGTCTGTAAAGAGATTTTGATACACGAGTCTGTTTACATTCAGACGAAACGCAAGCATGGCAAATCACTGTCTTTGACCAAAAGCTACTTTGACGAAAAAGTTTTGACCATACATAACTTTGGCAAAACGAACCTTTGACGAAACGCACCTTTGGCAAAAATTGGATAATGACGAAAAGCAGTTTTGATGAAACGCATATAACTCCAATTCACACAGCATTACTCTAGCCCCAAGTTAAGCAGAGATTGCGTTATGGGTACTAGATAACTGAAATACTTAATACAATATACTACATAGATAGATATTTTTTATTATACTTAGAAAACATCCAGAACACCCTGAACTATTGCTGCCCTGAATATTTGCAGATCGTACAAACATTTGTCCTGAGGCGGGAATCGAACTCGCAACCTCCTGCGTCGCAGCATTGTTAGCAAGTTTATTAGACTTTCTTTGCCCAGCGTGGGGATTATGAGCATTACCCCCCATGTGATAAAAGCCAATAAGGCGCTTATCGATTAATTAAAAAAAAAATATGATAAGCGCCTGGACCACTAGGTCCAATACAAGCTGTTGAGGTTGAGGAGGTGATACCTATCAGTAGAGTACCTACTTAAACCTAAACAAATGCCAACAAGCTTTTACAACAGGGCCAAAAGCCGCATCTCATTGAAACATTCTTTAACCCGTTGAGTTAAGAGCTATACAGGGTGTAACAAAAATAAGTAACCAAACTTTCAGGTGGGGTGTAGAATCGAACACTGAATTCAGGAAAAATATTGAAAAAAAATCCCGCCCTTTAGTTTTCGAAAAATTTAATAAATAGGTACGAAATTTTCACAACATTAGGCAATAGACTATAATACATGTGTCTATTTGGAATTAAAAAAAATGGCCTAAGTACCTGTATTCATCTCTTTTATAAGCCCATAACACCTAAACGGTGCCCTAATGAGCGGCCACCGCGGTCATCGACCCGCGACATCATTGCAGCGGAAGCGAACAGGCTGCACGGCGTGCTTAGATATGGAGCCTACGTACAACAAATACATTCCAATTTTCCTCTAGGAATTAAAAAATAAATAAATTATTTTAAGTCTTTACACACGTTCTATCGCGAAAATGCATAGTTAGTAGGTACATTCATTAAGCATGCACCTTCCTACTAAAAGATATTCACTACTAGCTTTTATTTTTTCATATCGTTGACTACCTAAGTACCTACCTTCACATTGACCTTTAAAAACACGGTGAGTAACTTACAATGAACCCCATAAGAGGTTGTTACAATTTGCATTTCCGAAGCACCAGATTGAGACAAGAAAAGGCACAAACTTTTAGCGCGCGAGAGCGAGATAGGTATACAAACTTAGTTCATCCGAATGTTCATCCAATGCTAGGCTTATTGTTAGTTTTGTCAAACTGTCATACCACAGAAATGTTATCATAGGGTCAATGGCCGTTTAGTTGCATCATTGCAAGCGCAAGGTGAAGGTCGCGGCGGCGCTTATCGGTTTTTTGTGCGTAAAAATGGCTCGTATGCGTTATTCAGATATTAAATATCACGAGATGAAAATTGAAATGGGAAAATTGGAATGCATTGGCTAGCTTCCTACATAACTACAACACGTGCAGCCCGCCGCCGCGCGCGCTGCTGCGATATCGCGTGTCCGGTCGTGGGTGCCCCCCGTAAAATGATGTTTATCTGCTAAAAAGGTGTACACAAGGTACGTTGTGGTACGGTGTACCTTTTAATCATATTTTAATGTCAAATAAACACGTGCATCAGTCGTTTGCGTAATGTAGTGAAAATTCCGTATTTATTTTATTTTTCGAAAAGTAAAGGGCGGGATTTTTTTTTAATATTTTTCCTGAATTCAGTGTTCGATTCTACACCCCACCTGAAAGTTTGGTTACTTATTTTTGTTACACCCTGTATATAAACAAGGGTCATTTAGCAACTTCCGCCGCTGCCTATCCCGCTCATTAGGCGAGCCCGGAGTTATTACTACTAATTACACTGGTGATGCCACAAAATTCTAAATAAGTATAATCACTTTCACGATATTAAAACCATTCAGTACTACGGAGAAAGGATTTTTCAAAAAACTAAGTAAAGACTGGTTTTGCGCTTCCTTTTTGCACCTTACAAATAGCATAAAACCGTCACACGAATCGATATTTTCAAGTGGTTATTGGCATATGATTTTTTTTTCAGCCGTGCAAGATTCTGCTTTATAATTCCCAGACCTTTGTATCCCATTGTTGTGTTTAGTTAGACCGACTAGATAGTGGGATACTAGGCCTGCCTTTTCAGTGGTTCCCCGCGATGTATTTAGCTTGGAAGAGTCATTAGTAATTCCTAGCCTTAAATACAACCCACACATTAATGTCAAATTATACGACTACACGCACCCACGTATACAAAGTGAAATACATAATACATACACATCTACACGTTTGAGACTCACTGATGAGACTGGCCGTCAGACCGCCGAGGCCAAAAACTGGGCTAGGGTAGGAAGACACTGTATAATACAATTGAAGAAATTATTGTGAAAACTCAATTTATGCTTTTCACAAAACATTTAACCTACAATCGTATTTTCGGAACTTTTGTTTTCCGACGGTCTCATCCAATCCCTCCAAAATTGGATCTCCATTCATTGAGGCCACTAAACCAGTTTATAGCAAACAGATAAACAACAAAAAGCTCCCGCATTTATGCGATGTTGCGAATGTAATACCGTTTTCGGACTACTAAAAAGGCAGGCGGTTTTGGGCATTTTTATATTGTTTTTACGAAACTTTGAAGCCACTGGACAATTAAATTTGATTGAATTGGTAAACTGCTAGATTCTTAATTTGCGCTAGATTGTAATAGTTGCGTAAAATTCTTTTTGTCTATCAGTCTGAACTTTTCTATATGAATTGGCTGACCTGGGTCTCAACAGCAGCATTCTCCACAACCACCAACTTGCATGCCATGCGCCAATCGTGGTGAACATGCGAGGGCGGCATAAAGTCTAGTTTTGGTCTACACGGCATCATTTTTATCTCTTGGATCAAAATGCAGCAGATTTTCATTAAAAGATTGTTTTTTTCTTACTTTGAGCTCGATAACATTAATTTTACCAAAGGTGAATAAAATTGACCATTTTGAGCTGCGTCGTAAATTCCTGAGGTGATTATTCTTTAGTCAATTCGAAAAAAGGTACTTCTAACGCAAAAAGTTGTGCCTGTCTACAAAACTTAAAGATTTCTTACATAAATCCTAAAAAAGGATTTTTTTTGCCATATTCACCACGCTTAGCAGGTGGATAAGTGAACACAGTGGAGCTGTTAAAAAATAGAAGAAATCTCTCGAAAGTTGCTTTGGTTGCCCTAAATCGGTCGGACAACATCTACGGGATGAGTTGGAGAGGTTGTTTCTTCAGCAACTTAAAGTCTTACATGCTAACCGGTAGGACCTACTAAATAACGCATGAAAAGAACGCAGCAGCGAACACCTCACATGACGTATCAGATCTATACTGACGGAGCCGACAACAAAACAGGAGCTGGCTGTGGCTATTCCTGTCCCGAAACCAGACTCTCAAGAGCCCAACCACTAAACTCAGCCACTAAACGGCCTTTCCGGCGGAAACACTAGGAATCCAACTGGCGGCAAATCATATGCTTCTGGAAACTACTATCAAAGAGCCGACCTGCCACAGGCAGTTGATCTTCAAAACAGACCGCGCTACACTAATAAACGCACTCAATAGGACAGACATAAGATCAAAATCAATTGTAGAATGTCACAACGCTCGACAAAATCTTTCTGAACAAAGCAAAAAGAGTCAGCATAGAACGGACGGAGAGTCGAAATCGAAAATGCACAATACACTGCCATGCAAGATGTCAGCGCAGATCCCAGTTCCCCCACTTAGAATCAGAAGCATCTTGCAAGCCAAGCGTCCTTCGAACAAAAACGCTGAAACCAGTTGAAACGATCCATCTTCTCTCTAATTAGGATCGCATACAAAATTCAATTTTAGGGAAGCTTTTGAAAATCATTAATATTTGTAGGAAACGTAACTTCAAATGTCGCATTCAGTGGCTGTCTCTGGCTAAAGGCCAAATCTGAAGGTCTAGGTAAATAGCATTATAATGCTACAGGATGATTTGTAGGATCTACAGCCAAATGGCTATGAAATCCTAAGGCGACTGAAGACTTTTAGATAGAGTTTTTATCTGGATTGGTTAGTTGAGAGGATTTTTGCAGTTCTTTCATGGAAAAGAGGCATACTTGATTAGATTTTCTAGAGGATACGTACTCGAGGTCATGAACTTTCGGGGCTGGTAAGCTTCTTTATGGTAACACTAATATCACTTTATATCATTGCATTCCGATTTTATCATCGCGTAATTTTTTAAAATTCACACTGCTCTTAAACTCATAACGGCGGACCCGGTATCGGAATTCCCGAGGTTTTCACGGATCATCGCCGTTGAACAGCTTGCACACCCTTTAACTGAGTATCCGAGGCTGAAGGAGCGTTAGCACACTAACCCATATTACTGACGCGTTCCACTTGATTCTTTTTTTATGACTTCGTTGCGTACATGATTTATATCGGCACGAGAGATTTATGTCGCTTCGAGTGCTTGGATTTTTTGTATAAAGTCCTTATGTTACGAAATTTTTGAGTATGCATGATAATGTAGGTTTTGAGATGAGACTGAACTTACAACTGGAATTCGCACAACTTCTACTTTATTACGTGAAAAAGTCCAATAACCGGCTAAAGGTACATTGTAATTATTTGGCATGTTACCAAAATCAAAATAACTTCTGAGGAGGCCTATTTCATCTTACAGACCAGCAAATTACAGTTCCTCGTGACGCTACGAGTTCTACATGGAAAATCATGCAGTTCAAGCATAACCGCAAATATTTTTTAAATTCTAATCTTAATCTAAGATGTTCCAAAAGACATTGAACTCACGGTTACGACATGAAATACTCAACTCAGGAACTTTGATTTTGTTCTAGGATCCACCCATTCCCGTGCTATCACAGAATATACTCTGCGAAAACCACCAAAAAACCAAAAATCCTTCGTCCCTCACGATAAACCTTTTTAACATTGAAAGTGACATGAACCCAAAAAACACTTCCTTTTTACGGCCATAGAAGTATTATTTAGCACCCTGCCCGACGATAAGGCAGTTTCCCACACGCCGTTCCCGAGTCTTTGAAAGTGATTGTTTTCCTGTAATATTCAATAAAACCCCTAAACTTAAATCGAGTTCGGTTTTTTGTACATTTACAAGTACATAACACATCAACTCACATCACTACCCATGTCATTATCATTAAGTGCGAACGTACGACGATAAAAGAGCAAAATCAATATAGTAGGAGCACCTTTGGCTGAAAGGCAAGTCATTGTTGCGGTACCTAACTGTGGTTGGTACTTCACACTTTGTTTGAATGTATAAAAGGCCTTATTGTCCCCAGAATAATGACAAATTTATATTGAAAACTATCAAAAAATCGCGGCTTGAGACCGGCTTAAATTTTGTTTGTAGGTATAGGTACTAAGTATTTTTGTGATTGTGCAATGCATGGCATAAGACATAAGACAGGGCGTGATGCATCTCAAAAGACAGACATAAGACAGGGCGTGACAATCGCGCCGTCATTTGTTTCAAATTCTCTTATTACTACATAGAATAAATAAATATGTATCTAAATATGTAAGTATGTAAGCGACACAATAGATTTTGAAAGTAAAACTTTACAGTAGGTTTAGAAAGCCCAAATTCGTATACTTGAATTTGTACGTACATTTTCGCCCAAAATCGCAGATAAACGTATTTAACCTTTCCCATAAATTCATAAAAATCCATAAATTCAAGTATTCCTGAAAAACTGCATTTGGTGGCCATTAAGTAGGTTTACTTGAATTTTAAAACTGGGAAGAGCTTACTCAAGGTTTTTTCAAGAAAATATTCTCTATTTTGAAGACACGCTCAATTACTTTGTGATTATGGTAATTTGATATCTATTAGGGTGAAATGGCATTTCGTTAAAGCATTTTTTGCCTGGATTTAAGCCTAGGTATTTAGCTTTCGTATTATAAACATAAAAGCCAATAAGGTTCTTATCAGGGGGAGGCCTGCTTCCGTCAGTGGACCGGTATAGGCTGTATGTGTGTGTAATTTTAAACACTAGGATATGTTACGTTAGTTTAGAAGCTTTTTCATTAAAATTAATCAAATTAATTCCTGGTCTGATCCATAAATAATTTTTTGTCCTGAAGAAGTAACTAACATCGATGCAAACATTCAAAGGTACCTAATAGATATTACGGCGCAGCGACAAGCTGAGTGCGCCATCTATGCAGAAAAAGGGTGAACTATGGTAGCCTGACAATAAATGGACGTGGCCAATTCACTCGTACATAACGTCGGGGCCGTCGCCGCTACCATGCCGGTAGCGGCGGCGGCCATGTTGAAGGAGAAAATGGACGCGGGGGCCGTACCAGCCAAACGCGACGGAACGTGTTCTTTTGAATTATTTATTAATTTCAATGTTGTATCATTGTGTTTTTCGTTCAATAATAAAAATACTAACGTTTATTTGTGGGAAGTGATTGTGATACTAATTGCGGACGATATTTATCTTTGAAAAGAAACTTGGTCTTACTCGTACATCTTCTCGTTTTTATTCTGCTATTTGCCTACGAAATGATAAACTAGGTGGATTAGTAATAATAAACATAAACTGTGGTTATTATCGCAACCGTTTAATATTATCGGAAAATATCGAATTCGATATTACAAAATTTCGAATTCGAAGACAAAAAGTAAGAGATCACGCCCGCGAATGACGAGCTCGGATAGAGGCCCTCCTGCGCCTTTGGATATTTATAAAAAAGTTTCTTTGAGTTGTAATACGTTTCTTTACATTGGTACCTACAGCAAATTAATACCTATATTCTTAATCCAAACCGTAACTACGTACTGTTAGTGAAGTATAGTAAATAAATGTCAGAGCTCTTCAAAGATCAAAGGAAATTGCAAGTTATGTCAATACCAGCGTGAGCACAGACTTCGTTATCGTTTGACTAAGATGATAATATTAATGGTTTCGGTTATTTAATATGTTATTTAAATTATCATTAAAAAACCTATTTGCGACAAGATAGAAAAATAGGCAAAAATTGATTAATAAATTTTGTAGATGTCTAGCAGACTATTCCATCTTAAATTTAAATAATCAATTTCATAATATTTCTTCCATGTCCTGATAGCAAGTCTCCAGAAATAGCCAGTCCGCAGTTGCCGCAACCTAATTTGAGTACATTAAGCAACCACTCCAGTTGACCTTAATAATAATCATCCATGAAAGCGCTGCATGTTTGATCACATCTCTTACAGACATTTATTATCTATTATTTTATCTAAGTTGATATGAAGCCATGGTGGATAGAAGGTTTGAAATCAAGGACGGATACAACACTACGAATGAAATAGAAGGGAAAAATACCGGTCGAAAAAGGTCCGTAGGTACGCAAGGTTAAGCATCTTCGTTTTGGCTAATCTCAGACCTAAAACAGTTTAATATTTATTTACCAAGATTGGAGCCTGTTTCTGGTTTAGCGCAACCTATTTAAACACTGAAACTTTGATGTCTCTATCAGCTGAGCGAGCATCACAAAGGCGAGTTCAAGAGGAACTGTTCTTTGAACCTATTTACGATTTTTTGTCAATACAAAATTAACTCTTTCGAAAAATATCGCCAAGTTACTTTTCCATGATAAAAGTTACAATGAACGAGTTATTCAAATAGAATAAAACCAGGGTTAGCAAATCAATTAAATTCAATAAAATCGCATGAACGAACGACATAAAGACTCCGGTTCAAATTCGCTGAATATGACTCATAAGTTTTTTATGCTTATCTCATTACATTTATTTCAAGTAAATTTCCTATTCCTATTCTTGAAGACTCGAATGGTATTGGTGATTTGAGGTAAGTACGTTTATTCTTTTAAAATTAATTTATAGGAAGTACGTAAATTCCAAGTTCCAATAATATATTTTACTATAAAAACTATCGTAGTTTGACGAATTCATTACGGATGTAAGCGGGTTAACTACGAACCTTATTTGTGTTCGTAGTTAACCCGCTTACATCCGTAATGAATCCAATAATATAAATAAATTAGAACTAGTACTTACAATCGAGCTAACTGCAGACTGTTGCAAACAATCTACAGGTAGCTCAACTGATCCATATCAATACCAGCCGAAAGCGTCTCCAAGATGCTGGCTGCATTGCCCCGCTGTATGGCAATGCTGATGCGCACTGCTCGAATACTGATCACAACAAATGGAAAAAAAGATTGTAAAAGGGCAAATTTGATTGCGCATACATTTCATCTCGCATTCGATTGAAATATCTGTTTCATATGCAAAGCTAAATTGGCGTTTCACCGGCGAAGTTTCAATGATCATCATCATCAGCCGCTGGGCATAGGCCTACCCTAATGAGCGCCATACCGCCCTGACACTTTTTCATTGGTTTTCTAATAATTGTATTATGGAATTTAGTACATTAGACTACTGTCCTTTGTTCTTTACTTTGGTCAGTCAAGAAGAAGGGGCTCATCCATCTATCTAATATAAACTTTCAGGTTTACCCGCACAGCGAAATTTCGCCACGCGATTATTCCCGCAGTATTCTGCAACATATGGTGATTGTATGAAGCTGCAAGCACTTGCGGAAAAAAAAGCGTGTAGGTTAAGATTCAGTACGCGTATTACGAGTATAATGCTCGAAACAAATATCGTAACCAGTTTAAGTATGACGATTCAGATTCGTTCACTGTTATCATATCATACCATTATCGTTGATTGCTAAAATTTTTCAATACGTTACAAGTTCGAAGCTAGAACTCGAAATTTACTTTTATGGCTAGAATATTCAGAGCATAGAATAGAGCACGTACCGAGTCGTTATAACATTTCTGCATAATAACAAGCGGGAACACAGTTTCCTACATCGTCACATGAGCTTATCAGGATATACAATCTATGCGTGTAATATCGTAGAGCTATGAACTCATAGAGGCGACTTAGATGCCTGTAACGATTTTAAAGCATCGTTGGGAACACAAAAAAACCAAAATACCTTTTATAAATAAAACATGAACTACCTGACTCTGGAATTACCTACATAATTAATTAATTACATAACTAAACTAAATTACATAAAAAAATAAAACCTGTGGTCGACTGGTCGTTTCTATTCTGCTTGACTGTGTATTTTACTTAGTAATTATTTAATGAAACACATAAAAAATTATAATTGTAGAATAGGTACTATATTGGCAGATACCTAATTACGATCATTACCAACAATTGTATAGTTAATTAACAATCAATAGGGCGCGGCCGCTAATGCGTGATGAACCGCACTAAGCGAATCAAACCATGATTAAATTCTGCAAAAAGATGTGGGCCAGTTTTACTTGTAGATAATTATAATGATTATTTTTCTAGTTCCTACTAGAACAAGGGCTAGTCAACTTCCCTCTTCATACGTAAAGCTATGAAAGGGCATAGAAAGTGAAATTGGTGACTAAATGACAAAGTAATTTAAAAAAAGCTGACACTATGGCTCAACGATTTTCTAAGTGAACAGATCAGTGTGAATTTACTTTCAAATAAGATAATTTGTTCATGGTTAGATATTAATTAAAACCAGAAATTATTTTTTAATGCATTTAGATAAAACCTAGCCTAGTTACGTAGGCTTCTTTCATACCCATTTTACAAGATGTTGGAGCAGTGTGCTCAACAGTAAGCTATGTAAGCTGATATTAGCTAGAAGTAGCTATGATCTATAAAAATGAGCTGCTTCCCCATAGCTTCGGGTTGACAAGGGTTGATCTCCGGAGAAAAGAACTTCGGGTTGACAAGGGTTGATGATCTCCGGAGAGAAGAATACACTCAAACTTGTTGACTTATTGTAAGAAAATGCTTAATCGTTGTTTGAGCTAGAACTAAGTAAAACACATGATCACGTAGAAACGTGCTATTAACATTTTCCGTATTCTTTGTAGTTAGCTAAATCTGTACGGCTCGTGCACAAGATAATAATAATAATAATAATGCTGCTGGACAATACACACAGCATTATCTAGCCCCAAGGTAAGCAGAGCTTGTGTTATGGGTACTAGATAACTGATATACTTAATACAATACACTACGATAAACTATATATACCTTTTTCTTTAATGCCGCCGACGACCCTAGGCCACGATGTTGAACATCTGTCATTTGGGACCAGTTTCGTAGTTTCGCGTCGTTCTCAAAGTATGCAAAACCTCAGCACAATTATCGCCGAAACCATTAGGCAAAATTAACATCACCAGTAACGAGCAATGTCACGTATTTATAGTTTCATTGCTTGGGGATGAACCCTTGTTACATCAACAATAATCTAGTGTATTTCTATAATAGAGAGAAAATAACAATCAAATAATGGATACAAATTAGAACTAGTATTTACAATTGACACAATTGTAGACTGTTGCAAACAATCTAGGCTAAACTGATCCATATCAAAACCAATTATCATAAAATGTTTTTCTTTAATCTAAAAAAAACATATTCATATTTAATAATCACTTTTCCGCTTCACCTTAAAGTAGGTACCACAAATTTTTTCTACAAATTTTGTACACGTGGAAAACAAAAAAAAACTTTCCTTGATAATAAAGTGTTTATTTATATCCAACTTCCAGTTACTGAAATACAGAGTATTTTTTATTTAAATTTTCAACTTCTACTTTGAATTTTGTCTGTCAGAGAGTCAGGTCCTCCTGTATAATATATATTGAAAAAAATGCGGCTCAGTGTCGATAAATAAAATCCAAACTCTATAGAACTTGTAAAAGTGCTCGTCGCGTTTTAATAGAAACTATGCTTCAAAAATTTCCCTGTGATCTTTGCCGGGCTTTAGCGAACTTCTGCCTCTTTTACTTTGCACACTGTGCATATTAAATTGAGCTCTAATTGTATGCGATTCTTAAGGAAAAATAATGATAAAAAAACTAAATGAGAACATGTTCTACACCTACTTCTTTCTACTCTAGTTATCCCATATGGTGTCAGCTCTCCTCTCAAGCTGAACACAATTTTAACATCTTTCCACCTTGTCCTGGACCTTCAACTGGACCTTCGACGGGGAAGTAAAGCTGTAATGCTAGTAATTCGTTACGAAAACCACCAGTTGGACTTTTTTCTTACTCTCATGATCAGACTTATCTATTAAACCAGAATCAACAAAACTGAACTAAGCTAAGCTTACTTAATCACCGTATAAAATTTGACTGTGTGACAGCGTAATTCATCAGGACACAAAGCTACTCGTACTTTCTAACTGAAAGGTTGTTCCTTATTCATTTGTGGTATACTGGTAACTTAAACTGAAGCAACTGAAACTCGTACTTGCCAAGTTAGAAGCTTTGAAACTTGGGAAAGGAATGTATGATAACATGCTAGTGACTAATGCAGGATATACTAAAGTAAGATGAGGTATTATGCAAGATTTGAACAAAAAGCTTGTAAGGATCTATCAGAATTAAGATTATGAAAAGACAGATTTTTCAATGGAAGGAAAGAAGTAAATGTGTTAGAGATAATTATATTCTTTTCAGCAAAGCATGTAAAACTTGTCAAAACTTTTTGTTGTGATTTTATTGATGAGAAATCACAGAACAATTCAAGGACCTTCAAAGATCAAAGGGGCTCTAAAACATTTTACAATGAAGGCGCCAAAACAATCCGTGTTGAAATTCACTCACAACTTTCTTACAACGAAGACGCTGATTTTTATTCACATTTCCCGAAAAGCTTGTCACATGTAGAAGAGGTTCCTGTTAGACACGTGGAGATGTTTCACTAACACACTTTCTGTGTCACGGAAGTTGAGTACGTCTCCGTACTACCTCATACCATACGTATGTGCTTGTAGAATAGAAGCAGAAACTAGTATGCACTAGCTCGTTCCCACTTGAGGAAATAAGTTTGTGGAAGTGCGGTACCAAGTTATAACCGCTGAACGGACGGACCGTTATAAATTGAGACGTAAAGTTCGTCGAATTTTAACTTCCAATCAAAATTTAAACTCATAAAACCCTACCCCCTAGTTTTTGAGAGTTTTTAATTTATATAAAAATTAAATGGTGTACCTAATTCATTTTTATCTATCTGTATCACGTATATCTCACTGTATACTGTATCTATCTATGTAAGTATAATGTATTAAGTATGTCAGTTAACCCATAACACAAGCTCTGCTTAGGTTGGGGCTAATGATACTGTGTGGATTGTCCACCATTATAATTTATAACTGTTTCATGGGTAACCGCGAAAAATTACGTTTTATTTCGATGAGGCCTATACCCAGCAGTAGGTGCTCACGGACAAATTATATGGATGGAATATGACAAGTACGATTATTCGCGAAAAAAAAATTAAAAGTATCCGCAAAATTCAAAAATTATGGATATGATTTTTTTGTTATTTTCGGACTAGTCAACGTTTGTCGATAAAGACAACAATGTCTGATATGATATACGGACATTTTATAACATGTTCTTCACTACGTCATCGCTCAGGTAATAACTAAACAACGTTTTTCAGTAAATCGTAAAAGCGAAAGTCCTAGTAGAAAGTACTGCAGCGAGTCCGCATTTGCCAGCGACAGATTTCTCGTGTTTACACCTTTCGGTGCAAGAAATTGACTTAATTTCTGTTTTGAACTTGTTTTGCTGTGTGCGGGCGCAGGGCAATGTTAGTTCTAGTAATTAAGGTTTAGTTATTTAGCTAACTGAGTTTAACGTTGCATGTTGTTTTACTCTGGAAGTTAGTTACGTGAGTGGCGAGATGAAATTAGTTTATAAATGTGTGAAATTCTAAATATAGCTAGCTTTTCACGAAATTTCGTTTCGTGTTATGAACATCGTTTCATTAAAGTTAAACTTAACGACTTGATAAATTTACAAAAAGGTCTTTTTGGTTTCAAAATAACTGAGATACCTGATACAAACGTTAGCGAACAATATATTCTAGGTAGGTATAATTATTTCTTCGAATATTCTAAAATCGTGTTGTTTTGGTCTTGTTATTCTTAAAAGATCTCCCTTTAGATTCACTATCCTGTAGAAAAATTCCCCGAAAAGTGTCTTGTAGGAGATTAAAAAGAAAAATAGAATAAAGTCGGTGTTTGTAAATAATTAAACTTTGGTCTTCAGGGTGCTCCCGAGACGTCCAGGGAAGCTGCGTAAAGTTGGTTCCGAGTAAATAAATATGTCATTCACTAAGCTCAGAGAAACTCGTGAAAAATGGAGGAATTACTGTTTCCGACAAATTGCGTACGCGTTCTCGTAATGTATTTATTTAATGTTTGTATGGACGGCTAAACATGTATACATGGGTAGCTAAACACCAACTGTGATTCCCATTGGTGGTTTATTATTTTTGGAACAAAATATAAATATTGCAAGTTTGAGGCTTGTAGAGATGCAACTAAAACAAGAACCAAACCTGTCTTAAAACCCGAGCTCGAGTGGACTTGGGTGTTATTTTGCGGAAGAGGCGGAAAATATATATTAAGCGCCTCTTCCGCACCATTCTATTGAAGTCTCCTTCAATTGACTCTCTCTTTCTCGTTCTCTAATTTTCAGCCTATCTCGTTCTGCTGCTGGGCAAAAACCTAACACACAGACACCCGACAAACACGATCTTTTGCAGCGTCCCAGCACTCTGTGTTAAAGATCCACATCCACGTTACACGTGGCCGATTCCGACGTGACTGCCATATCTACAGTCTTTCTAATCCACATCTGAACTTCCCTGATAAACGCTGGTGGATCTTAACATTATTGGGTAATGCCATCCTCGCACTGCTGGGCGGGTTGATGATCGCAGTAGAGTGGTTGAAAATGCACAAAAGAAACTGCTGCCCTTCCCCTTGTAGAATTCCTTAGATGCATTTTGCAACACCCACGACCTGAGTTAGAGAGGTCGATTCATACGCTGCATTCGCCATAGCACCCTCACATATACCACGCGTAATTCAAATACTATTTCACATAGTGTAATAGGCAAAAGCGCAATGGATCTGCGAACGTAAGAAGATTCCAATTGACTGAACGTACAAGTGCTAAAGTATACGATACGAGTGTGGCTGATTGTAGCGCGGTTTTCATTGGCACTATATTTTTATTTTATCGAAATAAAATATGGTGACGCAATCGCAACATGTATATTATTCAGGTACAGGTACATACATATGAATTCTGCAACTTTGGAAAAGCAGGTTTAACGAATTTGAGTCTCACAAAGGTGAAGTAAATAAAGTCTACTTGAAACCGGGCGCGCGGAGGTTGGTGCGACATTTCGGTGTGAGAATAATGTTGGCAGCCAGAGTATTTCGTCATCTTGCCGGCGCGGCAGGATAGTGACTGTGGTGTGGAGACTCTTTAAACATAAATTATTATTCTTACTATATTTATTTATACAAAGTTAGAAAAGTAGCATTATGTGTTGTTTAATCTGCTACGTCGTAGAGTTTGCTACATTATTGAAGTAATCTTATTCTTACAGCTTTATCACTTTCAGTGTATATGGACTTGTTTAGACGCGTATGAGGGCGTGTTAGGACTGGTTGCAGCGGCTGGCCCCTGCGGTAGCGGCACAGGATGTGCAGTGAATAGATTATAACATATAACTACTCTGCCAATTTAAGCATAATTGCTTTTGGGTAGTTGACTGTTTTAAAGCAAAAATCCATTATACTTATGTACCACGATAGATACAGTTCTGGTAATGGAGTCATCATTGCTGCGATAATTGGGCACCATTCTGGCATGCCACGGAGAAACAAACAGTTTTATTATGCTGATTTTACGGCCGGTGTTTTTGGAAGATACGGTATAACTATTACAATGTAAATGAAATCGCTACGTTTGTTTTTCTTGTTTTTGGCGATTTTGCAGTGATATTTCAATACACAGCTAAACTCCGCTATACATACATTCATTAAAATTTACAATAAAATACATTTGATACATTTGAAACATTTGGTACTGGTCCAGGTCGAAGCGACGCGTAAACCGAGAGCTGGTTAGTATCTCGCGCAGCGCATCAGCATTGCCTTGCAGTGGGGCAATGCAGCCAGCATTTTGGGTACTCTTCCGACTGGTATTGATATATCAGTTGAGCTACCTGTAGATAGTTTGCAGCAGTCTGCAGTTAGCTCAATTCTTTTAATTGTAAATACTAGTTATAATTCGTTTTTGTTATTTGATTGTAATTTTCTTTGTTAAAAGAGGCATTTTTAGGTACCAATCAGGCCCATAAAGCTGGAGACACAAAATAAATCAAAGAGTCAAACTAAAGTCAGGATCCCTAAAGCCTTACTGCTTGTCAGACTTATCTGGGAATTGGAAGAAAATAATTCATGAGCAATTGGGTATTTTGGTTTCTAGTAAAGATATTGTAACAGAGACATTGAAAGACTAGGATAACAAGGAAAAGATAAAACAAATTAATAAGATTACTTTCAATATCTCTAATCACTGCGGCCCTAAACAAGTTACACGCAAAATCATGTGATGTAATAATCAGAAGTAAGTAATTAGTATAATAATACGCGTTATCAAAACAGGAGGGATTACACCCTTCATCCTCAAACATATTATTCGCAATCTTAGTAATGATTGAGCTCCATTATCGTGCTATTACAGCAAACAGCAATAGTTTCCGGTAGCGGATCCCGCGGGTGTACGAAATACTTCGCAGCATTAAATGCAGATCATGTTTTAATTAAAACAAAACGGTCGATAGACCCTGAATGTTTGTCATATGTAGCTGAGCAACACGTGTCTTTGGAGAACATGTATGTTTGTCGAAACTGGCTGAGCAACTTGTGTCTTCGACAGTACCAACTACTGAAAGGCACTCAGTTTGGAGTTTGAAATATTGAGAGTGGCTGATTCGGCTGTCCATAGGGTACTTTATATTGGATAGGTTGCCTTAGATATTTTTTTATCCAGGAAGCATTTGAAACTAAACTTATGTATTGAAGAAGGTTATTATTATTACATAAGCTACGCAACTTTTCTTCCCTACCACCTAAAAATGTTTTAAACCAATTACGGTGTTCAGCTTGGGCTACAAATTGCGTAGCTCTTCTTTACGATCTTTCTCATTCATCAAACAAATGTGATACAGCCGAGGAATAACACTTGACCGCACTACGGTAATGCCTGTAGCTCTCGCCACCGCAGGGTTGATACTTAAATTTTCTGAATTACCAACACTAACGACCGTATGTACACACGTAGGTACTGATGGTACTATGTACAAGGAGTAAGAATAATGCTTTCAAGTTTACAAGACGGCATGGAAAATAAATATGTGATGGGATAATTGCCTAAAGATGAGGTGAGTTTTTTGTAAAACGGAACGGATGCCTTTCTGTCTAGTTTGAATGATGTGGTTACAAGCTTATGAGGCTTTAGGAGAACGTAAACATGTACCTAAAGTACCGCCACCTCGCTAGTTCCTGCAAGCCTCCGCCTCAAATCCGCTGTCCACTCGGCGACTTCCACGTACGTGCGGCAAAGAGCGGTATGATCGTACAACTTACTTCAAGCAAGCGGGCCGCTTCAGTTCTCTACGTCCACTGCTGAACGTGCCTCCCTAAATATTTTGCCATAATTACCACGCGTGGCCTGGTTATCGCAGTGGAGTAGCTAAAAATCCACAGAAGGAAGCCTGTCCTTCTTCTAGTAGGTTCCCTAAGTCGGTTTTTATGACATAAACGGGCTGACTTGGAGGAGTCAATTTTTACCCCGGGCTAGCTCAACGAACTTTGACGAACGATGTGGGCGGCGGGAGAAGGTCCGCCTGCAACGCAGAAGTTTGCGGGTTCAATTCCCGCCTTGGCACAAATATTGGTACAATCTGCATTATATTTGTTCCGGGTGTTCTGGGTATTTTCTATAAATAATAAAAAAAATATGTGTATATGTAATGTATTTTTTTAAGTGTACCAGTCATCTAGTACCCATAACACAAGCACTGCTCACCTTGGACTCGGCCAGATAAAAAAACCTCAGCTCTCTTACCATCCAAATATTATAAAATAATTTACAATCCTTTTAATATTCCGCGAAACTCCGCAGGATTAATGCAATAAAATATAAATTGGCAATACATACATTAAAGAGAGTAGTATGCCGGCCCGACGGGACACATATGCATAGAAATGTTCTTTTTATTGCGGGCACGTAACGTTTAATATGAAAAATGCATAACCGCATTGGATTTTGTTCCTATTCCTGTATCTATTGGAGCGGATCGTGCTCATGTTATATGGGTAGGTGGTTTAAATTGGTAGGCTTCAGTCGCAGATAGACTTCGTACGAGGCCAATCGTTAATCTGAAATTACACTACGTCCTGCACACGTGGTTATTCTCCGCTGAGACTGGCCGCTGTGGCCTAAATTTGCCTAGCTAGGAGGATCATGAAATAAAATAAGAGAATTGCGTAAAGCATAAATGGCAGCCTTATCGCTACGAGCGTTCTCTACGAAACAACCATGGGATTGTTTTAGCAAGTCATGTTTTAATTTAAGCTATGGCCTTTTCATCTTTTCAGCAAACCGTTTTAATTATTCAGCTTTAGTTTTACAGCGGGTTTTAATTATACTCCCCACCTTTCCGATTGTGCTATAGGCCGATCTGATATGTTGTGAACCCACACACAAAAGCAAGCAAGCACTACTACTTTGAGATAATGCTGTAATAATAACATTCTTACTTTAGTTATAATAAATAATAAATAATAAATAATGCTGGACAATTCACACAGCATTATCTAGCCCCAAGCTAAGCAGAGCTTGTGTTATGGGTACTAGATAACTGATATACTTAACCTTTAAAGTTTTATGAAGCCCTGAGCGGGCCAGAAAAAAATTCATACCGTCAGGTATCACGATGCCCGCTCCGGGCTCGACACCTCAGACCAATTGAAACCTTATTTTTAAATTATAAGGAACACTATGGCTTGAAATCTATGTCTCATTCGATTCGGAATGAACGAACCTCTTTACTAAAAGTTTGTCTATGGTGATCGAACGGTTTGAAGTTCGAGAAATAATCAGGTAACAAAATCACGCATTTAGCCGCCATTTTGTACACATTCGGTTCGACTTTATTACGGAAGCAACAAGGTTCATTTTTGTATAATGAGTTATCGATTTTTGTATACTGAGTTATCGACAAAATTCTAAATAATAAGCATGTACCTACAAATAATAAATAGACTAATAGAAAGAATACTTAGTCTAGATTCTATATCTTTTTATAGAATAAATAAATTCTTAGTATTTTATGAGATACAAGCATTTTAGTGCGGGAATCGGGAAAAACGCGCGCCGCGCGCCACCCGTGATCCTTGAGGGTGATTCTTGATAGTTAAAAGCTATTTTTGGAAAGAACACCTTACCGGTTAATACAATATACTACATAGATAGATATTTTTATTATACATAGAAAACACCCAGACCAACGGAACAAATTTCTGCAGATCGTACACAAATTTGTTCCGAGGCGGGAATCGAACCCGCAACCTCCTGCATCGCAGGCGGACCTTCGCCCGCTTCGCCACGGAGGTCGTCATGGTTATGGATCGTAAGTCTAATTTAAAAATCAGAAATGAGTAAGAATTCAATTGAACCTATTATTATATGAAACCTACATTGTTATTTAATTGACAAAATTTATCTTCATTGACTAAGAAAATTGCAATCAAATAATAGCATCAAATAAGAACTAATACTTACAATTGAGCTAACTGCAGACTGTTGCGAACAATCTACAGGTAGCTCAACTGATCCATATCAACAACAGTCGGAAGCGTCCCCAAGACATTGGCTGCATTGCCCCGCTGTATGGCAATCATGAAGCGCTGCGCCAGGTCCTCACTTAAAAAACTGACATACAGACTGAGAGGGACCGAAAGCGTGCCCAATGTTTACGGTAAGATACCTAATGACTATTGCGTCCCCTGTTTCTCACCGAAGTTGGCTGAAGGTCTCGTTATCACAGTTATTCTGTATTTGTCTTTTGTTTTATAATTAAAAAAAAATACTAATAACGGATTCTGACAAAATATAAACAAAAGACGGTCACGCCAGCTATGAATAGCTAAGCTCCACAACTAGCTAACATTTTGAGATGTTTAAATGACTGTTGCATGTTTTCGCAAAGAAAGAAGAAGTCTTCTGTGATTTATATTCATATAAGAACGAATTTATTAGAAAGTTACTGTAACAAAGATAAACTCAATAACTCTTAAAGCTAAGTTTGTTTAGGTAATTAAAAGTGAAACTGATAATAATTTAAATAAAACCAGACGGTCAACTTATTTTGTCTTCAATCTTATATAAAACTTAAGTACTAAGTATCTTGGTTACTAAGTATCTGCTTAAGACTCAGTCTAGTCTTATGATTAGATCTATGGTAGCATTGTGTCCTTCCCCGGTATACTATCTATCTCCTTGTCGAATTTGATCATAATCCATTCAGCCGTTGAGACGTGTAAGAAACAGACATAGTTAGCTTATAATATTAGTAGGGATGGATTAACAAAATAAAAAAATATATTATATATTATGTATATGATAAAAACCAATTGGATCAGGATTCGCGTAGATGTGAAGAATCACTTGGCACTCAGATATATTATACGCCCGGCATAAATCAAATAAATTCCAAAGCGAATTCCAGTCCCAAATAAAGCAAAGTATGTCATAACTAAACCAATATAGTTTATAGAGCGAGAAAGCCTAGGGTAAATTCAAATGAAGTTTGAATTCATAGCGAAATTTCCCATACAAGTTATTTTCATTGCTTTTGCGTTCACCAGCAGCGTGATAAATTAAATTGAGCAGAAGTGTCGAATCCATCTCAAATATCCTTGAAACTTGGATTCCTTGAGGAAAATTTAATTATAGGCACCGGTTTTTACGAAATTTAAGTTCGAAGTTATTATTTTATACTTCATCTTTCATTAGACTTCATTCAAGGTTTTAATGAAAATATCATTCAACAAGATCTTAATCTTCAAAATAGCTTTAAATACATTTTAATTTGCCTTTAAGATATGGAAAATTATATGCTTCGCTTCTTAAGGTACGAACTTTACGGTTGTTGGCATTGTTCAAAAGAAGTTACACGCGAGTTTGAACAATTTTGTCGTGCGTCGCGACTTCTGCTGAAATTTTTGCGACTCAAAGAAGCATGAATACACTGAATATAAACGATGTCATAGTCTGAAAGGTTCATAGCATTAAAGGATAATGTTTTGGATGTTTGATAGAACGAGCGTATGTAGCACACACTTACTTACGCATTAGACCAACTCTAAATGCGGAAATACATAAATACAATTTAACTGTAAAACAAAATAGCAATTTTTTTTTTTTCAAAATTCTTCATTTGTAAAAGAATTTGCCCATGAAGACATTGTCTGCTTTTGCTAAAAAATCCACTAACAACTCAAATACTCGTAGCTTTAGCATCAGTTTCATTCACATCGAAATGGCCCAATGTAATTCCGAACGTTGGATGCATAAATTATTTATTTTACAATCAGATTTATGTCAGTATTATCGGAATGGTAAAACTTTTCTCTGAAAAACTGTCGTAAAAAATGATTTTCCAGGTGAAGATTAAAGGGCTGTAGGGAACAGTAAGCTCCGAAGGTTCAGTCATTACGTGCAAATGAAGTAGTGTTTGAGAAGGCTTATTTAGGAACCGGGAATGGAAAATCAATTTTTTTGTGAGTGTGAGAAAGGCTTGGGGGCATTAGAAAGAGTTTGAATTATTTGCGTTCCGTTTTCAGGATCATGAATAAGGATCCCTGGATTCATTAAATTTTCGTTTCTTAAGCACAGTCGAGCCACGACTGTGCTTAAGAAACGAAAATTTAATACTCGTTTTTTCTATGTTCACATGAAATTGAACAAGTTTACGTACATCTAAGCGAGAAAATGCCCAGTTCCTATCGAGTGTGCCATTTGCTTTAAAACATGCGAGGCAGAAATCGCACTTTCTCCCCAGTGATACATAGTGCTTACTGCATACTACATCTTCGAGGAAAATCGAATCACAAGAGCCTTAGAACACATTTGTTCGGACCTATCTTACCCCCAGAAAAACGTTCCCTAACGTTGCAGATTTGGATAATGATCGTAAAATACCTTCCAGGATTTACCTAAAGTATTCCTTTGAATCCAGAGATTTATACGCCTACATAAATTCAACTGAATTTTCAAATTAAATTAGGCACGTGAACTACTTGGTAGCATTAAAGGATTAAAGACCATGGGTAAGCATTGGATACAAAAGGATCTGTTGTGCAAAGAAATACAGACTGCGACTTCTTTCTAAAAATCATGTGCACCTCACAACCTTATTTACTCCTGACATTGATTGAAAACACAGTTCTATTCAGCCACACACGAAAGTGTGCAGCTAATTCTTAAGCAAACTGATGCCACCTAAATCACCCCTCGTAGATGTTAACGGGCCGATGATGATGATGATTAAAAAAGTTCTGAGTTTAGAGAAAGTATAGAAATCGACACATATTTATGTTTTCAACATTTGTCGGTACCTACAAAATAATTATTATTTGAATGATGCGACGACGTGCTGATGCTTTCATATTTCACAATATCTATATCTATAAAACTTTTAAATCCATCATGGTTATTAACACTAAAGTCATTTATAACGGGATATTTACCATGATTTGAGTTTTGAGCTTTCCAATATTACGGCACAGTTTCATGCGCCATGATCACGGAATAGCTGACGGCACTGCGAGTGAGTTGTTATTGGCAGATAAATCGATCTACAAAAATCGGAAAGTTCTGATTGGCAAACATTTCTTTACCTATCGTACTCCGTCATCTCAATCAATACAGAAACAAAGAAATATAAAACTAATGTAGTCCTGGATTCAATTCCAACAAATGGTTTGCAGTATATATTGTAATAATCTGTGTAGGTAGGAGATGGGGTAGTCCTTGCTTAACTTAACGATAATGGTTCCTTTCTTTCCGTTTTTATAAGTCAGTACTAGTCAGTAGATACCTGGGATTTAGGTATGAGTACCTATGCTACTACTTATGTGGTTTATAGTAATCGTCTCATAACATGACGCGTATGACTTACCTTTTAGTTTGTAAACTTCTCTCAACTTTAACAACGACTAAGCAGTGTTAAACTAAGGTCTTTATTATCATAGTGCGTAAGCCCTCACATTCAGAGTAATTTCTATGAAATCAAATAATATCTCAAACATTTTTGACTTCGATGGGAATTGAACCCGCATCCCCCCCTCAGAATGTGCTAATCAACTACACCACGAGATCAAGTGCCGTAGGAGTCCAAAATCTTTGGGACTTAGCTCCACCGGTAGCTTAGCTACAGGTGAAACATTGAAGTTTATCTAATCCTGCTCAACGACGAAAGTTACATTTAGTTCTTTTCGTTCCGTTCGTTCGACGAGAGGTGTCGCGTTGCTCAATTCTAAAGTTAGTAGTAGTGGTTTTCTTTTTTATTTTCTCAATCTTCAGACTTATGCCAACATAAGTATGGTATGGTATGGTGTGTGTACTCCTGTGTCCGCACTTAGACTCGGATTGGTCCATTGTGCGTCAGTTTGCTAGTACAACCAGCCTAACTCCGTCCAGAAGCGCAGAATCTTCCTGGGATCTTCACAGGGTTCGCGGAGTGACCTCGAGTGGTCGAGGATTTCGTGTCGTTGCGCTGTTACTCCCTCGCATTCCAGGACTACGTGGGCAGCTGATTCTTCGTTAGTGAGACACCCCCTGCAGAGAGGGCTGTCTGTTGCTCCGATGGTGAAGAGATGTTTGTTCAGTGGACAGTGTCCTGTGAGTGTCCCCACTAAGACGCGTAGGTCCATTCTGGTCTGTTTCAGTAGGCGCTTGGTTAGCCTTGGTGATGCAACTGGAAGTGCTGCTCTTGCCTGACGGCACTCTTGTAGGTGTGTCCATCGTTCAGTATGCGTTTCTGTGGTTTTAAGTTTTATCCATGTTCGGAATTGGGAGAATGGTAGGGGAAGGAGCGGAGGTGGGCCTATTATCGGCGTCTCCGAACATTTACGTGCCAATTCGTCGGCAGCGTCGTTTCCAAGTGAACCGCTATGTCCCTTGATCCATTGAAGGGTTATCCTGTTTCTACAGGAGATCCTCTCGAGTGCCAAGTGACATTCGTACACGACCAACATAAGAATGCCAACATAAGAAAACAAATGAAAACGTAATAAATAAAATTGATCAAACAGTTAATACCTAGGTGGTACAATGACTGGTTAGGCACAGTTGATGACTATACATACCTACTAATTATGTTGGCTCTTCCAAAAAATTGTCATTATGCTTTTTCCCTAATATGGTTTTAAGGCTTCTTACTTCTTAATCAAAAGAGTAAGAAGAAGAAAAAGTTCATACATAGCATAAAATTTGTGACAACTTTCACTGGCACATATTTCTTTACTTTGAAAATTAATGTTCGTTTTGATAGAAGCTTTCTTGGCGCAATAATTATCCTTCTAACTCAAACAGAAAGTTAATTCACTAGGGAGCGTTAGTTCAGATTACGATAAGGATTTAGTATTAAGCATTTAAAGGCGTAAATATTGTCTTGCCTACTTTTTATCTACAATATGTAATGGTTAAGTATGTTTGGTTTTTGTCATTTAATAAGACTTATACAGAACTCATTTTATATTCAACAGCTTTCATAACCAATCACAAAATAAAGACAACGTCAGATATATGATATAATGAATAGGTAGGGTAGGCTTATAATTATAAAATGAATATTCATAAAATTATCATGATTACAATCAACGTTGTATCAGCTAAGTGAATTTCTCAAAGAAAACTAAGTAAAATATCTTGGCATCCGGTATATTATGAGCAAAAAGGGTAGGATAAAGTAGGGATCGTCGCCGAAGTGGTGATACGTGCCCCATCGCCAAAAACCTTGCTTCTAAAAAATACAATCATGTTTATATATGAAGCTTAATTTATAGGGTGTTTTCCAAAAAGGTAAATACGATTTCATTTTAATCGTCGTTTCTACATTCTGGGTACTCTGCTTTCTGGTGACGGCTTAGATTTTTAGGAGATTGATTTAAGTGTAGTTACAAGTTGTAATTTGTCGTTCTATTATTTTTTTAAACAAAAATTATAATGCTATTATTTAAAATTGACATTTTTGAAAGATGTTTTTGAAGCTGCTGATCGATTTTATCGTTCAGAAAGAGTACCCAACCGATCAATATTTCATTGCAATATTCAGAAGTTGGTTTTTTGAAGTTGTAACACATACCTATCCCTATCCCTCCTGGGGCGTCTACAGACTTCACCCTAGGTACCACCAACATTACGAGGAAAAGGGTGGGTATATTACGAGTAAAGGGGGAAGGCAAATAACCATTACGCTTTATTTAGGTATCTATTTTGAATTGTAATGGCAATAAAGACATTATGCGCTTATTTGGATCTACCGTTTTGAAAACAATATGGGAGTAATGGTTGGTTTCTATTTTACCTACCTGTGTGCGTTTGCGTAATGTATGTAATTTGTACCAATTTATAGGTATTTATCGTTGTAAGCATGGTGGATGATGATAAATCCGGGAGTTTCTGGTTTTAATCCTTGCACTTTATTTTCAATCTTTAGTCAGTAACGGTAGAGTTAGTTATTTTACTTTGGTTTATTTTTTAGTGTGGTTGCTGCTATCTATTTTAGATATTCTCGTCTCATTGGAGGCGTTTTAAAAACGCACTCATTTTATTGTCAAATTAAGCCCGAGCGCTCACTGAAAATTCGCATTCACGTTACTGTCGGCTGCAAATGACGCTAAGCATTAAAATGTATAGAATGAAAAACATCGTCTTGCTTATTATTTCCGGGCATTGTTGCGGTTGCCGCGCTGGTGCAGTACCTGGGGCATGTTTGCTGACGCGGGCGTAGACAGCTTCCCAGCTGTGATACGAGCTTCGCCGTGCTGTGTCGCCTCCACGCCAGCCGCAACAACCTCCTAACAGCGATGGCTGAATACCTAAATGGCCGATTTCTGCAGCATTGGGTAGAGGTGCATTCAATACTTGCAACCTACACCTGGCACTGAGTGCACACGTGCCCTTGTAAAAAAAGTTTTTATATGAATCATTTCAAATTTTTCAGTTTTAAGTTTTTACGTTTTCTAATCTGTGCTAAAAAATACTTTTTGTAACTGCTATATGGCCCCCAACATTGTCTGAAATTTATGATTTCAGACAATGTTGAGATTTTTATATTTTATCTTATTATCAAGCCTCAGAAGTCAGCCATATTTACAAGTTCCTCAAGATACCTTGTCTAGACTATCTGATTTTCAATTAAATTTATGCTTTTTCGCTCATGAACGAATTTACGAAGGATTTTTTTTAAGCTCGCTGTGTGGTGCCGGCTTAGAATTTGCACCACCCCAACTCTTCCCGCGGGTGTCCTAAGAGGCGACTAAGGGATATTCACCGGGGACGTGTAACAGCGCCCCCTGCAAAACAATTCTACCGCCAAACAGCATTCCTCAATCCACATGCCCAACGGGGGGATTATGGGTACTACCCCCCAATTGATAAAAGCCATTATGGCTCTCTTATCAGGGGGAGGCCTGCGTCCGTAGTGGAAAACAGGCTGTTGAGGTTGAGGTTTTTGAAGCAGGTAAACAATAAGTATTAATTCGAAATTACCCTAGGCATTGAGAGCCGAAGGGGTTTTTTCCAATAAAAAAATATGCTGTCTTCGTTTATAAGATTATTGATTAAATATTGTTAAAGATCGAAAGTAGTTAAAAAAATATTATATTATCTATCTATACTTATAATAAAACTGTAACAGGTTCAATTCTGTACATTGAAGATATTTTGAAAATTTTTTTTGGAGGGCACTCTATTATCGATACTGAAGCCAAAACTGTAATTTTTTTCATTCATGTCTGTCTGTCTGTCTGTCTGTCTGTCTGTCTGTCTGTCTGTCTGTCTGTTTCTTAAACGCGCATCACGTCGAAACTACTGAAGGTATTGAAATGAAATTCGGCATGATTTTAAGTCATATTACGAGGAAGGACATAGGATACTTTTTATCCTGGAATTCAGTCAGGTTCCCTTGGGAGAGGGGATGAAAGTAAAATATCTTCACCGCGCATCACGTCGAAACTACTGAAGGTATTGAAATGAAATTCGGCATAATTTTAGGTCATATTACGAGGAAGGACATAGAATACTTTTTACCCCGGAATTCAGTCAGGTTCCCCTGGGAGAAGGGATGAAAGTAAAATTTCTTCACCACGCATCACGCCGAAAGTGCTGCATGAGTTGGAATGAAACCTAGCACGATTTGATTTCATACTACAAGGAAGGACATGGGATACATTTGATCCCGCAATTCAGTAAGGTTCCCCTGGGAGAGAGGATGAAAGTAAAATTCTTTAACCGCGCATCACGACGGAACTACTGAATGAATTCGAATGAAACTCGGCATAATTTGAGTTCTACTCTTTGAGTACGAGGAAAGATACATTTATCCTGGAATTAGTAAGGTTCCCCTGGGAGAAGGGATGAAAGTAAAATTCCTTCACCGCACATCACGCTGAACTGCTGAATGAGTTGGACTGAATTGGTATGATTTGAGTTCAAACTACAAGGAAGGACATGGGATACATTTTATCCGATTCCCCTGGGAGAGAGGATGAAAGTAAAATTCTTTCACCGCGCATCACGCCGAAACTGCGGAATGAGTTGGAATGAAACCTGGCACGATTTGAGTTCATACTACAAGGAAGGACATCGGATACATTATATCCTGGAATTCAGTAAGGTTCCCCTGGGAGAGAGGAAAAAGTATAATTATTTAACACCGCATCACGACGGAACTACTGAATGAATTCGAATGGAAGTCGGCACGATTTGAGTTCATACTACGGGGAAAGATATATTTTATACCGGAATTCAGTAAGGTTCCCGTGGAGGGGGATAATAGTCAAATTCCTGGGTCGCGCATCACGCCACAAGTACAGAATGAAATCAAATGATGCATTTTATCTGGGATATCAGTAGGCACGGTTCTCTTGGGAGAGGGGATAAAAGTCAAAATGTGTTCTTAGTTGTAATTCTGTTTTATTTCATGCCATTAGAATATATGATATTATTTACTCGATTGTAACACTTTAGTCCTAATTTATTTTGAATAAATTTATTCTTATTCTTTATTCTTATTCATTAACGCGTCGCCGATTTCATGCATTCTTTTTATTAGAAACAGTGTTGCAAGATCGAATTTGACTAAATCAGTAGAAAGTCGAGTAGAAAATCAGTTCATTGAAACAAAAAAATCAGTAGATAAAGGGTAGGTAAGTTCCTATCCATTTATTATTCCAAGACGCACCCATTAGTTAGGGTTCTACCTTAGTAGGTAGGAACCTAACTAATGAGTGCGTCAATGCCTATTTCAGGCAAAGTAAAATGTACAAATGGTCCATGCAATATTCATGAACATGATATTTGGTGGTTTAGCTGGTCCAGTTAGGTAACTGTACCACCGAAGTTTGGTTGGAGTAAGTGGTCAAATTAAACTAACTGGACCACAGAAAAATATTTTTGACTGTGGTACACAATCAACTGTACCTACCTAATAACGAAAAAAAATTACGGTGGTCCAGTCAAATGGATCAGGAGCCCAATTCTGTAATACAATGGCTTCAATATGACAATGTAATCGTCGCAGAATCATTACGTAGAATCTTTAGATTAATAAAACTCCAGATAGTGCGTGCGAGATAAATTAATAGTTTCAAACTTGACGCGCGTCTCTACATCTGCATTCATCATAATTTCTTTCATCTAAGGTAGAATACCAAAGCGTGTCATTCCGTGACGTCTGTGACGTCCCTGTCATAGTGAAGCGATTAATTTAGCAGAATAGGGCCCCAGCTGAACGGAACCATGAGTAGGAAGTGAAACGAGTATGACACTTCTTAACACTAACGCTGGCCGAGTCGTAGCTGAAAGTATTGTCGATAAAGAATGGGATTGAAGATGACAACATGCTATCCGCCGTAGACCCCACACGATTTATACACTATTTAACTAGGTACCTAAATAAAGATTCTTATATTAAAAGTGTAACAAGTCCAATTCTGCGCATCGAAGTTTTTTTGCACGGCGGCGTATCATAATATGAGAGAAACTGTGGTTAAATGTGAACTTAATTAGTCGGCAGGTATGGCAATCGCGAACGAAGTCGCGGGTACAGCTAGTGATAAGATAAGATAAGATAACAAAATCTTTATTTATATAAAATATACGATATGCCTTGAATATATTGAAAATCCTCTAAAACAAACCGAATTACACATATACGATATACACACACTATGTATTTTTCCGCTCAGGTGTCCTGTTTTTACGTGATTTCGCCGTAAATAAAAATAACCGGTTTATACCGTATGAAATATTTTGATTTGGTCCCCATTCGTGTGCCAATTTCATGGTTCATTCTCTCTTTCATTCCGCTGTTCCGCTGAAAAACGGAAAACCAGCATTTAATGTAGGTAAAGTACGCCTTCGAGTAATTTTAAATTTATACAAGAACAATACGAAAGCTTTGGAATCGGAATAAGAACCGAGGATGCGACATGGATAATAACTTTTGTTTTTGCGTCTTTGTTTTATGAAAAAGTTGTTGGTGTTTTGATTTCGAGGAGGTTCACGTAACTCGATGCAAAATAAAGAGTGGTGGTAGGTGTGGCATGATATGTAAATAGGTAAAGAACAATAATTGGTGAAGGTGAACTCTCCAACCTTCCCATGGTCCCGCCAACCTTGCGGTTATACGGACCGAAACTGTGAGAAAAGAGCCGCTCGGGTGACTCAAGACTACAAATCCTACGCACTGGTGAAGGTGAACTGTGAAGTTTGTACATATTTTATTTTTCTCAATAGTAAATTTTTCATTTTTCTATTCAGAAACCAGCGAAGAATTTATTTGAACAGCCATAATTCTTGTTTTAGGTAAAATAAAATGTGTTTTTCATGATGACAGTTCATTTCATGAATATTCAGGATCACGTTTGAAATGCGTAACAACAAGTACCTTGATATGGCGTCAGCAAGTCATTCTTCAGGAGCGTTGACTGAACAATAAAGTTGGTTTGCATTTTTGAATTACAGTTTGTACTCACACTGAATTTGTTTCGACTTCATTCATCAATAAGTCGATGCTGTCCACAGCTGGACTAGCATTCCCTAATGAGAACCATAGTGTCTACGCACATATTATAAGTATTCTTCGTTGAGACTGCCGTTGTGGCAGTTACCTTGTAACCTTAACAGTTACCTTGTTAGTACCCCTACCTAACTGCTTAGTTTGAAGCTTGATGATGCTGTGTGAATTGTTCAGAATTATTTATTTTATTTATATATCTTCAGCTTTACTTTGTTTGGGTATTCAATTTCAATAATCAAATACAAATCACTGTGTTAATAACCTTATACCCTATTAAATGAAATTATAATTGATGCTGTATCCAGCGAGCAAACATTATCCCTATTTCACAATCAATAGTTACCAATGTTTGAATGAAATTATTCATGAGACTTTGAGCTCTACTATTGAACTGGTTTTGTGTTGCCACAAATAAAATCTAAATTTCATGGAATGCGTTATCTTCTTGGCAGCTTTGTGTATTTTTGATGTTGATATAAATTAACCTACCTAAGAGTGCGTGCAAATGTACACAACGAGAAAAAAATAATTAAACTTTGTTAAAAAAATATCCCAAATTCAAAAAATCGTTATTCATAAGTTGATCCCCGCGGGGTCCAGAATCATCCCTTTCCGTGGCACCATGTATAAATAGTAAGATACCTTAAGTACATAAATGACATTTACTTACCTTACTTTATGTACATAATGCTGAACAATCCAAACATATACGCTGGAAATATGAGTCTATTCTAGCTAGGTCTATCCAAATCAAAAGCGGAGAGGAATCAAAAAACAGTTTTATTAAAATATAAAAAAAAAACTTTGTTGCTTTTGTATCATTGCCTTACACAGGCTTAAATAAAGCGGATTTCCAGATGTTTATATTTCAATTAAATTAAAAAGTAACTAGGTTAACGAAGAAAAATGTGAGGCGGCAGAAAGGTCAAAAAGTAGGTAGGCGCAGATTTAAATGTTCATTAAATGAAAAGGTCAGGTGTAGGTGTTTGTAGGCACATACGGTGGACTAACGACCTGGTGAAGGGTGCGAGAAACCGCTGATGGATGCGAGCAGCGCGGTGGTCATTGAGGGTCTCTCTAGGGGAGGGGTATGTGCTTCTGCACACTGTGGGCACTTGTGGACTTCTTTAGCTATTTGACTAAATTATGGGTTCTGTTAAAGTTTCAGAAATTGCCGACCGATTAACCTTCACACTGTCTGACACACATAGAAATAAGTCCGTTATGTTTTGCTGTACCAACAATGTTATGGAACCTTCAAGTGCTGTGAGTTGGCGAGTACTTATACCTATGTATGTATAAGCTTAACTTACATGTAGATAATTGGTTGTACACTCAGTATTTATAAAAGTCTACACTAAAATGAGCAATAAGCACGATTTTATTTATTTCTTACAAAGATTAAGAACACGAGCTTTGCTTTGAAATTTTACTTTAATCTCGGAATGTTTGTGAATTCTCCAAAAACAAAGACATTTTGATTTTACAGTTGTTTGTCGTAAGACCATGTTCTTGCAGTTTACTACGTAAACTGGCTTTTCAAATTAACACAAGCTCTGCTTAGCTTGGGGCTAGATAATGTTGTGTGAATTGTCCAGCATTTATTATTTATTTACTTATTTAAATTGAATAGTATGGCTAGTCATGCTTTCTTAAGTAATTTTTTTTCATCAAAATTAAATAAATACTTAAGTAATGCTGGATAACTCAAACAGCAGGATCTAGCCTCGAAGTAAGCATAGCTTATAAAGGAATATTCGTACATTACTTTTTGAAATCGCAATCGATTTATTTTATTTAAAAATATTTTAACAGCTTAACAATTTTATATTAATCCTTTTGAGTAAAAGTATAAATTGTCACAAAACCACCTATCCAATTAGTTTCATTACGTAATCCAGCTTTGGTAAAATAGGTTGACTCAGTAGAAGTGACTTGAATTAGCGCTCCGGCGTCGGCGCCGCAAGCGTCAGTAATCACAGAGGCTGGAGACCTCAAAGCGTTTGTGACGTCGGCAGCTCCATTTTTTACTCCATTTTGAGCGCTTTCAGGGCTTCTTGATCGAACAATGGAACCTTGTGCTTTATTACTTTTTAAGTCACCTGCCATCTCAAAACACAAGTTCTGTTTGCGTAAGGGCTGAGAAAATATCATATGTTAATAATTAACTACCCAATAGTATAAACATGTATGACTGAAAAAGTTTGCGTTCATTTAGTTCCTAAAGTAAAAGCTCTGGTTAGATTGAGCTTGAAAATGTTGTTTGAAATAATATAGGCATAATTATTATTAAAAACATCGTTTATTTCGTGTATCAATAACATAATGATGAAAATTCATTTATTTGTTTATTGGTGGTGGCGCAGCACTATGAAGGTAAGTACTTTAATTTAGTAAGCTGCATATCACATAATGGTAATGGGTCTAGTTACCCATTCTTCACCCAGTCTTCGAGCGCTAGTTACCTAATCCACCACAGAAACTGGCACCCGGACTTACCCAACATTGGGTACGTGAAGTTTCCGTGTGGGTGTCAATCAAATAGTTCTGCTGGTGTGTCACGTGCCTTCTAAAATTAGCAATCCTTGAGCCCATGTCAAAATTAAAAAAGGAAAAAAAAATAAACATTATACTTAAATAACTCAATTCTTTAATCTCTCCGCTAAGAAACAATTCCAAAATCACGCAATACTGCACTGCATACGGAACCCCGCTGCAATACCATAACTCCCCCCGTTTTATTTGAGTTTAACTGCAGCTCTTTGGCTTTGTCTCAGAAGGCAATGTAGCTTTTGAAATGCTAATCCAGCTCGCTGCAATCGTCATTCAATTATTAACAAGTCTCTACACCGCATTATGGATGTTGCCTACAGAGAGTGACGAATCAAAGCACTATTCTGTTTAATCCGCTCACTATCAAAAGAGTGGAAGTAGATGTAGTAAGATAGAACCTTGTCTGATTTATAATATGTATTTGTCTGACTTTTTAAGTGACAACTCTGTAGCGTTGTAACATAAAAGCATGTATACATTCATAAAAATGTCATTTCATTCGTTACGCGAGCATCAACGCCAATTTGCAAAGGCTACCGACCAATAGGGCATGCATTTTTTAGGGCAGAAAGGTTCCTTCCCATTTTGGTCGCTTTCCAGTAGCTTCGTTCAACAGTTTTTTTTTCGCTTATCATTTCAAATTCTCAAAAATCCATGCAGTAAGTATTAAAATCGTTCTTACCGACAAAAGTTTACTGAAATTGTCAATAATAAATGCTGATATCCAGTGTCCGCTAAAAGTCCTGACCGTTTATAATTTTTCATTAAATTATCAGGTAAACATTGTAAGTTCAGGTAGCCTGCAAACAGAGTGAATGTGTGAATAGGCATCTACGTCTTCGCTTCACTTTGTTGTGCTCAGATAAGTTTAAGATTAAGATCTTGAACTGAGTTTCTCAACTCGAACTCGAGCAGTCGTGAAACCTGAACTGTAAACGTCCTTAGGCAAGCCGACGCAGTAGTTGAGGACTTCCCTGAGCAGAAGTAGTGCCCTCTTTGCTTAAAACGAGAAAGTCTTGCCTTTTCTTACTGATTGGCGTGCAAAGACAAAACAGTTCCATAAGATGCGCAACCAGCAGCGAGGTATGCAAGCAGTCTTATTAAAAACTAGCTCCGGCCGGCGGCTTTGCACAAGATTTTTTTGACGTGACAACGTCTTATAATTCGATAGAGCCGGCTGCACGCACGAAAAAACATGACTCATGCGGCGTTACCTCGCTCTGGGGCGTTCCATGTAAGGCTTGAAGTGCAAGCGAGAGCGCGGAACGAGCGACAAAGAAGCACAATCGGCCTTTGCGTTCGGCAGCGTTCGACATCCGTCTCTCTCCTACTTGAGTGAGCGATGCGTCTGCGTGGACAGCTGCTATACTATCGTACATTTACATGTTTTGATCGAGTATCAAGTGCAGTGAAAAGTGAATGTGGTGTCAATTGTTTATAGCAACGATAATTACAGCGATAAAGGTAATGATTCTTTCGATCATCATCATCATCATCATCAGCCCATATTAGTCCACTGTTGGACATAGGCCTCCCCTAATGAGCGCCATAGCGCCCTGTCTTCAGCTTGCCGCATCCAGCATCTGCCTGCAGTCTTTCGCAGATCGTCATCCCACCTGGCCGGAGGGCGTCCTACACTACGTTTGCCGAGTCGTGGTCTCCACTCAAGAACACGTTTACCCCAGCGGTTGTCGGTTCTTCGCGAGATATGGCCGGCCCACTGCCACTTCAGCTTGCTAATTCTTTGAGCTATGTCGATAACTTTGGTTCTCTTACGGATGTATTCGTTACGAATTTTATCCTTCAGAGAGACTCCGAGCATAGCTCTTTCCATAGCTCGCTGAGCGACTTTGAACTGGTGGACCAGCCCTACCGTGAGTGTCCACGTCTCAGCTCCGTAGGTCATGACGGGTAGGACGCACTGATTGAAAACTTTAGTTTTCAAGCATTGTGGTATGGATGACGAGAAGACTCGACGTAGTTTCCCAAACGCTGCCCAGCCTTGCTGGATCCTCCTCCTAGCCTCCTTCTCAAAATTGTTTTTACCCAACTGCAGAATTTGTCCAAGGTAAGTATACTCGGAAACATTCTTTCGATATTAATTATATATTCAGTGATATATTGTCGAATATTCGTGCTTTCATCATTAAAATGAATAGCATCGGTCCGCTAGTGCAGCTATTGTAGGTTATGCTATAATTGACAAAATTGAAACAATAAGTTAACAGAACTATTTCACGATGAGTAAAAAATCGATGGCTTTACTAGGTATTCAATCGAAATAATTATCGATCGTAGCTATGATTTAAAAAAATTAAAACATAAATATTAAATCTTCCACATATCACAACAACGTGTCTGAAATGACAGGTTGGACCAGCCATCCGTCAAAGGGAACATTTTCTCCTATATCAAACACATTGAGGCGGGCTTTTTAAAAACTAGATTTACGAAAATTTTAATGTTTCCAAATTTTTAATTTTAAATGTAAGATTTATAAACAATAATTTAATCATTGTTTATTCTTATAATGAATTATTTAAAATTATTACTTTTATATAACAAATTACAATTAAATTTGCAAAAATAATTAAGTAACTAATTGAAAAAATTTAATTATGTTATTAAAATAATAAAATCAAAATTTAAATTTTATCAATTGAGTAGAAATTTAAACAATAAATTTTATTCAAGTATTTTGTTGTATTTTTATTTTTTAAATTTAGAATGATTTTCTGAATGAAGAATTTTATGATTTTTTTTTTTAATTGTTTCGAACGACGATTTGTTTTGCAGAACCGCTTACAATCCCACCATGGAAAAAAAGCCTGACGAACCAGAGGATGTTACGAATAAGCCACTACCTTCGATGAGTGAACCCACGGAGGTTCAAGATGCTGTAGCATCTACTTTAGCAACGCCATTCGCGCAGCCAATAATCACTGCTTCAAAATCGAAAGTTGTAAAACAATTGCTCAACGCACATTTATGGTTGTAAAAACTATTAAATTGGAAAAAAAAAATATACATAATTGTATTTATGCGTACAAATAAATCTAACTTGATCAATTTCATTGTGATTTCCAATTACCTCCTTCTCTATATACATACAAATGAAATTAAAATTTTCTTTTGAAAAATGCTACCATTCCATCAGTATTTTCTTAAGACGTTGTCACGTTCAACTATCGTCAGTAAACCGACTTTACAGACAACCAATATTTTTTGGTTAAAAATAGTCTTCATGTTATTCGAGGGGGTGTTATCTTCGTGTGTGCAAAATTTGAGCCCGATTCATTAGTAGTTTTAGTTGTCGTTGTCTTCGGCCAAACATCATAAGTTCATATTGGCAGAAACTTACTCCCATATAATTATTTAGAAATCCAAAATACGGTTTTCACAGTCCTTGAAACTCACTTTTCTTGAATATTCCTCTGTAGGTGTTATTCGTATGCAAATAATAGCAACATGTTGAGGGCTGCACTTTATCACTGAGGATCGCACTGCAAGTAAAGAAACTAAAGTGTAAACCACCTTTTGTAATTAGTCGGTTAAGTGGAAAGTTTCCCCATTGGAGGTGAGAGGTGTGTATTCATTGCACCTTGTTGTGCAAGTCTCACAGTGGTGTGCTATTATTATATTAGTATCACGCCAATGTGGACCAATTAGTGGACGTGGCTAACGCGGTAGCTGTTAGAAATAAACAAGTCCCTACAACAAATATTATAGTAGAACGCATAAAGTCAAAGCAATCATTAAGTAGGTAGGTACTAGAAAAGTTCAGTTCAAATACTTTACACTCCAATATAATCACAGTCACATCCTCAAATACTTATCTGATAAGTATTGGCAAGCAGCATCGCACCACCCCTTGCCAATAACATTGCTAATGTGCACCGGAATGCAATTATCGGCTGCACCTTGATACAGTTTAGACGGGCAATCTTATGATGCACTGGTAGATGGCGCTCTATGCACTGTTGTGGTTAGTATCTTAATGAAGTGACTTCGATTTTCACAAGATCTACAACTTCAATGAGGCCTTCAATTATTTGTTTTGTATTTGGATGTGTATTAACTTTTACCCGACTGCGATGTAGAGTCATTTAGGCTGCTTTAGGAATATACTCGTAAATATTAACAAAGGACACATGGTTCTTAGTAGAAATAAGAATTTTGATTTCTATGAATTCGACATCGAACCGTGTGATCCATAATCACGTGGAACCAACTAGCTCATATAAAAACTATTACTACCGCTATTTGAACCGAACTTTACATTTCTCAGTCACAAATTAACACTGTTTCTTGGGATCGATGATTTCAGTCAAGCTTTTTGCTTTTTGAATAAATTAGTCGTAGGGTTAGTAACTATATTACTTCATTGATCTTACGTAGGTAAGTAACAGTTGTAGAGTAAAATCATCACAACAAACATTTTGAAGCGTTCCTCATGCTTAGAACAACACAGAGGCTACGGTCTACGTACTCACAAAACCGTTATACGAAGAGCTTCCAATCTACCAACAAACTTGGAACCTTAGTTAATCAATCGTTAACAAAACTTTCCAAGTTGGGCTCTCTGACCGCTCACCACTTTGCAACTAAGATAATAATAAGTTATGATAGTGTAGCACAGGGACCCCGTTTCCGGTCATAGGTTAAGGACTCACATAACTCTGCCTACTACACTGACCGTATTTGATAGGATTTTTTGGAAATGTATACCCAACAAAAAATGGGTTCTGCAAGATGTAATCAAATTGTTCGATCTTGAAACCAGGGCATAACCTGGATAGATTGTAACTTTGTAATTTATTTATACTGTAGCCAAACACCCATTACACGCAAAGTAATTGTTACTGTGAGCTTATAATGAGACAAGACAGCAAATAAAAGACAACGCAATAGTCAAAAGCACCCAAAGTAAAAGTAAAGTTAATTTAAAATTATTTACAGGCATTACAATACATGAAGTTAAGACGTTAATTTCTATTTTACCTAAGTTTTTCAGTTTGTTCTACGAATATAAAATACTCTAAAACATGTGATCGTAATTGAACTTTTATTTGAATCTTCTATGAAAGCTATACGAAAACGAGCAGCGATGGGCATTTTGTTCCGAGTCAGTTTTTACAGCGCTACAATCAATTAGCCGGAAATAAATGAAACACAAGACATATTGAATTAATTCTAAAGACGACGTATGACCGTACCAATGTTTCAAACTTAGGTAATCAGTTTATTTTGTAAGTGAGAATGTGCGTGTAGCGGGCGAAGAACCACCTGCGACGCAGGATATCTTAACCTTTTGATTGGTAAGGAGACCTACGAACTTTACCTAAAATTATTTTCAATGCTTTTCAAGCTTTGCACCCTCCCGTACATCAGAAATCATTATCTCTAGTATATAAGAAGGCAATTGATTGCTGAGATTTTCAAGCAGCTAAACTAGGTTGGTTATATCGATAATTCGAAAAGTTCAAAGTGGCAAAGTGCAAAATGTAAATCTTTGTCTGCAGCGGCCATTGGAAGCGTCAGCCAATAAAATAGATCTTAAGCGCAGGCTTGCTTGAATGAAATAATGTAGCAGTGGAATATCCCTTGTGACCTAGTGAGTGCATGGACTTCCTGATGCATTATTTTAAGGATAAAGTATCTGCGGCTTATTCTAGCTTCTTTATACTTATTTGTGAAAGTCTTTCACTTCAGTTTGCACATCCAGCATGCATCTAAGGTGCGATAAGGAGAACGCCAGTTAGAGGAGGCATATGTCAAGCAGTGGACTAGCTCTTGCTAGTTCACGGCTGGACATAGGTAGTAGAGAGTGTTTACTCTCATAGAAGCAAGTATAGGGGGAGCTACCAAACGACACAACTAAGCCCCTATTCAAAACGTAGGGTGGAAAGCTTTGTGTCCAGGCGTAGTGACATGGAGCACTACGCCTTCGTGCGGCTGTATGCAATAGTTGCGGATTCGATTCCAGAACAACAACAATCCTGGGCAAATCAAATAACTGCAGCTGCTGTGGTTGCGGCTTGGCAAATTAATTTCTATGCACAAAAGTAGGAACAGTTAATAATAGAACTGGAAGATATCTTTAATCCGCCTCTTACGGAACGATTACACCTAACACTTTCATCGACCACGACTCCCTTGTAGTTCTAGCACAACTTCAAGCCAAGGCGAGCCCTGGTTTGGGCAGTGAAAGCGTTAGTAAAAATCCTTCGTTTGAAGATATTTTCATGCTTTTGTTCAAATTATTAATGTTGCTTACAATTATGTAACAAACTTCATGATTATTGCTTGATTTTGTTAAACTTACAAAGGCTCATTTTATTGAAGACCATTCAGACATGGGCGATTTTATTAATTCTGTCGACAATAATGTTCCATTCTATCCGCTTTTGACTCGATCGCTTCCGGCGCAACCTCGATAGTTCGCTGCCATCAGCACTTGCATCCCAATACTGCCCGTAGGTATAATTAACAAATTCATTACGGACAATGTACAAGTAGTACACCATCATGGGACTATCCACACAAAAGATTTCTTCGTTATTTTCGCCGAAAACCGGAAGAAATTCATTCCTTATTCATCAACTGTTCCTCTTTTACTGAGTTTCCTCGGGAGATACAAGAAGCTGGTTTGAATGACATAAATATTTTCTGCATCATGGCGTTTATTTTGTTTTGCAAAAGCTTCGACGAAATTGGTTTTTACGGATATACCAGAGTTCAGTTCAAGTTTGTTTTACAGCTTGGTTTTACTGGGCACATTTAGAATGAAAAATCCAGATGATGATCCAGCGTAGCTTGAAAAAATCGAATTTCTCTAGGTTAGCCTTTATATTCCTTTCTTTGCCCTAAACCATTGATTTATCGCAAAATAAATATAAAACAATAATAAAAATAAACCATTCCGTCATTCATCAAACGACGCAAATATTTTAATTGTTATGGAGTTTAATTTCACAATAATTTTACAATAGCGGACGTTGACAACAAAAGCACGGGAAACAAATTGCATGTTTCCCGACGACACCGTGTGAAGAGTTGATGGATCGCCATTGTTCTCATAACATTGCCGGCTGTAAAGATACGACTCTACAGGCACTCAATACCAAGCCAGCAATAGGATGTGGGCGAAAAGCGGTATCGGGGTTACCAATTACATTTGCTGCACCTGTGTTGCCAACGCGTGTTAGATGTGAGGGAGCCCGCATTTAAGATTGATTGAATGGTATAAACAACAATGTAACAGGCATTCTAGAAAATAGGAAATATTGCCACTCCTCAATAACGCACATCTCTGAAAACTATACAGTTGTTACCTCCACCGCTTATCCACTCGCAAGCGCACGGATTATACATGGTATCACAAAGTGCGTGTATTAGCCAAAAGGAGGTGTACCTTACCTTACAATCCGAGGAGAATAACTTTTGTTGCGTGTTTTAGAATCCCGGTGCCCTTCGGTTTATTACTACATTCATTTCGTGGTACCCTGTATAAAGACATATAAGCCGGCAATGTATCATCAAAAACGACATTATAGTTGCAAAAAAAGGCTCAAAAATACGTTTTTTTAGAGCATATTCATTGTAAAGGACTTATACTTTGCAAAGTATGTCAGTCCCATCATAACAACTTATTAAAAACAATCAAAAGAAAACAAACAACAAAATTAAAGTAATCAGTCAAACTGCAGATATTTTCAAAGGGAGTCACTCATGCATAAAAATTTTAAACAGTGAAATGGCCACTCATGAATTTGGTTCCACTAAAATGTTAATAAATTTCCAAATGCAGTGCATCCCTTCGGTCTTCAAACTTGTGCAGTCCATTAAGATGTGGTGCACATCATCTAGCACTTCACAAACTTTAGAATTAGGCAACCGAACTACTGATTCGTCGACCGAATCAGAAGTCCGGTCTACTTAATTGTAACCGGACTACTGAGACTACACCAAAATAAAACAACGTATACCTTCTAATGACTCTTATAAATAGTACAAATGCCATTGCACTGAAAATGGCATCAGTCAATGCATAAATTTAAACAGTTTGATAATGCACTAGCATTGCACGCAGAAGATGTTCCTGAGAGCAACATAGCCACTGTAACTGATTTATTAATTAAGTAAGTAGTAGTTTTTTTTTTCAGCCATTACTGTCTCACTGCTGGGCAAAAGTGAACAAAAGTGAACCATAGGCCTAAAGATAAATCTGCGAGGTATCAACATCCGCACCAATAACTATAGCAAAGAAACCCCTAACATTATCTCGTGTGAGAAGGTTGGCCCGACCCCGGAAGGGCAAGGGCTCATCCACGTGAATTTATTACCAGTTTCGAAAACTTAAATATTTTCACAAGAAAATTGGTTTAATTAAATACCTGTTAAATGGCGAGAGAAGCTTTGATAGCAGCAGTGAGATACATTTGTATCGAGGGAAGAATAAAAACAACAATGTGCTTAAATCAAGGTTTTAGCTGATATTTTGTTTATTTTTTAAGTCTTATTTTACATATTTCAAGCCTTCGAAGAAACGTTGCTAAAGAGAATTTATATTTTTTATATTAATATTATTATTATGTCTTTGGTGACCGGCCTGATTTGACCGGAGAAGTTTCAAAATCAGTTGTAAACAAGAATACTTCTAGGTAAGAAATATAGGTATTCATTACTCCTCTATACCTCTATACCTCTAGCCTTGTTTGTATATTGCAGGCCAAACAACTCATTATTATTCAAATTTCAACAGGATGTCTGTGCCTACACAGCTTGCTGGTTAACCTATAATAGCGGCCTGCCAGTCCTTATTGAGTCTATCAACAACATTCCTACCTACAATATTTGCGTTACCAAGGTAAACACCTCCCACCTGCTTGACGTTACAGCTCGATACAATATGGCTAATTTGGTAATTGCGTACCCAAGTTAAAAGAAATCTGGAATTTGTCAGCATTCAATTGCTCATGAAGCCAAATACAGCAAACCTAAGGTCATTTATAAAACAAATCTCTTGTAAAAACGTTAACATAAAAGTTTACTTAAGATACGGCAGAAGCCAAATCTGATAACTCAGATGATAAACGGTTGGCAGTTATGAAAACGGATGCGGAAGGATTAAGAGTAACTAATTGAGTAAGGAGGAGACGTTTTAATCGCAACTGTTAATTATCACACTTAGATAGACGTCACAGTTTATAAATTAAAACGTTTGTTGCGTGTCTGAAACGATGAATTTATTTCGCTATTAGTACAATTAACACACTTTCCTATAATATCCCCGTGCGCACATCAGCGGTGAATCTGTTGAAACTTCTAACGTTCAACGTCTAAACTTTGTGTTCTGATTGCGTAAGTTTAAAAACATTTTGGTTTAGGTACCTAAAATTCAGTTACTTTCTGAATGTATGGCGTAAATAATCTAATGGGTAGCTTAACACGATCGTTTGCAGCGGGCGAAGGTCCGCCTGAGACGCAGGAGGTTGCGGGTTCGATTCCCGCCTCGGAACAAATTTGTGTACGATCTGCAGAAATTGGTTCCGTTGGTCTGGGTGTTTTCTATGTATAATAAAAAATATCTATCTATGTAGTGTATTGTATTAAGTATATCAGTTATCTAGTACCCATAACACAAGCTGCTTAGCTTGGGGCTAGATAATGCTGTGTGAATTGTCCAGCATTATTCATTATTTATTTATTTTGTGTCACCTTGTACAATAGCCGGTGTACCGTAGCAGTGCATGAAACAAGAAGCTTCCATCAAAACTGGAGAAGTGTCTTAAAGTCTTCAGCAACTAGCAGGTGGAGTTAAGAACTTAATGAAGTCAGTTTTAGGACTACTCCAATCCTCAGGGAGCAATCAGATCTATTTCACTACCGAAAGCCTAATTAAAAGCTTCACATCATAGTCATGATCATCATGATCCTTAAAGCTAGAGTCACGATTACGTTTTATTAACTATTCACCTTCTGTTTATCTACTGAGCATCCCATTGGAACGTGTCAACTTACCTACCAGAATTGAAAGGGCTACCTCAAGTTCCCCTTACACTAATGGTTTTCAATCAGGACGTTTCCTGTTATGTAGGGCATTTTGTGCTCAGTTCATGAAGGCGTGAAACCTGAGCAAATAGAATGACTAATAACAAAAGTTACTAAATACTTATTAATACTAAAATATCAACTGTAGGTTCTCTTGGTAAGTATTGGTAAGATGTTGAAAATTATTTTACCTATGGAAACTTTATTATTCTTAATCGCGAGAAGAGAAGAAGACTTGGAAACTAGCTTATGTTACCTATCGGATAATCCGAAATGATTTAATACCCGTATACATATCCAATTAAATAATATTCCAATATCCGTATCTATATCCGAAATGGCTTATCCATAACATACCTGCATCACAGGAGCGATTTATGTACTTCACGACAAGTTGTGGCAGCATTACGAGAAGTGTCGATGCTTGCGCGATGATCGCGACGATTACCTTGCCGATGACAGACGATCATACAAGTAACGATTAACGCCGATAGTGAAGAGCCTCAAACAAAAAATAGGTCCGTCTCAATCACAGGCCGAGTTCTAGCGGTCGCGCCAAACTACTCTTCTACTCACTTATTTTCGGATGCCTGTGCTAGTGCGGTGGACACTGGACACCTTTCCAGCATGTCCTGTCAAAAGATGATGGCCACCTGGCCATAGTAAATGCACGTTAATGTAAGCATGTATGTATCGCTACTTCATCGCTGTCATCTCGTTATCGGTGAAGTTTCGTTGACGTTGGGGGTGGACTCTTGGTAATCGATTATTTTTTATTTTACCACAACATTCTCCAGATTCTCTGATATCTATTAAATCTTTATATCTGATATCTATTACATCTGATATCTATAGATACGTATCTGCAGGATTTTGGTAAAAAAAAAACGATTACCAAGAGTCCACCGCCGCCGTCAACGAAACGTAACCGATTAATGTAACTACCTTTAAACTTGTAGATACCTAATAAAGGTATTAAATATCACACGGTTTTGGGTAGTTGCAGTAAAAAAGCGTACATTCGGGTAGGCCAGTTCAACTGTGGAAAAACCTGATGATGATGAAACTGATAATACTTCCAGAGTTTAGCTCCACCAACGAAAATTACGAGACAAAGTTCACAAGTCCCTCCGGTGTAGATAACTGTTTCTGTACCTAAACCAGAAAGTTTTCCCAATTTAAAGCGAAACTTTTCCCTCATATGAACAAATGAATTTCCTGCTATACAATATTATTCCTGACAAATAATTTCTGTTTTCAGAAACTGTAAGTTATTGCTACTACAAAATTTAGAACTCTTAGTATGAAGTTACTTTTATAAATAGGAAGAACGAAGAAGAAATACTTTTGCCGATACTATCTCGGTAAGACTTTTATTGACTTTTTATTTTACTTTTATTGTTGTTTGTTCTAAAGAAAGTCCCACCAATATTATGCAGATGTATTTTTTTAGTGAGTTTCTCTAATCTTTGGAATTCAGAGTCCAATTTCAATAAAAAGTTACCTATATAAACAAAAAATTACAATCAAATAATAGAAACAAATTAGAACTAGTATTTACAATTGAAACAATTGAGCTAACTACAGACTGTTGCAAACAATCTACTGATCCATATCAATACCAGTCAGAAGCGTCCCCGAGATGCTGGCTGCACTGCCCCGCTGCTGTATGGCAACGCTTATGCACTGCGCCAGATACTCACCAGCCCTCGGGTAACGGAGACACTGGTTACCCCACGGACCTAAGGTCTCGACTCCCAGGGGTGCAAATGTGTAGGCCTTTGTCGAGAAATTTTATATTTCTGCATTGTCTGAGTGTCTGTCTATGTTTTATACATGATCTAAGAAAACAAGGTCTAACATTCCGAGAACTTCCCGAGCCCTACGTCACTGACCAGTTGCCACTTTATTACAAGCAAAAATGGAAGTTACGTTCATTTGCCGGTGACTGCCAAACTTTTATTGTCACGTCACCGCCAGCGTCACTTGCGTTGTTAATATCGGATAAATCTTTTTCTTTCTATTTAGAAAAGACTATTTATTTATTATTCATAAAAAAGGCCCAGAACATCAGTAACAAATATTTTCAGATCGTAAAAGCACAAAAGCACTTGTCCTAAGGCGGGAATCGAACCCGCAACCTCCTTCGTCGCAGACGGACCTTCGCCCTTCGTTATTAACGAAGTTGAAACACATACTTTGAGGTTAAGTAGTTAAAAATTTTGAGTTTCATATTATTCTGATGTGAATTACACCTTGTCTCCTTGATCGATCTTCAATTTTCTTTTTCCTTAAAATGATCGCAGGTCAATGGTCAAAGGTCCTGGATGACGTAGCAAAAGACCGTACAGATGCACAGGAAGCACAGGAGTTGGAAGGCATACCTATACCTACCGAGAAGTGGGTGAAGTCAGGTTAGATTTCTAAGTGACAATGGTAACGATCTCCTTGAAAGCTTTCAACAATTACTCTTACGTTCCCAAAATATTACCAAGACTAAAGAATATTACCTACGAGACAAAAGCTACCAATCAGCAAAAAGCACTAAGTTCAATTTAAAGTGCATCTTAAATTTCTACCAGCGTTAGCACCATTTGCTCAGGTCTCAGTTCAGGTGACTCAGTGCCCTGTCGCCACTGTAAACCTCTTTATTAGGTGCAAGGTGTAAAGCGGGCAGGTGGGTGGTAATAACCAGCGGCCCACGTCGACGGTAGCACGTGATCTGTATCCACAAGTCGATTTTAGGTGAAAGCTATAAAATTGGTGATAGTTTGCTATCTCTGTTGGGACTTTGTCAATTCTAGAAAACTTTGCTAAAGTACCTAGGTCGTTACAGGGTTTTAGGAATTGAAAGATAAAACGAAGAACAAGTTTCGTTCGCTTTTGATATCATTGCGTCAGTCATAATGAAAAAGATAAGCAGTATTAATCAACAAAAGTAGGTACCTATACTATTTTTACGACGAACTCATAAAAAGAAGATGGATCATCTAATATTTAGTGGTATAATAACTATTGATTATAACATAGCAAAAACTTTCAGAGCACGCACGCCAGGAAAGTATTTAAGTACACTCCGAACTCTGCCCTGCGCCCGTCAATTATAAACTCAAAATACTCACATATCCTTCAAAAGGCAGAAAAGGGAATGGCTGAACCCTTCAAAGGGCAAAATACTGCCCCGGATGAGTTTTTCATACACCTTACTCATCTTCTACCTGTTTATAGATATAATAAACCGAACCATTTCGAAAAAGGAGATTCGCCTAGAGAATTTATGATTGGATCTAATGCTTCGATTGCAACGTCTCCTACTAACTACGAGTTCTATACCTAATCCAGCAAAATTATATGTAAAATGTCTGTAAACAAACCATAACAAAAAACTCAAATTCACAAACTTGGCGTCCAGTCTCAATGTATTGTTACTGATATTTACTGAAGGAAAGATCTCCAACCGACAAGAAATGTAAATTGCGTAATAAAATACACGGCAACAAAGTTAATTGTGGGATAAAAATGGGCGGTTAGTTTACAAACATTTCACATAGAATTTGGTTGGAGGATAACTAGTAATGGCTTGAGATTTTTTCATGATCTTTATAATTAACAAAATGAACAATATTTTCAAATAGATCTATGAAGATAAGTGTTCCACGTCCATAGAACTTCTACCGATGACACCAAGTGGTTTGCATAAGCGGTTCAGTTCTCAACCTCTCGTGTTCACTGCAACACAGTTAGCGGATATTATTCCCGTCTAATTGAACTATGCGATGTTAAACTTGGAGGAAGTTGGAGACGACCGAGGCTTAAATTACACAGAACTTTGGACATTCGTAATTAACTAGTTCATAACTGGTGAAATTGTGAAAATATTAAAGGTTTTGCGCGTTAGCTACTTCCAAATCATGGTTTATTTTATAAATTCTCGAGTAATTTATGTTTTTCTTATTTTCGGCAATGGAGCACCGTACCGGCTTAAGAAGAATACAAACAGCTGAATCAGTCGTCTGATACTTACTTTATAGACCTGTTTGTAAATTCTTTTTTGTTATAATATCGGTTAGGAAGTACGCCACGTCAGATTTAATAACATTTTACAAATAGAATACCTACTCCGAGTGTGGTGGTAGAGGCTACGGTTTATCTGGTTACGACTTCAGCAAAGCCATGGGTAGAGGTAATTTTATTTTTCGTTACATCTAAGGTTGGGTTTACTTGTTTAATAAGTCGGAAGTGAGTTACTGACATAAATTAGGTCTAAATAGGTGGACTTTCACTAAAGTCATTTGCAACGGGATATTTACATCGATTTGAGTTTCATGTTTAATTTTTTTAATGTTTTTTTAGTGTTAAAACCATGATGGATTTAAAAGTTTTCAGGTGGAATTTCAATCCGTCACCCAACCGTTTCTGCGAAGTCAAATATCCAATAACAACATTTCTTTCAACTGGGTATTAGACGAGCGAGGAAGCTTGTGGCCTGTTATAATGCTATTTCACTGGAAAATTTGCTAGAGGTCAATAATATGTCTAAACCAAGACATAATATTCGTTACGACCTTTTAATACGTTCAAGATTTTTCTACATTTTTAATTTAGGCTAATAAATCATGTTACAAAGGATTAAAAACGCGAGGGGAGAATGCAAAGGGTGTAATAAATGGATTCGTGTTGGTTATTTATTTTCGAAATGTTAAGCAACACATTGCGTGTGACCAACTTACCTAAAAATAAAACGCAACATAATACCGACCTAAAGAGTTTTTCTTGGAACCCATTAACAGATCTTAAGGACCACCCTTGTACCTACTACTACTCCATTCTAATTCTAATTGTTTAAATGAGGATCCGTAACGTTTTTAGTTGAGAATGCAGATTTATAGAGCTAAGAAATCCTTAACACACAGTCCAAAAATTTTTGTTCTACGACTATAAACATCGGCTCCGTGTAAATTTATTCAAATAAAATAGTTAAAGTGTACGTTTTACTAAGACTTAAAAATAATTAGAACAATAATATCTCAAATCACAAGTGACAGTGTTTTCAAAATAAACAATCAAATATTTACAGTGAAATATGATCTAGAGTGCGAACTGTGATAAAACTTTTTGAACCTGAAATCATTGGGTCAAATCTACAAAGAGAGTCACTCACAACAAGTGTTAACCCCAGACTAAGTGATAACAAACATCTGTGTAACTAATGCGAGATGTTAACCACAGTAAGTTATCAATAAACATTTTCGATCATCAAAAAATGTTTTGAGGGTGTTGTGATGAAAGTGTGACTCATTACATTAACGAACTTTAACAATAATCCACGAACTTTCACATCACTTACGAAGCGAACAACAATTTCGACTGATATACGTATAACCAATCTGGTCAATCGGTCTCATTGTAGGGCTGCTGATCAGAAGGCACCGGGTTCTAATCTCGAAAAAGAAATTATTTTTGCTTGTAGATTTCTACGCGCTAACACCATCTAGCGAACAGTAGAAGCGTTTTTATCACTAATAATGGACAATCACGAAAACATCACGTTCAGACGAGCCCATACGCACATGACTATAAGCAGAAACGAGTCAAATATGAGTGTCGACGCGCTAGATGTCACCACCAACAGCCTTCCGGACATTTCAATCGATAATGACCAACATCAACCTCTACTACACAAAATAGAGCAGCTCCAGATAGAACTTAACAGTGCTCACGAAGAAATAGAGCAATTATTACAACAAAATAGAGAATTATCAAAAAAGAATACGGAATTAACAAAAAAAAATGTGCTTTACAAAAAAATTGGCAATAGTCCGGCCAAATTTCTATCTCCAACTATCTCAACACCTCGTAACAAAACCAACCAACAAAAACCTAAAGTCCACAAAAAAACGCAAACAGATAGTGTAGTACTAAAAGAACGAGAAACACAAACAAACACAGAAATAGTTAAACAAACTACCCAAAGAAAAGAAAAAGATACGCAGACTGATTTTACACCAACTATGGAAAAAAACATGCAGTCAAAAAATCAAGATTTGAACCTGCACCCCTCTACTTCACTCCTCACGACAAATAACCAATATCAAACCAGAGTCAACTTCATACCTCCAGCAGCGGCCATCAATGAATTGAATAAGATTTGTTTAATTAGCAGCCAAAAATCACATAACCTACAACACAAAACAATCGTCGAGAATACACAGATTAACAGATATGACGTCTGTCACTATAGAAAGCCAATCTGCGGCGTACAGCCTTTATTGGAGGGAATTACCACGAAACTAAAAGATTTTACTATGCAGGATTTCTGTATAATATTCCTAGGAGAAGAGGATTTCAAGAGTACTAATAATAATCTAGAATTAGTAATGTATATTAGAGAACAGTTGCTGAAAGTACAGTTCACCAACATTATAATATGCCTACCAACATTTAAATGCCATCAATATGCAACTATGTTAAATTGGCGAATAGAAAACTTCAACAACTTGCTCTACCTCGACAATGAATCGAAGGAATATGCCTACCTACTTGATTCTAATCTTAACTTAACTTACGACTTCAGAATGTTTTCAAAAGTGAATGGAGAGGTGAATATACATGGTTTCCGAATCATTCTACACGACCTGGGAAAACTTATCAAACGTATAAGAGAAGAGCGGAATCAACCCAGCACTACCCCGTACGCAGGCATGAATGACGAAACTACACAGAAACAAGAACACGACGAAACTCAGTTTTTTCTTGAATAAATATATACACCTAATTCACCAAAATATTGCAGGAATTTTAAATAAATCTGACTTACTGCCCCTATATATAGATGAAATTAATGAAAATCACTGTATTGACATAGACGTGCTCTGCATCACAGAGCATTTTATTTCAGCAGGACAAGAAGACCTACTAAGTATACCTAACTTTAATCTTGCTGCATGCTATTGTAGACCTAAACACCGAGGAGGAGCGTGCATATTAGTTCGAAATGGTATTACCTATAACGTAATAAATGAAGTAGCTAAGTTATGCGTGGAAAGTATATTTGAATGTTGCGCTGTCGAACTTAAGCAGTATAATATAACTTTAGTGTGCTTATACAGGGTGCCCAATCCTAACAGACTAAACCTATTCTACGAGATATTAGAAGAACTACTTAGGATAATATGTAATACTAAAAACAATGTTATTTTGTGTGGCGACTTTAATATTGACATTTTAAAAAATAATCGTGCGTCCTTGGACTTTGAAAATTTATTACTCTGTTATAATCTCATGTTAAAAATTAGAGAACCTACTCGGTTATCAAGTGGAAGCTGCATAGATAACTTTGCTATTAGTATTAAACGCAATTGTAAGAGCCAGGTGCTAGATCTCGGTCTATCGGACCATACAGCTCAATTACTAACGTATCCGGTCTGTAGAGTTTGCAAAATCAACAGCTGGACCGTGTTTAGAAGAGATCTTTGCTGTGAAAATTTGACTAAATTTAAAAATTGCATGGAAAGCCTTTCTTTCTCCGAACTCTACCAAATTGAAAATACGAACGATGCCTATAATTTGTTTTTTGATACGTTTAAGCTTTTCTACGACCTATGTTTTCCAATTATTAAAGCCAAAATAACAGTCAAAAGAAAACCGAGATGGCTATCTAAAGGAATAAAACTCTGTAGTAAAAAACAAAGAGAACTTCTTTGGGCGTATCGACGACGCTCAAGTATCTCAAATAAATTAAATTTAAAAAAATACTCAACGAGACTAAATAAAATCATAAAACTTACGCAATTTTCGCAGAATAATCACATGGTAAAAAATTCACAAAACAAATCTAAGACTATCTGGCAAATAATAAATAGTACGAAACAAAACTTACCTCGCGAAAACATTACAAATATCACCTTTAACAATAATAATTATAATCACCCACGTGACATAGCTACAGTGTTTAACGACTACTTCATTGACCAAATTAATTCACCTAACAATAAATCTTTAGAAAATAATAAAACAATAAGTTCAACACTAAACTCTATCTACATCCCACCCACCGTACCTATCGAAGTAGACAAGATCATAAGATCGCTTAATAATAAAAAAAGCACTGGATACGATGACATTTCCATTCAGGTTATCAAACTGGCTAGCAGGTCTATATCTCCTCACCTAAGTTACATTTTCAACCTTGGCATAGCTGAAGGCGTCTTCCCTGAAGCCTTGAAACCAGTAGTCGTGAAACCTCTATATAAAAATAAAGGAGAAAAAAATGATGTTAGAAACTACCGCCCAATAGCACTCACTTCGGCGTTTTCTAAAATATATGAGAAAATTATTCACAACTCACTTAATTCTTTCATGGAAAAGAATGATATAATTACAAACGAACAGAATGGTTTTAGAAAAGGCAAATCTATAAATGTAGCAATATTCAATCTGTTGAATAAAATCATTAAAGGAGTGGATGAACGGACGCCTATATGTGCCATATTTATGGACATGACAAAGGCGTTTGACTATGTAGACCATGCAATACTCCTAAACAAACTATATCGGTACGGAATCAGAGGGAACGTTTATAACCTCCTAAAATCATACCTTGATAACAGAACGCAATTCACAGAGATAAGAAGAATATCCGCGAAAACTAAGGAAGAAGTCAAATATATGTCTCAGGGCAGAATAGTCAAATACGGTGTCCCCCAGGGAAGTGTCTTGGGACCATTGTTATTTTTAAGTTACATTAATGACCTACCCTCAGTCACCGAGCATCCTATGGTACTTTTCGCAGATGACAGCACTGTAATAATCAAATGTACATCCCTGGAGACGTATGAAATTGAAATAAATGATACTCTACATAAAATAATTAACTGGCTAGATAGTAATAACTTAAGCGTCAACCTTGGCAAAACAAAAATCATGCATTTTGCACAACGCACCCCTATGCCTCAAATTACTACCATGTACCAGAACCAGATAGTTGAGAACACATCTGATACAAAATTTCTAGGGCTTGTGATCGATAGGCACTTAAGCTGGAATATCCAAGTCGAAGAAGTATGTAAGGCACTCAGTAAATTTTCATTTATGCTATACAAACTTCGTAAAGTTGTTGGTTTGGATGCGCTCAAGACGGTTTATAATAGCTATGTCTCTTCTAAATTACGTTACGGCATTATGTTTTGGGGAAACTGCACGGATAGAGAAAAAATCTTTAAGTCGCAAAAACGATGTTTAAGAGCAATGTATGGCCTGAAGACAACCGATAGTTGTAAGTCCTATTTTATATCATCAAATGTATTAACAGTGCCAGCTCTCTACATTTACGAAATGGCTGTTTTTGTAAAAATCAACACTGATCTATTTGACAAGTCAATTAACACACGCAGTAGACGTGACCAGCAACGCCTGTGTCTTACTAGTGCTAAAACAGCACTCCTTAAAAAAAGTTTCTGTGGAATGGCACCAAAAATATTCAATAAATTGCCAACCAACTTAAAGGTGCTACCCTTGACAGTGTTTAAGAACAAACTTAATAAACTTTTGACATTAAAATGCTACTATAATATAAATGAATTTTTGTTAGATCGCAACATCAAAATTGACTAATCAGAGTAATCAGTAATGACAATGTTTTAACTTTTTTTATGCATGTAGTTTTACTTAGAATGTTCCTATTATTATGTAATTTATGAATGGATTTTGACATTTCTTTTATTTATATGACTGTGTAACTTAAAAGCTATTTTTGTATAATATTATTTTTAGATGCCTACTGCTAACTCCATAGCACCCATTTTGCATGCCCTAGATTAAGGCAAAACATGTCTGGTGCTTACCAATATTAATAACCAACATCTTTGTGACCCATGTTTGCAAATAAATGATTTGATTTGATTTGATTTGATTTGATTTATAATTTACGAAGTTATGATCAAATTACTAGCGAAGTTCACTGAGTGACCGCCGCGGTCGCTGTGACGTCACTATCTCGGTCGCCGTAGCCGTTTGTTTGGTTATTTGTGACTTTGAAACAAAGTAAGTGTCCGATTTGTGTCAAATTCACCTTTTTAACCGTCGAATCTTGAAGTAAGAGTGCCGGCTGCGTTCCGTTCGGTTCGCTCGGCGGAGTCAGTGACGTCACCTGCACCCGCGTACTTTGATTTTACCAGCAGTAACGACGTAATGTATACAACTTAATTTCTTCGTAAGTAATGGTCCGATTTGGATTATTCAAAAATATATATCATTCTTATGTCATAAAGAATAACGTGAATACTAGTTCTATCGAAATTGCTATAACTGTACTGATCTTTATTGTAAATGGGAGGGGCAGGGGGGAAGTAAACTGTGAGCCCAATTAGTAGAATAGCTTTGTTTGCTCTTTATCCCTAGCTATTGGATTAGGAAGCGATTGTATTAACAGAATTAAGCCCCTGCTATCTACAATGGCATTTCTGAACCTTGGTCTAATTTCAAAGAGCGATCAAAATAAAATAATAGTTCTAGGTAGACATCATCCACATATACTTATATTTTTTTGTCGTAGGTACTATTTATTATCAAGAACTTCCCTTTTTGTATGATACTTGAACTAACGCGTACCTACCTAATCAAGCACGTGCACCCGATTTATCAAAATTTTGAAAACTGAAAGAGAGCCAAAAGTCTACGGCTCATGGGGAGCGATGCATTTGAGACATTTCGAAATTATTGTCGTTTGTTGGTTGTGCGACGAATTACCGGTGCAAGCAAACTTTTCCGTCAGCTAACATTTATTTTGTAAGAACATTTTCTTAGGAGGTAATCTAGCGTCTGCAATCTGATACTTATCAATTTGCAATTTATTTATTTTAAAATGAAAGCTACAAACTATTAAAACGTTGTCTTCATAAAACCTTATAAAAAGAGTAATATCTATAAATTCCTCTCTACCTTAGGTAGTATTTTGTGTAATGTATAATAAAGAGTTATCTACATATACTCGTACATTTTGTGCGTGAACATTACTCTACGATACCATGTGAACAACAAAGAAAGCACCTTACATATTGGAAAAGCTAATTAAAACTTTACTACTCTCGAATAGCTGGTGGTTACGAACTCTCGGTGGTCTACAATTCGGATATCCAAAAAGTTGTACCGTGTGATATTTCGTTTAAACAGTTTTGTTCACGTCGGGGTAAAATTGATAACAGGGTGTTATCGATGAAAACAATTCATGTTATCGAAGCATATGGATATAGCTTTATAGATTCGTTAATCAAAGGATCTAAGGCTTGTTCTTTCTTTTCATATAATTTATGCATGACTAGCCATTGGTTATACAGGGTGGTTTTATGAGAAGGGCAGTGATGGCCAATTCCGAAACCACACCAGTTAAAGAAAAGTCATGAAAGGAGTCATGCCCTCAATTTATAAGAAAACAATAACTGCTTAGTTTTTTTTTAAATCTATTACTTTTGAAGGAATGTGAGATAAGTATTAAAAGTAAGTGTAGGTAATTCGAGAACCATGGTCTTTTTGTTTCTCCAGATTATGTAACAAAACATGCTATAAAACATAGTAATTTAATAAGTTTTATAATGTTATAATTTAACATTTCAATACTGACTGTTAGATAATTTGGACGCACCCTTAGATATACCTATACAAAATCAGCTATCTTTTGAACAGAACTGGTTTTCCGAATTTTAAAAAGATGATTTTTAGAAAAGGTACCTATTTTAAACACTATTGTTCATTATCCAGTTGGTAATTTATTATAGTAGCATTTTATGTAAGTACCTATTTTATAAACTGTTTCAGTTCATATATATAGGTATTCGTAGGTAATCAAATCAGTTATAATAGGAGGCCATAGGACAAAATAAGATAATATTACTTATGAAACTGAATTTTTTAAAAAGGCGGAAGCCTTTATTCACAAAGAAAATTACAAGAAAATAATAGAAAATTCACTGAGATTGACCAAAATAAGTAAATCAAGTCTGGTAACAAACAGGCTGGCTACTTTTATTCAAGATTAACGCGTGTATGCGCAGACAAAAGCTACCAAACAATAACATATCTATCAAAATCTAAGAACAACCTAGAAGTTAGGGAACGTACCCACGTAAACGTAAAAACGTAAAACCGACCTTCTTCCCCCCTGAACGGGTCATGTAGGACCCGTTCAGGGGGGAAGAAGGTCGGTTTTGGTCTCGTAGTCGATATCCTATAAAGAAATCTCGCGCTTTTTCGAGCTATTATTAAAACTTTTTTTTATTAAAACATTATTTTAAAACTGCTAGGTGGCAAGACTTTTGTTTGTAAATTAAAAGTTCCTGTTACAATATGTTTTTACATAAGTTGTTTCTTATTGATAATATTTTTTTCACTTGTAGTGCTAACTTCACGCACCAATGCTATCGCTCTTTTTAGGGCTCCGTACACGAATGGTCAAAACGGGATCCTATTACTCCTCCGCTGTCTGTCCGTCAATTTATCTCTTGCCGCTGCAACAACACATAATAAAAATAAAAAAATATTAAAATGAAAGGAGGCTCCAATACAAAAAACTTCGATCTGTTGGCTCTTTTTGCTCTTATTTTGTCAAGGCTATCGCTATACGCTTTAAAGGAGTGGATAGTTAGAGATAGTACCTATTGTATATAATCTCCTATCACGAAGTTGAAGACTCGCAGAGAACAAAACATAGACGTTCCCTTCACCTTAATAATAAAAAAATAATCAAAGCCAACATCCCAACCATTGATTCCCTATTCACTACGCGCTATCAAAGGATGATAGGTAGATAGAGGTTGCACACTGTCCACAGGCAGTTTGGTCAAATTGCTGCCAAAATTAAAACAAGCTAAAAAAAGGCGGGCGAGTGCCGATACAGTGGCTGAACACCAACACGGATACGAACATAATTATATTATCTCCGGGATTTGCGAAGCCGACGTGAAATAGACCGATAGATGAAAATATCCCCGAGTGGTTAAATTAAACTGAACAAAAAATATATAAATAGGTATGTTTAAATAAACTTCATTCAACTATACAATCATGTACCCAACACATGATTTGTTGGAGGAATTTATATTCTTCTTCCGACTTTGAAAAAAGGAGGAGGTTCTATGTTCAGCTGTAATTATTACGTATGTTTATATTTTTATTTTTTATGTGTGTTCGTCGATTTTTCTGTCAATTACTGATTTTGATTTTTTTTTTCGCTATTTTACATAAGTATAGTTAAAAATCCCGAGGTGGTCCCATAAAATTTTAATTCGGTGTTTAGTTTTTTCAAAACTAGTAGATTATATTGTTAGATAGATGTTTAAACATGTCTACAGTTTTAAGGAGAAAATCGGGGTTTCAAGTTTCAAGTAATTCTTCATATAGAAGCGCTACGTAAATTAATTGTGTAACTTGATACCTATTTTTTATTATTGTTGACTTGTTACTTGATTCGTTAGTAGGTACCTACTTACTTCTACGAAGTTGAACCATAAAAAGTATCCTGTACGTTCAAAATAATTATACCTACACAAAGGTATATAATATAATAATAGGTGTCTATTCCATCTAGGAGTACCTATTTAAGCAGCCGATGCAACGAGCCCATACTACGAACGAAGTGTCCCAGTTCTCCCGAATACTTTTTGAGTGCAGCCAAAAGGCCTTGTTCCTTAGGACACGGCACTCTCGAATCTAGGGCTCGCTGTGTCCTCGTACCTCAATAGAACCTCTTGACCCTTGACTAAACTAACATTCACATCATTTCTCGTTAAGACCTCGAGCTCGCCTCAAAGGTTTCTCCTATAAAGATTTCATAAAACGACCTTTTTTGTGGTGCAATACATGTTTTAAAACGGCCACAGAATCCAACTCTTTGAGATAAAAATTAAAATAAATTCTCCTAGTACATTAATTATTTAGTCTAATATGAGAGTGATGATTGTAGTTATTATGAGTGAAAAGCGTCTTTTCAGTAAAACCGTGCCGCAGTCGTTCCCGAACGATAATTGCGGACACAATGACGGCCGCATAATTTCATCATGTTCTTTTTATTACGATGTTCGGGGAGCGTTAATACTGGAATTTAATAAAACAGATTTTACAGAGAACTAACTCTATAAAAGTATCCTGTGCGTATTCATACCCAGTTAGTAGAGTAGCTATGTTCATTTAATTTCAATATACTATGTTTTGGGTTTTGTTTGCTCGTTTGCTGGTCTACCAATATAGTAATGTTCCATTTAAAAAATATCTATCTATGTAGTGTATTGTATTAAGTATATCAGTTATCTAGTACCCATAACACAAGCTCTGCTTAGCTTGGGGCTAGATAATGCTGTGTGAATTGTCCAGCATTATTTATTTATTTATTTGTGTTTCTGTCAGTGCTTTAAACGACTAAAAATTAAAGAAACTCCAAGTCTCAACGATTTATTTAGTTTCCAGATTTTCTCACATTCTGCGAGTAAATAAAAAATTAGGTAACGTGTTTCGCGGCATAAATTTTATATTAATTTTACCTTCCTGAACAAAGGTTCGTTCGAAATTCAAAGAAGATCTCATTGTGCGGATCTCTTTACACATAATATTGATCTTCCATCATAAAATGCAATCTCATTATTCCGTTAAGACCCGAGTTCACCAACAGATGGTTAAATTTTAAACAGTTGTTTTAACATTTTTGACACAAGTTTTCATACATTAATCGTCAATGTTAACCGAGGAAGCAGCCAAATTGTCCGATTATCTATTGGTGAACACAGACCTAAGTATGTTTATTATTCCCAGGGGAATAGGTTGAATTTGAAACCTCAAAAAATGTATGGAAATGTTGACCAAGGAGACTCGCACTGAGACAAGAGATCCATTGTTTGAATTTGGTTAAACTTCACGTTCACGTTTTTAACTAACAGGCTATATTCACTTGCTTTCGGTTAAAGTTATATAACTTATAAAGTGCGTTTTACGAGCATGGAGGGTGAAAATAATATTTACATAGAAATTGAATGCGTACAGAGCAAATACCTTAACCCACTATTTTGGAAAGCTCTCCATCCACTCATTATTATACTGCTTACGTATTATTTACCTAGGTACCTACGTTGTTTGTTTCTCGTTACGCGATGGTGACTCGGGAACTCCCCTATGTGGACACTGTTATTGGTTTGAATATACTTAATGTCAAGTACAGGGAAGATTCTGAACTTGGAAAAAATAGAGCTAGAGGTCGCATATAATTCTTGGGTTATGTAGAGCACAACTCAAATCGCTTTTAGTGATAAGGTTGCCTTTTGTACTGTTTGTATTTTAGACCATTTTTTTAGGTTCTGAAGTATAAAGTATTAATTTATTTATTCAAAAGTAAACTTTGTAAAAGCAGATTTCAGCAATGAACGTGTTATGAAGTCGCTTTACAAAAGTGCTACGAAAACTCATAGTTGTTGTTTACTAATAATTTTACTATAAGTAATTAATCATTATTAATAATTTGTTATGATGCAATTTCCTTCGTTTTTCTCTCCCCAATGCAATGTCTTTTACTTCTGACATGACATGTCATGACATTAAATCGACTTTCTGCTTGATTTGAATTAATTAATCTGTAACTACTGGGCCGCTTTTCCTCACTATCTTGCATGCTACATAATTATTTCATAACTAAACTAAACCACTCACTGTTGTCCGGCGTCGCAATAGTGGGTGAAGCGCAGCAGGCGCGCCGGGGCAGCGCAGTACAAACCTTTATTTCAATGAAATCGCGTGGAGGGTATGAAATAAAATAAACAAGGTACTCAATACTCGCAAATATCACAGTTTTATTTCCATACAACACAGTACAGAACACAGGCACAGTCCTCAATGCTTACTTCACAAACGCCTATTGAAGATATCATTTGAAAATTGTGACTTGTCTGCGCTCCGCGAGTACCATCTCGCCTCATGTTCTCCCCAGTTCAACCGTAGGTAGCAATAATAAGTATACTTATTGCTAGCTACAACTGGTTGGAGCAAATGGAATAACATTACTTATAAAAATCGCTAATCAATAGGTACAAATATGCTTTCTTAGTAATTTACAATACTCGTTAATTAACACACAAACATCGTACAAAATGCTGTCGGTATAGATATGTCGCCGCAGCTGGATCGTATAATCAGCCCGTTTGTTAAATGGCTAGGCCGTTTAAGCAACGGCGCTATTGCATTTGGGCAAGCTTTCAGTCAGTTAGCTAATTGAAACATGGGTTTGGCGACGACATCGCATATTATCTGATCAGCTGACAGTACTCATATACCTAATGTACAATTTGTAATTCATATCACAATCAGTTTGATTTATAAAATCATCGTTAATGCACTACTATTGTAATTTCTTTTTTATTTACATAGTCTATTTATATATCATTACCACACAATATTTGTAAAAATAGATAAGAGTTGCAGAATATGGTTTTAAAAGTAAAGTATGTTACTTATTTACAAACTTAAAACGACTAGCTGCAAATTCGTTATCAAATAATTATGTACAATATAAGCGCCCTGTTTTATTTTACTATCCTAATCAAATAATAATTTCACAAGGTACCTAAGTGGGCGCCTCTTCTATTTGGTCGTTTAAATTACTTGAGTCCAAAGTCCTATTTAATAGAAAATCCAGGTCGTTGGATATTTTGTTGAGCATTCGATCCGTGTCCGGCGAATCGTACGCTTTGTTCCACTCCCTGTTCACTTGTTCTATATCCGATTTTATGTCTTCTTTCACTTCAGTGGACGGGAGCGAGGTGGACGAACACTCTGATTTACTTTTTTTTAGACAGGATTTGACAGGAGGGGAGGGTATTCTAGACACGTCAGGGTTCGATTGGACGCATATCGTGCAGTTTTCTTTGGATGTGTCGAAGTGTTTGTCGTAGGGTTCAAAGTCTACTGAGCAGGTAAGGAGAGGGGTGTTTGTTTCAGGCGGGAGGGTGTTGAGGACGCCTAGCTCCAGACAGACCCTGGCTAAGTACTCCGGCTGGCGCGGGGTGCGGGGGATGAGGTCGCAGGTCGCGTGCGGGACGCGGTGCTCGTATTGGTGCGGGCTGATGATGGACTCTTTGTATTCCACGCAGCGGACGATGTCCGCTACACTATCGGGGTTTGACAGTCTTCTGAAATAAATGGAAACGATTAGGTTAATAATGAAAAAAAAAATCTTGTGATGAACACCAGTAACGAGTGGAAAGAGGTTGCACAACGTATTTGTGGGTTTCTTTATTGGTTTGTCGAAATAGGCAGAAGTATCCTAATGAGTAGGTGCCAACTTTACTTATTGTAATAATTTTCGGTGATTTCGAAGTAAGTATAATTCCTTTTCTCTAGCAAAGTCAGGTTAGTGAAACTCTATCGAATTGCACCAATAAATATTATGGCAGACCTTTTTGGCTAGGTAAAGTCCATCATCCCGTGAAAAGCGTTGCAACTTGCAAGGCTAGCGAAGAACTGGCTGGAAACTGCTCTACCTAAATGGCGACTTCTCTTACTTGAGGCTAAGACATACTTCGGCTCGCTGACCCTTAGTCGTAAAGACCCAGATTTTCCATTTAACAAGAGTTCTAGCTAAGCAAACATGCTGCACCTGTTAATCCTAGCAGGAGTCTCCAGCCCCGGCGCGCGCCAGTACGAGGCGATGGGAGACACGGGGGACGAGCAGCTCTCGAGCATGCCCGCCGCGCCTCGGCTCTCCACCTCGCCGCCTTGCTTTATGTACACTGGGAAATATGATGGTTATGTACTGGATTTGGAAGTTAAATACGGTCTCACCACATTTATAGACGAGGAATCGACGTTACGATTAGAAAAAGCTCTATAGAAGTAATAACATTTTTTGTACCTGACAAGCACATTCAAAATAGTTCATCCAATCAAAAAACCAGACTAGAAACCAGCCTCGTTGACTCATGAAACGGCAGCGTCACGTGACAGGCTTATACATTATACATAAAGCTTTTCCCTTTCTGGTGGCATCGATAATTTTTGAGGAAACCCTTAAGAGTTTCAGGTTAAAATCAAAATTTAATTATCTCATCGCAACTATCGACATGCAATTTAATTTAAGGTCAAAATTGATTTATAAAGATCAGACGCACAAAGAAACTCTTAATATACGTATTAGTACTGTACTGTATAGGTAGGATATGAGTCAGTAAGGTATTTACAACTGAGAGAAGTATCCCCAGCCGGCGACTCCTGCCAGTGTCTGCTGGAGGGCAGGCTGAGCACGCGCCGCGCTGATTGCAGACACTCCTCGTCGCGGATCACGTAGCACACCAGCATTGCTACTCCCTGAAAGGTGACATAGCTTGAATGGAAGTAGGAAATCAGTAGATCAATTCGTTTCATCTTGGGATGCAGATTGGAATGATAATGATTTCTTAGGTTTATTTCAAGTTGAACTGACTAAACAATCAGGTTCGATTTGATGCTGATTAAAGACCCTCACCATTTTACTTTGTTCCATGCTATAAAATTGAAACTTCCTGGGTTGTAACCACGTAAGCATACGCGTCAACAGACAGTGGTGCGTTGCAATTTGATGCACATATTAGCCACAATATTTGATCCTCTAGGATTGTAACAAGGAGTTTATGATCTTACATTGGCTAAAGCAGCGGCCGACAGCGCTGCGACGTGCGAGAGCTGCCTCTCGCCAGGCTGCGCGTACGCCACGCCGGCCGCCTGCGCCGCCGACGTCGTCAGTAGCAGGACTAGCGTGTGTCTCACCACTCGACCTCTAGAACATTATAGCAAAAAATTGAATGTTGTCAGATCACTAGGCCTTAGTCCAGTGAGTGATCTGAGAACTGGTGGAAAACTACACAGGACAAACTGAGATGCGACTTGTTCCAAACTGGATACCAAAGCACTGGGTCGCTAAGCTAAAGGAGTAAATCTTCTAAGCCATTACTGTGCCGCTGCTGCTACATTTTTCTTTGTAGTGTTTCGTGATCGGCTTCAAAACTCTGATGGTCACGCCCTTTTTTCCCTCTTTAATATAATAACTCAGCAACTACCGCAGCCATCAACTTAAAATTTAAAACAATAATACATATCGCCTGTACAGAATTAAAGAAAAATAAATTAAAACGGAAAATGAATATTTTCCATACAAATTGTGATTCCGAATCGTGAAAAGAGACCTACAATATCAAGTGGGGGTATCATATTATGAAAGGTATCAGTTTGTTAATTTCTGTATTTCTCACACTTTTTGAAATATTCTGAAAGGAGCGTTATTTTATGGAGCGTTTGTAGATATGGGTCTATATTTTACAGAAAGAATATAGGGAATTGTGTAAACACTTTTTGAAAAATTGGCAAAAAGGGGGGAATAATTTTCAAAAGGTGGGGGCTATCCCATCAACCGGTGTATCAAATACAAGGTATCGGTTTGTAAATAAAAAAAAAGTTTATTAATTTCTTTAAATTTATATTTTTTTTTTATATTTTTAAAAAAGTCCAAAAATTTACCGTTATCACCGAAGTATGCAGAGAGATCCGTCTGAGATGTAGTTTGGTACCTACTATTTTTAGGTATTCATTAAATAGCGAAGTCTGTTACCGGTACCTCTTTAGTACGTATTTGTATAAATGACAAACCCTCTTTTCACGAATTACACTCGCACTTGACGGATGATTTTTTTTTAATAATTAATGCTGGACAGTTCATACAGCGTTATCTAGCCCCAAGCTAAGTAGAGCTTGTATTATGGTTACTAGATAACTAATACTAGATAATCTTGTTTCCATTCATTTCTCGCGGTCGAAGGCTCTTTCCAGTTTACTATATTCGTAACAGCCCGTATTTTGAATCGAACCTCTCAAAAAGTTCTTGCTATCCGTGGGATCCTTACCTATCTATATGTTTTCGTCTGCTACCTCAGCGCAAAGCAACGTCAGACACAGTAAATCGACAGCTAAACAAGGCAAAGCCGTCCAAATTCCAAACTCTCAACTCACGGCAGACCCGAGTTGCCACGCTGTCATACTAACCTGTCTTTCAAAAAGTTCCTCCTCTCTGCGGCTACTTTATGCGTGATCGTACGCAACCGCAGCGCAGCGCATATCGTCAGCGTAAGACAGAGCAAAGCTAACAGCGCACAGCCGCCCGCGAACACGGTGGCCGCGGCGGTCCCTAGATGTAGCGGGGCGCCGCCCCATAGCCGTGATGTCAACCAAGCGAGTGAGCAAACACCTAGAACGAGAACTGTAAATACGTTAATTGGTTTCAGGTTTTGGTCTTTTGCATTCGTATATTCAGTTGTACTAAACATCATCATCACATACTAACCTGGAATCACCCACTGCCTCTGCATTGGGAGGCTTTTGCCAGCCTCCCAAGTCTTGTGCTGTTCGCCTCCGAGTGCACCAAGCATAATTTTACATACATATGTTTTACTTATTTTAGGCCTTCGTAGTACTCAGTCAGATTCGTAAGCATAATAAATAATAATAAAGCCGCCAGTTTTACTATCATCTAACACATTTGTTAAAGATATTTTTAGTGATTTATCCATGAACCTGCTAGCAGCCCCACAGACGGTGCTCTCTGCGCCCTGCCCGCCAACTCCGCCTGCAGAATGAGCGGCTGGGCGCAGAGCGCGGCACAGCCTGCGCACCAGCACGCGGCGCACACCCAGCCCAGCGGCCCGGGGCAGGCTTGTTCCTGTCAGGGGAAGGAAGAGGTCAGTCAGAGTGACCATAATTTATGGTAAAGTTATGTTAATCAATCTGAACTAGGCTGAACATAATATGTTCATTATGTTCAACCTAGCCATTGAAGTGTAGGTGAGTATGGACTCGACTAAGAAACTTAACGAACCGCACTTCACTGAATGCACAACAAACAATGCATGTTATTGTGTACCTATCATCACTGTGTAAAACTAGGTAAACCTTTTACCCATTAAGTGGCCTTTTATCGCGAGAAGTGGAATAAGAGATCTGGCAAAAATTTTATCATTCGGTTTAAATTAAAATAGCCTTTCTATATCATTTTGTATCATGACCTTTTTGTATTATGCACATGAAACCCGTTGAGGCGTGATATATTTACGCCTTGCCTAATAAAAACAAGTCAGCAACAATGAAGCGATAAAACAATTGACATCACAGGTACCTGTCTAGTATCACACTGCAATAGGGTTAGCATCGCCGCAGAGTGTGTTCCAGCAGTAGCAGCCTTCAGCAGTACTGGTAGCCTGGCGCGCCTGCTAGGCACCAGCGCCAGGAGCTGAAGAGCGGTCGCAGCCAGGCACATCGCTCCACCGAGACTGGCTGTGATCTCGACTATGCCGCGTAGGTCTTTTTCTGCGTCGGTCTAATTGCGAAGTTATTAGAGATATTGTTACAACAATTTGTAAGGAAAAGTTTGTCAAATAAGTAGTGACTTAATCCTACCCATATATCTTATCTCTCAGAAATAGACTACCGACCCATAAGTTTTATCATAATCATCTTGTATCCGGATTTAAGCCACTGCTGGGTATAGCCCCTGTGAGTTAGTGCCATCCCCCACTGAACCGCACGATACGTAGAGTCAATGAACTAGGTATTTAACTATTAACTTATAATTGTAGGAACCTCTACACCCACTACAATACATAGGAATCACTTTTCATTAACTGCATGACTTAACTTCAGCTAACCTTGTGTTCTGTCTTTTTTTATCGTTACTTGCGGTGACTCTGCAGGGATTTCTCGAAGCATCTCGCTAGAGTCCTTAAATTACTTGGTCTACTTACCAGAGTAGACCGTGCGATGGTAAAGAGTGCTATGGTGCCCAGTCCGCGGCACCGGCAGCTGACGTGCGTGAGCTCCGACACGCGCACTGTGCACGCTTTAGTACTCCACAATCTCGGCTCGGAAGACGTTCGAAGACCACAGGCCAGTTTGGATGCTGAGGAGCAAGTTGGAAAGCCTAGGTATGGAAGAACTCTTTTGTTTGTCTGTTTGGTTAGTTTGCTCTTCTGGTTTAGGATAGTACTCTCTGTCATGTCCCAACAGTTTATATATCGCTTCACCGAGAATAAACATTTTTGAGTGGCTGTAAAATGTAAACCTGTTCACGTGTTCTGATAATAAAGTTATAAAGACTTAGAAATCGCGCTGATCACTCACCAATAGCACTATAGTTCTTGACATGCGTGAACACAAGCGTTACACCATGCTGCAGCGTGTTGTCAATTCCAGGTCCACTGACAGTCAACTGGACTTGTTGTGACGCGATCCGGTATTCTATCTCCCGCCCGGTCCTAGAAGACGTATTGCTACAAGAGATTGATGTGAACGTGTCAAAACTAAGATACAATGGCAGATGTGGGTGAACGGTAAATAAATGGTGATAAAATGTGTAATCTAGATAAAGAAACTCGTTCTTTATAAAACCATACGACTTACAATATTTAACTAACACTATCATGGCCCAAAACACAGATGCCAGTCTACTGCCCCGTAGCGCGGCGGCGGCGCGCCCATGCGGTTCGCACCGCCGAGGCTGGGCAGTGAATACGTTAATAAGCATCCAGACTCTATAATTCTAATTTAATATAAAACTCAAAAATATTACGCTAGCCAGTTGTCTGCAAGTTTTTGCAACTTCTAAGCGCTAAAGGCACTTTTCAGGTAAAACAAGACAACAACAACTTACTCGAACTCAATATATCTCCTCAACGACGGCAACCTAGCCCCTAGATTATGATACAACACTGCAACGACCGATGCCATTCCTGTCCTCGCCACCAGCTCCACTCCAGCTGAAGCCAAGTTCCATTCCTCCATTCCAGAGTGAGACTGTAGGTCAAAGTGCGCTGCTTCGTCTTTAGGGGTTTTTGTTTTGATGGTGAATTCGTGGTAGTGGTGTTCGAAGTTTTCTTTCATGCCTGCTGTATCAGCTATTGCGTTTTGGAGGTCGTATATTTTCTGGAAGATTAACAAAGTTTCTGATAATTGTAAGAATTACGTTCCTGCCTAAAGAAAACAAGAAGGCATGATCCATAAGATAATGTTCTTACCTCTTCATCCAAAAACGCATCCGGATGCCTCAACAGGGTGTCGTATATCTTCAATAGATGGTCAGCGCTCTCCAGCCTATCTTTCGACTGTCCAGCAGAAGATAACAAGTAATACAGCATTTCTCTCGAATGGTAGAGAGGTTGTGTGCCTTCTCCGGGATGCGAGGGCAATGACCGGAGCACTGCACCGTATTGTCGAGTGACGTCTGAGACGTTGCCCCAGGAGTAGCCGTAGGATATCTTTGTGAACTGGACAAAACAATTTTAACATGAAAAGTAAGGTAGTGATTCAACAACAGCAATTTTATTTGGATGAGTGGTTTGTATAGAGGAAGGGAGGAACTTGTCGGGGTCTAGAGTGACAGCAAAAGATGAGTAAAAAAGATCTAAATGAAAAATTAAAGACATGGTTGATGTTTGTTACCTGATCGAAGATATCTTTCAAAGAGTCAGCGACGCAACCGGAGAAATCGGGTAACACCCATTTCACGCCGCGTTGAACTGTCTTGGGTTCACAAAATCTGGAAATGTTAAAAAATATTGTTCAGCTAAATAGGCCATATTCAGCCTACAGAAGCAAGGCTTAAAGGTCGCAAACAAGATCATTACTTTGTACAGATATAATACCATACCTTGTTGTTTCACCCGTATGCCCCGGCGGGCAAGTGGCGGACGCGTAGGCTCCCGGAGCAGTCTTCTTCCACTTCAGTCCGTGAGAAGCGTCGGGAGCGCAGGCCTCGTCGGTAGCGCCGAGTGCCCACATGGTCACTCCTTTCGCGTTGGTGCCAGCGATGGAGGACACTTGACATCGGAATTCTCCTGATTTCTATTTGAGAAAGTTTAATCAACTGTCTTTGCACTGTCCCTATCAATAGACTCGAAAAAACGAAGGTGTTAAGAAATCTCCCTAACATAAATGTCACCGCTATCATTATCCGCAGTCAGATTATCTAACTGATGGGTATTAGGTCTCCCAATGTTTGCGCCACCACGGTCCTTTCCTAGTCATAAAATTTACCATACTAGGTAATTAAATTTCATAATTATCGAATTTCAAGTCACAACAGTTCCGCTCTATGACCGAAAATGTCAGTACTTCTGACATCTTTCCGCCAAAGAGAATTTCTGACCGTCGTTAACTTTTCTATTTTGTCTTTATCACACCATTGAGCAAGCCTAAAGACCAGTCTACCCAAGGAAAGCCAGCTTACCTGCACATTAAAAAGCTTAAGCACACTGCCAGCAGGATACAGGTCCTCCCAGACCTCCCTCCCCGGCACCAGCGGCAGGAGCGTCCTCTCCCGCGCCCAGCTGAACCCGAGCACCCCGTGGGCTCTGCCGGCGCCGGCTAAGCAGTTTATGCTGACGTTGTCTCCCTAGAAAGATTGGCATATCGAGGAAAAGTTACCAAAGGTTTTTACTAGGGAGCCATTAATGATTCTTGTGATCAGCTCACGGTAGACTTTAGTCTATAAATGGTACCTTAAGGTTAAACGAGTCGCTTATCTTTTTATACAAACGTAAGGAAACCAAATCTAAGGAATATATCAATTTATCTCTTCATTCTCTATGAATCATTGTGCATTGCATCCTGAAATTCTGAGCCATTTAGTTACAATGTAATTAGCAAATGCAAGCAAGCCGATTGTTAATTTTTATGAACGAAGGCATCGTCGAGTATTTTAGTTTTTTTAAGTACCTTTTCAACAGTCAAGGTAGAAGGTACCAGCCGGATGCCCGGTGGCTTCAGCACCGCCAGCCTCAGCGCCCGGCATCGTCTCCGCCCCGCGTCAGAAGCAGCGCAGGACCACTTGCCGCCATCGAGGGCCTTGGCCTCCGACACGCCGAGTACGGACATGCGGCGCCGGAGAGCGTCCTCGGAGACAGTACGAGTCCAGATGTCTCTGAAAGATTAAAATATAACTTGAATCCATTAAAAAAACTAAGTCATGTAGGTGCACTGCAGCTTCCATAGAGCCTAATTCTATTTAGAACGGAGTTTAAGTCGTGAGTGTATGGATGAATGGATCATGAAAAGTTTATAAATGTTTTTGAGACTTAACCGTCTTATTACCATCATTATAGCCAGGGATCACACACTACTGGGTGTAGGCTTGTTTTTGCTTTGCCAGCCTCTCCTTTCTTGTGATGTACGTACATAATACACTGGACGTATATATTAAACGAAGAAGTAGATAGCTAGATATTGATTTACCGAGTAAGATCGTATTATTTGTTTTTGGTAAGGAAGAAAAACTGAGATAACGTAGCACTGTCTTAGACAATAATAAATCTTTTCTTCAAACGGTAATAAGTGTCAGGGAAACTGGCTTATTAGCATAATATACCAGGACTTTTTATGGAAGGGTTCCCGTTTCCCGAACCGTTCATTACGGCGGAAAAGTGAACAATAAAAATTCATTACGATTTCATAATTTTTTGGCCAATTAAAGCTTTGACGTGAGCAAAATTCATCGGAGTTTATTTAAGTGTTCTTTGTTCCTCTGGAGTAAACAAACTCAAAGCACACTAGCTAAGGAAAAGCTTCGTTCTCCTTCTAATATTTTTTTTGTAAAGATAACAACTTATTTGGGGACTTCCATGTAATACTGGGTGAACAAATAAAAGATAGACTTTGGTAATGTATGCATAGAGTCGCAACTCCAGATATGGCATTTCTGTACCTTCAGTGGATAAAACAATAAATCGCATATTTTATCGCAAATAAACTTGCGAATGATCTCCCCACCCATCTTACTTAGGTGTCTGTTTTAGTCTAATTCAATTAAATAGCCAATTCCGATTGTTCTGATGTCTAAACGTCAGGTAGAAATCTCGTCGAATAAAATGAATCCGGTGTTTCCAACAAATCAACGTTCGAGTTGTAAGCTGCGTAGGCATTCTACAAACGGGCTTATTATACAATCCGGGGGCGACATAAATACATCCACTGATCTTAAATTGAGTGGTTTTTTTAACCGCGCCTAGTCAACTAGCCTATTCTTCAAACACGCTGATTTTACGATCAGGCGTCGACATTTATGTATATTATGTAAGTACCAGATGAATGACCCAAATTCGATCTATCATCTACATACTTTGTATTTACTTCAATTCTTTAAATTGTAAATACTAGTTCCAATTTGTTTCTATTATTTGATTGTAATTTTAAGCCGACTTCAAAAAAGGAGAAGGTTCTCAATTCATAAGAACAATTTTTTTGTATGTTTGTTTCTATGTTAATAAAGATTGTTCTTCATTCATCTGTGACACAACTAATTCTTAAATGTATTTTTTTCGGTTCCTTAATTATTGGGTGTCTTCTATAAGAGTGTCACTTCTAAGTTTATTACAATATGATAAGAATTAGCACCAGCTGTTGGCACTTATCGCGAGCATGTTGAAAATACTAGTTAAATAGTTGTGACGAAGTTGAATTATATCTATCTTACATCTCCTCGGAAGTATTTATTTATACTCAATTCGGTTGTTTCGTCTTGCCGCCAAGTACTGCTAGGTAAGACCGAAAAGTTTAAGCACTTTTTTCAAAACCTCTTGACACTTTTACTTATAATAGTAAGAACCATCACAGAACGATGCAACCTATTTACCTAAAAAAACATTTGATATTCAGACATTACCTAATTCTTTGTCTCTTGTCTTTTGTTTTTCAAGAGGATCATATACATATGCAGGTCTAGACAGAGCCTACAGATTTGCTTCCCTTGGAGTCAAGACCCTAGGTCCGTGTGGTACCGAAGCACTTCGGGTATTTAAAAAATAATCTGGGCGTCTGGTTGAAGCGACGCGTGACCCGAGAGATGGTGAGTATCTAGCGCAGCGCATCAGCATTGCCATAGAGCGAGGCAATGTAGCCAGCGTCTTGGGGACGCTTCCGACTTGTATTGATATGGATCAGTTGAACAATCAAATAATATAAACAAATAAGAACTATTGAGCCACCCGGAGACTGTTGCAAACAATCTACAGGTAGCCCAACTGATCCATATCAGATATACAAATTACAATATACTGCCTTACTCAAAGTAGAAACTAACCTCGTGGTCCCATTAAAGTTGACCTTGACCCCGTCCTTGTACCAGGTGAAGGCGATATTGGGGGACCCGTACGCCATACAGCTGAGGATGAACTCCGACCCCTCCCATACTTCCGGACGCTGGTTTACAATCAAAGTCTGCCAATGAGAAAAGTCTTCATTTACATATAACCATTAAATCTTTCAGTGTTCATGATGCACATGGGCTTCCGTTCCATATCTATATCATAAATAACATCTTTTTGTTCTTTTTATCACTGCGACAGACATACAAACACAAGACTGAGAGATGTTATATGACGTATAGGGCCCCGTTGTCACCCTTTTGGTACCTACGGAATGGTTCATAACTGTTTCATTCAAAATAGAAGAATATGGTATTTCATGTAAGCCAATTTGCTATGCATTTCAATTTTAATGTTAAATTGAAATGCATAGCAAATTGGCTATAACTATACTCTCGTGATCCAATTCTAAGCCGGCACTACATAGCTACATAGCATTTCCGTATCCGCTCCCCCCAATGCTTACTGCCGGAAACGCACTTTTGAAACGGTACAAACTTAACAACTGCTGCTATTGCTACGCCGTAGCAAAGTTCGTAGACCATGCTACGAACTTTGCTACGGCGTAGCAGATCTACGAAATGGTATGGGTAGCAATATGACTTTCGTTTGTTGAAATGTTGAAATACAAATACAAAAGCGATCTCTTACTTTGACAAGATTCCGTGCCATTTTATGATGATACCATCATACCAAACCTGAAAAAGCGACTCAACAGCACGTGTCTGCGCCTAAATCTAGTGAGCTAAACTGTCTTTCACCTCGCCGCCGGCGCGCTGATACGTATCGACCGGTGGAAATGGAGTTGGTGTAGCTTCTATCTTGACAAGCTACGGCTTTAGGAATATCACATAGGTAGTTCGTGGTCAGTCTTGGGTTTTCACTGTTTGAGAGTCACAAATATGCACAAATGGAAAAAATTTAGACGAAAATTAGGCGCGGAACGACCCGTCATCCATTTGTCGCGAAACGGAAGTGTGTCTTATCCACAGAGGGCGCTGGCGTCGCTTCCGGTACGTGATTGGATACGATCTCTCACTGCATATAGCGCGCGAAAGTATGAAAACAAGTTTGCTGTTTTGATCTAGACGAGACCTTCAATATTTATCTGTGCGGTGCATGTTGTCACAAATCTCAGAACAAAAATAGAACGAAAAGAAATCCTATTATAGTACAAAACTGCACGAATAAGACACTAATTATGTGAACATGAGTATATAAATCAAATAACCCTGAGTGTGGGGATAAGCACTATAATCACAAAAAAAAAACATGAGTATACAAAATAGCAGTATTTTAGGTTGGAACGAGTCTCAACAATGGCTTAAAATCTGAAGAATTTGCACATAACTTTTTAGCAGACGCTTTATTGGTTTTAGTGGGTGTGTTGAACTTGAAGCTTGCTAATTTGTTGTTTAATTTACGAAAATCTTTCAGCCCAACATTTTGACCCAACTGAAAGTTCTTTTGTTTTAAAATTATTACCGTGGCTGTTGCGGTGTAAAAATCGTCCAACTCAAAGTTAATATTTTTATACATTGCTATTAAATTGCTACGATTGTCATTGTTATGGGAAATTAAACTCATCAGCGCGTTATGTCACGACAAATGTAACCGATGCCCGCTATGTGTCGCTCGAGCCTCACTTATGTATTGTCTTAATCACCGCAAGTTACAAGGTTCAGTAATAGCACAGGTAGGATGTGGTTATAGATAGAAGGTAATATCTTCCTGAATGACTACATTTTATCTAATCATCTTATATTAAATTATTTTTTTAAGCGATCAGGTCGCCATGTTCATCGCCTTTCTATTAGATTTTGATATATTGAGTTAATGGGTACTAACAAATATAAGATTTACGTAAATAATCCAGCTAAATCAGCCAAAGTTTATCTCAGGAAATTATCCAATTCGCAGAAGATCAAAAGCAATAAATACATTGCTATCATATAAAAATATTGTTAGCCAGCACGAAAATCTTCTTTTTGTATTGGTTCAAGTTCTTGGAAACACATTTCCTACTCACCTCTTCAAAGAAACATTGTAACCTTTTACAATATTTCTTCGAAAAACTATTCAACTAAAGTAGTTCTCTATTGGCTCTCACGTCAAGTAGAGTTAGTGTTTCTATCTCCACAATTCTCTTCAAACTACGTGCCAGCCACTTAACAGAAAATAAAATAAAAACCGGTCAAGTGCAAGTCGTCTCCCACACGAGTTGTTCCATACCATCGTATAAGATTTAACAGTGTACTTTTTAAATATGCTGATATAATATAATGAACGTGGATCAAGCAAAAATAAAAGTTTATTATGAGATCCCTATTTATCTATGTAGTATATTGTATTAAGTATATATGGTACCCATAACACAAGCTCTGCTTAGCTTGGAGCTAAATAATACTGTGTGAATTGTTCAGCATTATTATTATTATCTAAAAGAAAAGTTTATTATATATAAAGTTATTATATAAAGTTTATTAGAAATTTCTCTTAGATATTCAACCCTACCTTGCGCCTATCCATTGCAGTTCATGAGATACCAACAGCTCGCTGACAGACAGAGAGGTGGACGGACGGACAGCGGAGTCTCAGTATAATGTTTCGTCAACACCATTTGGTACGGAACTCTAAAAAAATGTAGCAAAAACCTGAAGTTTTTGAAAGTATTATTACATTATTACAAAGTTTTATAAATTTAACTGACAGATGTTCGTTTTACCTGTAAACAAGGTACTTAGTAAACTGAGCTGAACACTCGAGCATAACGATGAGTTATTGCAGGTGGAAGCTGCATGCAATTAAAATTTAGCGGGTACGCTTTGGGAACCCTAGTTATATTTAAGTACTTAAATGGTGCTAAAGTTATGGGTAGAATGTGGGTACGGGTACGGTTGTTAAGAATCTTGTTGGCTTATTTTCTGTCTTAAATCCTAGCAAACTTATTGCAATGTGTTTTTAAAATTGTGTGCTTGTCTTGCAAGGCTAGATAGGTAGGTAAATAAATATCAACCATTTACATGGACTTTCAGCTTATAGCGAAAATATAAATTCTCCAGCTATCCAGCTTTCATTATAAATAAATAAATAATACTGGACAATTCACACAGCATTATCTAGCCCCAAGCTAAGCAGAGCTTGTGTTATGGGTACTAGATAACTGATATACTTAATACAATACACTACATAGATATTTATTTTTATTATACATAGAAAACATCCAGACCAACGGAACAAATTTCTGCAGATCGTACACAAATTTGTTCCGAGGCGGGAATCGAACCCGCAACCTCCTGCGCCGCAGGCGGACCTTCGCCCGCTGCGCCACGGAGGTCGTCAAAGACATGTTCGTTCATTCTGATCACTGCCAAGGTTTGATGAGCTCAATCCGTTAAAGCCACATGGATACGAAGTATTACGAAGATTAACTTAAGTTACAAGGGAGTCATAGCCATATCTTATTTGTGTTAGAAGATAGTCCGATCCGATCGCTGAACCATAAACATGCGTCAATCCTAATTATTGGGTTCGTGACTTCCCTTATCTAGATAAGAACTATGGCCTCCGTGCTCTATCGACTCGATTCGTTCGTGCTCAGTGCGCGGTAATGAAAACAAGGCTTCCCCCTGTCTTACACATTATCACGTTACTTGCTTACGAGGGACGTACCAACTATCTAGATAAACTATACCTTAACATGAAGACTGAGGCTGACAGTCAACCCCAATTACGGTTTATGTTAGCTGTAGATTACAAAAATTAATACTATGTAGCATAAATACATGAAAAAAAAGTATCTAAGCACACGTCAGGTGCGAATTCTTTGGAAGGGGTTTGCCTTTTGTTCCTACACCAGAAACAGAAAACGAAGGAGTTTCTTTATTGCCTTCTAATATAAAACTGCAAACAGACATTTTGTGAATTTAAAATTTTATGATCCCAAATACCTACCAGGAAAAACAGTGTTGTTATGATTTATGTACTTCTTTCACTTCCAATCTTATCTTGGTAAGGCTTATAAAAAGAGAAGTACAAAAATCTCACTCGAAAACATAAAGAAAGCTGGCTTAGCTTTCTTTATGTTTTCGAGTCTCATTCTTTTTTTGTTAAAGTTACATAAAATTTGATAACCTCAAATGCTTTTACCAGAAATACCATAATAATAATAGGGTACCGCTAAAATTGAGTGCGTAACCGATTTCGGAAAAATACCACTTCACTTCTATTGTACTAGGACAACTAAGTACAACTTGACAACTAGGTAGTATTATAAAAATTAAAGAGTTAAAAATTCAAGGTTCTATTAACCTCAGGTATATCTACTGGCACAACAACAACAGAAGGACGCTAGCGCTAGAAAATACACATTTCAAATAATTTAAGTTTCACAGAGAACGTTATTGCAGCTGCGGCGCTGGTTTTTATTCCACAATTAGGAAGGAGGAGCTTTGCCGCCGGATGGCGTACTTGTGACCGTCCTAACGACTCTCGCTCGTGTTAGATTAGGAGGTGCTCTGACTATCAATGTGACGATCATACGAGTCTCAGTCGTGGGTTTTTATCAGTGAGATATTATCGTATTGGTAGGCTTACTTAAATTTGTATTATGTATACTTGTTACCAGGTACACTAAAGTGAGGTATACCAAAGGCTCAAGATATTTTATAAAACTAGGAACTCAAATAATAGAGATGTCTAGGCTTAACGAGTGTACATAAAATAAAAATTCAAAAAGAAAGACATATAAACAAGTAAATAATGTTCTTTTGTCAAAAAACCTACTAAATACAATAAAAGACATAAATCGTTTCCACAAATGTTTTTTTTTTAATTGTCTGTTTATTCTTTACCATTGAACTGCCAGCGTTTCACCAACAAAAGGGTTTATTTCAGCTGTCGGAAATACGAATGTTGAGCAAAAAAATTTGTAAAATTGATTAAAAATTCAAAGCACCGAATCTACTTAGTCTGCGCCACTACCGCGGCGGGAACGCTTTGTTTTACATTTTTTTGGCTTTGGTATTTTAAAAAATGTTCCGTAAATTATTGGTCGAAAAAGACTTTTGGTAGAGATATCGTTCAAATATTCAAATATTTCGCAATATGATGAGAACATTCGTTGCCGAATCAAGTAGTAAAAATAATAAAAAATAAAAATAAAGTTAGTATAAACATTCGCACCCAATACTTTAATTTCATTGTGGATACTTTATTGTATGTTAGAGAATGAAATACCGGCCTTTTCGCTTAAACTCTTCAATTATATCAAACTAGCTGCATTTTTAATACCCGTTTAAAAATCTTTCCTCTTTATAACATTAGTATAGATTAGTATAGATGCGTTACATAGGTCGTAACGTAACTATGTATGTACCAAGGATAAGTACGTAGTCACTATATTTCACGAAAAATACTTACTTACCTACTGCCAGTATGCCCGTGTTTCAGATGTTTCTTATATTCTATTTACCATTTTGGAACATGACAAAGTATGATGATGCGATTGTCCGGTAGAACTGTTAGGGCCATCAACGGTCAACGGCATTGTATGTACAATGGAATTGGAGTATGTACTCCAATTGAAAAACAAGATCCGTCAAGTGCGAGTGCAACTCGCGCGCCGAGGGTTTCGAACGTTAGTCAACAAATATATACCAAAAGTACTGGTTAGAGACTTCGTAATTTAACGAATACCTAAAATAGTAGGTACCAACCTACATTTCAGATGGATCTCTCTTTATGCTTCGGTTAAAGTGGATAATGGTAAATTTTTCGACTTTTTTCAAAATATTTCAGAAAGTATGAAACCTAAGGAAATTTCAAAAACTTTTTATAACATCCAAACCAATACCTTTCATTAGATACCCCACTCGGTGGGGAAGCACCCCTTTTGAAAATTATTTCTTTCAAAAAGTGTTCTTTTACAGACTTCTCTACATTTTTCGAAATTTTATAAGTAAAATCTTTAAAATCCAGTGTAGAGCGGAGTGGATTTAAATTGCAAACATTTTTGCATGGAAGAGCACTTAACTATCCGTTGTAGTTTTTGAAACTTACAGATTTTGTTTACGAAGGAATAGCAAGGTTCAGACTAACATTATAGTAAGTAAGAAACTAATTGTGTGTGAGGATTTATAAAAGATTTGAATTTTGAAATTTATTCGAAAAACGGAAAACACTGCTTTGGTCTTTTTACCCACGACAATGCCCACCACTCGGTCAATACAGAAATTAAATGCTTTGATTCGTAATTTGACATAAAAAAATACCCGTAAATTATTATTACTACCTGGCCATAAAATCTTCTCATTCACGTCAGCAAGCACAAATCGCGTAACTAATAAATAACTTTCCTCGTATTTTGTTTGATTTGTTTGTTTATATTGCATCTTTTACTAACTACAGGTTGGAACTATTAAATTATACTGTCCGTATAAAAAAACCTATAAATATTGCGTTACGTTACTCACATACCCAACCGGCATAGTCTGTTACTGCGTTGAAGTAAGGCTAGAGATATAGGCATTTGCAGAGAGATATTATCGATTGAAACCATAACATGTAATAAAATATATAATCCGCCCCCATGACCAGTAATATAGTACCTTTCTACATCTGCATACAGTTCAAACGCCATGAATAAGTACCTACTAAATAGCTAACAGCTTTTAAAACAGAGCTCTCAAACTCCTATCCAATCAAATATTAAAGCCCTAAACCAAATTACGTTACAACACGATAGCATCTTTAAAAACTCGCAAAGTTCTACGAGATTACTTTCCTAATTTTGCTATTAACCAGACGAATTCCTTCAGAGGTCGCAGTTGTTGTACCATAACGGCAGAGCTATAAATCAAGCTATGGGAGCGGTAGGTTTGCAAGTGTGAACTATACCTACTCGGTTCTAGAATTCAAGACATTTTTCGTTAATGAATGTCACAAATGTGCCACAAAAGCAATTAAATAAGAGTAAAAAATATTAAATGACGCTGTTATCATCCGAGCTAATCGAAGAAATTCGAAATAAGTTTTGTTTTTGACTGCGTTAATTTACAATCCTTTTGTCTCTCGTCCTAATCGACATAATAAAGAAAGAAAGAAAGAAAGAAAATAATTTTATTTACCTTAATAATCTACTACACAACATAAAAGCTAACTATACACTACTTCTTAGATCCCATTTGTGCGTAGCAGGTTTAGGGCAAATATGGTTAACACTCAGCATTGTGCTGGGTAGACCCTGATGAGCCTACCCAGCGCTGGTTTTCAGTGCATGCCAAAGACAGGTCACGTCACGACCATCGGTGGTAGTATATATAATCTGTAAAAAGCCGGGCATCGATAAGAAATATTGATTAATTACCAAATTACGGAAATTAACGACCTTAATTAGGACTTACGAAGGTAATCTGGCAAAAAGTTATTTCATTATCTGGAATGTGCGACCCTATAACCCTTTAATATTTGATAAAACATATTGTTATAAAACGGATAATAACAAAGTTAAGACCTTACTTAATTCTATCAGCTGGACTGAGGTTGATGACCTGGAATGCCCTAACTTAATATATAGTAAAATTAAAAACACCTTTTCAGATGTTTATAAAGAATCAACCCGCAGAGTAAAAAATAATTGTTTTAGTAAGCGCAACCATACGCCTTGGATTGATAATAAAATAAATAATCTGTGTAGAAATAAGGACCTACTGTTTACCAAATGGAAAAATGATTCTACAAATAAATTACTACGACTCGAATATAACAAAATAAGAAATAAAACTAGAAAATTATTAGAAACATCGCGGAATAAATACTATATGAACTTAATAAATATGAATAAAATGGATCTACGCGCCCTTTGGCAAATCTTAAATAGTTTATCGGGACGCAACAAAGAGTCTGTTGACGATGCTATTTTGCGTGCGTTTAGGAAAAGTACAGTATCAATAAAATCAATAGCTGATAAATTTGCGAACGAATTTTATAATAGCGTTAAAAAAATTATACCGAACTGCAACAAACCACTTTTGTGTGAGTCGGAATACACTTTTCCACTCAATAAATCGCTTAACTTTAAAAAAGCCACCCCCGAAAGTGTATCTAAAATAATTAAAAATATGAAAATAAATAAGTCTCCAGGATTAGACGGGATTAGATGTGTAGATATAAAAAATATGTGCGATAGACTCCTTACTGTAATAGTTAAATTTATTAACAAAAGTGTAACTAAAGGTCAGTACCCACTGGACCTAAAAACCGGAATCGTAAGACCCATTTATAAAAAAGGTAGTCACAGTAATTTTGCTAATTATAGGCCTATAACGATATTGCCTGTTTTAAACAAAGTAGTTGAAAAATTTGTCTGTAACCAAATCCAGGATTTTTACCAACAAAACGAAGTGTTGTCAAATGCTCAATATGGCTTTCAGCCAAAAAAATCTTCAGTGCAATTGCTATCAAAATTTAATAACGACGTCAACAATTTTCTCAACAATAAAAACCACGTGATTCTTCTATTTATCGACTATAGTAAGGCATTTGACACACTGAGGCATAGTACACTGATAAAGAAATTACAAAACACCGGGATACGGGGACCGATCCTTGAGTGGTGTAAAAGCTATCTAACTGATCGTAAATACGTAGTTAAAGTAAAAAACGAAATTAGTGACGTCATTAACGTCACTGAAGGAACCGCGCAGGGGTCCGTAGCTGGTCCACTCCACTACTTGGCCTATGTAAATGACCTGGAACACGTAGTCACCCACTGTTCTATTTATCAATACGCAGATGACACATGCCTACTGGCTGCCAGTAAAGATCTCGCGACCGCAGCCAAACACTTGCAAAAGGATTTTACACAAATATGCAAATGGTCACACGACGCTGGTCTTGTCTTAAACGCAGACAAAACAAAAATAATCCATGTGCATTCGAGCTATCTCAGAAATAAAAGTAAATTTAAAATTATAGCTCACAGTCACAGTTGTTTGCACAGTGTGTCCCCGCCTTATCTTTGCTCGTGCGAATCAATAGAGCAAGTGACTCATCATACATATCTAGGACTTGTTGTTGATAGCAGGTTCGGGTGGACATACCACGTTGACCACATCTGTAATAAGCTGCGTGCCATACTGGCAAAGTTTTACATTTTAAAGTTTAAAATACCATACAAGATCCTGTTAACTATGTATAACACGTTGGCAGACTCAATTATATCTTATGGAATCACGAGTTACGGGAGAACATTCAAAACATACCTAGATAAAATTTACCACCTACAATTAAGAATACTAAAAACAATTGTCCCCAAAAAAATTTACCAACAAGCGCACGAAGATAGCAAACTAATTTTTAAATATACAGATGTACTACCAATACACGAAAAAGTAACACTCGCCCTCTTAAAAGAACAGTATTTCAATGAAAAAGTTCAGATACCTATTACTCACAAAATAACAACAAGGAAAATAACCCAAAATAAAATCATAGTACCTAAGGTCATTAACTTCTATGGACGGCGAACTATAGAATTTATGATACCTAAATTAATAAACGCCTTACCTCAAAACTTCAAAGAAAAAGTTAATGATAAAAATTATAAACGAATGCTCGAAAAATATTATCACGAACAAATGCAGAGTGACTAGGAGGTAACTTCGTACCCCATGGTACAGTAGATAACTTTGACATAAATTTATGTACATACCTACCTTATCCCTAACTTTAATTCACAAGCGCGTTGATTCTGGCTAGTATGGGGGTCATCATTATGGTACTAGTAAAAATATCTATTCATAATTTTCTTTTTTATTTTCTTTAATGCATGTAAACACTTTCAAACATGTCTATAATATCTTTTGTGTCCAAATGTAATGTAATGTATATATTTATAAGTACAAAACGAGTGTGAGCACCAATACAAACCAACGCTGGTTTAATGGTGCAATATTATTAAATTATGTATACCTTTTTAAATTAATAAATATTCTATATTCTATTCTATATATAAGTTATCACTTCGCGCGTTTAACAGTCTCAATCAAGAGTCTGAAACTTTGCAGCGCTGGGTAAGGAACTGCCTCATTTTTCCTTTCAACCCAGAAATATGGTCAGAGAGAAGTTTAATTGTTTGAAATGTGATTCTTCTTGCGCTTTGCTAAATGGGATCTCAACATTTCAGGATACTTTGTTTCTTTTGTTTTTGTTTACGAGATTTAATTAACAGATTGAAAGTTTTGTTGTGATACCATTTGATTTAAACTTTTTTATATTATTTTTCTTTCATTTACGCATGAGAGAGGTAATTGATATAGCTCAAGCGCGAGTATTTTACCTAAAATTAAATGGATTATAGTTATTTGTCATACAAGAGTGCAAGGTTGCTTTTTAACCGCGTGCTCAATTTTGATAACCGAGCAAGCGAAGGATTCTAAAATCTAATCACGAGCGTAGCGAGTGATTCAAAAATTAGAATCCTGAGCGTCAGCGAGGGATTCAAAAGAGTACGAGGTAAAAATTCTTTTCACTCGAGTTCAACACGTAACTTTTCATCCCACCTCAGCGAGGAAATGACTAAATGCAAAAAAAGAAAATGGCGCGCGCAAAGCAAATTAAATAAAAAGTACAGTAGGTTCCAAGTCTAGGTTTTTAACAAATTAAAAAAAAGGTTGTACGACATATTCGGCACCATGGAGGTTGAAGTAAATAGGTTTTGAATCACAAACGTAATGCACACGATGTTCTAAATCCAATTTTACTTTATCCTCTAGCGGATAAAAACGGCTTTTGCACTCAGATATCGAAGAGCAAAAATACTCTTTCCGAGATGGGGGGATGAAAAATCCTTGTGGTTAATTAAAATACAGTCGCTTGTCACTTCCAAAATAGCACCAGACCAGACCGTGACGCTTGGAAAGAAAGTGTGCAGGTACTTACACGTAGACTAAGTGCAGAGTGCATCTCGAAGTGCGTTGTGTCCGGCAGCAGCCTGAGCCTGTCGGTCCTCGACCTGCTCGAGCCCAGTCTCGCCAGCACCGCCTTCAGCAGCTCAGCTTCCTTGCGCGAGCCCCACACGCGCACCCACACCGTCCGAGCGTTGTTTGATTCTAACGAACTGGGAAGTTAAATTATAATAAATTTCCTGTACCAGTTAGATGTCGGCCACGGAAAATTTACAAATCCATGGAAAAGTACATAGACCACGTGTAAATTTATTAACTTTTATGTTGAACTCGCTAAGGATGTCAGTTATTTACCAATGAGTTTGTTCCGAATGAATTTTCGTGACAGTAATTTTATCAATTCCAATGAAAAAATGAATAATGTTTGCATTATTGATCTCTAAAACAGTCGTGCTAAAAACTCATCTTCGAATCAAAAAATTAACTCACCTAAAATTCAATATTAATTTCAGTAAAAATGGCCTCACCTCATGTTTAAAAATTCAATTTCATCTTCCAAAGTGATGTTCGATGCCTTCAGATAGCTCGTTATCTGAAACGTTCAGGCAGGTTACTGTCAGTTCGTGGCATGTTCGTGGTATTCAGTTTCCGATCAGCTGATTTCAGAGTCTACCATAGCTCGTGTTCATCGTTCTTGATCCAATATCTTACGAATCCCAATGAAAATTGACCTCTATTACAAGACGTTAAAATATTTTCCCGTTAGCATTCATGCAGCTGAAACGAACTTTATAATAGTTGGTGCATAAATTCGATAGTAACTCAGTTTGTCTGCTATCTTTTCTTGAGGAAATGAATGATGATGATGATGAACTAACCTGCTTTACTACCTCTTGAGTTATGTTGATACTTGGCTGGTCTACCACTTGTAGTCTCGTTTCGAAACGGATGGTAGCTGAAAAATATTTACGGTTATCCTACTAATTCACTATAGGTATTACTTTAACTCAATATTCCGTATGAATTGTTGTCGTGGTTGTAAGTATTTGCTGTCTAGAACTTGTAGAAATAATTATCTAATTATCGTTTCCTGACAAAAAATATATACATAGAAAATAACAATCAAGTAATAGATTTTTTTAAACCTTTAAGGTCTTCTTACCAAAAATAGCTTATAAATATAGTATTTACAATTGAGCTAACTGCGAAATGACAAGTGCCATGGCAGTAAACATGGCAGTCAGGCAGGCAATGGCAGTAAAATTAAAACTTTTTTGTTACGGAAATTAGTTTCTAATAATGTAAAATTAAACAGCGTCCTTAACGATTGTGCAGAAGTTCTTTAAAAATGTCGGCGTGTTGTCGTTCCGCCCATTGTCTTATAACCTAACTGCCTACGTTTTATCTAGTACAAACACAGGTACAACTTACAAAAATCTGTATCTTTCGGGTTGCAGTCACAAGTGGTCCCGTCTTTGCATCCTTCTGAGCATTCTTCTATGCCACACTCTGAAAAATAAGCACAGCTCTACTTAATTGTGAAACTAACCACAATTCAAGCTCTATGTAGGTTCCTGGACTTTTGTCAATACTTATTACAATCCACTGTACAAACATCGTAACGGTTCTGAAAATACATATTTTTACACGGACATCCGTGGACTCATTAATGGTTAGATTGGCAGTATACCTGGTGAAGCAATCTGTGATTCACAGAGGTCGCCGGTGTAGCCGGGAGCGCAGATACAACTAACCGCGACCGGCCCCATCTGTCTGTGAAAACATTTTTTTTACTTCCACACGGAAAAAGAAAAACATTGTAAAGTGGCAAATAACGGAGTTATAAGCTAAAGTAAAACTTCTATTTATCTCACAAGGCAAGATAAAGCAGGTTACTGTCATGTAACAAAAGTCCTTAAAAATAAATTCGAATAGAAAAATAAAAAACTTAGTGAAAAATTTAAGACTTTATAAAAACTTACCAAATGATAATGCAATAAAAAAAAAATTGTGCTCTATATTCTATTCTGTTTGATTTGTAGGTCTCCTATGGTATTCCATTAGAATAGGTTTATTCCTATACAGCCTTGAACACTACAAATAATACAGGAATAAAATTAAAATCAAAGCTTAAAATCCAAGATTCATACAGTAGTGATTTTCTGAGGAACTCTTGGCACGTGAATTTCTCACCTTCTAAGAACGGTTTTATGCAGAAGAGCACGTTCCAAAAGTAATACCTACCTAAAAGGTTCTGTTATCAGCTTGAAAACTGGTGTCTTAAAGCTTGAAGCTGTATGGACGATGCGTCTGGGATCCCGAACTGCGAATCTCACTATAATGTAACGAGGAAGATCGGCACAATAAACCTACCTGGAGAATTGCTTTTCAACATTTTACGTTTAAAATCGGGAACCGATCGAAAGAGGTAGTTGTAATTTTCTCGGTGGTCTTTATTTTTTAGGTGTGTGTTGGTATGAGCCTTGATTATATGTTAATTAAACTAGAGAACTCATCAAGCTTCAATAGATTTTTGAAATTGTATTTATTCTGCGCTAATTAATATTCTCAACATGAGGAAATGAGAATTTGATTATGAGGAAAGTGATTATTTATTCAATCTATTATATTATATTCAATTAAGTCGAAAATAATTTCTTGTTAACCTTCAACCTAAATCGTATAGTTAACACGTTTTCATTATTAAAAATGAGAAATCTTATTAAATATCTGATTAGATAATGAAAATTCATAAATAGACAGATCAAACATTAGTTCACTGAAAATCGTAGCTATATCAGGCTTTGTAGTCTAAAGCATCCAAGCAAAGGCTTAAGAACAATATCTCTCTTTCTTGGTTGCTAGCTACCAAGAAAGAGAGATATTGTTCTTGGTATCAGACAGTAATGGACTAGAAACGTATCTACAGATCACAAACGGCTTGGAATGTAGTTACGAGAAGCGACATGCATCAAATTTGGATTGATACTGCTATGACGACACGTTTTTATGCATAGAAATCGCACAATCGTTCGAGCATTGGATTGAATCAATAAAGAATTAAGGCGTTCCAAATAGTTTCAATATGATTAAAAGTACCTTACAATAATACCGTAGTAATAAAACAAAACTCCTCAAGGTTTTTTATTAACACAAAATACAGGCACTAAACGGCTCATTTCCATTTAATTTGGGTATTCATATTCTATGCTATACAAAAACCTACGATGAAATAACTTCAGCAACTTTATGCTGTCTGTCTCAGTAAACAGTAAAACCTTTTTTGTTCATAATAGATGCGGTCGTAAGAAATTTGGGGTATTTTGCATAAAAAAGGCGAGTTAAAACCTACCTATGTTTGTTGGGCCAACAACCCTTGCAAAGCCGTAAAACCAACACTCTCCTCAACTCACTTTTTGTTGTTGGCTCAATAATGACATAAATCGGTCTAGGTAGGTATATATTTTAGTTGCTTATTTTTGTTTGAAAAGGACTTCGAATACGCATATTGAGTGAGATACCATGTTGCTTAGTATCGGAAATACGTACAAAATACGTCCTATTTATTTATAACTTGATTTGTGAAACGAAACCAACGAAATAAAATCGCCAAGACCGTGTCATTCGATTATGATAATTCTAACTATTATAGGTGTTTTAGATATCCATACCAATATAATAAAAGCGAAAGTAATTCTAAGAAATCAAATATTATGCCTAAAATTTTCAAATTCGTCGGAACTTGAACTCTGGGACTAAGAAATTACCCTTAGTACCTATGAGGGCTTACGCACTATATTAATAGCAATAAACCATTTCTTTTATTATTGTAATATCCCGTTGTACTTAAGTGACTTGAATGTTTTTGAAAAACTACATCGTTACCACTTTTGTTGCAAGCTACAGCAAACTAGAACCAGGGGTGTTATAAGTTTGATTTGATTAAAAATTCGTAGCTTGAATATTATGCTTGTTTAAAGCTGTATCTAGGTACCATGCGAATGAAGCCACCATGATGAAGTTATGACAAAAATGTGTATCTGCGACCCTAAAAATCAATAATTATCTACCCTAATACCGAATATGAAAGGTTGCTCAATAAAGGTTACCTGCAAGTGCCGCCATTTTTGCACATGTTGGAGGTCCTTGGACAGAGGGGGCCGACGCCGCAATCAGCCCCGGAGTACCCCTCGAAACACGAGCAGAAGAACTCTCTGTATACAAAAATATCATTTGATTTGTAAAAGTTTCCGTAACATTTCATGGAAATAAGAAATATAAGGGCCTATCTAAAATCTCTGTCAGTTGTTTGATAATCTCAAAAGAGCTAGCCGTGTTTTGTTGTAGGTATTATGTTTTCTTTTATACTCTGAACTCAAAACAAAACACTTCTTGATTTAATCTAAATTCTTACTCCTTCCTCTGGCCAGTCTCAACATTTGCCCTATTTCTTGCGGCATAATGTAGGTAATCTATGTCACCCATTTGCAGCCAAGAAATGGCACGTTTCTCAGTAAGCGCTTTAACACTTTTATTGAATTTTTTGGCCTGAGGTTCAAAAAGATTTTGGTAGCAGAAAACATTAATCAATCCATCAATCTATGAGATACAATAAAATGCATAAGCGGCAATACTCAAGAGTATTGTGAAGTTTACTTTCAAAAGGCTGCTGTAATCAGGGTTGAATGATTTGTTGGCATTTCCAAAAGCAAAATCTTTTCGACTCGTAATCTCACACGTAATCTTTTGAGCGGTTCAATAATTTCGCAAGCAAATGACTCACCACCCTTATCGTCAGCTTTCCCGCCCAATCTGATCTTCACACTGAGTTTTCGCGCTCTATTGACTGCCCTAATGGGTTCCCAAGATTTCGCTGAGAAGTTCCACGAGAATTCCGAAATTTTGACGGTGATTCTGAGATTTTATATTAAATTACTCGTGAAATGCATCACGTTGAAGTTAATTTAAGTAAGCCGAGCTTTATTCAATTATTCAAATTACCCTTCAGTTAGCAGTTTTATGCGGTAAAAAATTAAAACGCAAAATTTTAATAAGTGTATAACAACAGTTCTTGTTGTAGATACTTTTGAATTTCACTTTTACTATGAATACAATTGAATAAAATTATAGAATGATTTTATCAAAATGCTAAAATTATGATATTAGTGCATTTCAATAACTACTAGCCTTTTGCAAACGTTGAAATAACCTTAATTATTTTGACCCTAAACTTACTTTAAATCGCAGATCATCAGATAAAACCTCAGTTACTGAGTATCACTTTCCACGAAAATTATCAAAGCAAAAGTTTGAATACTTACCTATTTGGATGGATGGATGTTTGTACTTCGCCTAGTTGTAGACAGCTTAAATAACCATAAAGGCTACAGTTATCCCAAAAACGCGGGCAAAACAGCGGGCTGGATTTTCATACTTATAGGAACTCACTGAAAATCCTGCCTAGCATTGCAATGTCCCAGCAGCCGGCACTCGATGGCGCTGCACGAGATGGGTCCGGGCGGATCCGCGGGCGCGCGCACTGCGTACGTCACGTTGAACCCGAACACGTTCAGGAGGCCTAGGGCTCTCAGCTGTGTGCCTTCTAGATGATTCAGGGTGAGTTCTACTACGAGGACCGGACTTGTGACCTAGGACAAAGAAAAATAAATAATTAATTCCCTTTCCAAATAAATTTAGTAATTGTTTAAGCATGTAACTTCAAGGAAGGTAATTATTTTTTACGTAAGTATTCATATAGAAATTATATCTGTATTTTTATTTTTGTATGTTTTGGCGTTTTTATTGTTAAATTTGATCATTGAGAAGTAGATATTTTATATCTCAATCGCAAAATTTCTAAACGCAACGCCATTGGCAAGAGCAAACGTGTCATACTTCACATTTCGTATTGTCATGAGGCTTTGGCTGGATACCTTTTTGTATTATTTCGCGGTTGTTTGGTGTTTTCTGTGAGGTAAAATTTTAGTTTTCATCTTTTATTTATTTCTAACTAGCTTCCGCCCGCGGCTTCACACGCGTATTTTCGGTATATTAAGTAGCCTATTATCGAAGCTAGGCTTTGCCTAAAGTACAAGTAAAAGTAAAAGTACGCCATTTTTTTTGAGAAACAGTAGGTATCCTATGTCCGTCTCCTGGCTCTAAGCTACCAACCCACCAATTTTCAGCCATATCGGTACAGCCGTTCTTGAGTTATAAATAGTGTAACTAACACGACTTTCTTTTATATATATAGATTTAGTTTTGTTTGAAGAATCAACGAATTAACAGAAACACATTTTTATACTTAAATAATCAGTTAAAAAATAAAAAAAATTATGCAAACTTATACCCTTTATTACCTATTCATTTTATGTAACTGCTAGAATTAATTTCTGTTTAATTTCCTGGTTTGGAAATATGTCACTCATTATATTTGTTCATAACAGGAAACCCTGTAATTGTTTTCTCTATTTTGACCATATAACATCATGCATTAACAAAAGAACAGAGAAATTAAGGCGCTGCCGTGGAAAACTAAGACTGTCAGATTGCATGTCAATATTACCAAATGTGGTCGGCAGAGGCGCTTATTTTTAACATAGACTTATGCAAAATTTATCTGTTGTAGAAGAGGCAAACTTTTGTTTTATTTTGGTTGATAGCACAATCACAAGGTAATAATGTAATGTTAACTAACATTTGCCCGCGGCTTTGCTATCGTTGCATGTAAAATACGTTAATAAAACCTATGTCGCTCATTGTAGCTTCTCAATTATAATAAAAATTACATTCATCGATAGTTATTCATAGAAATCAGAAACACTTAAAAAAATAATATCATCTTCATGCATGTTGAAGTGCCGACAATATCACCGACCATTATGATAATACTTTATACATTAAAAATATATACTAATTTAGTCAAAACAACTGAGGTCTAAATGGATTACAAAAGTGTCAATCGTTGAAGATATTTCGATTTGGTTTTGGAGGGCTTTCTCAAAAAAAAATTAAAATATAAATAATGCTGAACAAGCCACACAACATCATCTAACCCCAAAGTTATTAGAGCTTGTGTTATGATATACTTATTAAATACACTACACAGATAGATATTTTTTATATACATAAGACATCCAGAACACCTGGAATAAATATCTGCAGATGGTACAAACATTTGTCCTGAGGCGGGAATCAAACTAACTGTAACCTCCTGTGTCGCAGGTGGACCTTTCCCCGCCGCGCCACAGAGGTCGTCAATCAAATAATCAGATATAAAATGAAATATAACAGTGCTTTATTTCCTTTACCCCTTACAGGAGTCTTGGACACGTCAATAAATTCAAATAAGGTTCAAGAGTAAAACTGGGAAATAAAGTGATTACTTTAATTTATTGTTCACTTCAATCTTTTTAAGGTAACGTAAAGAAGCGAACAAGAAACCTTTACCTTGTTAGGGTGTTAGTTTTCGAGCTGGAGCAATACTATTAGCAATACCTAAGTTTTTTATCCTCTAGAGATAGTCTGATATTTTGTAGTAAGCCTTTTTAACAAAGGATATGTTTTACAAATTGTTTGAAATTATTTTTTGATAACTTTTAACTCTTTTGGAGTTTTGTTGTAGAATCGTATACATTTCCCTTTAAAAGATAATCTATAAAACGATACTATAAAAATATATAAATATATATCTTTAAAAATATTCGTAAAATAAAATACGTGAATGTTGGAATGCTGAATGATGAATTTCACGGATATAATTTTGTACACAATCTCAGTACTACTCGCTTACATAATTAATTTTATTTTCCGGAAATAAAACGCAACAATCATGAAGATAGTTTTAGTTTAGATTGTAATTCTACAAACAAAATAATCATAAATATAGAACTACGAGTAATTTAAATTTGCCTGTAGTTCTACTGGTAGAACTACGAGAAAAAAAATGCAAATGGTTGGTCCTAAGTAAATCAGTTATCTAGTAAGTACCCATAACAAAGCTCTGCTTAGCTTAGCCTATATAAGTCCACTGCTGGACGTAGGCTCCTATTTTAATTTTTCAGCATTGTTTATTTATATATAAGGTCATCAAAATCGCCCTACCTATTTAACATATTTTAACTCGAGCAATACTTTTCGTGCTGTAAACATGTTGAGTAGTACCTACCTATCTAGCTACCAGAGATAAAACCACTATAAACCTATTCTACTTAATTGGTAGGTCTGTCAATGAATAAAATTCCTGCAAATTTCTTTTGGCTTAGCTTCAATCAAATATAGACTTTATTTCAATGACGAATGAACCATTTAACCCGCAAAACAAAAGTTGTCGAAAATCGTAATTCGTCCGTCGAACCCAGCTGTCATCGCGAAAAAAGTTACATAACCTCACGTCCGTCCGAGGAGGCATCCAGCCTCCGAATGAAGCTAGTGGAAGCTATTTTGAGCATATATTGAAAGGGATGTTTGAGTAATAAGGTTGAAATTCTATTGGCAAAATATTATCATTTTTGCAATTACTTCGCTAAACGCCTTACAAAAATGTGTTTTTTGGGTTTTATTATGTTAATGGTTTTATTTATTTAAAACTTCTTACATATTTCTTTTGTTGATAAAATTTCCTTTCATATAGTATTAAAATAATTAATGGTTGTCACTCAAAATATTGAGCATTTCGAGACGAAAATTTTTTTCTTGTTCTTTCTTGTGATTTTTTTTTTCAAGATCCTAGATCGTTTTATAAAATATTTTTGTATAAGTCTTTTTTCCATACATTTGACTATACACTGTTTTTTTTTGGGCTTGTAATATGTCGGAGAACGGCTAACGGTGCGACGAAAAAGTGTACTTTCTACGGTGTCGCTGTTTGGGTAGCGTCTTAAGCTAATAACTCACAGTGAGGGAAAGATCTTCATAGGTTTGTACGCGTTCATTCATATTGATCTTCCTACATAGTTATTCATTTGAGTGACGACAATGATGACTTTTCATTGAATTGGTAGGCCTACCACATCGTCAATAACCAAAGTCATATTATGTGTTAGCACCATTTATTGGCTTATGTGTTCCAATATAGCGAACATTTGTCTTCAAACGAATGAAAATGCCTCGTAGGATTATTTATGAAAACATTCTAAAGAGTGGCATTCACACAAGGACCAAGCAGTGTTTGGCACTTAGCCAACACTGAAATTGTAGTTTTTTCCCCTTTGCCAAGTATAGCCTGAAAAAACTTGGCCGAAATAATGTCCTTTCAAAGTTATCCCGTGGAACTGGACGGCATGTTAGAGACGAGTTATTTGCGCAGAGAATAATAAAACAATATGTGTAGATCGAGCTGTAATGAGCGATCTTTTTCCCCAAGCATTGTGCGAAATAATGTTTTTAATGTCACGGTCAATATGTTTAAAGTTTTTGTAACTATCTATTGATATTTATTGACATTCATTGACTTAGGAAAAGCATAGGTAGGTGAATTGTGCCTTAATCCAAACCACCTAATAAATTATACTAAACTAACCCTTTCCGTCCATCTGACTCACTGCCTTTTACCCTTTCATGACTGAAGAAAACTGAAAGTGTAATTTGATCTTAGAATACAGGTATAGTTTTTTAAATTAATAAGAACAAACTGTCTAGCAAAATTGGTCATCACTTTTGTCAAGAAGATATTATGAAAGCTAAAATATAAAATAGTTTAGTGTCCACAATTTCGTTCATGCCATACCTACCAATCGCTTGCATTGCCATGCATGTTAGGTTGGTTATTGTAATGTTATGTTACAATATTGGTAAAGCTACAATAATGGTTACTCACATTGCAGTAGATATTCGATTGATTGAACCGTTCGAAACAAAGCTCCAAAATAGTTACAATGCCTTTTGTTTGTTCAGTACATTAACGTCAAGCGCAAGGCGCTCGAGGCATGTTTCATTCAGTATTCAATGCATGATATAGAACACCAGGGTACTGCCATCTCTTCCGTTCGTCTTCATAGACCCAGAGAAAAATTTGATGAAGGATTTTCTGCTGAGTAATTTCTATGACGAGCACAAACTTTCTACTTTTTATTTTTACGGCTTATCGAGTCGATAAATTTAATCACATTATCTTTTGATCCTTTTTTCCTTCCAATAATCAGGACAGTGCCCCTTGAATGTAGGGTTGATAAAACCGTACAAAACCTACCTAGCTATGATCTCCTTTAATGAGGCATGATGTGAGACACAGATACTCGAGGTACTCAGCGACTCGAGTGTACTTCCAACGGTACAATAATCCAACTATGTCCCAGACCAAGCCAAATGTTTGGGAGAGATACACAAAACGCAATTTTAGCAGTAAGTATAAACAGTTGTATGTAATCTCTGCGGTTTTCAAGTTAGACTTCCTTTCTAATTAGGAAAATTTGAAACGTTTGCGTTTGTGAGACCTTTGATATTGCTGCAGCTGGACCCATTCAGTTGGTACACTTCTTGGATCTTTCAGCGAATAACGCTTTGGTATTTCATTTCCCTAAATGACCCATGAAGTTGAGATTAAGAGAGGAGTGAAAATTAATGCGTGTGCCATTTCAAAGATTTGTATCAATGTTGTACCTACACGAAAGTGTAAGAAAGTGGCGAACTGTAGGAAGTAAGTACTGAGCCAAATTGCAAAAACATTATGCAGAATAAAAAAAAACTACAGAAGCTGTTTGAAACATTCCCACATAGTAAAAATTTTATAAAATTAAAATAGCGCTGTCAATAGCGCATAAGTGCTGGATTATGTTCGATGCAAATTTAATGCGAGTCACTAATTTCCGTCGAATGCACGAACGAAAATGTGAAACTTTTCCGAAAACTGTTCATTTCAACGATGTTCGCAAATTTTAGTTTTGAACCAATAATTCCGAGTTTTAATTAAATGAGTCTCACTTTGGAACAACAAATACATGTATATATTTTTGGTATATAGGCTAAAAAGCCCTTTAAAATATAAGATTAATTGAATATAAATACCCACTTACAGGGCAGGCGTAGTGCATTTCACATCCACGTTCACTACGTCGGACCTGTTAGTACATTCAATTAGTAACTAACTATAATATACAAATATCTTATTTTTCAGAACATAGTAAAAGTTTGAGTTCATATTTTTTGGCCATCATGCTCTGCGAGTTTCATTGTGCAATGCTTATAAAGAGTGCAACAGAAAACATGGTGTTATAATAATGCACGCAAACAGTTACAGTTACATTGTAACTATCCATTATAAAAGAGACCTAATACATAGATATCTATGACCTAACAGTTATGTTACGACATCTCCATTGCTTATCATCCCCACTACAAACGACATTAGTTAATTTCAAAACAGCTTCAACACCTCACGGGCACAACTAATATTTTTGACTAGAACATCAGACACATTCGAACATACTTTTGCAACTACGGCTTGGATTCCCTTACCTTAAGAGGGTGGGAAGCCAGGAGGCGGCTAGTACAAGGCACCAATAATTCTTCCACCATCACATTAATTTTCGGACACTTTACTTAAAAAATCTTATGAACTACACAATCCTTAGCTAAAATAATTGTTTAGTAGCACAATAGCACATTGATTTTTAAATCTACAAGAAACAAAATTAAAGTAATCTATATAGTAACTAACACGACTTTCTTTTATAAAGAAAGTCGTG